>OX421360.1:26529785-27760952 GCA_949126925.1 Cheilosia vernalis | reverse complement strand
AAACATATTAAGCGCAGTACTCTCCATAGAGTCTCCCACCAAGCTACTATTTCATGTGTAGTACCTATAGGTACATTTTCATAACTTGAAAGTTTGCTGAAAATATTTTTATTTTCCTACAACACCATTCAACACCTAAGGAAATTATTGTCCCCACTTCATGAATGATTTCAAATTTAACGGATAGACTTTTTTGAACTATGCCAGCAACTTTGCTGTCATCGGAAGTGGCATAAGGTTTGTTTGACGTGGCTAGCACTAGTGCCCACTAGTGCGCACTGAGAAGTGTCAGCTGATTTTCCCGCCTACCCAAAAACCTGCACAACCCTGAAAATTTGGCTATCATATCGAACGCAAAATATGCTACCCTGAAGTCTGGCAGTTTTTGAATTTGAAAAATATTTATGTTTTGGTGAACGAAGTACGAAGATAATAACACTTTGTTCTGTTTATTGTTAAAAATGAGTGAACTCAATTCTGATCTTGTGCTTGCCATAATGCAAACAAGTTGATAAAACTGTTTGCAATATATGCGATGCACTAAAAAATGTAATTAGCTTTGATTCCAGATTTTTTTCATGCCATTTATCTTTAAAATAAGGTTTTAGTCCATAAACGTTGTTGTTTTCAAACAATTCCCTTTTGAATATCAAATTTATTGTATTTATCTTTATTACGATATTCAAATAAACGAATAACAGCAAGCGAAATGACAGCGCAACTCAGCACTGAGTTCTTGCCCCGACAAAATAACTGGGGTCAATTCAGTGCACAACTAGGGCGCCCTAGAAGTCATGTCAAACACAGGTTTTCAGTACCAGGGCGAGTTCAGTGCTATATCGAACACATTAGGGTTAACCCAGTGCGCACTAGTGCGCACTAGGGCCCACGTCAAACAAACCTATATACATACAAAGTGCGAGTGTGCTGTTGAGCCAGCATTTTTTAAGTTCAATACAAAAATGTAGCAATTCTAGCCCATTAAATCGTGATCACTCCGTCAAATATAGTAGGGTTGCCACGCGTCCTCTTTTTGGAGGACATGTCCTATCTTTAAAAAAGGCGCGGAACGTCCTCCAACGTTTTAAGAAATTGTCCTCTTTTTTCCCTTAACAAGTAATTTTGAGAATACAAAATATCATCGAGCTCTGAATACAAACAGTAAAAATCTGATAGAAAACATAAAATGAAACCGATCTTATTTTGACAACCCTCTAATTTGTCCTCCTTATGTTCTATTTTTTAAGGTAGATGATGTCCTTCAAAGTCCGTGATTTTAAAACTTTTTGTCTTAGGTTAGCTTAGACAGCCATGGCAACCCTGAATATAGCTTGTAGGCAAGTAACGGTAAATCGGGCGAAGTTGGGGTCTCGTCTCAGTGTGATTTATCAATGGTTGCCGCAACGGACGCGAGGGATTCTATGAGTTGTGCCATGAAAAAGCAGCATTCATAACCAACATTACTGTCAAAGTATTAAGGTGGATATTTGTGTTGTAAAATATTGCATGTCAAGTTAATTTCATTATATTTCGCAACTTTAGCATATCGTTCCCTAGACCGAACTTTTCCATAATCTTTCTACATGCACTCGTATAATTTTCGCATGATTTGTGATGATTCGCTGTTGATTTTTTCACAAATTTTTGTAGATATGGGCTTGGATTTCTCGTCTGTAAGTACGGATGCCAGACGTCCCGCTCAGTGCGGGACTGTCCCGATATAAGGCTTTTGTCCCGCCAGTGTCCCGCAACGAAAAGTGTCCCGCAGAATGTCCCGCACTGAAAAATTTGTCCCGCCTTGTCGCCCTTCCTTCATTATTAAATAAAATAAATTGCAATTAATAAGACATGGAAATTATAGCGCTAGCCTTAGTTAGCTTAGCTATAAAAATAACAAAGTGTGAAGTGCGCCTTAATCGAATGATGAAAGTTCAGTGGTCACTGAGCTCAAAAAGGCTAGCGGTGCCTCTGTTTGACATTTCACTTTGTGTTTGTTCATTTCCACTGAAAAAAATTCAAAATAAAATGTACCTAATCTAATGTCGATTTCCATTGGGATTTACAGATTTTGCTCTCAGATCTCAGATTTTTCGTGCCCAATGGAACATAAAACGACATTTTTCTTCCTCCGCATTTGTGGTAGTTTGTGGTTTAAAAGTCGGCTGTTCTTAAATTGCAATTTATGCTTATAAAAATCCACTCAATTTATGTTGATATCCATTGCGCCGGCCAAATGTAATTTTTTTTTTATTTTTCACAGAATTGTCTTCTAAATACGTAATTAATACCTACACACTTTAAAGTTTGACAAAAGACAAATGTTGTGATGGTAGTGTAAGTAGATGTTAATCTTGCTCAGATATCGGGATTCGCAAAATTGCTCTGACTCTCAAAAAAGTGTTTTTTTTTGCGGCCAATGGAACATGAAATCTGAAAGCCAGCTGATTTCGAGAGCAGAAAAACTACTTTTCTGTCCCAATGGAAATCGACATAAAATAAAAACGTTTTTTTTTTCACTTCAAATGTCAAAATGTCCCGCCGGCTAATTTTTTTGATCTGGCATCCCTATCTGTAAGGGAACTTAAAGGACATTTTTTAAGAACTTGTTTTTTGTTTTTCTTTCAACAAAACCGGACAAATTCGAATCATTTCATTTTTCATTTCATTTTTTACATGGAAGTGGAAATGTTTCATCAACTAAGAGGATAGCACTTGCGTTAAAAAAAAAAAAAACTTTAAAGGTGTCTTTAAACCTGCACAAAAGGTATTATAGTAAATCTGACATTTGCTTCCTTCGGTGTGAAAAATCAATGTAAATTATATTATCTGCGATTATACATACTCGTACCTTACTTAAGCTTTAAATACTCATAAAAATTCGTTTTGTTAATCTTTGGTTAAGTTTGAGGTTTTGCTTTGACATTACTGTTTTTCTTCACCACAGTAACATATCTATGACTATGCACTGATTTGTTGACAATTTTACATCGCAATAAATTCATATACGCCTGTCGGTATTCGGATGACATTACAACATAAATAAATGGATTAATGCAGGTGGTTAGGTAGATAAGTAAATATCCGCTAATGTTGAGGAAATGCATCTCTGTAACTCCCTTCCAGAGTTTTGTGATCGTTATTGGCAAATAGCAGATGACAAATGATAGAAAAATAACTAAAATCATCTTAAGTAGGCGTCTGTCTTTCGGGCTCATTCGTCCAGGGTAGAGTATTGATGCATTCGATGTATTGATAGTTGAGTTATTGTGAAATTTTCTTTTCGTCACTCGGTTTAGAGATGTCTTCAGAGTACTTTTGCAGCTTCGTTTACTGTGGAACAATAAATAAAAATGTGTGAAACATTTAGCGTAAAACGTTTGTTATAAAAATGTTGTAGATTAAAATGCAAAATATATTCAGCCTTATTTATAAACCCAGCGTAGAGTCTGCCTAACTTTACGCAACCCTTAAAATGGCCTTACGCAGGAAAACGTGATTTATAAACAAAAAGCACTTTGCTTTAAGCCTGCGTAACTTTAAACGCAAAAATTTGCGTTTAGAGGTGGCGTAAAGCTTGTATATTTTTTTTCGTTTGCGAAATGTCATTCTGATTAATTTTTGTTTGTTCGTTCATTTCGCATGCTGTGCAAAGTTTCTGCCAAACGAATTTCGTTTGCATACCTATGCAATTATAAGATTGTAATAATATTTAATACATGAAAATATAAAAAATATTGTGCGTTTGTGATATTATTTCTTCTATACTTCAGTTTTGTTGCTTGTGGGGAATGTCTTAGGATGTGTGTGAATATGTTTACAAATGGCCTGGCATTGGATTTGGCGGTGGTTGGTAGAATAGAAATAGCAAAATGGATATAGGAAAACACATAGATATATGATTGCAGTTTGATATTTCAGCAGTCCCTTCGAAGACTTTACGGAATTGTTTTAGATAATTTGACTTTTTATTGTGTAAAATGATTTCATTTACAAAATAATCACACTTGATGTCGGTTTTAGGGCAAAAAGGTAATAGATTTCTGTGTTTTCTGTAATAGTTTATCGAAATTCTTACCTATTTAGATACAAACCTCGTTTAGAAAAATTACTGCGGAAAAATGTTTATAAATCACAATTTCATGAAAGCCACGTAGAGGCTGCGTAAATCCTTACGCGATGTTTAACTAAACAACGTCGTAGAGGCGTCGTAAGCAAATCTAATAAATACGGCTGATTGTTTTTAATCGATCCGTTTAGAAGGCATTTGGTTTTATTGTTGGAAAAGCAAACATTTGCATGTGGAATAGGACTTTCAAATAGCGCTCTGTTAACATGATAACTACCACCGATCCATTCACTACTTAGTCCAAAAGGAGCAATGAGGTACTAAGGAAAGAATGGAGGCCAAATATCAATATTCAGTGTCCGAACAAATCTAAATGTTTAGTTTAAGGCTGACATTATATTCTGGTAATCGGAATATTCGGGCAAATTATACTAAATCAAATTTTAAATAGGGTATTCGGAATGGACCGCTTAGGTCTCCGATTGACTGGCTTCTATCTCGAAAACCTTTTTAACCTAACCTAACGTATAGTAGTAGGCGCAGTGGCTTAGTGGTTAGTGTGTTGGACTACTAAGCGAGAGGGGTCCCAGGTTCGAATCCCGCAAAAACCCAAATTCCAACTCAGGGTTTTTTTTTCACTGCGCCACCTCTCGCGAACGTCTGACAAACATCCGAGAGTATAACTGTCACGAAAGAGCTTCTCAATCGGCCGTTTGGAATCGGCATAAAATTGTAGATCCCTTCCATTCGTTCCAAAAATTAAAAACTCACACAAAACGAATGGTTGCGAGAAGCTAGGCCCAGGTACAGACCTGTTGCGCCAACTATTATTTATTATTATTAACGTATAGTGAAAAAAATCTACCATTCTTCAGATTTATATTCTCGGTCACCAAAACTTTAAGAAATTTGGTGTCTTAGGGAAGACAGGCTTACTTAAAATTTACAAGGTTTATGGAGATAGGAATGGGGAATAAAGAGTGACTTTAAATTTCTGTAAATTAATGAGAGTACCTACCCAAAGTGATTAATTTAATTAGGTACCTTTTCTTCTCTGCCTCATTAAATGTATCACTTTGTTTTAGCGGTACTTCTGTAACAAATGCCTCTATCACTCCATTCTCTGCTAGTATGACTTCCGGTACCTTGAAAGAGAAGAATTATTAAAATAGTATTTAAAAATGTTATCATATAAGTAGATATAACGTAAGTGTTACATTTTTACTCAAATAAAAAATAAACAAGATGTGTTTTTTGAGCTTCGATCTCAGCAAAGCAAATTAAAGTAAGAAATGTGCAAATAAACTGTTCCCAGCAGCTATTCAGAAAGCTGGTTTTATCGCTTGAATGTTGGCAGCCTGTCCTGTTTGTTCACTTTTCGACAGCCGTCATTTTCCACAATATAGTACCTAATACTAAGTGTAACCACTTGATTTTAGCCTTAAGCAACAAATTAGATCAGCTTAAACACGAAAATATTGGTCCAAGACATGTTTCGTGCAGCCAAACCCACTAACAGCTGAAAAAACGGCGATGCATTTGGTTATCTTTTACATTTACTTAGTGAATCAAAAATGTACAAATCTATTATATAATCTATACATTCCGTTCCAGAAATGAGTGAAATTCTTTGATCTTTCAATCTTCAGTCCAAGTCCAATTTACGCACCAAATGAGTTTGGTGAAGAGAAAGAACTGGGTAAATTCTGTAGAAATAGGTTAATTGGAATATATAAATCTAGTCAAAATGGTTCGATTCTCTTGGCTTAAAGTGAAAAGAGGGAGCGAACAAAGGAATAACCGGCGCGGCGATCCGGCAAAACAAAAATCCTCATTAAAATTCTGTTCGCTTGACTAATACTCCGAAATTCGTGAAACTTATTTGTACCAAAATACCTAATAATAGTAAAATTGAGAACAAATGAAAGTAAATATTTGTCAACGTACCTCCTTGTCATAACCACTGTCATACTCTTCGAGCGCAGGTGCGCTATGTGTCAATAGATCATCAGTAGCTTCGTAGATTAAATCGCTTTTATTTGCTGAGATTGAGATTGATTGTTTTCTATGAATCCTTAAGACTGACAGTGTTGGAGGAAAATCGCTTTCCACGCTCGTGTCAATATATTTCATTTCGTCGTCCCGCACTTTTGAAAGATATGGACGCATTTGCCACTGCTCTGGTTCTGGATTCTCCTGTGCCTGCACTTGTTGTTTCTCGTTTGAAGAAATAACAGAATTTGATATTGATAACGATTGTTCTGAGTGTTCGTCTTTTGAAACTTTCGAGTTTTTCTCGAGCAATTGTTGATCCGAGTCATTATTCTCGAGCACTGCATTTGTTTTACCAAAACGCACCGACGAACCAATACTCGCTGGCCCTTGTGATCTCAATGCGGTCTTTCTAACTATATAGAATATTCTGGCATAACAGACGATAATGCAAAAACATGGTATAGCAAATGCGATGATAAAGAGGAACTCCTTGGGCGAGTTGCCATTTTTATCTAGGAGAATCGAACAGGATCCAATTTCAGTATCGAGACCGAATGCGCCCCACATTCCACGATATGTAGGAATCAGAATTGAAAACGCTAATATCCAGGTACCCGAGACCATTATAGCTAAATAACGGTTGCGATAAATTCTAAGATAAACAATATTATTTGCAATTGAACAAGAAATGCGACACCATTTTAAATATGTAGTTACCTTCGATAAATCCTAGGATGTCCAATCATAACATATCTATTAATTGTAATTAGTAAAATTGTAAACAGCGATACAGCTAGGAGCCCATAGCGCATGAGCGGGAAGAGTCGACAAAGGGTGCCACCATGATTCCAGGACCGCCGTAAAAACGTGGATGCTGCTAATGGCAAATTGAAACCACAAAAGAGCAAATCAGATAAGGATAGATTTATTATAAAAATCGCCGTTGCATTGCGTGCCTAAAAATAAAAAAAAAAATCTTATTTTATTGAAATTAAAAGACGTTAACAAAAGTTATTTAAATAGAAATTAAATAATAAAAGAGAATAATGTAGACTGTAGATTACACGAGCAATCAGCGTTGTTAGATGGTCGAAATATTTCCAACTAGATAACTCTGAAAATCACCCGAATTGGGTATTTCTTGCTTCAAAAAACCTCCAAATTCTTGTCATTATTTCCAACTGGAAACTCGAACAGTTAAGTTTGGCTTTCCGAATGCAAAATCTTGTAATCGATCCATTGTATAACTGCATATTAAAATAACACACACAATTTAAAGCTATTAAAAGGATATTACGTCTGACAAACATCCGAGAGTATAACTGTCATTAAAGAGCTTCTCAATTAGCCGTTTGGAATAGGCATAAAATTGTAGATCCCTTCCATTCGTTCCAAAAATGAAAACTCACACAAAACGAATGGTTGCGAGAAGCTAGGCCTAGGGTCCCTACGGGCCTGTTACGCCAAAAATTATTATTATATAAAAGGATATTACAACGAAATACAAATAAAATAGAATTTAAAAAAAGCACAGATTTGAGCCTAAACAAATTTCTCCTCAGATTTCCCCACGTCAAACAAAAAAAACCCTAAATCTGGGGAGAAAATCCCCAAACTGTCTGCACTGCTTGAAATCGACTTAAATTGAAATTAAATTGGTTGGAGTTTGGAGGGCGAAAACTAGAGCTACTGATCATATAAAGAACGCAAGACGTCCTCAATTGATAATTTCTTAAATTCACTTTAAAAATGGCGAAATTATCCGCGTTCCACTCAATGACCGCTAGATTTCTAGCACATAATTTTCCTTACCGTGGAACATCCCCTAAAGCCTTAGCGACAGTGGAAGAAAAAAACATTTGTTGGTTTATACATCTATTTTAGTATCCTATAATTAATGAATCTCTGACAGCTGAATTGCTCAGAGCGGTCACATAAAAAGTTTTTGCAGTTGACGTTTATGGAGGACATCCGTCAAATCTAGGCAAATCTGCTGCATACTTATGTCGATTTCCATTGGGATTTTCGGATTTTGCTCTCAGATTTCAGATTTTTCGTGACCAATGGAATGTTACATTCAGGCTGGGATTCGTAAAGATAAAACACTATTCCGTTTAACTTCTCTAATAAAATTCACTTTTATTACACTTTTATCGACTATTCTAATATTTCACTTATTAAGTACCAGAACACTATTACTTAAACAATTCTTCAACGTTTCAAACCAATCACTTAATTTACTCTATTACTTTTCACTTATTTATCTTCACAAACTATTACTATCTCGAACTTTAACCAATCACTTTTATAAATCAACTGTGTCGCCCTCTTCTAAAAGCTGTCCTTTTATACCCGCTCCGCCATCTGACGAGAACTTTCTAGCTAATTCTAAGTGGTTCTATAGAACAAGGTTCAGTGGTGAAATACATTTACTTGACAGGTTCCAGTCTCCAATTGGAAGTGACACTTGGGTGGAACTTGTTTGGTGACTAAGGGGTTGTTTTCACTTCACCATTTTAGGTTACACGATACATTCCACACCACAATGTCCCCCTCTTAAACTTGTTCGTCCCGAACAAACTCGTTAACATTTTCACCATTATAACGATGAAGACGATCCACATGAACGACTTTCAGCTTGCCTCTTCCTCGTTGGATGCGATAGACAACGTCGTTGATGCGCTTTACGATTGCATAGGGCCCTTCCCAGTCTTGTTGCAACTTAGGCGATAACCCTTTCCTTCGATGAGGGTTATATAGCCATACCAGATCTCCTTCCTGGAATCCTTTAGTTGTCGTTTTGGTATCGTACCTCGTTTTCATGCGGTCACTGGCTATCTTAATCTTATCCCTAGTGTCTCGATGCACGTCCCTGATGATATCCCTGAGGTCTGTAACGTATTCCTCCTCATTCTTGGGCTCTTCGCATGGATATCCAAACATCAACTCGCTAGGTAGGCGGACTGTTCGACCAAATAAGATTTCAGATGGAGTATGTCCTGTGGTGTTATGCACTGCTCCTCGATAAGCCAATAAAAACATGGGAATCTGCTTATCCCAGTCTCTCTGGTCTTCGCCAACGACCTTAGAGAGGTGTTCATTCAGTGTCCTGTTGAAGCGCTCCACCATCCCATCTGATTGTGGATGAAGCGGGGTTGTCCTTGTCTTGTGAATCCCGAGTAACTGGCACACTCCTTGGAAAATCTTCGACTCGAAGTTCCGTCCTTGGTCTGAATGCAGTTCCATTGGTACACCGAATCTGCTTACCCAGTTATTGACGATTTGCTCCACCACGGTTTTAGCTTCTTGATTTGGGATAGCAAATGCTTCAGGCCACTTACTGAAATAGTCCATAACAACGAGGATGTAACGATTGCCATTGTTTGTTTCAGGAAACGGTCCCGCAATATCAACTGCTATTCTTTCGAAAGGGGCTCCAACATTGTATTGATGCATTTTGCCACGGACTTTCAGTCTCGGACCTTTGCTGGCCGCACATGTAACGCATTTCCTGCACCAAGTTTCAACGTCCTCCCTTGAATGAATCCAGTAAAAGCGTTCCCGCACTTTTTCGAGCGTTTTATTGATTCCCAAGTGGCCTCCAGACACTCCATCATGCAATTCCCTGAGCACTTCCATAACTTTTGACCTGGGTACAACAAGCTGCATTACGAACGACTTTCCATCCGGGCTTTCCCATCTTCTTTTTAGAATGCCGTCTTGTACGTGAAGGGAGTCCCACTGCGCCCAGTATGCCTTCAGCTCGGGGCTCCTATTTGATATCTCCTGCCAGTCTGGTTTTCCCTCATGCTCCTTCCAGGCGATAATCGGTTCGATATCCGGATCTTCCCTTTGAGCCTCCCGTATTTCCCGCACACTCCAGCCACCAATGGGCATAGCTCTCACCCTTTGAACGGACGCGACATCTTTTTCCTCGTGTCGTAAGCAATGTTTGCAATTTGCTTTGCACGGTCGACGTGAGAGAGCGTCTGCATTAGAGTGAAGACTTCCCTTTCGATGTTGTATTTCGTAGTCGTACATCTGCAGCCGTTCGATCCACCTTGCGACTTGGCCTTCAGGATTCTTAAAGTGCAGCAGCCACTTTAAAGATGCGTGGTCTGTGCGGAGGATGAATTTCCGCCCGTAAAGGTACTTATGGAAATGTTTTGTCGCCAATACCAAAGCAAGGAGTTCGCGCCTGGTAACACAGTAGTTCCTTTCTGGCTTTGAGAGAACTTTGCTGAAGTAGGAAACTACTTTCTCTTGGCCATCGTGCACCTGGGAAAGGACGGCTCCAATTCCCACATTACTAGCGTCTGCATCCACAATAAATGTTTTCCCAGGGGTGGGGTACGCTAGTATGGGGGCGTTGCACAACTGTTGCTTAAGTTCCTTGAAGCTGTTTTCGCACTCACCTGACCATTTGAATTGTTTGCCTTTTTCTGTCAGTTGATGCAAGCTCTTTGCGATCCTGGCAAAGTCCTTAACAAATCGCCTGTAATAGGTCGCAAGTCCCAGGAAACTTCTCAGTTGATGTTTGTCTTTGGGAACCGGCCAGTTTTTCACTGCATCGACCTTCTCCGGATCAGTCTTGACTCCTTTGGAAGAGATGATGTGCCCGAGGTACTTCACTTCTGGTCTAAATAGCGAACACTTCTTCGGGTTAAGTTTTAGTTGCGCACTTCGTAGCCTTTGGAACACCTCCTTAAGGTTATCTCGATGTTCGTTAAATGTTTTTCCTACTACGATGACATCGTCCAGGTAGACCAAGCAGGTTTTCCACGTTAGTCCCAGCAAAACGCGCTCCATTAGACGTTCAAAGGTAGCCGGAGCATTGCACAGTCCAAATGGCATTACTGTAAACTGCCAAAGCCCGTTTCCTGCTGTGAATGCTGTTTTCTCGCGGTCTTCTGGATGGATCTGCACTTGCCAGTAGCCACTCTTCAGATCGAGAGTCGAAAACCATTTGGCTCCGGATAGTGTGTCCAGGGTGTCGTCAATTCTTGGAAGGGGGTAGCTATCCTTCTTGGTGACGTTGTTGAGTTGGCGATAGTCCACGCAGAATCTCGTACTTCCGTCTTTCTTCTTGACCAGGACGACCGGCGATGCCCACGGACTTTTTGAGCTTTCAATCAGTCCCTCCTTTTCCATCGTCGAAACCATTTCTGCAACCTCCGTCTGCTTAGCCAATGGTAGTCGTCGGGGAGGCTGACGAATCGGTCTCGCATCTCCGGTGTCGATTCGGTGTTCTACGAGATGTGTTCGGCCATACTCGCTGTTCTGCGAAGCAAATATATCAGCGAACTCGTTGATTAAACTACCTGCCATGGACCACTGCTCCTGATCCAGCTCGCACTCTCCGAGTATATTCTTTTTCATCTCTGATATCTCCGTAGGTCTAACCGCTTTCACATCACTTGCATTGGACAATTTTGTGACCGCAGTAATCGGTACGCACTTTCCAATCACTTCCCCTTGCTTTAGTTTCACGCTTTTGTTTTCCACATTGAGGACACGAACGGGAACCAAGTTGTTTTTAGGTTCAACCAGCATCTTTCCGACGATATACCTCTGATAATAATTTTCTGGATCTGGCTCGACTAGGTAGAATCGGTGGCTCCCAGGGTCGCCTTCCAGCTTTGTCCAAATAACTGTTTCTGACGAAGGTGGTAGTATTTCGTCTTCACTTACAACTGTCCGTAGAGCTGCGACGTTCTCGTTCCCGTAAACCATCGGAATCTCGACGTTCTTGTACTTTATAACTTGCAAACCGATGTCGAGTACTATATCATGCGTCTTCATAAAGTCGATTCCGATGATGCATTCGTCACATATATCAGCCACTAAGAATGCATGGGAGAAGACTATTCCTGCAAGGTTTATCGTCAAGAGTACCTCACCATACAACTTTGCTGTTGCTCCAGTTGCTGTTTTCAGACAGTAGCTGCTGGTGTTGTGCAGCCAAGATTGGCGAACGATGTCCCTTCTGACTATGGAAGCGGTGGCACCTGTATCGATTGTAGCCACATACTTTTTCTGGCCGATATGGGCTTCCACTGTCAGGCTCCTATTACATCGTTTGATCTGGGAAACCTGAATTGTGGTCCTGGGGGCGTCGATTCCAGAAACCAGCTTCTGCCCCGCGAAGTTGGTTCTTACTCGTTTCCCGACTGATGGCTTTGTGATGTTCCATCCGTCGAACGCTCAAACGCCTCCTCGTTCCTAGCTCTCAATGTGGACAACTGCCCTGTTTACGTTCGGCTCTGCACTGTCGTTGTAGATGTCCAATTTTGTTGCAGTTCCAGCAACGGATCGGTCCCCTTCGAGAACTATTAGGGTCTACTACTTCTGTTCTCTGGCACGAGCACTCGACGGATGTCAATTCTCTCACGCGGTGAAATCCTTGAGATGCTTGGTCAGCGGCTTTCATCGTTAAGGCAAATGCCAGTGCCTCAGGAAGAGTTCTCTTTCCAGCCATTCGTAGAGCCATCTGCAGTTGTCTGTCCTCTATGGCTTGTGTAAATGCCTCAATAGCCATTTCATTGATGACATCCTCGCCGGCATTGGGATAAGACAAGTGCGCTAGCCGTTCGATATCAGCTTGCAGTTGCTGGAGTGTTTCTCCCCTCTTCTGGATTCTACTGCGCAGTTGTACCCTATACACTTGCTGCATGTGGTCGTCACCAAATCGCATCTCAATAGCCTTCACCAAAGTCTCGTAGTCGCGTTGTTTTTCTTCGGAGATAGTTTGAAGCAATTCTGCAGCTGTACCTCGTAATGCGAGCGTTAATGCAATCGACTTATCCTCGTCGTCCCATCCATTGGTCGTTGCAGCTGCTTCGAACTGTCTCCGATAAATCGGCCACGATGTTTGACCATCAAAAACGGGTGGCTGCATCTCCTTCTTTCTTGGGCAGTCAGCAGAATATTCCCGAGCCTTCTGTTTCTTGACTATTTCGAGCTCTTTAGTTATATTCTTGATGTTTGTTCCGAGCTCTTTAGCTATGTTCTCGATGTTTGTCTCGTGTTTTTGAAACGTTTTGTTAATTTCCTCAAACTTCGTTTCATGCTCGTTTAATTTTTCATCAATCGCGTCGATTTTTACATCTAGAACATTCTTAAATTCTTCCACTGCATCTTTTTGTGCGGCGACAATGGAATTTGTCTGATCTTCAAGAGAATTTTTCTGTTCTTCTAGAGAATTCTTCTGTTCTGCGAACTTCAATTCCATGGAATTCTTCTGCTCTTCGAACTTCAATTCCATAGAATTTTTCTGTTGTTCTAGAGAATTCTTTTGTTCTGCGAACTTAGATTCCATAGAATTTTTCTGTTCTGCGAACTTAGATTCCATAGAATTTTTCTGTTCTGCGAACTTAGATTCCATAGAATATTTCTGTTCTTCCATCTTCGCGAGAAGTAATTCCATCATAGAGCTAATGTCAACGCCTGTACTTACTTGTTCTTCTGACACGTCGAATAGCATGGTTTTTGGATCTTCTCCCTCGTTTTGGACAGCTTCCTGCAGACGAAGTATGAGGTCACTTTTCCCTCCAGCTGTGGAGAGATTCCGCTTTTCTAGCTCACTTTTCAATTGGGGTATGCTTAGATGTAGCAATACACGACCCATTTTGTTTGTCTATTGTAATTTCAAAAAAAATCACAAATTCACTTTTTTTTTTTTTTCTTTTTTTTTAACTACACTTAGACACTTAGCACAGAATAAGTTTTATCCCACTTCTGACACCAATGTTACATTCAGGCTGGGATTCGTAAAGATAAAACACTATTCCGTTTAACTTCTCTAATAAAATTCACTTTTATTACACTTTTATCGACTATTCTAATATTTCACTTATTAAGTACCAGAACACTATTACTTAAACAATTCTTCAACGTTTCAAACCAATCACTTAATTTACTCTATTACTTTTCACTTATTTATCTTCACAAACTATTACTATCTCGAACTTTAACCAATCACTTTTATAAATCAACTGTGTCGCCCTCTTCTAAAAGCTGTCCTTTTATACCCGCTCCGCCATCTGACGAGAACTTTCTAGCTAATTCTAAGTGGTTCTATAGAACAAGGTTCAGTGGTGAAATACATTTACTTGACAGGTTCCAGTCTCCAATTGGAAGTGACACTTGGGTGGAACTTGTTTGGTGACTAAGGGGTTGTTTTCACTTCACCATTTTAGGTTACACGATACATTCCACACCACAGGAACATAAAACGAGATTTTTCTTCCTTCGCATTTATGGTAGTGCGTGCTTGAAAAGTCAGCTGTTCTTAAATTGTAATTTATGCTTATAGAAATCCGCTCAATTTATGTTGATATCCATTGCGGTAGCCAAATGTAATTTTTTTCTCTATTTTTCACAGACTTGTCTTCAAATTAGTAGGTAATTAATAACACACTTTAAATTTGACAAAAGGCAAATGTTTTGGTGTTAGTGTAAGTAGGTGTGAATCTCGCTCAGATATCGAGATTCGCAAAGCTGCTCTGACTGCTTTTTTTGCGGGCAATGGAACATGAAATCTGACAGCCAGCTGATTTCAAGAGCAGAAAAACTGCTCTGACTCTCAAAAAAAGGGCTTTTTCTGTCCCAATGGAAAACGACATTAGTTGACATTTCGAAGAGTCAAATTTAAAATAAACAGAGTGGCCGCTGCAGAGTTTGGAAAAGTCCAAAAAAGGATCTGCACACACACAAGTGTGTTATCAAATTATTTAAAAATATTTTTTATGAATGAAATGTAAGAAATTAGACCCAGGATTGCGATGCGACAACTATTTATAAAATATCCGTGGTGACTTAGTAGACATATCCTTTGTTCGTCAATAGAACCAAATGAAAAAAAATCATGCCACCTTTAAGTCATAAACGCTGCGAATAATTTTTCTTCACCTCATAGTTGGACGTGTTTAAAAAAAAGTGCACGACTGGGTTTCACTAAACTTTCACATTTCGGCAATTTGTTATTGTTTTGCTTGTAAAATTCACAAAATGGAGTGACGTATGGCTAGCTCACTGATGCGGTAATCCGGACCCTGCAATAATTTGATTGGATACGAGTATTCGCATACCTATCCTAAAATGATATTAGTTCAGTGTTTTAATAGGGGTGCTACAGAAAATAAACTATTCGTGTTTAAAAATGAATTCCTACGAATAACTTTGGGGATAAAAGTAATAATTTGAAACACAATCGGGAACTAGGATAGTTCCATTTTGAAACATCCAAGAACTGTCTACATAAAAACAGATTAAAATGGTAGAAGAATGGAATAGACGAGGGGTAGGATGCTAGTGTCAGTTCACTCTATATGGTACAGCCATTTTAGACGACCGATTCAAACTTTTCTGACCAGGTCGATGTAAGCTGTTTGATAAACTTTTCCAAATCCCATCAACGCAAACGACAAAAAATCACTCGACGACGAATTTTTTGTACAAAACGAGCACTGATCCATACCTCGGCGGCGTATAGTAGGAAGCGAATGACAGCCTTATATATGTAGAGTCCGGTGGGCAGGGCCAATGTCATTCGCTTTTGCAAGTAACTGTACGGACTTGCGAACAATGTATAAAACTTACCTTATTACATTTAGATAGCGCTATAATTGTTATTAAGTTGCCAGGAATTCCAATCAATGTAAATATAATGCACATTATTGACGCGAAGGTCAGAAGCTCGTCTGAATATCCCTGAAAGAGCTCGACAGAAGATACCTTTGTGCCTAAAAATAATAAGAATAATTTAATTCGTTTTCATAATACATAGTAATACGAGAATGTCATCCGTTTACGCACTTGTATCAGCTGTCAGGGTGGCATTCGTGTACGTTCCTGTAGAATCGATAAGATTAGAACTTGTCGACGTGGACGGTGAGACTTCTGGAGCTGACGTCCATGATCGTGGAATGAGATCCATTTTATAAACGGTTCGTTTATTTCTTCTTGAGATTTTTATGTTGCGTTGGTATATAATTTTACTGTGGTATAATATCGTCAGTTAAAATTTAAATATGACTATTCCGGAGTGCTTATATAGTTACTAATTCGATTTCGAGACATTACATCTGCATTTTATCACTATTTCATAGATTGTTTTAAAGTATTTGAATTGGTATACATAGCAACAGCAGTTACTATTGTAAGATACGACAGTGTTTTCTGAAATTCCAAAAAAAGCACGCCCAGCCCAACCGCGCTACAGTCTCAAACGCGAAGTATTGTTCGTTTTCAATAACAGATGGACAATAGTCAAATAAAAATAGAATTGAAAATTCCATTTGCGATCTATACTACTGTTGCAGCGTTACTGCTGAAATTTTTCAAAAAGGGCGACAAATAAGGTTCCCTAATCTAAGAAAGGGGCCTGCATACAAAATACTCATATAGCAAAAACACAGAGCATCAAAAACATTTATTTATAGCAAAAACAAAAAAAAAAATTGTTTCCTTCTTTTTGGTTCAATAAAGAATAAAATCTTACTTAGACTGAAAAAGGGGCCATTTTGATTATTTTTAAGAAAGTGGGGGCCAAGCGTCTTGAGGGTCAAAAAGGGCCCATACGGCAACGCTCCTACTGGCTTGGAGGTTTTTACCAATCCAATAGCACAGACACGTATAGTGGGGCAATTTTATGCCGAATCCGAAAGTGTGAATTGTCAAGTTCTTTCAGGGTAATTATACGTGAGAGGTGGCGCAGTTGAAGAAAATAACTTTGAAACATACCTAAAACAATATAAGCTCCACAATTTTTTAAGGTACATACAAGTTTCATCAAATTAAAGAAAGACCTCGTCCAAGGTAATGAGTGAAAGTAGAAAAAGATATCAATAAAAGTTGGAAAAACCAACCGGAGGCAGTTACCTAAAGACCAAGCTAAAAGGAGAGTTAAGAGATTTATTACAGAAGAGTTATTCAAGGCTTGCTACTTGCTAGGCGCCATTAATGTGATGTCAAATGTTCACTCGTATTGCTATTGTCGATGTAGCGACATAAGTGCACGAGACATATTAAGTAGATACGTAATGGACTTTTGTCCCACTTCGTTGCGAAATAAGTTCAAAACTTGATTGTGGAATTATGTCCATCCAAAGTGGGAAGTAAGTCCATAATTTTTTTTTTAAACATGGACATAATTCCAACATTTTGTAAATAGAAGAATAAGCTGTCATAAAAAAGTCCAAACCCTGCGTTTAGGGCAAGATTAAGCTGGGCGGAAGGTAGCTGGTGTAAAATAAAAATTGGAAAAAAAAATAAGAGTCCTATAGATTACAACTATAAGAGTAATTAAAGCTGGTATACCTCAAGGCAGTATACTACTAGATCCACAACTATACCAATTATTTAACATGAGATCTCTATAAACTCAGGGCGTGAATTTTGCAACCCATGCAGGTGATATCCCTGCACATGCTGTAAGAGAATCAGTAAAAGTATGTACATAGTCTGTAAGAACCGCTTGAAAAAGCTCAAAACAATATTGCAGAATGGACAACAAAAATGACAATTAAACTTGTGGCTCCAAAGTCAGTCTGTGTTAACACGGTCCTTGAATCCTTTGATTGATCAAACGACTAGCTGAAATCCAATGAAGACAGGATAGCTGGCTGTCAGTGCTCCCCAAGTAGTTAAAAATTCTCCCTCGTGTAATCAGTTCTGTACTGTCGTGTGATGAGTTTTTCTTCAAGCGGAAGAAGGAGTTTTAATAGAAAATCTTTTTAATATTGAGATGTTATTTCTATTTGCAACATTTTCCGAAATCAAAAAAGTTCCGTGGTAGGTACCTTAAGATTTTCATTTCGACAATATGTCACCCTTGATGAGAAATCATTACAGCTTAGTAAAGCAATAGCAATAAAACAACATTAGGTACAGATAAGGAAAGCACTCGTCGTCAACTTGCAGATATACGAGTACAACTCGAACTCTTATCGGCACAATACGCATTTTTGGGTAAACGAGTATTTTTCTGAATCACTTTTCATTTCACTTGCATGTTAAACAAAAATTAACACCGTTTAGACATTTGCGATCTGTGTGAACGAATACGCTGCAATAACTGCACGAAATTGCACTGCAAAATAAAATATTTTAAAAATAGAATCTATTCATCTTCGGCAAAAAATACTAAATAACCAATTACCCCCGAAAAGTAATTAATTTACTTTTCTTTTGTTTACAAATCAACCAAATACATCCAAGATACCCTACGAAAAACACTTTGCTATTCATCCGTTTCATAAACAAAACAAAAATAAAATAAGGAATCACAAGCGAACCGAAATCAAGATCGCCGAAACTAATATAGGTACGTCTATCGTGAACACTGTATTTTGGAAAATAGAACACAATTCAAACGAAAATCAATTTGAAAGTTGTTCGCGCCCATCATCGCCGCCTCGTCCCTCATGTCACTGTGATCCGCTGCCACTCCCAACGTTAGCACCGTACCGATCGGTTGCTGGAATTTTTTTCTTTACGTTATGTTTTCGTAAAACTCATATATGTTCTATTTAAAAAAATACAAAAACGTTTTTTTCTTCACTCTCTATAGAATCGAATGACTTATAATTCCTTTCCCGGGTTTTGCATTGCTTTTACCCAGTGCCGTATGGCAAAAACGTCACTTTTTAAGTTTCCGACAGCCGAAAGAAGTTTCATTTTAATGCTACCAGTCCGGGCAAGAAATAAGTACTAAATGTATTTCCAGTAAAATTGGTTTTTGAGCCACTTCACTATTCCACTTTCCAAGAGGTTGTAAAAAAGACAACTAACGATAAGGCGACTCTAAGAAACAAACTTTATATACGGTGATAAAAGCACACTATGTATTTATGTATATTAACAAATAATGCGAATATTATATTATGTTACAAGTAGATAGAATTTAAATCAAAGTTGTGTCCCGTCCTCACATCACAATAGCCGACCCGACCTGGGATAGAAGTGAAAGTAGCACCAACTGCAGAGAAAGTCAATACAGTAAGAGTATTCTATGTTATATCGGATAATGAGTGAGTATAGTTTTGAGTGCATTTGTTAAAAATAGATTCAGAAACTGCTGATGCTGTTGCTGGAGCCTGAAAAGTATACCACTGCTGGTCACAGTAGTCAGTGATAAGGATGAGTTGTATAATATTATATTCAGCGCTGGAAGCAATGTTTTGAAAGATGCCGGCGTGGAAATGGAAGCACGAGGGCAATCTGTAGACCGAGCATGAGTACTCTCAAGGTCTAAGTGTGATGCGCAAATATTTAGTCTCCCAAACCTCCACAACCTATATACCACTGCATATACACATTTCCATTTCGATTTTTCTGAACTCTGATTGGATAATCTTTCGAAGCGTTATATGATAAAGTCCTTAGGGGGAACTAAACCAACTTCGCTCTACAGCTTCCCGGCTTCCCTGGAGGCGCTCAGAGCAGTCCTCCCTGACTTTGAAGACTGTTTTCCCCTATTTTTATTTTTTGTTATTTTATATAGGTATATTAACGCTGCGGAAAGAGACGACGTGACGCCATTAAATATCTGGGAACAATAATCAACACCTAAAGAAAACTCTTATGAGCAGAGAGATTAACGTGAATCTCAAAGTGCGTTTTGTAAAATGTTTTGTCTGGTCGGTTCTACTTTATGGAGCAGAAACAAAGGCCTTTAAACAGCGCAACATCAAGGACGATTGAAGCTTTTGAAATGTGGATTTATAGAAGTATTTTTCGAATTTCTTCGATTGACGGGATAAAGGATGAAGTAGTGTCAAGGATGAGCTTTGAAATATTACTCACTTACTTAGGCGAAGCTACAGTTCGGGGTGGACCTGGGCCTCAACCAATACACCTCTCCAGTTAGGGCGATCCTTGGCTTACTGCCTCCAAGTGCGCATACCAAGTAGGCTGAGGTCCCCTTCCACTTGCGCGCCACCTTAGGCGAGGTCTTCCTCTACTGCGTTGTCCCTCTGCGTTGGAATCGAAGACTCTTCGGGCCGGGGCGTTGGTGTCCATTCGCTTTACACATTCGGGCTTTCTTAGACGACTTATGCGTACTTTTCTGACCAGGCCGATGTCGCTGTAAAGCTCGTAGAGTTCACTGTTAAAGTCTCCTCCTACAAAGTCCGCCAACGCAAACGGGACCAAAAATCACTCGAAGAATTTTGCGTTTAAGCGACCACTCCTATTCTTCTGCACAATTAAGTAATACTAGGATGATGAGGGTCTTATGTAGACAAGGCCTTACTGATCAATTACCTTCTTAGGCCGAAGTAATAGCGTTTGACAAATGAAATTCTTCGCTTGATTTCTGAGGTCATATCTAGCACCAACATTAAACGTTTGAGTAGCTGGAACTTCTTGAATAATTTTAATAAACGATTCAAGAAACATATTTTTGATGACATCAGCGGAATCAATCGTTTTTCCCTATTGTGAAGCTTAGTAAGCTGCTAGAAATAAACTAAATTTTAGCTACTCTCCAATTTTTCTCTCCCAACATCAGCTTAAATTCTATCTAAATTTTGCCTTAGAGTACGCTGTGCATAAAGTCACAGAAAACAGCTTTTTACAATAAAAATTGATCCGATTCTAGGTATACCTGCTCCTTATCTACCTCGCTATAAAAAAGGTCATCGCTGATTACTTTCCGCAACAAAAGCACAACAGAACACAACAATCTGTCAAAATTTAGCTTGAGAAAATGTGTCGATCCATGAAATGGGGACGCTTAATTTTGAAATGAAGTATATTCTGAAACAAGTTGGATTATTTAGCCACACCATCGGGACATAAGTTCCAAAAGTAAAATTTGGAAAAAGCTTAGAGAATTTTCAGAGCACACAACAAGAATGTTGTCACTTTACAAAAAAGAAATAAAGCCATATTGCAACAGTTGGTCTAATTTCACTCCGACAAATACGCCAACAAAATTTGCTTAATAAGACCAACCTTGCACCCGCCCCGGAATCCAACAGTAAACCCAAGCAGGGGGGTTGCAGGGGGTAGCATGCCCCCCCTTACAGATTTCGTAGTTTGAAAGCGTAATAACACCAATTTGGCGTTATTGCACTTTGTTGGAGTGAAATAAGAATAACGGTTGAAATATGGCTTTATTTCACTTTTGTAAAGTGAAAAAAGGCCAAATTTTCCATATAAAACTACCCATTGTGACCTACGAAATATTTAGTGTAAAGTAAAAATGATTATTATTAAAGCCCGTTGTGTATTGAATTGCTTTTCGATATAACTCCATAATAATTGGAATGCTCAATTAATAGGAATTATTTCGTTAGGCTGCCGACTTAAATTACCCTATCTCTCTGGACTATACGTACTCTCTACAAAACTCGAATAGTCTCCTTAATGTGAATCCAAATAAGGGGCCGAGTATGCATAAAAATACTTATTAAACCTACCCGCAGATAAAGAGTTCGATAATTCCCTTCCTGATAATTATACAAATCTACCCCTTTTCATACAATGCGAGAACACCCATTATGTTCAACTGCCATTTCGCGAGTAATGATGAATTCATTTGTATATCCCATCGACGATCTGAATTCGCGTTAAGTATCTTGTTCGCCTCCCATAGTTCAATTATTACACTTAGGTACACATCACAAATAATAAATGGTGTAGAAGTGTAGATGTTCGCATCATAGTGGTCGTTTCGAACGCAATGAGGGCCATGGGGCGCTTAATCAAAGACAATAAACAACAAATAAATAGGCGATGTCGCTTCATAGTAAACCTAGCATAGCGCTCCGTGCATGTGTATGAGAGTATAGCTCGGATTCTTTTAATGTATTTATTGACATTACTGATGTAGTGCATTCGATTAATATCTGTTACTATAGACTCCCGGGCTAGACTGGCAACAATCAAGTATAGAACGACACGAACGCAACAAGTCATTAGTCACTTCAACTTAACTCACATTGCCTGGTTCGGTAGTTTATCGTTGATGTATTGGAATTGGACGATACATTCGTACGCTGTTCTCATAACTAAGCTGGGCTTCCGCCCGAGGTCCGACCGACACCGACTCCGACGAGTTCCGATCCGATGCGAAACCGAATTCGAATTGACTCTCTTTATCTCTCTGGGCGCTCTGGCGTCGCATTCTCTGGTAAAGTGTCATCACGATCGGTTGTGACTTGTGTTGTGGTTTCTGACAAAAGGTTAGTCATTTCTCTCCGGAAAACGATTTCAGTTTGAATACCTATGATGAAAATGTTTTCGTGTAAACAGAGCCGTGAGACCCCGTCTCAAGAACAAAACAGTCAGTAGTTTAATTCAGTGGTTATCTTGTGCATAACATATAGGTAGATACGCGTGTGGGTGATCATATTGCAGTGGTGAGATACCCTTTCGTTATTATTTACTTGTTCTAATAATGGAAGTCATAAGCTGGAAATTTTTGCTTCTCTGTGCGTTTTATTTCTTCCTATTGAAAATGAGTAAAAACCTATATGAAAGTTTTTCCGCTGAAAAAATAGATTGATTGTGCATTTGGTGTCGTGACGTTCTAACAATTCAAAATTACATGCAGTGCAGTTAACCTTATGTCTATAGTGTTCGTACCATATAAAAAGTTGATATTTGAATTCCACACGAAACAGCAATAGGTACTTATTTGAAAATATAATCGCGGATTTACTATTGGATTAGCTACTAACAGACGAATAAGAGACAACGACAATAATTCATCAAGAAGGTGGAGAGGTACGGAAGAATTTATTCAATTAGCACTGGTTGGCACAAAGTGTTTTGCTATAAGGTGAGTAATGCTAAATATACATAAACAATAAAAATAATTTGAATGCGA
This sequence comes from Cheilosia vernalis, assembly GCA_949126925.1. Taxonomy (NCBI): domain Eukaryota; kingdom Metazoa; phylum Arthropoda; class Insecta; order Diptera; family Syrphidae; genus Cheilosia; species Cheilosia vernalis. The sequence goes on along the minus strand of OX421360.1, from coordinate 27,738,054 downwards.
TCTGTGGTTTCTGAGTGCCGGTAACCGGTCATGAAAGCTGAAACAGAAACTCTTGATTAAGGCACCCAACTAAATATGTTTACTAGGTTTCCAGTTTGTAGTGCAATCGACGCATATTTCTGCTTTGCCCATATTTACCTTTTCGGCCTACATAATGTATAATGTATGTATCCGCGCGTTCTTATTTGAATAGGTATTTCTGGGTAATCGACTTAATCACACTGAAATATTTCTTCTTGAAAACTGTGAAGTTTGTGTTTTAAAAACGATTGCAGTTCTCGTGTTGTTTGGTTTCTGCTAGGTGACCTGTGTTTACTTCATCAGAGCACACTGCATTTTTTTGAAACAGGTTTAAGTTTAACTTGCTGATTGTTGTGAATTGTTGGTTAATGGTAATTAAATCGCTGGATGACGCATGCGTTCCGCAGATACATATTTAGTGGGAAATGAATGTAATGTACTGTGTGGGACACCAGGTATCTATAGATATAAAAGTGTAGCAAACCACAACAAAGGCAGTTTTTAATTATTAAAATGAGTTTCTTTTGAGAATGTGGTCCCCGCATTCGTAATTGAAGACATATTGGCTAGGCTTATCCGAGGTTAAACTTATTTAGGCATAGCAATGTTGTCCCGACGTTACTTACAAATACGCAGCACCTTTAAAACACGAGAGCGAAAAATTGAAATGTTGATGTGTGGCCGTTTGTGAGTTTCGATTATTGACCCGACTCATGAGTTTTGAGTTATAGCTAGTTTTTATGTACTCGTATGTAGAAACATTTTGAATTAGATTTTTTTTTAATTGGTCATAGACGTAATTCGAGTCATAAAATGTGAAATTTGGCGTAAAGTTATGGAGAAAGTCTTGGAAACTATACTTATTAGCTAAAAAGGCCAACCTAGGCGGCTGTATTTTTGACTATAGTTCAAACAAATTTCTAAGTTACTCATTGGTTTGAAAAACCAGAACAATTAACGGAAACCGAAATAATGAAATTAATGAAACCCTTTTAATTTCATTGCTTTTGTTGTTAGTGTGTAAAACTAGCTACGATAAGTTCATACCTGTGTTAGGCAAGAGAACATGTTTTTAAGACAATTTTATTTTAGTTTTCGACATAGTCCTCTTTGCAATTGACACACTTAGCCCCACGATATTCCAGCTTTTTTTATGGGTGTTGTTAAACTTTGCAAAATATGCCTCAGTTTCGACAACGACCTCCTTTTTCCGCCATTCGATTTTTTCATATTTGGAAACGAAAAGAAATCACATGGAGCAAAATCTGGAGAATACGGTGGATGCGGCAGTAATTCGTAGCAAAAATTCCATAAATTGGTCCATTGTCGTGATGGAATACATTTTTTTTTCTTTGCCCAGTAGGGCCGTTTTCTTTTCAATAACTCGGCATAATATTGTCCTGGCTATCGTTCTTTCCTTTTGCAAATAATAGATGTAGATTGTGCACTGAGAATTTTTTTTTTTTTTTTATTATTATTTTTTTATCCGAGGGTAGGTGAAAATCTTCCAAAGACACTAATGAGAATAGCAAGCGCGCTCTCATAGTAGTGTCAGATTTTTACTGACTAAAAACACCACCCTTCTAAAGATTGTTAGATACTGCAACTAAGATAAAACTTATCAAGTAACTTTTCTATCATGAAATAACAACTTTTGACAGGTTACTTTCCAGTGAAAGGTCCTTCGTGTTCCGCAAATTAGACGCGGTTAATCTTATCTTGCCAAGTCGAACGGTTTCGTTCTTTGTAGTCGGCGCAATAAATTGCTCCCGTCCAAGATTTGTCGGACTGTATTGTATGTCCGATTAGGCGGTTTCTATGCTTTCTCGCGAAGCTTCTTGTTTCAGCTTCGATTGTTGGAATTCCGAGATCTCTGTGGATATCGTCGTTTCTAATGTACCATGGTGCTTGAACAATTTCTCTAAGCACTTTGTTTTGAAAAGTTTGTAGAATATTTGCATTTGTTTTCTTGGTACAACCCCCAAGTTGTACACCGTAGGTCCACACTGGCTTTAGCACTTGCTTGTATAAAAGCAGTTTGTTCTCAGTACTGAGCTGGGAATGTTTTTCGAGTAACCAGTACATTTCTCTATATTTGATATCGAGTTCTTTACGTTTCATTTTCACGTGCGAATTCCATTTCAGCTTTGCGTCGAGTGTCATTCCCAGGTATTTGGCCTCGTTTGCAAAGGGTATTCGGGCCAAGTTTAGAAAAATTGGCAAGTCATTAGTTTTCTTTTAAGTGAAATTCACGTGAACAGATTTAGTTTCGTTGAGGGCGATCCGCCAGTTCCTTGTCCATTCATTTACCTTATGCACTGCGGCTTGCAGTTTTGTAGTCGCTTCTTCGATTGTATTACCTACTGCTAGGATAGCAAGGGTAGTGCCATCTTCCCTTGGTATATCGCGAGTATATAACAAGTAGAGAAGCACTGAGAATAAAAAAAAAACAGTGGTCATAACCTTACCGGACGAGGGAACTGTTTTCGCCTACTTTGCTGCACGATCCCCGCATTTATTTCAGGTATAGTAATGTATCCAAGTCTCATCCACAGTCACCACGTAGCGGAGCAGAAACTCCTTCGGATTGCACTGAAAAAGGTCCAAATTCTTCTGTGAAGTTGTCATTCGAATCAGGTTGTATTCAACGGTGAGCAAACGCGAAACCCATTTTGCCGATAGGTTGGTCATGGCCAAATGTTGGACACATTTGAAGCTCAATTAAGAGCTCCAAGAACAGACAATGCGTTCCAATACAGAATCCAATACAGAATCCTTTTCTACTGAAGCCTATTTTAGAGTGGCTATACTGATTCCTTTGCATAGATTCGTTAATACGAAATCTTACGGACAGATTCATGGTCATCGAAGACGTTCTACCATCGTTTCAAGCTCTGCTCCCAGGTTTTACTGTAGTTGAGCGTGAGTTAAGTTCTCTTTGTTGGTATCTGATAGAAAAGGGCGCTTGGGGAGTTACCGCAGTGTATCATTTGAATACATTTTTATGAATCGCGTTTGATATGTCTACATTAATAAGGTTGGAGTAAGGCACTCACTCCTAACGGAAGTTTCGTTGTAATTTTTCGTATCCCTACTGCTCTTCTTTTATTTTATGAAAACTGAAAAAAATAAAGTGCAGCGCTGGGTCGAACGAAACTTCCTAGTTGATCAACAGTATTATTGGTTGTTTTCTTATTTTACTAGGTAGGTACGTGAGGTAAACGGGTAGGTAGAACAGGGAGAACCAAGCCGATGGGTAGGTAAGCAATGCTAGATAAAAGTAACGGTTCATAAAATACAGAAAAAGGATTAGTGTTAAATAAAATTCACGTTTGCATTGTTTATCTGATATGGCAGTATATATTTTTTTACTTGACGACGTGAGTTTTTAAAAGTTGAAGCTCTCAGTAACAAGCAATTGTAGCCTGTTCTGGTAAGAGAGTTGTAAGCGTCTACTGTACTATTTGATGCTCTTACAGTTAATAAGATTTTTGAGTGCAGGACAAAGTCTAGTCGGAGTTTCCGTTTTGTGATCTGCTAGGGCATGTTTTTATTTTTGACTGCAATATTTTGGTAACGCTGGTTTGCTGTTTGCAATATAGGCGATGCATTTAAAAATGTATGTAGCATCGTTTCCAAATTTTTTTCATTCCATTTACCTATAATATAAAGTTTTAGTTCATAAACGTTGTTGTTTTCAAACAATTCCGTTTTGAATATAAAATTTATATTTAAATAAACGAATAACAGCAAGCGAAATGACAGCGCAACTCAGCACTGAGTTCTTGCCCCGATAAAAATAACTGGGGTCAGTTCAGGGCATAACTAGGGCGCTTTAGAAGTCATGTCAAACACAGGTTTTCAGTTCTAGCGCGAGTTCAGTGCTATATTGAACACATTAGGGTTAACCCCAATGCGCACTAGTGCGCACTAGGGCCCACGTCAAAGAAACCTAATACGAATGAAATGTCCATTAGTTCTTCAGTTAATGTGTCAATAGGAATATAGAAAATGCACAATACCAACAGCTCTTAGCTCATATTTTGTTTTTCTGTCCGCGGCAATGAATTACTATTATTTTCATACAACTGCATAATGATTCCTTTGTAAAGCTAAATAATAAGCCCTGGATACTGAGCCAGAATACTGAGCTGTTTATTATTTTCCCAATAAGAGCAGCTATTCTTAATCAACAATTACTAGCAAGTGCGAGATATCGTTCTTCAGCCAGTCGGCTGTTCTCGTAAGGCCACCTCCTTCCTAATGACCAACTGTTTGATAGATTTTCATTACTCAAAATGCTATTATCAAGTGATTAGTAATGTTTGCTGAGGGATGTGCAAGTGCATCGTTTAGATAATTAAAATATGTACCTAAGGTAGGTACCTTTTTAATATTGACTGGTTTATAGTGTTTACTAATACAAGAACACACTTTGATTTCAGAATTTGTAAACATAATTTTATGTGTCATTTTGCAAGTATTTTAACAAGCTTAAATAACATATATAGCAACCTGCGTCTGGCTTATAAATTCATTCCCTCGCCTAAAATTGGTTAGGGTTGTTATACTATTTCGATATAATGTGCTTCATCATCACCCATGTTACTCGTTACTCTTATATCCATCGTGACTTCATTCCAAGATCAGAACGAATTTAATTAATTTACAGAAATAAATTGAGGAGCGAGAAGGCGCTTATAGCTGCCAGCCTATGCGAGCATCACCAGCATATTCTCTGATTGAAATTGACCCCTTTAAACGAGTTAATTGACACTAATTTAAGCGTAACCCATTTGGAGTTTATTTTGTACGAGGCGGGATCGAATCGTTCATGTGTAGGTATAGTTCGCCTATAGAAATATATGAACATTGGGCGCTATAAGATCCCCGCAATGTTGACTTAGACCTTTCGTGTTAATTTTGGCTGAACTATGATCTAATATGAATTAGATCAGGTATTTGCGCTAATGTGATCAGTGGTGGTTGATTTAATTTTGTAGTCCAATTTAGACATTTCATTTATGAATCAACTGCATTGTCTGTATTTACAGAATGAATGTCACAAATCAAGCGGAAGTAGATGCAATCTCAGCACAGCGATGGATTTCATCGACAACGGAGGATATTTCACTGACATCAACAGGAGATGCACTATTGGGAGACGAAATTAGTAGGTGAGTTTCGAGCACTTTCGAATTTTAATTTTTTTTTTTAAAAGAACACGCAAATTTACAAATGTCAAACTCTGACATTGAAGTTTATGCAATGTTCAGGAACATCTTCTAAAATTCACTTGTTATGTAATTTTTGGAACAACATTTAATCAGCTGATGCATGAATTCAGCTGTTAAAAATATAATTTATATAATCAAATAAAAATAGATTAAATGTGAATGGATGAACACTTTTGGGCAACGAAAATGGATATAGAGAGCAAGCAAAGCTATCTAAAGAAACATTCTCAACATTTAGGTATTTTTTTTACATTTATTGTTATAAAAAATTCATTTACAAATAGTTTGCTATTGAAATAGTGCCACCCGGCTAGTGTTAAAAAACGTCACTATCCTAAAGCGTCAGGCTTTTAAGGTCTGATTCAGATCCAGCCCAGGCTTCACGCTTTGTCAAGCTTTTTCATATTTTTTATTTATTTATTTAGGCACATCAATTATTTAATATTGTAATATTGTTGCTGAATGCATCCAAATATGAACGCAACTAGATCATTTTAAGAGAAACGAAGTGACAGCAGTCATATCGCCATTCAATTAACAATTTATAAAACATACCGTCGGATTTGTCGCGTTGGTAGCCCAACGTACCTAAGTCACGATATAAAAACATTTTTTATTATTTAATCAATATTTTAAATGTTAAGTTAGAAAAATGCAATGTGCTTTTGTCCGCTCCCTTGATCAGGTTTTTGTCTCCTAACTGTCCGCCTTTTTTAACTTTCTCCAATACGTAGTAAGAGAAAGATATTGGTTTCGTACAAAATTTCGAACTCGAGATTTTAATCAATTCTGATATTACGATGATAGAGGAACTCAAAAAAGTGGGTCGCAAAATTCTGTCCGGTCTGTCCGTCTGTCCGTCTGTCCGTCCTTCCACGGGCCTACAGCCTAAACGACTTCCCGGATTACGTTCAAACCTCGGATTTGGAGTTTTTGGGCTTACAGCTCGGGAGGTGTTTTTTTTTTGCAAGGTAACCTCAATATTAATGGTACTTCCCATACAACATTTTCGTACCAGTTTGATTTGATCGAAAACGGCTCTAACGATTTCAACCAAAATTGATATTTAAGCTTAAGTAGGTGAGGTTACCATGACTGCGTACCCAGTTTTTGGCTAAAAATTCGAGCAACGATACTTTTGAAATTTCGATATACCTCAAAAACGGTCTATACGATTGTAGCAAAAATTAATTTCTAAGGTAATGTGGTCATTTCTAACTTAATAGAAAGCTAAGTTTTTCTCTATATTATCGAAATAGTAATTTTTTAAAAATATAGTGTTGTCTAGTTAACTTAAAAGCGCAATAACGATTTTGACCAAAATGCAAACTAAGTGTCAATTGGATGTTTTCAAAACTATTGTGTCCTTAATTTTCAATTTGAAGCACCGAAAACGCTAATTTTAAAAACTGTTCATATCTCGAAAACCCCATCTTCGATTTCGATAAATTGTCAAAAACGAAGTATTTCTTTTATCCGGACCAATATCATACAGTCAGTTTTCAGCTTAATAGTTACGCAATAGTATTTTTCCAACTAAACATTGCAATATTTGCAACTTATATTTTTATTTTATATAACTGCCATATGAGATGATAATCCAAAAGAGAATTTTGTTTTCTTTTGTCTAGTATCGAGAAAGTTTCGTTCGACCCAGTCGTGCACTTTATTTTTTTTATTTTTGTTTAAAATTTACGGGGAAACCCGGGAATGTGCACAGGCCACCGTCTGGTTTGGATAGTTTTTGATTTCGCATTCGAGCGCATAAAAGGCGTTTTTATTAAGCTCACTGTTCTGGATCCCAATTCTCGAATTAGATAGCATTTTACAGCACTTCAGGTAAACCATTTTGACAGGATGGGAAACAAAATTTTGAAATTTAAATTAGGTGGGAATTGTTGTTTTCGCTTCTTTGGGCGAAATGAGCTCAGCACTTGTTCGATTCTCAATGAAGCAATTAGGCGAAATCGAAATATAGCGAACTATCCGAGAGTCCCTAGTGCTAGTCTGTTTTGAGCGATTGTCACTGTTTTCGAACATATTTATGTCCATACGAAGGGATATCATTCAATAATAGTGATTTAGTTTAAATTGTTTGATTGATTTTAATTTGACTCTTATTTTCTTACACCCAAATCAAAAAAACAATTAAAGTATCTAAACTCATAGCTCCACTCCAACGTGGTTGGAGTTTCCTTCCATTTCCATAGGTTATTCCTATGTAGTGCTTATTAAGCTCTCCTATAGATCGAGTTGGACAATTTTGAACTTACATAAAATACGCTTTTTGGGAAAATTTAGATTTCTGAGCTATGACGGTCGCGGTACGTATTTTAGCATGTCATGTATCATGTCCATCTTTCCAACTTCCATTAGATATATAAATTAAGTGGAAACATAATGCAATGCATGTAATAAGTTCATGGACTTGTTGCCGACTGCGTGATGATAGCGCAAAATTACACAACAGACTTTACACACAAACTGTCACTTGCAACTGCTAAAGGATCCTTAATTATTGTGGCGTCCGATATATATCTATAATTATGGAACAAACTTGAACAAAAAAAGCTGCGTTACAGAAAGAGATGCGAAAATGGGAGTTGGACTAATAACAAATAACAAACATCGCCGCAACAAAGAGGGTGCTGCATCGTCAAGGGGTGTTTGAAGTATACATACTCTCATTTATGGTTTAGCGTTAAGTGGATCTAATTTGTTATACTGTAATTGAAAGTAAAGGCAACTGTGACAATGTGGTGGCGAGTAGTGCTGCAAACTCATAAACGGACTTCAAACTGATGAGCCTCACACTTAACGTGGCAGCCACAGCCGTTGCAGATACCAATTACAAGTATAAAGTCCCCTTATGACTTTTATTGAAACACTCTTCCGGTTTACCATTGAATAAAATATAATTCAGCTGGTAGTTTTTCTCAACTAAGTATTACTCATACGTACAGATATTCAACCGCACATAGGGAGTTTTTTAAAAATAAGTAAATTCTATGTGAGAACGGATAGTGATCACTGAAGACCAACAGCGACATCTTTTTAATTCAATCGCAAGTCATTATCAGTCTTATTCATTAGATTCCTTTAACCAATAGATTAACACTCACTAACTGACGTCCAATGAGTTCATTTGGCTTTAATCTTCTTGTCGAAAATGTTAATTCATAAAAAAATTGGCATGGAGTAGCTAATCTATTAATTAAGCAAAATTACTCTGAAAATCTGGCAGCACTTGCGCACTTCAGTTACACTTTTGTGTATAGTCATCTGACATTAATTACAAAACAAAATGGAAAAGCAGCAGCAAAATTATGAACGATGAAATGAGTAAATTTTTAATGGGAGCAAATTATAATTCAGATTTCAGATAATTTTGGCTAAAATGCCCTTTTATGGGAAAAATACTTATCAAAGTGTTCTGTACAAATTTTTGGTTTTTTAAAAGAAGCCTTCTTTTTGTCTTTGCAAAAGTTGTTTATAATTGTTTCTGCATTCACTTTCGTAATACAAAATGTATCCAATATTATTGCTTGACTTATTAAACCTCAGAATTTTCGCAAGTTTATGAACAGTTTTAAAACAAACGGGGAAAACAAAAGTTAATTCACCGCTAAATGCGAATTGATGCATTTTACTTTTTGACATTTGATTAAGTGTGAATATATCTTTAAAAAAAGTTTATGAATAAGTTTTCTGCAATTAAACCAAAAATAGCTCCAATTCAACTTTAATTAAATGTTATGAATATGGTTGTACGTTGGGAGTTCAATATATTCGCGGTATCGACATGAAGGAAAACACGAATTGAATTAAAAATATTTTTATTTTTCAATATAATCTCCTCATACATTAATGCATTTATTACATCTTGAAATTAACTTTTCTATACCTTCAAAAAAATAGTTTTCATCCTTCTCTCCAAAATGTTCATTTATTGCAGTTTTGACCTCCTCATCATCGGTAAATCGCTTACCACGAAGGTTTTTTTTTAAATCTGGAGACAAAAAATAATCACTTGGGGCAAGGTCCGAACTATAGGGTGGATGTTGAATCTCTTCGAAACCACAATCCCGTACAGTAGCCTTAGAAATCCGTGATGTGTGCACCGGAGCATTGTGAGCGAAGTGAGCATTCGAGGCACACATCTTGCACTGACTTTTGAAAGATTTAGACGGTCATAAAGAGCGAGGGTCGTCTTCAATGCTCTCCCTGCCCCTTTAAAAAAAACTTGATCACTTTTGAACAGTTGACGACGAAGGCACAGAATCTCGAAAAACAGCCACCATCTCTTCGTGAATAATTTTTTGACTTTTTCCTTGTTTAGTAAGAAATTTTATCACAGCGCGGTTCTCAATTTTAGTGATCATCGCGACACCAGCCATTTCACCTTCGTTCAACACAAAATACCAAAGCAAACTTATTATCACAGCCAAATGAAGTTTTACAGTAAAGCACTTGAATAACGGGGCTACTAAAATCACGAAATATTTTTTTCACATCTTTGGAGTATCCCCCCCATACCGCGAATATATTGAACTCCCCTCGTATATGTATTGCTCTCAAAAACTTGTAACTGTCATATCTGTCATATCTCAAGAATTCGCCATTTTATTTTTAACGTTGCTAATTGATTTCACTTAACACAATAGGAAGTATCTTCGTATTGTTAAAGCAGTAGGTCGGATGTCCTTTTATGATGTGAAGAGCAAACGCCATCAAAAGAAATTTTTATGAAAGGAAAGCCTGCAGTAACAATAGAACTGAGAAAACTCTTCCCATTCAATGTGTGGGGGGGAGTGGTTGCAATCGAGTAGAGTGTCCTCATCACCCTGGTTCTACAGGGTCATTCATTTCTTGGGTTTCAAGTTGGTAGCGCTGGCGTTTGACACCTGTCGTACTCAGATGTCATTTGAAGTTTCATAATATTAGTTGTATGTTTGCCGTTTATGATAATGGATCGCATAACAATCGAAAAACGCGTTAAAATAATTAAAACTTACTACAAAAGTGGTGATCCAAACGTAGCCGCAACGCGATGATTATGGTCGTCATAATCAACCAAACAAATCTTTGGTATAAGGTCTCCGTTAAGACTGGTAAACTGAAGTTAAGAATTCCCTATACAAAATGCTTATCAGTTAATTGAACGCATTTTAGTGACATTCAATTTGTCGCCGCTATATTGTCATAGTAACGTCTAAAGCTATACAATAATATATATCATCTTAGATTAGAACCCATTTTCGAATTAATGCAATTTACCTAATCTCAATTCGGGGCATTTATCTGCGAGGTGTTGGACCAAAAATCCATCGAAGAATTTTCCAATATTAGCTCTCCTTTCCTGCTTTTCGACCAGCAATCGGCGCCAAAAAGCAGAAATGCCAAGATTTGGGTTTTGTGGAGAAGAAATTCTGTCCTTTGAGTTATATTAGTTTGAACTCAAATGTTGTGTAAAACCGAAGTAGCAACGGTTTCCTATCGTAATTCTTCACCGGACCTCCACTAAAGTGTCATTCGTGGAGTTCATGTTTACTCCGAGTTATAGTTGAACTCCCTAACTACCCCTTCTGAGGTTTGTTTGTTTGTTGATAGCATGCACTTTGTTGTGTTCTCATTTACTTCAAGGCCAACTGTGTCCTGCTATTTTTCTATGCAATTGATACGAACATCATGTTTTCTTCCCTTTCTTAATATAAATGATGCAAGGAAAACATTGTAGGTCTATATTAATAATCCATACAGATCATGATATTGCGTCGAACCTTATCAAATGAAAAGTTCTGACGAAAAGCATTAAAGGTACGAGTATAATTGTTCTGCAAAGGCTCCTTAATTTAGAAGCTCGGATAATACACGAAGTTATAGGTCCTCTTCATTTCTGTGAAAAGAAATAACTCTCAGACACGATTGGTTGCGACTATGAGAATCTGTCTCTATAAATTGTTTATTGACGTGTTGCGCCCATTATTCATATTCCAAAAGGGTGATAAAAGCCCTTGTTTACTAATGCGTTCACGACGCATAGTCGTTGTTTGTTATGAGACAAATTCAAACTCAATCCTCAGAGCAAGAACACTATCAATCATCTTCGAACTGTATCGATAGGCAATTGGAAATTATTATCCGACATTCCACGTTTGATTCATCTCACAGTTTTCACCCCTGCAAAAGAAATGAATAAATGCTTTCAGCGAGTTTCGTATAGATATTGATGAAACTACTTTGAAGAAAATGTCTTGTTTAGCGATAAGCGTAAACAGATAACCTTTTTGACATAATACTCATCGGCGAATCGCTTTGGACGAACACAGCCGTAGATAGAGCACTGGTATATGAATGCGTTAGTCTATTCGCGCAAGTGATAGGCCGTTTCCTATTTATTGCGCTTGTAGAATTTGTTTTTTATAGCAATTGCTGATAAGGAACGTCATTTGTTTGAAAGAATCAAGCAAACTTTCAAGCGATCGGCGGTTTGGGAGGTTTGCATTAAATGGATAAGATACTCGTAAAAGGAAGTTGTTTGTTGTACGAATATAGCTATACCCTTTAATCTTTCGTGCAAGTTCCCATGCATACGAAAACATGGACAACGACAACTTATAGTGATGTGTGCAAGTCCAATAATTTGCAAGCTATAGCAAAGTCTTAAATTCTCTATTGCGTTGGAGTTTCACGATACTGTGCGATTAGTACTCATTTTAGGACATCATGTTTAACAAAAGTGGAGAAGATTTGTATTAGGTTAGGTTAGGATTGAAGGGAATTGCTCAATTGTACCATAGACCCCATCAGTGCCGTAGCCTGAATTTTGTTTGCGAGGGGGCTTGCTTCCAAATCTTAAGAGGAATTCTTTAAACAAAACAACTATACATAATTCAAAATCATTTTGTTTTCGAATAGTTGAGAACTGTAGCTAAGGCCCCGGTTATAGCCATACGTAAAATGCAACCGAAAAAGTTTTAATAAAGGGTGGAGCTTCAGTCCCTCAAGAATAGTATTCTTTCAAGGCTACAAAAAGATGACAATGACCGATCGATCCTTCATTTACAATGACCATTAAACGACACTTTTGTCAAATATTTTATGGTTAACCAATTGAAAGAAGCAGGGGCTAGAATACTTAAGAAACTAGAATAATTGGTACTATCCAAATTAGCTCTTACACTTTACAAGATTTTTGAGGAGGTATCTACAAGGACAAGTGTAGTAGGAGGAGTTTTTTGATTCCAGTTAAAAATATAAACATGCCACAGTTTATATTTTTCACTGAAATATATTTGGAAGTAGTTTTGGTAATAGAACGATATTATTATTAAATATATGTACGAATTCAGAGATTTGTTTTTGAACTTGCATTGGCAGTAATAACGTGTGTGGGGCTTTAAATGAAGTGCGAGTTTCCGATTGTGTAAGGCTCCAATTGGTTGGAATTATTTTAAGCTCCATATTCAATATGCGAGAAAAAATAAAAATTGGATTATATTTGCTAAAAAAAAAGTTTTGCAGAACTGTTTTTGCTTTTTTATTAGAAGTGGGACATTAAAATGATTACTAAAATGTACCTACCGTAGATACCTACATATGTGAAAATATATCAGCAAATATAAATAATTAAAAACAAAATTGTTTTCCAATATATTGACTAAGAGTTTTTTGACTAATCTTAAACTAAGTACAGGATCTTCAAAATACTATTGCGTAACGATTTAGCTGGAAACTGCGTAAGTTATTGATCGGGATGTATAGCGTTACAATAAGTTTACAGAGATTTATCGAAATCGATATTGGGGTTTTTTAATATTAACGTTTTCGGTGATTAATTGAAAAGCAAGGACGCAATAAGTTTGAAGATATCAATTGTACTCTAAGTAATAGTTATTGCCGTTTATAGGTAAAGTAAATAAAACAACAGTTTAAGAAAGTTCTGTTTGTTGTTTTAAATCCATTTTGATATTACAGAAAAACTGAGCTTGCTCTTAAGTTGAAAATGGCCTATTACCTAAGAAATTAATTTTTGTTACAATTTTATAAACCGTTTTCGTGTACCTACAATCTACATACGTCGAAATTTCAGAAGTATGTAGGTATCAGTGGCGTCTCGTCAGGGTGTGCAAGGTGTGCATTGCACACCCTGATCTCAAATAATAATAACACACATAAATATGATGTGCTCAATTACATTTTACACATCCCATAAAACCTCCATCACACAGCCTACTATAATAATACTCATATTCATCCTTCCTAATTTTTCTTTCAAAATTCCTTCATCGTTGAGAGAAACAAAGAGAAAAACAATAAACTCGCACGAAATCTGGCTGTGCACGTATTCATCAAATAAGTTCATCCAACTCCTAACTACCTATATACCTTCCTTCAGCTACAAGAATTCATCCCCATCGTCATTCGTCACCCGCACGCCGTACCTGCTAATGTCGCTTTACTTTGATGAACTTGTAGTGAACTCGTGCACTCGCTTTCTGTGCACACGGAATATTCATTATTTTCTTTTGTTTTGTTCTGTTTCCGTAAAGCGTCATAAGTCAAATAGACATGCAATACATCGACGCTCGTGCAAAAAAAAGCAGTGCACGACAGTCGATCTCGATGAATGAATGAACGAATTTCGCTTTTCGTTTAGGTAGTAGGTATAAGTGGCTGCAGTTTCGTGCGGTGCTTGAGCAATGGAGTTTTTTTATTGTTTTTTTTTGTATTTTAATTAAGAAAACAATAAATAAATCCGTATTTTTATAAAATATATAACTTTAAAGAATTGCACACCCATCTAAGTAATTCACGCGACGCCGCTGGTAGGTATGTATGCTATTGGATTTTTTAGCGAAAAACTGAGTATGCAGACTTGTTAAATTTAACTACTTAAGCTCGAATTTAAATTTTCGTTAAAATCGTTGGAACAGTTTTCGAACAGATTAAACTGGTATAAATAGTTTGTATGGGAAGTGCCATTAATATTTAGGTTAGGTACAGTGCAAAAAAACCTCTCCGAGCTCCACAAATTCCAGACAGAAAGACAGACAGACGACAGATAGACAGAATTTTGGGAAACACTTTTTTGAGTTCCTCGCGATCATCGTAATGTCAGAATTCATTAACATCTTGAGGTCGAAATTTTTATTAAATATAGGTACCTAGTGACGATTATCTTTAACTACGTAACCAAGAAAGGTAAACATTTTTTTAAAGTGGGAAGTGGGAATGGAAGAATTTCCATTCAAATATCAAAAATTCGTTTAAGACTTTACATTTAAAATTGGAAAGGTGTAGTGCAAGCGCAGCAAATACCTGCCTGCACGGGTAAGTAACCTAAGAATGCAAAAGGAAGCATAATTCGCGTACGACAATGAAACCTTTTGAAATGAAGTTAGTCTGTTTAAGACCACAAATCAGTGTTGTGATTGACTTCCTTACGTATTAGATACATAGATATTAATTATTTTTTATTTATATGAAGTTGCAAATACTCTGTTAGAAATAATGCGTTAAATCGAAAATAAAAGTTGAAAGAAAATAATTGCAATTAAATATAATCGATTGAGATTAAATAACAAGTTTTGTATAAAATAACACGATGGGCACTTATAGTTAAGCCAAAAGAAGAATTCAAAAACACAGGTCTTAAAGTTATATAATAGGCTTTTATTTTAACTGTTACGAAGTGAAGGGGAAATAAGTTGGATAAATCCGGGCTTTTATGTTACCTAACACCAAAAGTCTATTTAAAATGCTGCAAAAGAGTTTCGGTAATTAGTGGCATGCACACAAATAAAAAAGCGCTCTCCTTCTATTGCATTCATTAAGAATTTGAGCAAATTCTTGAAACGCTATGAAATTTTTGACAAAATGCTAAGGCGAATTTCCGGAGTGATATGGGGCATAGCAAAGTCAGTAAAAAGCACTCGTTCTGGTCAAGGTGAGGTAGTGAACCAACTGGCGCTTAATTCGCTTGTTTAATTCAAGCGTAAGCATTTAAATATCTAACTAATCTACAAAACTGTTAGGTTATTGCTGATCGTGATCTTTGGACAAACAAATATTATTAAGTGTGATCTGTTCAAGCAAAACTTTAATATAGTAGTAGTCATGCAATCGTATAGAGAATATTACTCCACTAACAAGCGTTGTTTTTTATATCTCAATAGATATTTGGCTTGTTAATACGTACCAGTCTTTGATTGGAGAGTAGTTACGTCTGATAGCTACAACAATAACTTTTACTCCTACATCTTTGCCAATGTAGCTTTCTTTTGATTTTTTCTTGAAAAATGTTGGGTAAGTCCCAATTGCGTCAAAAGCCTGGATTAGGGCAACCTAAAGATCCGCTTAAAGAAAGATCTTTGCTTGCTTTTAAATTTAATTACGCAGTTGATAGCCGTAAATCTCGTTCCCCAAAACAGAACTTTTAACTGTGACATCCAAATTTTCAAGTTGGGATCCACGAATTTATTTAAAAACAAACTTAGACCACAAGGTGTCGGTCGGTTGCTTTATTATAGCTACAAGAGTTCTTTCTTTTATCTTAGGCTTAAGATTGTATGTAGGTTTCAGGATCTTGAAGCTGTTCAATTCTAGTGCCTTACATGGACCATAAATGTTCTCTACCGCTGCGGTTTCGCGTCTTGAAGACAAGCATTTGTAATGTCGATTCTTGGATAAGAAATATCACGATCAGCTTTAGTTATTTTTTTTTTTCAGCTGAAGAGCATAGGGATTGTCTAAAAGAATAAAAGGATCATGCGTGTAATTTACATTTACATCAATATCACCATTTGTGCCTAATGGAATACTGTCACAAACGTCATCTATAAAGAGATAAAGATTTAAGGACTCAGAACACAACCTTGTGGGACTCCAGATTTCCGCAGGAAAAGTGAATGATCGTAATATAAGGATTTCTCGAAGGTTTATATTTAACTATAGGAATGACCCTGCTAGGATAAACAGCAACAACCTTCTGTTGACGGTGTTAAAAGCATCTTTATAAGATCAACGGAAAATATTCCGTCCAACTACTTTTTATTTTCTTTAAAGCGTTTTGTGATAGTAGTTAATATAAATATGTGATCCACTGTCCACAAATTAGCTTGAAAGTCAGCCCGACAAATACTTAGGACGCTACTGCATTTGACCCAACTAGCCTATTGCAGAGAACTTAAGTGAGAGATTAGCCCTACGCCTATATACATGGGGTTTTCAGTTCATTTTGATCCAATATAGAGTTCGCGGCCCTAAAAATCTACACCGACTAATAAATGTACATTAACACTTACCGTTTTCGCTTTGGAGGTATCTCTATTGTTTGAGTTGGTTTACTGGAAGCAACCTAATGTTCCCATCTTGAAGTCCCCACAGATTAAGTCATTCACAAACTTTCACATCCTCCCTATAATGAGGGACCTATGCTAGATATCTGCGACTCATTCAGCCTATCATTTCTGACAAAGTCTTGCTGTGTTTTACAAGTTTTATAGTTTCTTTGTGTCCTGCAAGTCGAATCCTGATGAAGAAAACTAAAAAGACTGTCAAAATGGTAGTGGTGGGGATAGATTCTCTCACAGAGAGAGACACGAAAAATTTAGGGAAAGGCTTTTTAGTAATCTATATATGAAAAATGGCAGATACACAATTGAAAAATTAAAAAAAAAGTAGTACTTAAATTCGTCAAAATATTTGATAAGCTCGAAGAATCAAATTTGCTGTTAATCGTTAGGTGACTGACAGCTTTGCCACTTCTTACACCAAGAATTTTGTTGAGTAAAAATTCGTAAGATTCTCGGTGGAGGGGTAATATCTTGCTCTCTCGATGAAGCTCTCTTTTACAAATTTTACGAGGGCATTGAGTAAAAATTAGTAAGGATTAGTAAAAATTCGTAAAATTTAAAAGTAAAGGAACATACCTATTGTGTAGTGAATGGTATCCAAAAAGTAAATGTACAATGCATCAAAAGCTCGCATCTTTTATGTAGACAAAATAGGATTAAGAATAGTAAGAGAAGGGCTCAAGTTTTTTTTCGAGACCTGCGCACACAGTAATATATTACTTTTTTTTTATATCAATTCAATCTCTCGTGTTCCACGTAGGTACCTACCAAACGTTCGTTCTCTTAATTTAATTATAATTCTGTTTTTTTTTTTTATAGATTTTCGAGGCCATTGTTGACTTTTGCTGCTGTTTTGACAATCATGATAATGATGGTGGGTATATTTGGCAACCTCCTCACAATTTTGGCCCTACTCAAATGTCCAAAAGTGCGAAATGTAGCAGCAGCTTTCATTATAAGGTAAAAATATTTGACACGATTTATTAAAAAATAAAAAATACTGTATACCTACAACTTTTCTTGAAGTTTGTGCCTAGCAGACTGTTTATTTTGCGCTATAGTTCTCCCATTCAGCGCATTTCGTTTCATTCAAGGCACATGGACACATGGAGACTTTCTATGCCGACTTATTCCTTTTATTCAGTACGGCAATATCGGAGTTTCCCTTCTGTGCATTGCGATGATCACCATCAATAGGTTAGTTCCTGGTACTTTAAGTTCTAACCAGAAGTATAGCTCTCAACTCTTTTGTTTTCAGATACGTTATGATAGCTCATCATAGTGGTTACGCAAAAATCTATAAGCGTCACTGGATCGGTGCTATGATCGCATTCTGTTGGTTGTTTTCCTATGGGATGCAACTACCCACTATGTTCGGAATATGGGGCACATTTGGCTATGACTCCAAACTGGGAACGTGCTCCATTATGAACGATATAAATGGGAATAGCAGCAAAACCGCCTTGTTCATAATCGCATTTGTGATTCCTTGCATCATCATTATCGGGTGTTATGCTAAAATCTTTTGGGTTGTCCACAGATCAGAGATTCGACTGCGGCAGCATGCAAATAAGCAGAACTCCATTCCGAACAATCTTCGACAGATGTCATCGGGCACTGGCTCCAATGGAGACTCGAAGAGAGTGTCTTCGCCGGTATCGTCTAGCTCGCTTAGCACCACAAGCGGACCCCAAACGAGTAAATACGGAACCTCCCAAAAAACTATACGAGTCAAAGATCAACGCGACATTAAAGCGAAACGAAATGAATGGCGTATTACAAAGATGGTACTAGCGATATTTTTGTCATTTGTCATCTGCTATCTCCCGATCACAGTTGTTAAAGTGGCTGATAAGGATGTCTATTCACCGGGATGGCATATCTTTGGCTACATTATGCTCTACCTATCTGCATGCATCAATCCGATCATTTACGTCATCATGAATAAGCAATATAGGAAGGCCTATAAGACAGTTTTAATGTGCAAACCGTCACGACTTCTACCATTCACCAATGCCGGCAGTAGCGCTGGAGGTATTTATAGCCACAAGTTTACACTTCACTAGAATGTTATTTTTAGATTCATATTTGTTTTAGAGAAATGGAAAGACATAGGGTGCAATTACAATCACAGCCGTACAATTGTGTCACAGGTCTCGGCAGTCGACCAACAAACGAACAGCAACAGCTTCAGCAGCAATCAGTCACCTGTTGTGCTCGAGCTATCACCTCAAATATTGGTTCCACCAGAAACGCAGAACTCGAAAAATGGGACCGATATTCCGATGGCGAATACGAACAAAAATTTCGACCTTATTTCCCCCAGTATCAAAACGACAATGGATTCCAATTTTCAAAGTCCCTCGACGATGGATGCTTTCACAACACCCAACAACAACAGCCATCAAGTAGCCAATCAGAACAGCAGTGGTGCGCTGTGCCATACGCTTCAAGCGGTGCAACAATTGTCCCACCCGCTCGCGCCACCGCCACTATTTACCATACACCAAAGCGGTACTCCGCGTCAAGGGTCTCGTATCACACTAGCCGAGGGGGACATAATAGTGGAGGAGGAAATGGAGGAGGAGATGGAGGCGGAGATGGAGGACGACAAAGAGGACCAGATATCATCAGCGACATCCCCGACCAATCCGTTCAGATCGCCCGAGAACCAAGAGCCCAGCAGCAACACATTGGCCAGTCTGGCGATAGTCAAAAAAGACCCCCAATACAAACACGGCTACAAGCTAAATATCAACGTCATTCCAGATAATAATGCCAAAGTCATATCAAAGACAAATATATTAGATAAATATTAGTTACTTTTTTAAGTTAGATACACGAGTTATGTTAACACTAATGCCCAATTTCACCTAAGGTTAATTTTATTTATAAACAAAAAAAACCGGCAGTCCAGGCAGATAGTGAACTATTTAAAAGGATGTAAAACATAAAGCTCTACGAAATAGGTAGGTCCTTGCTTTTTTTTTTTCTTAAATCAGAAAAGCCCGTTATTGATGATCTACTCTAAGCACCGATCGATTCTTAGATACACTTTAAAAGTGCATTCCCAATTAATCTTCAAACATTTGGAATGTTTTGCTTAGCAACTGACATTTCCATGTTTCATCCAAAATTACGCAAACTAAAAGTGACGAAAAGTGCAATTCCAGGTCAATTATTAACATTAAAGAAGAGCCCGCGACATTTTATTAGAATTGTCCTGAACTATAAATAATACAATAGCAATTTGTCAAATGTAAGATCCTTTTGGATCATATGCGCATATGCTTCGAACAATATTACAAAGATGTTTTTCTAAAAATTAATATTTTTTAAATTAAATATTTCTAATAAAACGGTAGGCGATGTGGCTTAGTGGTTACTGTGTTGAACTATCAAGGGAGGTTCTCAGGATCTCAGGTTCGATCGAAAAACAGAATTATCTTAATTTTGTTTCACTGCGCCACCTCTCGCGAACGCCTGACAAACCTTTTGAGAGTATAACTGTCATGAAAGAGCTCCTAAATTAGCCGTTTGGACTCGGCACAAAATTACAGATCCCTTCCATTCGTCTCAAAAATGAACACTGCACAAAACGAATGGTTGTGAGGAGCTTAGGCCTTGGTTCCCTAGGAACTTGTTGCGCCAACTATTTATTTTTTGTTTTAAACATGAGTAACATAATTTTTAAACAGTGAGCGCCGTCCTATAAATATATTCCATTTTAACCAAATGATTTTCCGAAGACTGATTTTATTTGGGCCATTATTTAGAAAGAAATAGTGCAGTACAATGACTAAAT
This sequence comes from Cheilosia vernalis, assembly GCA_949126925.1. Lineage (NCBI taxonomy): Eukaryota > Metazoa > Arthropoda > Insecta > Diptera > Syrphidae > Cheilosia > Cheilosia vernalis. The sequence continues at coordinate 27,717,634 of OX421360.1, read as the reverse complement.
ACTATTGAAAGCGGGAATCATGCGAAAGGTAATTAGATTTACTAGACAGACATGCACCGTCATAATGCTTTCGCTTCATGTTCACCTAGCGCTAGCATGAGAAAAACTATCACACTGAATGACTTTTGGCTGCTACATAACAAATTCAGTATCTTTGTAAGTAATCCTAAGAATAAATTTTTAAGAAAGAAGGTAAATTATGCATAATATAGCCTTCTCGCGTATTATTTTTTTCTCGCTTAAATACTCTTAAGAAAAATTATGTAGATATTAAATACACACTTAGTAAGACGTGCTCCCAAAGTTAATTAATTATTTTGTATTTATTAATTAATGTGTAAATAAAGATAAGAGTAAATATACAATGCAAAGTTTATTTTTATGTTTATTTTAAAATGGAATGATCTTTATACAGTTATGGCAACTAAGGTAAGAGTGTGGTTTTTGGGAGGAGAGTATTTTATTATCCTTTATTCGTTAGTTTGTGGAACGCGAATTGAATGATGTGGATTGTGAATAAACTTTGACAATTCGCGCCAAGGGTGTATTCGTTCGCGGCAAAAAGTTTGCAATTCGAAATTTCGTTATTTTAACTGTTTATTAACATGTTTTCTTAACACATTTTGATGGGATAATTAACTATCCTCCTCTTGGAATAGTAAAATGTACAATTTTCTGTTCATAAATGGATCAAAAGTGGTTTGTTCGCATTTCAGCAATTCGTTCGCTCGCTCTCATGTGAATAGTCCTTTATTCATTATGAATGATAAGATGCTGGAGAAGCATATAATATCCTGATTAAACGAAGTGATCATAGCTCAAATGTCGTCACCATAATTATTTTTAAAACGGTTTACTATTTACATATAGGTCAAGGTACATAATGAGGTAAGTAAACTAACTAAAAATGTCCCAAACGTCGCGTCGTATCTGCCGATAGAAGCGATCGATATCTCCCCCACGCTATTTAACAATGCAGTGAATAAAGCATATTATTAGGCGCAGTGGAAAATAGTGGCGGTACACCCTACCCCGAAAAGGGATAAAGATAGGACAAACCATATGCTAATCTGCGGTCAATTAGTTTGCTCCCGAATGTTACCAAGGTATTCGAGAAAGTCGTCAATAGAGCTCCTTTAAGATGTATTGAATAAAATAAGATCATTATACGGAGAACTAAGTAGTTTGGCTTAAGAGCGCGATATTCAGTGGAATAAAAGTAAGAATCAATGCATGGGTGCCTGCCTGGTCGATGTTGAGAAGGTCTTCGATACCGTATGGTGGGAGGGGCTCTTCTATAAGCTAACCTGATTGGGCATTCAAATACCTTTGCTATGATTTAAGACATGCTTATGGAGAAAATGTTCGTTGTCAAAGCTGCCAATGTGACTTCGAACAGGGTCTTCGAAATATAAACGGCTTACAACAGGGTGCAGTGAATTCTCCGGTCCTGTTTAATATTTACACAAGTGATCTGGCGGGTTCCCTCAGACATGCTAAAGCGTACGCAGACGATTTAGTGGCGTACAGGTCAGGACCAAAAATCTAAGTCATCAACATCCTTCTGCAGCGTGACTTTGAGCAAATTAAGAGGTATTGCGATGCTTGGAAGTTAAAAATTAATTTCCGAAAATCATAAACAATCCTGTTCAGAACTCCATTGGCTTGGGCCTCAGGGATACTAGAAAAAACTAGAGAAAATTAACAATTATTGGACAGCAGGGGCGGCAGTTGGCGGTGAGAAACGTGGTCAGGTATCTTAGTATATGGCTCAAACAGTATTTAGTTTTTTGACAAACATATAGATGCTTGGCTTGTGTGGGCTAAGAGGGCTTACGCTCTGACAAGGAGAGACTGTTGCGCAGCAGTCAACTTGACTCCAGGGTGAAGGTCATTTGCTACGTGGTCCTTATATAAAGCCTATCATCGCTTATGGCTGTCCCATGTGGTTCAATATAGCTCCGTCCTATATGGAAAATATTCGGGTGTTTAAGAGATAGTCCTAGGACCGTTTAGAACTCCTGAATCGGAGTATACAAGGGGTTCGACTGAATAGGATTACGAATTTCCTTTGTGGTTCGAAGGCACGTTGCAAGGGCGATGGCCAGTTTTTTTTTTTTTTTTTTGTTATTGAAGGTGAAAATCTCGAAAGACACAATGGGGCTAGAAACCCAGAGTAGTGTGGGACTCTAACCGCACTAAAAACACCTCCTTAATCATGACCAATCAAAGAAAGATCGACAAATGATTTTACTTTCAACGTGCAGTTGCGTTTGAGAAGGTATTATAATTTAAATACGGGTTCTCATATTTTTTAGATTATAAGTTCGTGAGGCTTAGTTCTTCTTAATCTACGAATATTATATCGTACATTTAAGACGTCTATTATTTCTGGATTAATATGCATCTGCAGACGGTCATTGTGACGAATTGCGTACTTTTTAATTACTTCCGTTACAAGATCAATCTGCAAATCACGATGCAAGTCATTGGGTCGTATGAATAAAAACTAGCATTTGCTTTGAGCAAAAGGTTGTAGCAAAGTAAAAGCCCTTAGCAAATGCTTTGAATCGGTATGAATAAAAATATACTTTGCTAAAGTAAAGTCGAAAATTCGAACATAGCATTTACTTCGCTGTACGTGTACTTGCCTTGCAGTTCCTGTCAAACCTGACCAGTAAATTTGAATTTTTGAATTTTTCTTAAGATTCTAACGACTTTTGTGGAAATTGAAATTAAAAAAAATAAATACAGAAATATAAATGCAATTTTTATCTTCAATTTCACCTGAAAATATGATTTTTGTTTGCCGAATAGCTTGTTGATGCTTCCGTTCTACTTTAGGTGCCGGGAATCGTATCCGATATTGTTGGAAATATTTATTTGTTAACAAACTAGACAAATAGTTACAAATAGTCGACCTAGATCTCCGCTATAATATACCTACCTTACAAATGATTCTGCCTAAATATTTTCATCTGAAAGAAATATTAGCTTCGCCTGAGACGAAACAACTGCTGCTTTTTCCGTATGTATTTCGTTGGTTTTCCTGTACAAACAGAATTCAACTTAACTATTAACAATATTTAGATTGTTTTATGTTGAAAAATGAGCATACAAAATATTTAGCAAAAGGTCTGAGTCAACAAAATAGCAGACTCAGAATTTGCATAGCATTTGCTTTGTCTGACAAGTTTTATTCATACCGATCTGAGTAAAAGGTCAGTGCCGCCGCCTTTCGAACATGTCAAAAGTTGGAACTAACTCAAATTGGTTTTTATTCATACGAAACGTAGCAAATGCTTCGATTTTGACATTTCTCTTGAGTAAAAGCAATTGCTACGTTTTATTCATACGACCCATTATTTCTAATATACCACGGGGCATTTACTATTCCCCGAAGGACTTTGTTTTGGAATGTTTGTATTATTTGTACATTTGTTTTCTTTGTGCAACCCCATAATTGGATACCATACGTCCAAACAGGTTTTAGTATTTGATTATATATTAAAATTTTATTCTCAGTGGACATTTCAGAGTTATGTCCTAGCAACCAATACAGTTTTCTATACCTAATATTTAACTCTTCTACTTTCTTTTTCACATGTTCCTTCCATTTCAGTTTAGCATCTAGATTCATGCCCAGATACTTAGCTGTGTTAGAGTAAGGAACTACTTGGTTATTAATAACCACAGGAGCGTTCGTTATTTTTTTATTTGTAAAATTGATATGAGTGGACTTTGACTCATTAAGTCTAATTCGCCATCGTTGAGCCCAATCACATATCTCGTTAACAGAATTCTGTAGCTTTTCTGTGGATTTAGTCACGCATCCATCAGTTGATAGAAGAGCAGTGTCATCTGCGAATGTAGCTATCATCACATCGTTTGTGTGTGGTATATCACTAGTATACAATAAGTACAGGTTTGGTCCCAGAACACTTCCCTGTGGAACTCCTGCTTGCAATTCTTTGAGTTCAGAATACGCTGAACCGCAGCGAACTCTAAAGAATCTATTTGAAATATAAGATTTAAGTATCTCATAGTATTGTCTTGGTAGATCCCTATGAAGTTTATACTCTAAGCCCTTATGCCAGACCTTATCAAAAGCCTGAGCAACGTCTAAAAATAGTGTAGAGCAAACTTGTTTTTCTTCTAATGATTTTTCTATAATATTTGTTATACGATGTACTTGATCTATTGTCGAGTGTTTATTTCTAAACCCAAACTGGTGGGTGGGAATAAGCCTTCTTTGTTCTATTATTCTGTCTAGTCTTTTAAGAAGCAGTTTCTCAAAAAGTTTTGATAATACAGGTAAAAGTGAGATTGGCCTGTATGAGGTGACTTCTGATGGAGGTTTACCTTGTTTAGGTATAACTATAATTTCTGCTATCTTCCAATGATATGGAACATATCTTAGCTTAAAACAAGCATTAATTAAAAGCTTAAGTTTAACCAATGCTATGAAGGGTAGTTCCTTCAGAATTTTGGCAGTTATAAGATCATAACCTGGCGATTTTCTATTAGAGAGCTTATGAATACATGTGCTGATCTCTTTAAGTGAAACGTATGTGATTACGTCTTCATCTATCCTATCAAAGAATTCAAGGCGTTCGTTTGCCACACTAGGTGGAAAAGGTTTAAAAACATTTGTTAAATGTTCGGAAAATAGTTTGACCTTTTCTTTTGGGTCGCCGATCCATTTCCCATCAGATGTTTTTAACGGGGGATCTTGCGTTTGAGGTCTTTTTAAATATTTGGCAGCCTTCCAAAGGGAGTAGTCTGTGACTTTGTCAGCAGTTAAATTGCAAAGATATTTAGTAAGAGTTCTATTTTTAAACTCACTGATACTTTTTTTAAGCTTATTGCTAAGTCTATTAAATATAGTTTTATCGCCGGGATATCTTGTCATTTGCCATTTTCTCCGGGCTCTTCTCTTTTCTAATATTAGTTCCCTAATTTCTGTGGGGTATTTAACCGATGCTTGTTTACGTTGCTGAATAGTTGGTGTACTATCTTCTGCCGCTCGTTGTATATCGGCAATGAATTGTTCCACTTCGATGTCAATATGCCTTGTTGTGGCCAGTGGAGCTCTAAGGTTTATAAAACCTTCGAGTATTTTTTTAAAATTACACCAGTTTGTTCTTTTGCTGGTAAGTCTTTCATTGCTTATCTGCTCTACTGACATGCCATTGACCGTTAGGATTACAGGTGTATGATCCGACGACAAATCATCACTGTTTTCAACTCTTACTTCTTTTCTATTGATTCCTTTCGTTATGAAGAAGTCAATAAGGTCTGGTATTTTTGCTGGGTCGGATGGCCAATAAGTAGGCGATCCAGTCGAAATAAAATTACAATTAAAATTTCGCCCTGCTTTGTAAAGCTTCCTGCCTTTCGTCGTTACTAATCTGGACCCCCAATAGGTGTGTTTTGCATTGAAGTCACCTCCAATGATAAAGTTAGTACCTAGAGCTCGAAAAAGGTCGTTAAGATCTTCCTCTGTAGGCGAATGTCTAGGTGGACAGTATATAGCAGCTATGTTAAATTGCTTGCTTTTAGTCGCAATGTTTATTATCGCTACTTGCATGGTTTGTTTTCCTATTTTGGGCATTTCATAGGGTTTTAAAATACTTTTTACAATTACAGCACTACCTCCCCTGGCACTGTCAGAAGGATGGGGAGAGTGGTAACAGAGGTACCCAGGAATTCTAATTGTTGTTCCCTGTTTAAAGTGGGTTTCAGAAATCAGGCAGACGTCAATGTCTTCATTTCGTAGAAATACCTGAAATTCAGAGATGTGTTGGTGTAAACCATTTGCATTCCAGGTTGCGACTTTTAGGTTTTCAGTCATTGTTATTTTGTTGATTCTTTCCTTTAGAAACTTCTTTGCTCAGTAGCTTAATAACTTTATCTTGATTATCCAATCTTTGTATAATAGTAGAAAGCATTTCCTTTACTGATATTTCTTCTTCTTTACGTGTATTTTTCACAATTTGGGAATATGATTTGTTATTCACAACTGGTGTGTTTGTTTTTGCCGCAATTGGTATTTTGTCGACTTTGCTGTTTTCGACATTTGCGTTTTTCTTGTTTGTATTTTTGAGAGGGTTGTGTTGGTGTTTGGCAGTACCTCTCTTTTTCTTTTCTTGATATTCTTTTGCTACCGGACAGCCTCTATAATTAGCTGGGTGGTTTCCATGGCAGTTGATGCATTTTACTTTCTCATCTTTTTTTTGTGGACAACTATTTGTTGGATGTTTTCCTTCACACTTAACGCACGCAAAATCTCTTTTGCAATAGCTATGCGTGTGCCCGAAAGCTTGGCATCGTTTGCATTGAGTTAAAGAGTTGGATTTTCTTCGAAGAGGCTCAATCTTGACAACAATATTCATTATTGATTTAATAGCGTAGGTATACCTTTTCAATATCTTCCTGATTGTGAAAAGAGAGCATAAAAAGGGGTAATTTTCTATTTCTTGTAGTTTTTTCCCCTTCATTACCTGATATTTTTTCTTTTTTAATTAAGTTTTTGGCTTCTAAAATTTTAAATTTTTTATTAGTCAAGTCTTCGACAATATCGTGTTCATCACACGAGAAGTGAAGACCTCTGACGACTACTCTAATTGGTCTAGTAGCCTTATTTTCATATGTGTGCCATTGCAACTTCATTTTTGTTAGCTCATCAGTGATATATCTATAAGTGTCACTGTCATCAACAATTATTTTCCAATTGTTGTTGCTATATGACGTGAGCTTGCACGTTTTCTTAGATTTTTGCTCAATAATTTTTTTTAGCTCACCAAATCTGTCTACACCAGAGATCATTATCGGCGGTGGTAAAGGCTGTCTTTTCAAGCCAATGGTTGTCTTTTCAGTCCTTTTATCTTTCGTCTTAGCTTGAAAATTTGCATGTTTTGGCGTAGCCACATTGTCAAAGATTCTGGCAGATGTTTCAGGACTTTCTTCTGCCTTTCGTTTCTTCGTTGGTCTTTTACTTTTAGTCAGATGTCTTTCTGTCTCTAGTGCAAGCTCCTCTTCATCAGTGAGGTATTCCTTTTGTTTATCTTGCTGAACTGATTTGAATGGTTGGGCAGTATTGTCCAAAAGGCTAACCTTTTTTTCAAGTTCTTTTATCTGCTTTTGCAAGCTTAAGACAATTTCTTCAAGATTTTTCCTTGCTTTAAGTTCAGCTTGCCATTCAGTATAGTAGCTGCTTGCATTTAATTTCGCTTGTGAATCTGTTTTACGTTCACTTTCGGCTATATTGGTTTCATTTCCACATTTTACTTTTTGAATGTTCGGAATGCTTACAATTATAGCGCTATCTTTGGCCGTATGTTGTTTTGCCGCGACCATTTTTGGTGGAGTTCTCGGCGTGAGTGAGCTCCTTTTGGAGCTTGGTTGAGGAAGCAATAAATGGTCCCCCCCAGAATCCATGGGACCGACCTCCGAGGAGGGTGGATTTTCCAGTTTACCTGGTCTGCCACCTGGGGTATTTATATCTCTTGTTTTGTTCATTGCCATCATTTTTTGTTTTAACTGAATCAGTTTTACTAGGTAGCTCAGTAGGTTCTACACACAAACCCCCTACCAGGAGGACCGGGTCATTTGTTTTACTTTTTTGCCGCATTGTTTTTGCGAAGTTTTCGTCTCCGCTTTTATGGAATGGCCAGTGATGATAATAACCTCAACTCAAGAATGAGTATAAAAGGCCGGCACCGAGCACATGTAGTCACTCTTTATCAGACAGGAGTTTGACGTGGATACCGCCTCGGAAGTTTACAACTGCCTCTTGGGAAACACGCCACACTTCTTGCGCGCTATTGCTATTTTTTTTTTTTTTTTTTTTGGTAAATTTGAAGTGACCTAACCAATTCGGAAGTTAACAGCTGCCTTTTGGAAATCACTCCACATTTGAATTTTTTTGCCCCTTGGCTGATTTGTTTTTGCTAAAGCAAGTACTGCAGTCCTCGCTGGTGTAATTATCAAGCTATATAATTATTATCTATAATTTAATTTTGCAATAAGAGTCCAACGCAAATAAAAGAGCTTACTAAAGCATAAAATTAACAAATAATTTTTTTATTTGCACCCAAAGAGGTGTACTCTGTACCGTAGGGGAAAATCGGCCGACTACACGGCTCTACCAACCAAACTCTGCCAAACTACAACACTACAGTGTCAGTTAAAGAAAGAATCAATAAAAATGAATTTAAAATGGGAAAAAAAAATTTAAACTGACTAAATGAATCGAAAAGAACCAATTAAGCAGTGCACGCGCCTGCCCGGAGAAGCAGATCGAGTACTGAAAGAGACGAACTGACTAAGCCAAAAGCATAATATGCCATGTGCAAGTATATGCCTGCACGCAGCTCAGTGCTCCAACTAAAATAGATGTGCACAAAATTGTTTGACATGCATTGCATCGGCTAATAAGGCTACTGTCAAAACGCATTTGTCAGTTAATTGATAAATTACCTACCATTGTAACGTATTCAAATATGAATCATCCTTAGATTCAAGCCTTCGATGGAGCGCCTCATTTGCCCATAAAGGAATGCAATTTCGGTGTGTGCCCCTAAAAGTAAGCAATTGTATAGTTTTAATTCAGAGTAATTTAAAGTCATCTGCGGTTTAATGAACATTTTTCGACATACATACATGTGCTCTTTTTAGTACTTATTATAAAATAAATTGTGCACACAATTTTTATTTAGTAATAAAGTTTGTTTTACTACATAATTAGATATAAAAGTTTCTCATTCAAAGAAAAAAATGTGTTTTTGAAATTTTGTTGCGCCACAAATCCAGTGATATTATGCAGCATCGAAGTTTCCTAAACATGAAAAACTACTCCTTTTTTAGTAAAAAAACAGATACAAATTGCATATTTTTTTCCTAAAAAGGAACTGCAACTAACGTACCTACAAGTTGATGAACATTTTTTATTAACAGAATGTCGGTGACAAAGAACAGAAACTGAAACAGAACAGAAAGTTTTTTCGTTCTGTAGTAAATCCTGGTTATGTTTATGTTGTTCGCTGGGCTACACAAAACTGAAACAGAAATAGATCCGTAAAAACATGGCGGACGCCTAATATAAAATAGTACGATGCGAAACAAACAACCAGATGACAAACGCCGAAAAATCAAAATCCAAAAAAAAAACCTCCCCCAATGTTGTCAGGAAGGTCTGGTATCACTGAGTGCAGTGCAATCCGTGCGTGACTTGTGGATCGGGTTTCTCAACTGATGTTTCGAAAGGCGCTCTTCCACAATCCACTCCACAGCTCACGACAAGCGTTGCCACTTTTATGCAAATTTGGAAATTTTTAAAGAAAAGTTCATTCGGTTTCTGGTTCTCACTATTTTCTAACAATTAAACACCATTATTGCGAATATCAACTATCAACTATCAATTATTGAAATTTATCGGTGGGTACCTATTGTGAAAACAATTTCCATTTCTAGTTGTACATTTTTTTTTTGAAGCGAAAATTTGCAGTCGATGAGTTTGTGCTAGGTATACCTAAAGAAATAAATAAGAAATTCCATCAAGTTTTATTTTTTTTTATTTCCAAAGATCTCAAAAAGTGAGTTACAAAAAACAGCCAAATAGATTGGTCCAGTTGATGGAAGAGAACGTGGAACTCGTCAATTGGTTTTGCTCCAAAGCTGTATAAAAAGTAGGAAAGGGCCCTTAGTACTTGTGGTTGCCCAAACAGGCTTCACCATTTCACGGACTTGGGAGGAACTATTGTTAGTTTGTTAGGATTCAGTCGTGTTCGTGTGACAATGCGTCAATCCACCTGGAAGAGAATTTTGTATTGAATTTATAAATTCGCAACCGTCTATCGGTTGTATGTATCTAAATAAAAATCCATATATGGCAATGCTGCAAAAAAACGCAATTTATGTCCAACTGGAAGCAAACTGGAAGTAGTGGAAACTGGAATTTCTGAAGTTGGAAGTGAACAATACAAAAATTGTCGGCTTTTTGACATGCAGTGAACGCGTATGCGAACGCCGAATTTATTTATTCCATGCAAAATAAAAGTAAAAACAAGAACGGCTTTGAATTAATTAAAATGTAATTATTAGTGTAAACTCTTCTTCTATAATAGTAAATATTTCAAGTGGACTATTTATTCAATGCAAATAGTGATTGTGGAATTATTAATTTAGTTGTTCAATGCTGCGTGTTTCATATCGCAAAACAGAAACAATAGGTATACCGCTGACAACAACATTCAGACATAATACCTAATTATGTTTAATAGGAGTATATAGGTAAGAAACTGGGACGAGGAGTACAAACATTATAGAACAAATAGAAATTGTCCTGCTTTTTTATATATCTTTCCTTTTAAAGGATAACACAAATGTAGTAGGTATACCAAAAATTTATATTCCATTTTTGTTTGTTTTTGCCAATCTGAAACCAGTGTAGGTGTCATTTTCATCTTCCTTATTCGAAAAACGAATTACTAATCCCATTTCTGTTGCCTTCAGAATTCAGATTAGTCACAGTCACATACGTTTCTCGAACTCGATAGAAGTGGATCCGCGACTTTGAGTCAGTAATGTAAATTTTTTTGAAATGTTCGCCTTTGTATGTTCAATTCAATTTTAACGCGTAATAAATAACAATTTGATATACCTACTCGATCCTTGCTGGGCGGACGTGGGGGCGTATAACAAGTAAACATTTGAAATAGATATGAATGGTAGAACTTTTTTTTTCAACAAAATATTTTTCTAGCCCTTTCTTTCTGGAAGTAGTTTGATGTTTTTATGTACCTATCGAGCTTGAAAGAAAATATACAACGAAGGATTGTACAGACTGTACAAATACACAGCCTTAGCCAAACAGACGCTGAAAGATGATATCATTTCAAGTCCTCAGTGCCAGATAACTGATGCTGATATTTTATTCGCCGGGTATAACAAGTCCATCTTTGCACTTTTGAAGTGACTTCAAGGTTTCCTTTGGTACTGGTACTGGTAAGCAGCTTTGATAGTTTCCCACTAAATATAAATCTCAATTTAGCTCCAAGAAATTTCAACAGAAAAACACTCTCCGAAGCCGAATTGCGAATATTGCAAATAGGCTTTTGTGCATTGTTACACAACTGCTGCATCCAGACCAGAGATACTAGAGCTCAGTATGTTCGTGCCTTTCTTGCTCAAATGTAACTATTCTTAATCATCAACTTGCTTACCAGTAACATCTCTCCATCCATTCAATTGCAGTCAATAATTATTCATTTGCTAGTTTATCTAATCTTTTTCTATTGTAGAAGAAGCACATTTTTTGGTAGCAACTTCACTAGGATCATGTGTTTCCATAGCTGCCTGAAGCATAAGTATAGCGCATCTCTGTCACAGGGAATCCCTGTTTCGGCTATGTTTGAAGTTTCTTACACCGTCGCTATATGTGAGTATGGGTGCCATTGTCACTGTAGATGCCTGTATGAAATCTCGAAGCCTCATCTGTATCCGCAACAGATTCATTCAACAATACTTTTCGGTTTAAAAGGGCACCTCATTAAACGACTAATACATCTCTTAAAGCCGCGCTGCTTGCTTGATGTTTACTGAAAGTTTACTGAAACTGACTGAATCCTAGCCTTTATAAATAGGTAAATATCGAGTAAACAGACGCCTTAGACAAATCTGGTTGTCGTCTACTGATGAGCCCACCTTCCAACACGCTTTAGCGTGGATATTGTTTTTTATACTTTGTTTTGATCAGATGGAGGGAGGTTCTGTATATCGTCGTCTATATAAAGTTAAAGTTCCGACCGTCGCTTGGACCTCGCAAACAGTTATGGTTCTCGCAGCGCCGTTTAAACCTGACTCGCCACAAGTAGGTATTTATTTCTTTTACTCTAACAAGAAACAAGAAGTTTTTGTATTCAAATTACAACATCAAAGATTGCATTCATTATTAAACCAACATACCTAATACCTGTGTGTGTATACGAAAATGAAATTGAACAACGATGCGATCGATGACCGTCATGCAGATGATGGCAACACTTCCATCGTGTCATCAGAAGTGTATCCCATGTGCTGAGTTTCCACAGGCGATTATAACGAAAAATCTAGTTGGACGATTAGTACCGGATGGCACATGCCGCCAATGTATCAGTGTTTCAGACAAGAACCAGATATGCTGCGAACTTCCCTCTAGCTTTACGGGCGAAAAAGATGGGTGAAATATTGAGCTATCAGAAAAAAAAAAAAAACAGAAAAGCGGCCGGCCGAATCTATTGAGGGATCCTCCTGCAGAGGCAATGTAAGAAAGTCCTATCAGATGGGTACAAGGCTCGAACACTTCGGCAATCTGTTAAAAAGTCTGCCAACAACATGCTTTAGTATGATCCGTTTAGCCTGGACGAAAATAGGTCCACCCGACCGCAAACAGCTAACATTAGCGATATCTTTGAGCTTTCAAATCAACGGAAGATGACTTCGAAAGGAATTCATCTTGAATGGAACCACAGCATCAACAAGAAAATAAATATGAAGTATGAACTGCGCAAATTACACGGGAGAAAGTCTTCTGTAGGTTATAGAACTAGTGTGAAGTTGAGATATAGCAGTATGTCAGTAGTTGCACATGATCAAATTAAAGAAGAGACGGGAATCACCCATTGAAAAAAAGTACTGGGCTCTCACCCCGTAATTTGTGAAACGAAAGTCGTCGAAACGATTGAACAAAACGACGATGTCTTTCGATCGTTTTGTGCTTACGCGTTTAGAGCCTTGCCCTGAACCTGTGTTTCTACGCAAAAGAATTACATCTTACGTTCTTACCTACGTAAAAGTATAAGTACTTCAGATGTATCTACTTTGCTCCTACGTTAAAGCTAATACTAAAGAAGAACTATGTTTCTACCTAAATGGGAGTACTAATGAAGTACTTTGTTTCTACAAAAAAATAATTATTAAAGATGTAGGTATTTCTTTTCAACTTAAAAGCTGAACCTTATTTCTGCTGGTGCCTTCAAACTACAGACTAAAGTAAAGAAATAGTATTAACATTCTTAGTTCAATTGTTGTTGTTCATTTTCCTTATTTCTCTGACCGACCGATCCAATTGCCACGCACTGAAAGCCACCAATGATTCGATTACTTTTGAAACACTGCAGCTCTATTTGGATATTGTGTAAAGTGTCTAGACATCGGTCGCGATACTTATTGGCATAAACCGTATATGGATTATGATTCATGACAACAACAATCAACTGGCAAAAATAAAAGTTTGCAGAGTATAGATGCATCCGAATACTGATACTCTAAGAGAGCCCAAACATATTCACAGAAAACTATACTGACTTTTGGTTTGCAGAGGTAGTGGCTGTAAAACAGCTATGTAGTACAACCACCAACTAATGCAATATTAAAAGGAGCAAAATCCCGAATGTTAAACAAACAAACATTAGTAAATACAACTGTCAAAATAAAACCCACACAGCTATTCACAGAACCATAGGCGTCCCAAAATAAGTTGTCCTAAAATTGAAGTGCAGCGCACTAACCACTGAGCCAATGCTGTCACGGCAATGTGTTTCATATATCTTTGACACACTTTACACCACATTCACTTGTTTACTTTATATGTTGGACAAAATCTAGTCTCCTCCTGTTCCGCTTCGGCCTATAACCCTACATTATTCCCTCGATTATTTAGAGGTCATCTCAGAACCAACATATATTTTTATATTGATGCAGTAACGTAGCAAAGAACATGAATAAATAAAATTGACAGTCAAAATGGATTATTAAGATTATACAAATCTGAATTTAATTGTGTGATACAAAGATTAGTCGCGTTTTTGAGACACGTAAAAATAGGAGTACGTCTAGTATATTAGACATATGGCGATTTGTAAACTGCACACAGCAACGAGACGGTAAATAATTTCAAAACAAACCAATTATGCTCTCTAAATAACTCAAATGAAAATATTCGCATTAGATATTCTATGTATGTCATAATTAGTACCAATGCAGACATTAATTTCACGTAAATTATTTTTTTTTCATACATTCAGGGTGGAATACGTTTTCCAACGAATCAGATTGTAAGCCTTTTTTTTTTACCAAGTTTACATAATTTTCTTCTATTGGTACCTTAACAAAGTGTTTTTAGTTCTTATTAAACTATTTAAATAACCTCGCAGAATCCATAAGAAAAGTATTTTTTTTAAATAACGCATTTTTGAATGTTCTATTTTCGTTCGAATGTGTGGTAATACTTTGGGCTAAAAATAGAATACAAAACTTTTCTCTTCAATAATGTGATCGCTTTTGCAGAAAAAGTTGATTACATTGACGTATGCAACGTTTTTTTTTTTTTTTTTTTTTTTTTTTTTTTAATAAATTTGATATAATTTAGAATCGGAAGTATCTAACGTTTTAGGATATCGAGGGTGGTAGCTGGTCTTTCTCAGTGAATAGAGCTAAATGAAATGAAATGACATTTTGAAATGTAGAACAACAGACGTTCTATAATTAGATTTTCATTTTCTACTGGAAACAGCATTTGAAAAATATATAAATGTATGTAGGAACTATTTTTTTTTGTTTTGCCATTTACCAGGAGTGTGTGAAATTTATTGAATTATTAAAAGTTTTACGTAATGGCAGAGTGCTACATATATTATCTGTATCGACTACGTAGGTGGTTCATCTCGTGCGAGTTTCGTATGTCTCTAAAAATGATGTATTCACAATTTTGAGCTTGTGCTTGGAGCAACTACTATAATTGTGGAAATTTTCGTTTTCACTTCTAAAACCTCAAAAACTCGTGGGTGTAACTAAGTAATCAAAAAGCTGTATTTGTAATTGTTACTTTCGCTTATGTTTCAAAAAGAATTTGGGTAATATAAATAAAACGTAGCAATTGCTTTAATTCGAAAGAAATCAATGTCAAAATTGAAGCATTTGCTAAGTTCCACCTCATTTAAATTAACTCCAACTTCTGATGTGTTCGGAAATCAGCGCCAGTTAGCTTTTATCGCTATGAATAAAACGTGTCCGAAAATTCCAAATCAGACCTTTTGTTAAATATTTTGGAAGCACAATTTGTACATAAAGCAATTTTTCCTTGTGAGATCTCCCTGTTTTGTTTATAAATAGTTTAGTTAAGTTTTGTTTGGCAGGAAAACCAACAAAATTTGAGTTTAACATAACGTTAAAAGCAGCAATTATTCTTTCACTTCACGCGTCAAAATGTGGATCATTTGGGTAATATTTTTTTGTTTAGATAAAAATTATGAGACACAATCAGGTAGATCGGATATAGGAGTTCTCGGTAATACATAGAAGATCGGATACGATTCCCGGCACCTGAAAAAGAAATGAAACAGCACAAAGCTTAGACTGAAATTATATCGCAGTATTTTCCTTCTTTTTTTTTTTAATTTCATTCACTTATGTCCGCTTTTCCACACAAATCGTTGGAATCTCCAAGGAAATTCAAATATTTATTTTAATTTACTGGTAAGGTTTGCCATAAATTAGGAGGCAAGTACATGTACAGCGGAGGAAATGCTATATGTTCGAATTTTCGAACTTAGTAGGTTTCGAACGAAGTAGGTTTTGCTTTATGCCGATTCAAAGCAATTGCTAAGTGCCTTCACTTTGCTACAACCTTTTACTCAAAGCACGTGCTAGCTTGTCATACGACTCATTATTGCAAGTACATTTTTTTTTTCGAGGAGCGTTCAACCGTTCAACATTTGTTGAATTAGTCAATTTTTTTCCAACTGTATACACAATAAATGTCAAGCTATATGAACAAACAAAAATCTCGGTATGAAGACGTGTGGAAATATATTTTTACTTTAGCAATTAAACACTCCCTTAAAATGTTTCCGTTTACATAAAACTAGGTTGAAAATGTTAGTACACACTTGAAGCTATCTACTCCAATTTAATTGTAGTCTTTCACGTGACTTAAAAATAATTTACATCTAAAGCACACAACAGTTGAGTTTCATGTTTTACACACGTGTTCCAAGAAGAACGGAAGGGTAATTTTCAATTTGAGCGTATGGAGTGATAAAACAAATACAAAATATAACTGTTTTTGAAAATGAGGTATTGGAATGTATTATAACGGAAAAAACTACTTCGTATATTCATTTCTCTCAATTATTTTTTTGAAAGGCCCCACTGTGCGACGTAGAAACTTTTTATTTCTAAATAGAGAAGAGGTAAATTAAAAAGATAAAGGCCGTGCAAAATGTAAAAGCAACCCAAAAATATAAAACTTTGAAAACTGTATGAACAAATATATTAAGAGGTCGCAAGTTCCTTTCTGTTATAATTACAAGAACAAATTTCAAAATGCAAAAGGTAAAATAAGAAAGGAATGAGAAATTGGTAACAAGTTGTTCAATAAAAATGTAAAACTAGTTTTCGTAACTAAAGGATGCATTTAATGTTCCTCAATGTTTATTAATGTGTTATCTGCTCTACTTAAATCAGATACATATCTACTTATTTTTTTTTTTTTGCTAACTAATGCAATATTAATTATGTGATCATTGATTGGAATACAAATTAATGAAACAAAATGAAAAAGAAACGTAAAACAAACTAAATAACCAAGCAGCCGTTTAACCGAGCTTGGACTGTATTTTATTAATTATTATAAGAAATATTTTTATATAATAGATTCAAAAAGAGGTAGCATAGTAAATCAATCTAGCCCTTGAAACTGACATAAATTTGAAATATTCCTAATTCATTTCACTACAAGGCTTTCAAAGTAAGTGAAATATTTTCCATTTCGAAGTGGTAATTTGAAATATTTCCTAATTGAAATAACAGAACCCAAAACAATGGTCCTTACTAATAACCATTTTTAACCTTCACACTTAATATATTGTAGGTCACAATATGCATTTTTGTAAGGAAAATATAGCTACTGTGAGTTTGAAAAATATAGCCTGGTCACTAGAAATGATTATTATGATTATGACGTATCGCGCAACCTATGTGTATAGAACCTGTCACAAAATCTGAAGGAGGACAAAAGTGAAAAGCTTTTACATAAGGATAAAGCACATTCTATAGGGAAAATTCATGAAAAACTAACAAAAATCTTTTTGATTGTTTTTCAGAGCAAAGAAATCTTTATTCAATAATTTTTTCATATGTCAATCTTCCACCTCGATCTCGATATTAAAAAAAAAAAAAAAATCGTGCAGCCACGTCTGAACAAAAAATGCATACATTTCTTATTTTACTCGACTTAAAAATATACATGGAATACATTATCAGAAATCAATCCTTTCGCCTACCCGACCAACACAATTATATTATTATTACCAACGACGTTAATACAAAAGTTTTTTTTTCTGCAGTTAAACATGTTTAACGCTCAAGTTGCACTATAAATAGCTTCAATTTACTTACAAATACAGAACGTTAAATATTTCAATACCTAAAATACGTTCAATAGTCATTTTAGAAGATTTTGCTATTCAGCCAAACCTATCGATAGTTCCATGCGACTCATTCGTTCTCTTTGACAAAGATAAACAAACAAATCTAAGGCTTTCCATTTGGATAGTTCGTACCTGAATGTATGAACCAATTTTTTTTTTTTAAATACACTGCGAGATGATAAAAAGCTGGTCAAAGTCTGTCCTAACTCGGGAGAATGTACTTAGTGTAAGCCTTTTTTTATTTTGCGAGAAATCCTATTTTTATCAGCCCATGACAATAACATACCTACCACGAACAAGAGTTAAATACATGTGTTCGAATTTGGTATTTATGTATGTTGTTGCGATGAACAATACAAGAAATGATTAATATAATAAGAATGACTAATCAAATGAAGCCATTCACCGTTCCAAAGCCCTCTTAGTATTTTGATTTGCCTGTCTTCCTTATACGTCATTGTTAGCGAAAATAAGTCTTAAAAATGTCAACCTAGAGAAGCAGACACATTTATTTTTGCAGAGTCGCTTTTTACACTTTCATTACAAAATGAACAAAGAGCATAAGCAAATAATGAAAACAAATTGTAATAGTTTCCATTCTTCGTACACTGCTGCTAGATTGCTAAGCACCCAACGCTGCATAGCGTAATAGCCTTGGATTCGAAAAGAAAACAACACAAATAGACGCATGTGGTATGCGATTGTAGATATACTTTTGTGTACTATTAAGAATGTCTGGAAGAAGGTGTCTGGTGCAAGATAAAGGTGATCGAGTACTAACTGTTCATGTATTTATGAACTACTTTGCTTCACTGATCTTCATCGATCGGTACCGGAAGTTATCAGTAGTTAAACATAAATGGAAATTTGAAATGCAATTGACACAATGTTGTTGGAACTGTTTTTGATCTGAAACTAGATGAAGTTGATTTTACGGCTAAGCAGCTCAAAGATGCAGATTTTCGTACATATATGTAGATGCGACTGTTCGCCATCGAACAATGAGTATAAATTATAAACTAGGGTATTTGGAAAAAAAAAAATACACAAACTGACCCACAAGGAAAGTTTATCAACCGTAGTTAAACGCGCGGGGGATTCGTAAACGAGTACATAAGAGCTAACTAACCATCTTGCTTGCATAGTGCTTTTGAAAAGTTCACTTCAAGAAAAAGCCAAGAAACCAGATAAATTCAACTTTTTTCCCTCTCTTGTTTTGCTTTTCTACCCACCACCCTATTCTACCGCAGTCGTCCCCAGTTTATCGTCGTCAACTCTCAATCATCTCGATCAATTTCTCAGGATCGTTGTAGTAGTCGCCGCGCAAAGAGTTGTATCCGTAGTTGTACGACTGTACGTATACTCAGACGCCGTCGCAACGTTTTATTTCACACAGTAAATTTTCTTTGGGGGCAGCAGCAGCAGCATCAGCGGTAGTAGCAGCAGCAGACAGGCAGCAAGTGAGCTTGTTTAAAACGATATTAGCTGGCGCAACATTAGTTTTGAGTTGGCTACCAACGCGAGCGGGTCATTCTGTTGGCAAACGAGACACGTACATACTTTTTTTTTTCTTCTCCCTATCCGTCTTTCTCGCATTTGGTTCATTTCTTTTCAAATTTGCTCTTCCAAATATAATTACAAAAAAATAATGTGTTATACAACATCGACTTTTTATATCTCAAAATAAAATATCTTGCATCAACCGAGGGATTTTACATATCTGGAGCAGTGAGATCGATCTGAAATAAGTCTTTGATCCTTTTTTTGTGTTAATTGTGCTAAATAATAATAATGAAACAAAAAAAAAAAAAAAAAATATAAAAGACAGTGAGCCTGTTTAATATGTGATGAAAACGTCAATATCGGTTTCCAAAAAGAAATACAAGTGAACATAGGCAAAAAGGGATAAAAGATGCATTTTGGATTGTCTCACTTCAGCTCTTCCACTCGCCTTTGTTGTTGTGATGCTGTCAACGGTTCACAGTTACACTAAAGACCAAGCTCTCATGGATAAAGTGATATTCGGTGTTGTTAAAAATAAATCCACCCTCGCAATTTTTAATAATCTGCTATAAAAAAAAAATCGGACAAAACTTTTTTACCTAGTTTTTTTTTTTCTCATAATTCCGCGAATTTTTCTCTACAGCTTTTTTATCTCTCATTTTTTTTAAAGGATACTTCGAACGAACCACCACCTCCACCCAAAATTTTGAAATAAAAATAAAATCATCGCAACACAACAAGATACTAATTGAGAGTTTCGTTTTTGCTTCAAGGATAAAAAGAAAAATTAAAAAAAAAAAACGTTCAGTTTCATGACAAAAAAAGAATAAACTCGAAATTGTTTTTTTTTTTTTTTCTCATCTCCCTAATAATATCGAACATTCTGTAATTATTTATTTTGCTTCCTGCAACGGATCGTAGTATTAACTAACCGAAATTCAAAATGATGATGGAGAACGGTCTCTCCATGGAATATGGAGATGGATATATGGAACAGGAAGAGGAATGGGAACGTGAAGGACTATTAGATCCTGCGTGGGAGAAGCAACAAAAGAAGGTGAGTCAATTTTTTGCTCTTATAAACGTCTATCCTAAAATACATTGTATTAGATGCAAATAGAAATATCTTCTTGTATCTTCAGTTCATGTTAATGTCTAATGCCTCTGCAGATCTATCTATTACTCTATCATGCCAAGTTTATGTATAGAAGTGTTTTGTTTTTCTCTCTGTATCCAACAGAGCTTTTTCGTATCTAAAGATACATCAAGATAGGTGTGCATTTCGTTTAAAACGTTTGTAAAAAAAATGTTTTCTTTTTGAAACATACACACATACCTCTATTATTTATTAAATCACAACTGTTTAGATTATTATTAGAATAGGCATTTGGTACATATGGGTATAATATAAATTCTATCTTAGCTTGTTGTCAGATTTTCCGATTTCTCAAGCGAAAACGTTTCTCTGCTTACATTTTCTTTAAGACAAAAACACACATCTACATCTAACTCCGACCGAAGTTAAATATTCCGATATTCCGAGAATGCGATAATTGTATGAAAATGTTATTAACAAAATAAGCCATAGCGAAATTGGCAAGTTTTTTGAAATTTAATATCTCAGTTTTTTTCAATTTAAAAACGAATCAGTTCGTCTGCTGATGATTTGTAACAATTTATAAAAATCGGTATGACTAGCTCGTATCCAATACAGTACTTTATTTATTCCAGTTTTATTTATATACATATTTATATCCATTCGTTTGAAGTTTTTGTGCTCATGTCTTAAATTTATCAAGAAGTTTGCGTATATACCTACACATCAACTTTGAGCAATAATGTGAAACACCCCAACAATATTGTTAAAGCAGATAATTATGTTTGTATTATTATCTTAATACCACCAGGACGCACTTTGACGAAAGATAATTGAGAGTACAAGAACTGAAATAGAAATTAATATGTCAGAGCACAGTTAACCAGATTTTCTGATGACTTCGCACTATCTTTTGAATTGAGTTGCGTGGTTATAGGTATATTCCATCACTGATTGTTTTTATCACATCGCAGATAAAAGAGTAAATACCGTATATTGTCGTGTGCGACCTAGATCAGAATACAGCCACAAAATTGGTTACCATTTTATGGGATATAGCTATTGTCACCTTGAGGCATGATAACTTTTTAAAACCGACAACTGATCCACTTGTGATGGCTTATCTCACCGAAAAGTGGAACCAATCTCTCCCATTCGGGTGGAACATAGATTGTTGTGGTCCGTATTTCAAATGCAAAGACTTTTGTCAAAAATGACTTTAGGGTCAATGCGCCTCTTATTCAATGGACTAGAAACTATCTTTCTGTCCATCAAATTGATTCTGTCTCGGACGGATGGAATTCTGGAACTCACCATATAAATGATGGTTGCTCGAGGGTCTGTTTTGTGTCGGATTTTTAAAAACTATCTCCCGCCCTCAACTCCTAATAAAATTCATTCGTAGAGTGTATTCGTTGCTAAACATTTATCGAACCAAAATTATTTCCATCTTATTTCGACAGACCAAAGTGAAAGCACTTGATAAGAATTTGATCCGCGATCCTATGTACATGAAGTCCTTTACTTTTCCTTGTAAAATGTTGTCCATTTTGACGTTCCCTGTGTTCTAAAAATAAAGGCATTCTAGTTATGTGATGTCAAACATTCATTTAAAAATGTAACCTTTTTTTCATTTTACGCGCTACTTTGGTTTTGTTATATGCGCCTAAATAAAATATCTTCTTAAGAAAAAACTTTAATAAAACTATATCTACTGTGATATAACTCATGTGTAAGTAATTTCGCTTAAAAGTTGCGGGTAGTTGCTTATGACCGAAGTACACTTTTCTTGGAGCGCAATCGTTCGGCAGCAATAATGTTGCTTTGAAGTTGTGTTGGCTAGAGGCGTTAAACAACGTAATGCCATCCACTTTTCGTAAACATCAGAAATATACCTATCTCCTAACAATTAACAATTTAGGGCTAACCTGAACGCTCATTAACGGAAGGTATGCGCTTTTCAAATTGTTTTTCGCCATAGCAAAGAAAGTAACATTTTAGTCTTACCCTACGGTGATATACGTTTGAACACGACTTGGTACACAAATTAATAAATTAACTTCTACAAAATGTTGTATAAACGTAATGTATTGTTATTGCCTAGGTAGATACTTATGTGAGGCAATCAGCTATTTACATTGTAAATTCGATAATAATCTTTTTTTTTTTTTTTTAAATATTTTCTTTTTGTGCCAAATGCACTAGGATGAATTATAATACAACGACGAAATCTCAAAAATAGCACTGCGACTTTGTTAAACTGCTCATTGTCATTGTTACACTGCTCATTGTCATTAAGTTGCAGTCCGGTATGGACCTGTGAGCTGTGGTGTGACTTTAAAAATGTATTACTCTACGTTACTTATTTATTTACTTACTTAAGGTGGCGCTACAGTCCGAGGTAGAACTGGACCTGAACCTACAATCGTCTTTAGTAAGCTGTCTCTAGTTTCGCATGCTAAGTTTGCTTAGGTCCTCTTGTGTCTGAGGCGTCTGTCTTGTGCGTCCTTTCTTGTTGATAGCATATATAATTTGCCTTGCAAAATTGACCGCCAAACCCTCCTTCGCCCCCTCAAGGAGCCATCCCATAGAAACCGTCGAGTTTTTTGCGACTACGTATCCGACTGACAGCTTATTTTCTACTTTTCTGTTCATTGCAACAGTTGGCTCTGTGGGGAAGCACTTTATCGTGGAAATATTCAGAGAATGAGCGAAACTGTCTCTTATGCGTTGGATTCAATGGGACTTCTTCTACCGTCGAATACGTCGATATTGACTGATCGGTTGACACGATAGAAGCAACAGATTCTAAAGGCTGGGCACGAACGCGCCTTTGACATCAGGCTGCGTTCTGCCGATTATATGATTGTCTTCAGCGTGCACGAATTATTAGATAGACTTTTTAAAGATCATGCCTCTGGTGTTGGCGTTTGAAATCTGCACTATTCTTCCAAAAACGATGTTGAGGAAGTCACATGACAGCGCATCGCCTTTCTTAAATCCTAAGTTAAAGATGTCATCTGATACGTCGTTATTGCGCCCCTTTACTTGGTTTTGCCCTTAGTCACAGCCACAGAACGTCAATGACGCCAATTGCGCAAATAAACTGAAATTGTTCAAATGAAATCTAAAACACTGATGTCAACTTTATTTTGGAGTTCCGATAAACTAGAAAAAAAAGCGCTAGATAGCAGCAAGAAGCGCTAATTTTTTTTTTTTTTTTTGAAAAAAGGCAATTCAAATGTTATTTTTCCATCAAGATTTATATTACCAAAAATTTGAATAAATGTAGAAAAAACCGAGGTGGAGTAGGAAGTTTTACAATGTGTGAGCAATAAGCATAATTGCGAAGAGTTCTTTGCGATTTTTTTACCAGCTCGATGCTCTCTTATTTCAAAGTTGACAGTTTAATACCATAGTCTTCTGGTTAAACAAAATCATGGTTTTGTGTTTTGTCTATTCTTAAAAAACAGATCGCAATTGATCCAACTTGATTGGAATTGCATTCTAGAAGCAATCAATATTTGAATTTGACTCTATATCTGTATTCCTGCATACACCCTGCCGGGTAAGAGAAAGTGTCATATCTGTATCAGAAAAGTCACCTGAAGCCCAACAGTCGTCTGAAGTCGAGGACATTTATGAAAGCAGCTATTGCCATCTGCTAAAGTTTCATAAAATATTGCAATCTCCACGTGTATTCGTCTAGAGGGGGTTCCAAAAATTCCATTCCAAAAGCTTGATTCGTTTCAAGAACTCAAAACTCGCACAAAACGAATTGATTTATTTTGAAGTCGTACATAAAACATGTAAACAAAAATAATGACAAAAAATTGGGTTTCTCTTTTGGAAAAAATAGCCAAATTCAGGGGCTCCTACAATATCCACTGCCTGCATACTTTCTACAGTTCTATTACTACGCACTACTAAAAATGGTACTAACATGACATAATATTGATAAATATTTCATCTTTTGAGCTGCAAATATAGGAAGTAATTTCGCAATTTCAATTTGTTTCCTTTAAATTCCATTGCATAATTTGTTTTTAGGAAGTGCATAAACCATTTTTTCCCCTCATAACTTCCTGTAAGTTTGGTAATATATTTTTCATTTTATCACGTGTATTTCTAGCTGCCTTAGTTTTGCGTTGTCTTGTGGCTTGCACGTTATCTACTTTTTGTTTTATAAATGTACTGTAGAAGACAGAAATAATGCACTAGGCTAAAGAAAAATAGATAATGATATTTTTCAATAAAAAAATAGTGTTACAAGTCCATCGCATTGAAAATGCTCAGCTGTGTGTAACTTTTAATACTATAATTGACTTCTTTAAATTGTTTACTCTGGTCTCGAATCAGGTTAGCTCTTGCCATTCAGTTCATGTAGTTTGACATTTCGAGTTAAAATTGTCTATTAAGTTCTTTTGAACTAGACCCCCAAGATGGTATAGAAATAGTCGATTCCCAAACTTAGGTACTTCTGTTTTATAGAGGAAGACGATCAAATTTCCATAATTGACTGCAGCACTTTTGGGTAGGTTTGCAATGGGTACGGGGCTACCCCTTGACGTGCATCAGAATGAG
Organism: Cheilosia vernalis; assembly: GCA_949126925.1. Classification (NCBI taxonomy): domain Eukaryota; kingdom Metazoa; phylum Arthropoda; class Insecta; order Diptera; family Syrphidae; genus Cheilosia; species Cheilosia vernalis. Next base: position 27,692,980 of record OX421360.1, on the reverse strand, counting down.
GCCGCGTTGAGTAGTCCTAGCTAGATTTACCTTATCTAATTGATTTAAGGCAAACAGTTACTAGTTGAAGTGATATACTCGAAGAGTTTTCATGTCAATTTGAAAGAGCTGATTATTGGACCTAACAAAGCCTTTTCGTGATTCTGTGAACCTCACCCAAAAATGCCTGTCATCACTCGTGGGCTTATTAATTTTTTCAATTTGAGACATCTTGAAGTCGGGTCGGGTATAGATTACCTTTATACATCTGCATTGGCAACCTCCTCCGATCTATAGGACAGTTCACCCACCATCATTTTCGGGGTTACTCTGCTCGCGTCCAAGGCCTGTGCCTGTGCCTATGACATGCAACAATTATAGCTGAATGAAATTTACAAGGATGAGTTGTCTTATACAGATGAGTTGTATGGGTGTGCGGTTATTGGATGGCCAGATAGCGTTGTTAGTTCCTTAATAACTGTGAGTTAATTAAGTTAATTTAAATTTACTTTTCAACGAATTATTTTTATAAAATTATTTTGCTTTATATTAGGTCATTTAAATTACGTTTGTATTTAGGTGTTTCGTGTGATGGTTCAGAGCGGTATGTTACAGCTCCAATTGCGCGTTAGGTTCTGTGATTTGTATATCACTTCTCGAAAACGGCGGTTAACAGTGCCAATTTCAATTTAATTCGATTTATTTTACAATTTCTAAAAAGTGTAATAAAACTTGGTCTTTTATAACGGGTGATTTTTTAAGAGGTTTATAACTTAAAAAAAAAAAAAAAAAACACAAAAAATTCGAAAAAATGAATGAAATATTTATTTGAATCGATAGTCACCATTGACAGTAACGCTGCGATTCGCATCATCTTTGAAGAAATATGGCCCAATAATGCCGCCGGCCCATAAACCACACCAAACAGTGGCTTTTTCGGGATGCATTGGTAGCTGTTGCAATGCTTCTGGCTGATCTTCACTCCAAATGCGGCAATTTTGCTTATTTACGTACCCATTCAACCAAGAATGAGCCTCATCGCTGAACACAATTTTTCGATAAAAAAGCGGATCCTCGGCCAGCTTTCCAAGAGCCCATTCACCAAAAATTCGGCGTTGTGGTAGGTCGGCTGGCTTTAGTTCTTGCACCAGCTGTATCTTAAAAGGCTTTACGCCCAAATTCTTCCGCAAAATTTTCCACGTAGTGCTGTAACAAAGGCCTAACTGCTGGGAACGGCGCCGAATCGACATTTCGCGGTCTTCTGTCACACTAGCTGATACGGCCGCAATATTTTCTTCACTACGCACAGTACGTAAACGTGTTGGTGGTTTAATGTCCAACAAAGTAAATTTGGTGCGAAATTTGGTCACAATCTTCCGAATAGACTGCTCAGAAGGTCGAGAATGCCGATCATAAAATGGAAGCAACGCGCGATGAACATTTCGAACCGAGCACGAATTTTGATAGTAAAATTCAATAATTTGCAAGCGTTGTTCATTTGTAAGACGATCCATGGTTAAATTGCAAACCAAACTGAAGCTGTTTGACAGTGACACAAGGTACTAAACACACGTCAGCTGTCAAAACCAGTGTTGCTAAAACCAAACCAGCTAAAAAATCACCCGTTAGTACAAAGAGAGTTAAAATGAGGTAAAAAAGTTCTGACAAAATTACCTTACTATTTTTCGAAGTTTCGAATTTCTGCTACGATCTCTGTCGAATGATGGATGACATAGGGTTTTCGCTGACAGAACCAATTCGGCAATTTGGTCTTAATTCGACAGACCAGGCATAACATGTTTGATAACACAATTTAAGTCTTGAAATCGGCTAGTAAATTTTTTTCGCAGGTCAAACACTATCTTCAAATGCTTTCGGACTTTAGAAGTTGCAGAAGGTACAACTTCGTATATTCCGATAAATAAAAATCGACTACACTGAATGACAGTTTTCAAATAGCAACTTAAAGATTTGCTTACTCAACATTTTGCAGTTGTTTTGAGCCAATACTCAGTTCAAAGAGGCCGATTAATAAATACATAATCAGTTTAATAAGCGAGTAGTTTTCAGAACAAAGAAAGGTGTCTCAATATTTAAGCTGTCTGTTGTTTATCACGCATCGATTGTAAACTGTTTCAATCGTATTTAAAAAAAAGTTTCAATCACTTTGCTTTGTAGTGATTACTGATTTTGGTTTCATATCCAATTCTCCAACAACATTTACATAATTAAAATGCATGCGATATGGACTGCGTCCAACAAATACTTTAAGAATCGCCAGAAAGCAATGTAAATTTATTTGTTTCAATGTCAAAAGGAAACTGTTTGCTTTGCGATATTCAGCATTTTAAAATAAAACTGTTACAACTTGTTCAAAAGTCATCAACTCAACACTAATAAACTATTAAAAATACACATCCGAAACATTAATAACGAATTAGATGAACTTAAAAAAAACAACGCCACGTGACGGGTCGGGTCACATCCACATCTACTTCAATTTATTCCAGAACTTCCTTTTCGTGATTATTTTTTTGGGATCAATTCAGGCCGTTATGTATAATTTTATCGCTCATAGAGTAAAAAAAAAAAAAACGCTTCGCAAAAGTATTCGATTCGTCGCCCATTTGTCAATTTGTTTCACTCTTTGCAACCTTCGATTTTCTCATCTGAGTCACATAGCTAAAAAAAAGGGGGAACTAAAAATAGCAACAAAACTTTAACCCTGAGAAATACCCATCAGGTTAGCTCATTTTAGCATTATTTTGTATCATGTACTGTACGAGTACCTACGTCTTTATTTTTGCTATTATTTTTTGAATACAAATTGAAATAAAACATAAAAAAATATACCTACCCCAAATCAATTTATACATCAATTGCTTCAATTATTGCTCTTGTTCTTGTCATCAGCAAAATACGAACAAACACAGCTGGCATCAAATGGTTTTTCTATTTCCATTCAAGCGTTACGCTCTAAACTGCCTAATATTGTTTGTTTAAAGCGAGTATTTTTATATGGATACCACACTAATTTTCGTCGTTTATAAGCTTGCAACAAAAACTTAAACTGTAAATGTTTTTTTTTTTTTTTCAATTTAATTGAATCCTCAACAAGCAAGAGATTTTGATATTGTTTGCTGATGGTTATATGAAACGTAGATTCGCTTAGACGGAAATCTGGCGGGATTTGACTACTTTTTGCTAAAGACAAACTTTGACATTAAATCAGTTTTTTTAGGTGACCTAAAGGTCTTAAGGTCATACCAAATTCGTAAATCCTAAGTGAGAATGATATTATTTTCGTGATAAAATCACTGGCGGTCCAGCGACTCGTCCTAGGCATCCATCTGGAGTACACTCAAAAAAAACATTTATCAGCGGGTCATTATAAGTTTCGAAAATATGTTGGTGCTCTCAATAACGTTTTACTAAATTTTTTTTTTAGAGAGCCGCCTTTTTCTTAATGCATCTTGCAAGCTTAAGAGTCCGAAATCCAGCAAGGTATGCATAGCTCGTCAGTACATTAACACAAAAGCTTCACTGACATAATTCGAATTGTCGGCGAAGCTAAATATGTATTTTAATATTCCTCAAGATTTGTCAAAACAATGCAATCAATGTTCCAGACTTTTCCTTTCTCATGAAACACAAAAAAAGTTCAACACTGGTCCTAGCCGCTAAATGAGTAGCTCTTGTCAGGTGTTCGCGAGAGGTGGCACAGTGAAAAGAAACCTTACGATGTAGTTTGTGTTTTCCGGTGATCGAACCTGGAACCTCTCTCTTAGTAGTCCAACACATGAAGCACTAAGCCACCACGCCTATATATAAGTTAATAAATAAATATTAAGAATTCAATAAAATTATGAATTAGAGTACATGCTCGATAAATACCTGCAGCGGAATTGATCCCCGATTTTATACTAACAATTTGGAGAAATTTCTGTTCCAGATGGGTTTGAAAAGACGTTGATTTATCCAGTGAAACTGTATTCATAGTACAAACTTACATATATCATCATTTATGTATCTTTTAATACTAAAAATGCCATCAATGTTCATTTGATGAACTTCAAAGTTCTATTTGCCTACCCTCCAAAAGACACGTTTCTGACAAATCTCCTTCATTCCCACTGGCGCATAATACTCGTTGAAAACATTCAGAACAAATAATTAGCGGTTCGTGTCTACCTACAATATTTCAGAAATAAAATAAATTTATGCAAGGCCAATTATAAAAGTAATAAAACTTAAATTAGGAACCGAATCGCCTTCTAAAACGAAATATAATATGAAAAAATGTTTTTTATTTTCAATTTGACATTTCTGTTAATTATGCTCAAACACAATTATGCTCTTTGTTTTGTAGTCTCCACTTCGAAAACACTCATAGTTTTGTGTGTCGTTTTAATTGTACGCGTTACAAAAATACCCCACGAGGGAGTGGGATGCACTTTTAATTGCGGTCAGAGACGATTCGCTTTGATTCAGTTTACTTTTGGAAATTCAAATTCACATAGATAAAATGAGGTGCGATTGAAACCGCCTTTGGCCTTCTAATCTTCTTGTTTTCTCATTTTTGTGTGACATAACAAGAATGTACACACAAAAGTATTAAGCTCAAGGATAGAGTATATTAAAAAAATATATTTTATTAATAAACACCACGGTGGACGGATATTCTATTCTCTCTCACCCACTTTCGAATGCCACCGTTTTCACACACCTTCAGCTTTCAGTCAAGCATCTCACAACCACCTACTCAATACTGCCGTATGGTTTTCAGTTTTCAATAAGTAAAATGTAGTTCATGCGCAGGAACGCTAAACAAATTCTCAGAGTGATATATATAGAGAGAGAGAGAGAAGCCTGACCACCGAGGACATCCGAAATTCTAAAATTAAGCATTACACGTATTGACCGACGCGCGTTGGTTTGGAATTGATCTGAATATTTTTAACTGAGGGCCAAAATAACCCCACCCTAACCCCAATGGGATGTACTAGTTGATTTCCCTTTTTCCAAGAAGCAGTTTTAATTCGCTTTTGAAACATAAATAAAAGCAACATTCTGTTCGATTTAAATGGATTATACGTCAAATAATCTGCAACAATTACATATACGCTGGAAAGCATTATACAAAAGTCTAAAGTATACAGTTCTTCAAAGGACCGTCGACATATGCTGATTTTCACGTACTTCATGTTCTTTCACTTATGAAAAACTGCAAAGACCCACCTTTAATCTTTTTTATTGACAACAGGAACACACGACAACGAGAGCAGTCGCTACGGAGAGAAATTAATTTTCGAAAACAAAATCTTTCAAGGCGTCAAATTACATTCGCCCAAAAATGGCGACTCAATTTAGCGAGGGTAGAAAAAGTACACATACGATCTCTCTTTATCAAGATGTATTTGTGAGAATTGTAGTAGCGCTATTTTGAAAGAAATCTCGAATGGTTTGCGCATGCGCACAAAAAAAAAAAAAAATCATTTTGTTTTCATATTCGCTGTTTTTCTCTTGAGGAATTTCAATTTGATTTCGATTCCTCCGACGTTTGTATTTTATCTTGCGATTTGTTTAAATTTCTTTTATTTTTTTGCAGTCTCATTTGAAGATTTCTTTCGACGGCAGATGCGGTAGAATGTTTTTTGTTTGGTTGTCTAGTTCGATGGCATCTTATGTACGACAATTATTATTGTATACGTAATATAGGTGGTCATGTGGAGGCTGTTTTTTTACGGCGTTATTTAGTTTTTTCTTTTATAGACTGTATAATGTATTTTGTACTTTCCAATGAGATGGCCAAAAACATCTATCATTTCTTTATAAAAAAATTGAAATGAAATAAAGACTTTCGACTTTTGAATGCGGTTTATAAATAAACCCGAACACTGTTAGTTTATTCGGTTTGTCCTCATTCACTGCCAAACTAATTTTTGGCGCCCCTATACCTACATATAATTAGTAAAATCGCTGCTCTAATCCGATTGTGTCAATGACATTCTTGTTGCACATGGGTTGTATCTACCGTTGGCTTTGAATTGTTAGTTTAATACAATCGGATTTCATAAAGTTTAACACGTCGAAAACGCCTGTTCTATCAACCGACCTTGCTGACAAAACTGACCCTCAGCCACCCGCTACAATTTTGGACAGAATGTTCAAAATTAGAATCTGTGAGTGGCATTTTTTTTTAAGCAATTCAAAATAAAATTTTATAATAAATGTATATAAGTTGTCAGTATTTTAACAGACTGCAAATACGAATGTCTTCGTCAAGTTAAAGCCTGCTTTTGACACAGTCCAAATGACATTTGGTCAAAGGTAAAATATGTGTAGTTAGGCGCCTTCAGTGCAAATATTTCACGAAAAAATGGCAATTGGTACAAATTTTAAACCCTTCCTACGATATACCTATGCAAAATAAAAGTCAATCGAGAGTAAGAGGAGCTTAAGTAGACACGATAGTAGCGAACATTCGCACTATTTTTCAAATTTTTTTACTTACCTACTTATTCGGCCTTACTAATGTCGACAATTAGTTGGCTGCCAGCTTTAGTAAATATGTACAGCATTTGTGGAACGGTACCAATAAAAAATTAGACCTCCACATTTCCTAGTGCGACAACTTTCTTAAAATCTATTACATTTGTTGTCATCGTCGAATTAAAATTTCACAATTTGTTTCCGTGAAAAACAAGGTCAATGGTTTCTTTCACTACGAGGATTTTATTCTAAGAAAAGGAATACATGAATTTGAATTAAATTTGCCCGACAGATTTTTTTCAAACCCTTTTTAAGGCTTATTACAAGCAAAAAACAAAACAAAAAATAGGAAATGCACAAAATATTCCCTGATTTGTCAAACATCATATGCAAATCAGTGATGCCCTATCGTTCAATCGGACAGAATTTTCGGTACTTTTTATAGTACGCTTTCCATTTTTCTCTAATACTACTTCAAGGTTGTTTTATGAGCGCATTTGTGTCGGAATAAAATTAAAAACTTATTGGTGGACTAAAGATCGTATTTGAATATTTTTGAAAATAGGAAAGCAACCTGTTAATGCATTCTTCAGAATGAATTAAAATCTCACGTAGGAAGCTATAAGCGTTTAAAGAACCTATCGCTCCGTTTTTGAAAATAGATACATTTGAAAATTCTATGGCTTATGTATAACTTCGTTCGAGTAACTTAGAAACCGACAAAAGTTAAAATTCTCGCAGCAAAATATAAAGCCATGGCTTACTTTAGTATGCACGGACGCTGTCTACTACCTGTTATTCCTCCAGAAATTCCTAAATCTGTTATTTCGGTTGTATTTTTTTGAGTGCTGATAATTCTATTCATATATATATTTTCCGAGAAGTGAACTCCTTTTTCAAAGAGTTTGATAGGGTTATGGTTCAGGTAGATATTTGGCTGCATATATACTTGAACCGCCTTTGGTACTGAAAATTTTTGGAAGAAGTAGGTATTCAAGTATTCAATAAGTGAACATATACAATTTTATTTGTGACGACTTGCCTAGGAAAGATTCCAAACTTACATAAAATTTGCTTTTTAGTAAGCATCCATTCGTTGCCATCAAACTATTGGCATGAGAACCCACCAAAAAGCGGATAAAATCATTAACCATTTCATTTAATTAAAAGTGCGTTGAAATAAATAAATATATGCATAGAGATAATTATATATTTTTATGTGTTTAGACATAAAACAAGAATGCAATATTTTTCAACTGACCAACTTGACTTGCATTGTTGTATTCCAACGAACAAAATCAGAAAACATTTGCAATTTAGTGTATAAAATTAATTTATAATTATAAACTCTCAGTCATTTCGGATGGTTTGGCAACACTCCTCCTCAAAATGACAATAAGGGAGTATTTATTTAGCTAATTCCCGAAACAAAAATGGCTTCTTTTGAATAATATTTGACCCTACAGTTAGATTCTGGCAACTGTATTTTTTTTATTGGTAAAGGAATTTTGGAAAGTGTGGAGTCTTTGCAGAGTAGAGAGTTTTAGAGTCTTCATCTTCGTTAAGTCCGTTAAAATGTGAATTCCTGCAAATTGCAAATAACGACAAAAGCGACATCAGTCGTATACGAAAAACTGCAAGCCTTGGGTATAGTCGGCTTTTTATTGCAAGGATTTGAATCTTCAATATAAAAAGATTTATTTAACAAATCGATATAGTTTTTGCTTTGTGTTGACTGCAGCTATACGCTTGGAACAAGATACCGTTCAAATGTTTGCTCAGACGCAGCCAATCGCTTAATTTGTTTACTATACAGGGTGCGCCATATTTTATGTCAATATATTGAGAAACTTTACAAAAAAAAAAAAACGATTTCCATGTATGAGGTATTTTTTATTTGGTCCTTTATAATTTATTTTGACCGGTTATGAATCATCAATCAAGTGGTCGCTTTAATTACCAAAGCAAAATTTAAGGACAAAATCGCTTAAAGTTGCCAATTCTGCCGGAGACGCACTTCTCATCGGAGAAGGCAAAAAAACTATCAAATTATAGAGGAAACATCTTTCTGAATATATCGGTAAAAGTTGCAAAATCTGCCGGAGATAATCCATTCGGTAATGCCTAATGCGTAATGCCACAGCTGAAAAGCGAACTGAATTGCTGTCTCATGTCATCCCACGTGCGGTAACACACCCGAATCCTCTTTACAAGAAAGAGAAAAAAATGACGCTTTTATAAGTCTTACCGGAAAAGTCCTTGCAAATGCTGTTAAAAAAAATCATTTCAGAGCTGAAGTCGACTCATGGCTGGGGGAAGACCAGTGCGGAAAACTGCATCAATTAAATAGCAAGGATCGCATTTTTAGGAGGATCAAGTAGCCCCTTGACGGCTATACATTGCAAACCCCAATTCTAAAAGAGATATTTTGAAATTCATCAAAGCATTTTAAAGGTACATACTTTCAAAAATATTTTAAAGAAACTGTGTTTTCAAAAGAGGGCAATATCGCAGGAATACTAAAACTGCTTCACAATGCCTAGTCTAGTCAAGAAATTTGTGACTGACTACTAAGTTCACAGTTCGCATATGTAACTGCCGTAGAAAAAGTGACGTTACCGACCAATCTAGTTTGTTCGTTCCCATCTAGTCCACTAGACTAGTAAGTTTGTTTTGAATGCGCCCATTTACATCATAACTCATACATCATAAACGTGACCTTTTAAAAGCATTGCTCGATTTGGCTTTCCTTTTCTCAAACATTGGTTCTGTTTTTTTTTTTTTTTTTTTTTTTTAAGTGCGATCGCGGACTGATTTCTTTAAATTTCGAAAAAGGTTCTTAATATAGGCAATTGCCTACTTTTGTTTTATGATGACGCCAAGACATCTGCCTGATGTTGTTACCGATTACATACACCAAGTATTGGACTTGGACAGCGCTTGATGTGATCAAACCATAGCCGTTCGGGACATACGCATAACTGCTTGAAATTACAAACCTCTGTTATTCCATATTAAGAGTGAGAGGTGACAGCTCTGCGACAACAACCGACCAGCAATACAGAGCAATATGTAACCAAAAACCAAAAAAGTCTGGACAATAATGCATATTGTTTCGCTAAATTCCTATCTGGCAAACGCTCTAAATATCGTATCCTTTTCAATGTTGTTCATCCCGCTAGTCCCAGGTAAAACTCTTTGCTAATAAATTAAAATAGCGAAATAAAATAGAACCGAGAAGAAAAACACCATCCAACGGATATTTGAAATGCATACACAAGCTACAAGTCTGGAAAAGCTAGAATGCAACCAATCCAAACAACTTGATTAGACGCTATGTCGAGGTTGTCTTACCGGCATTTTTTCTTCCACATTTAGTCGGCCGACATTGTGATCCGGTTTTTATGAAAATATTTACCGTTTTAAAATAAAATAAAGAAATACACAGGGAAAAATGCACAAGTCGCGCAACTGAATCCAATGATGGCAAGTAATTGTTGAGAGAAAGACTTGGAATAAAAGGGGGCTACAACAGACCAAATCCCCATCCATATACATGTATAAGGCGACAACGCACCTAGCTCAAACTTCAATCTCATTACATTTATATTAATCCAGCGCAGTCATCGTCGGGCTTTATAAATTATACTTTTTCCTCGTCGTCTTCAATTTCTTTTTCGTCGTTGTCGTTGTTGTCGTCGTTATTCTGCGCTTTGTTTTCTTTGATGAATATTTGTTTGTTTTTGCCTTTTCTGTACTGTATTTAGTATGTGTTTCTTTTTAGCATGAGTAATTCAATTACATATTATGACATCGCTTTGGTTCGTTAACCTGGCAAAATTTGCTTTAACATGTTTGTTTTCCGACGCAAATTCGAATGGGTGGAATGTATACTGAGAACGAATGGGCAATACCTATCTTTGGTTTTTATGAATGTATACAGAAAAATCTGTCTATACGAATTGTACTAGATGTTTGAAAATGTTTACATCTGCATATCTGAGCCAATAGATAGGAACACATACGGAATGTTTTATGTTGCTGAAATACATCCAAAAGCAGGTATATTCACATATACAAACGGAAAAAATCCAAAATTATAACGTTTTAGAAAAACTTAGATTCGCTTGCTTTGAAACCTTTTCTCTGCAATATGTATCTGTTTTTGCTTGCAGTCTCACGATTTGAATGGGGAGTGGGCACGTAACATCATCAGCTGAACGTGACCATTCTTCAAAAATTCAGGTAGTCCATGGTCTCCGCCACATCCATTAATATAGCCCCCACATAATCACAATAAAACTGTGTACTTTCGCTTTCGTTGGCTCGGCAATAAACGTACCACTAACCTAGATACATGGCGTATTTTATGAAGGCACGAAAGTTGTGTGTGTGTTTATGTATTTATAGAACACATACAAATTTCTATCTTCAGATGCACGAGCGCTAAAATATATCGGAGTTCGTTCTTCGTTTTCAACAAATTCGGGCAAGAATTTGTGGTGTTTATGGAAAACAAAACTTTATCTTGATCTGTGAATGTGTGTGTATATGTGTGTTGTTTACACTTTTAAATTGAGTGAGTTCATGGGTCTGATATGTCGGTCTAAACATCTTTCTTGATGGAAATAGTAATTCATGAGCAAAAGAAGGTCTTCTGATCACACTAATCAAACATGGGCCCATCACGATTGCTTACACAAATATAAACAGATACCTACATAATTAAAAAAACATTCATGGCTGTTGTATGTGTTTTAGTCAGTACAGCGAATATAGAAAATACAAATATCGAACCTATTTTCGCTTTGTGATATATACCTACAACTGGGAATGGCGTTTTCCAAAAGGAATGGATGAATTCTTCTCTTGCGTTCTAACTCTGATATTTTATAAAGCGTCAACTTTGAATGTTGAAGATCAGTAGATCACCTTCATTTGATGTTTTCTGAAATTATAATTGCAAGATCGCTAAACAAATTAATCATGTAACCTGATTTATTCAAAGCTAATAACTTCAACCATTAAACAGCTAAAGATAGCACCATTTATAGCGTTGTGTCCAATAAAATAATTTTTCCCGTTAGGAACAAGAACATCTACTGAAAATGAAAGAAAATAAATAGCCACTAACTGTTTTTGTACAATTAAGAAGAGCCGCTTGTTTGGTTGTATAGTGGAATGCAACAAGTAAACAATCCACTGCGGGAAGATTAGCATCAACAGCTGAGAGAAGGGCCAAAATCGCCGTCACGCAGGTGCACTTCGAACCAACCTACGGCGCTTATGGACCTTTTCCCAACGTACTGCGGCTTTGTATACACGTTAAGCTAACAGCTGGAAATATTGCGACCGCAAACTCAGGCTCATTTCTTAAAAGGGCACTGCTCAATCATGGGCGAATTTTTTAATTATAATGACAAAACCTAAAAGAAATTAGCAAATTATCCGACAAAACCAGTCATCCAAGGCTTTTTGGCCGGAAATGGGCCACAAGCGTTATAATTTAATACGAAAACTAATTTAATACGAAAGCTAAGAATAGCGACAGGAATCCTGTCTAGGCAATGCCAAAAGACTGGGACTTTCGTACACGGATCTGTATAGATTCTGTACCAACATAGGTGTCGAGGAAGACATCACGCACATACTCTGCAAATAGAACGCACGCGAATTACATTTCTGAGAAAGTATGTACTTTTTTTTAATAGCATAAGACCTATAGGGTTTATCGACCAAGCGAAGGTATTTAAATTTTGTAAAATGCTCTAGGGAAGCTTGGTAGGTTTTTGCATCTATTAAATGCTGGTTCTCTCAGGAGTCGCAATGGCCCCACTAAGGTACCTGGTGTCATGTGACGGTTCTCCTCACAACCCTGCGTCTTATCTATAACCTAACCTTACTTGTTGCACTGTCTATACTCCACTAGGCCCATTTTTAGTTTTAACATATGTACCCTCTAAAGAGTTTGTTTCATCACACAAAACCTATGACTCTCCCCTCTCTAAACCAGTTTGGCCTTGCTAAGCAAATGGCTCGAAAACTACTAGGCCTAGAAAGCTGAAAGGTAAATCGGAGAATAGAAGCAGGAATTATTTAAGGCTTTGAATGTTACAACCATGTGAACCATATTTGCGCCAAGAAACTTTCTTAGCAAAATTATTTCCTTGCTCGGGGTGGCGCGATAACTGTAATGATTCAATTTGTCTTTTTGGAGGGTTGAACGTAGTTTAAGGTACCAAATCGTTGGTCTATACCCAGAGAAAAACTTGTGTGAAATTGGCCTTAATCGCGGTATAATAAGTTAGCTTACGTCGCTTGTCTTAAATTCCTAAGGTAAGCAATTTAGCCCAATTTTCATTCCCTAAGGCCGTACATAAATTGTGCAATTTCTCGGCAGAGCTCTGCCTGTCCAAAACGTTAGGTACATACAAACATACTTACCTAAGGCGTTTAAGGCAATTTTGCACGGTATTTTTCTCTGGGTGTCTGCAGACAAATCAACAAAGATTTCACAGCACTCCATTTCAGAACACGTCCGTTAATAAATAGTCAAAATTGAAGCACGAAATCATGTTCCAATATTAATGTCATCAGTTTTACTTTCAAAATAATTGCAATCGCAGGACACTCGAAATATATTTTTTTATATTTAACAATGCGATTCCCCAATATTTGCTGATAAGTTCACATGCCTGAAATTGTGTTCAAAAACGTACGTACTGACTTGAAGCATTCTCCATACTGAGAAAAGGATTTTTATTCAAACTCAATTCCCGTTGGTACTTGGTACAAAGCAAATATTATCCCCCAAAAAACACTTTTTATCTACAAACTTAAGTAGCCATTACCTATCTCGGGTCTGGGTGAATAACTTGTTGCAATTAGTTCATTCATAATTGATGATCAATGCTGCCAGTGAATGTTTTTTTTTTTTTTTCTGTAAGCTGTGCAAAGTGTAATTATATACATATATTAATAATATGCAAATGAACACGTGACATTGGTCCACCATCTGCAGAAACGCGCGTGCCAAACCACAACGAAGCACCAGCCAGCACCTCGACTCGAATTGCGCCATGGATGTGTTCCTCGTTTTGGTGTTTTTGTCAAAGTCAAAGAACTAAAAAAGACTACGGACTGTGTACCCATACTGAGAGCGAGCAGTGCACAAAAAAGTGGTTATACCAGCTCCATCGAATCTTGAGTCCGTTTCCTGCTTGTTCCTACTCGGGCACTTGAATTGGTTGTGGACTGTGGAGCATGCCTTCAGCAAATATCCCTCTCGCTCTTTCTCTCTCTCTTTCTTTTCATTTCGTAGATCTGTGTTTCCCAGTTGAGGAGCCTGTTCATGAGATTTCACTATAACTGTAAACGAAAAAAAAAACGGGTTCATTTATATCAATGTGCATTGTCTTCGTTTGTCGTCTGCTTACCGCATCCCATGGGCCATGATGCGACTAAAGAGATGAACACGACACAAGATACAAATACAAACGGTATCTATCTACTCTGTTACCAGCTGATTCCATGGATTCTTTGCGTGCAGTGAAGACGAGTTCATTGAATCTGTATATAGTGTTGCCTTGGTGAAAACTGGCTTTAAAGGGCGTCAGTTTTTAATTTTTTTTTTAATTTTTTGTTTCGAAGAGGTGCTGCCCCGGATTACAGACATTCATTTACATCTAAATAGTAGATTTTAACATTGAGCACCAAACTCAATGATGGTACCTACTGTTACTCTTTGGGTATGATTTTTTAACTTTCTTATCCGACCTCATGTATAAAAATGGACTGTTAAAATTTTAATCCCGTTGAAATTATGAATATAATTACTTCATTCCAAAGGACGTTGCTTTTGAGATGCTTAGTGTTACTTCTGCAATTAAATTGCTCAAAGTTGTTAGGTCCATTTTATTCACTCGAAGTTGAACACAACTCGGGGAGTTTTCCATATAAAAATCTCCAAGTTGTGTTCAACTTCAAGTGAATAAAATGGGCCTAAGTCCTCTGGAATAGCGACAGCGACATACATGAGTCTTATTTTACTAGAAGTTGTCAGGTGTCATTTTAAGTAATGACACACTTATGTTGTTAGTTTTCCGCATATTTCGAGAAATAATCTCGTTTGATTCATTGCATCATTTGCCTTGGTAGTACATATTTGCAACGAGTGGTCTCCTGTGCGCCTTAAGCTGTCGATTAGATTTTAGTATGCCATCTTCTAGAAGTCGAGGAATAAACCCAACTTCAGCAGATTTAAAAAAATACTTTCCTACAACCTAAAATGATCTTAAAAATATTAGGTGCGTTTGTATTAGAAATTTGCGTTGGCAATTATCTTCAATATATCCACGGTTTTAAAATGACCAACATCTTTACGAGCACTATTTTGCTCTAGTTCAATTTTTATGTTCGTTTGGTGCGAAAAAGCAATCCTTTTCCAATCTTAGAGCTTCTTTGCTAATTTTTTTTCACAGTTACCTCAGATTTACCAATACAAGTGCGGTTGAGATTGACAACTATTCTAGTTTGTTTATATGAATTTTTCAACTGCAACTAAACGCATTGCATCGGGTGGATATATTTTTGTAAGTTATTTACATATGTACTAATGTTTAGAAATCAAATTGGACGCTAATTTCCAATGCTTTAATATAAAATTGAGCCAGAGAATAGAAAACTTTTAGAAAAAAAGTCGAAGGCTGGAGATATTCCAATCGCACTAATATCAACAAAAAAATAGCTAGTGAGTCTTTTATGTTCGATTAGACGCACGAAATCTGGAAACTGAGGAAACCCAATCGAATACCACATACGAGAGAAATATTTTAAAAATAATAGCGGCAAGATAAACGCCTCTAATTGGAAAATAATTTTGTGTGTTTAAACAAATGTTTTGCACACTCAACAAATCGTCGGCACGGGATATATTTTGAATATGATAATTTTTTTTTTGTTATCCAAATGACTGTTGTAAGGAAAGAGGTTTATTACCGCATTCGTGATCGAGTACTACGTGACTTTTGCGTGTAGAATCCACATAATTCAGTGACGTCTTGCTCGCTAATCAGACATCTAGCTGAATTCACTGGTCAAAGAAAATTAAAGTAGGTTCTATGTATTCTTTTCTTTGTCCTTCTTTCTGCGAGTCATGTAGATTTGGACTCTCTCGGGTGTTTTTTTCTGATAGGGAAAATGACATCGTGTGGTATGCATAAAACGTAGCAATTGCTTTTACTCAAACGAAATGTCAAATCAAAGCATTTGCTACGTTTGTTTCGTATGAATAAAAACTGACGTCAGTTAACACTAACTTTTGACATTTTCGAAAAGCGGCGTCACTTATTTTTTTACTCAGATCGGTATGAATGAATACGTACGAATTGCTGCGAAAATCCAAGTCTGCTATTAGCTGACTCTGGCCTTTTGCTAAATATTTTGTAAGCACGTTTTTAACATATAAACATTGTAAGCATTGTGAATTCTCAATGTTTTGTTTATAAATAGTAGGTACTATTTTTTCATGCCACGGGATGGACTGTGGACTATCTTGCTAATATTTCTTTCAGATGTAAATATTTTGACAGAATCATTTCTATATTATAAGGAGATCCATTCTTTTGATTTAACAGTTCAAAAACCTTTCTTCTTCAACTAACCTGAGGGACCTGAAGAAGAAATGACATATCAACAAGCTATTTGGTAAACAAAAATCAACTTTCCAGGTGCAATTAGAACTTTGGACTGCATTCATATTTCTGAATTTTATTTTTTTAATTGTAAATTCTGGGAAAGTCGTTAGAACCTCAAGGAATATTTAAAATATGTGGACTTTTCGAACTCACTTTGGCAAAGTTGGTTTTTATTCTTACCAATTCCCAGCAATTGCTAAAGGCTTTTACTTTGCTGTAACCTTTGATGGTAGGTAATCTACACAATTTATCGGAATTCAGACCGCTTGGACTTACGAATTAAAAATCACCTTGCGGATAGCTTAGAGCTCATAATTGACTGCATCTACGGTCGTTTTCAACTTATACTATTGTCAACCTCAAAACTTATTCTTAAACTTTACTCACATGTGGAACTCTTATGATCACTGCTAAATGAGCAAGCCTCTTATGTGTGTGTGAGCAAAACATATATTTTTTCGTAAAAAAAGTTTAGGGGGGTTGTTAAGAAAGTTTCTCGAATTTTCACCAACAAATTTGAACTCCCAAAAATTCTGCCAAAGGTCTCCGACAAGTGTTTTTCCTAACCGCAATCAAAAAGAAACAAAAACTCGTGGCACACGCTTAACAGCTTGTCATTCTGCTACTTCCGACGTTGCCAGATCGCATGATCTTGGTGGCGAGTTCACGTCACTTCGTCCCCACTTTGAGAGACAGAGATAACCATATCTCAGATCGTTCGTGCAGAATGTTCATTGTGGCGTCAGCTGTGTGACATCTGTAGCCTCGTCATGGCCATATATTTCTTCTACATCCACATCGTTCAATTTGGGCCAAATGAAATCGCTTATATTGATGGTGATGTCCTTAGCAAAGTCATTTTTAAAAATGTTATTTTCTTAAATGTGTTTTTGCCAATATCTTGGTCCTCTTCCAAGCGTTCCGAATCCCAGCAAGGAGAGGAATTGATCATCGGGTCTTTCACGGAACGCGGTAATGTTCTCTGCTGATCTGGACTTATTGCGTCCATTGATTCACGGGTATTGACTGAGTGTTTACCGAACCAGTTGTCTGAGATTTGGCCACCAAAGGTTGGAAGTTCGACTTTGAAGGGCCACCACGTACTAGCTGCTGCACCGCCAACTTCATTCTCAATTTGTAAAGATAAGTACCTACAGGCGGGCAGTTAAATTATTAAAGGTATTTTTCAGTAAAACATTGATCTTCAGTAGCTTAAGAGTTTGTTCAACGCAACTGAAATTGCATTCGCCTTATGTTGAATCGTATATTGCTAGGAATTGTTCGAATGCTTTCAATAATAATTGCAATTCCGGTTAATATTGCTGCTTTAACGGCATAATTTACTCAAACTGGAACTATTCGCGCTAACAGATTTTTTTATTTTATTTGTCTTAAATTTAAAATTCATGCTTGATGTTATTGGTACCAAAATCTTCTTAGAAGACAATGCACTACTCATAAAAATAATCTTGAATGATATATTGATCTTCAGAGGAAAAAACAAACATGCTTCGGAACAATACATAATAACAAATTGTTTCCAAGGAACCTGTTAAGAGCATAAGTACAGAACGAAAGCTTCCCCTCATCAACGAATCTATGCCGAAGTGTAAAGAAATAGGTTTTTGTATAGGATAAGCCGTTGTTCCTTCCAACTATTCAAAGTGTCACAGACAACAGACAATTTTATCAAAATATATCCTTAGAAGTCGAAAAGACGGTGGGTCCCAAACATAGCAAATCGAATAAAGTTTCTAGAAACCTGTACCTGTAATAGACATTAGAATATAGGAAGATATAACTGACTGTAGCAATTGTTAGTTATGATTTTCGGCAACCAAATTTAATCAACCGTTTGTGCTTGTTAATCCAAATCACTGCTGTCAAATTGTTTAAGAGCCGATGCTTTAATACGACCTTCGGCTTTTGTTTGCTATAAAACTCTGTTTCTATATATTCGACTAGATGAAGTTTCTGGGTCGGTGAAGCAGAGTCGACCCGTACAAGTTGTGAGAATTGTATTCTCCACTAGTTATGTAAGATAACAGACGTAAGGCGAGCAGATCTACATTATTTACATGCAATTTCGATCGCGCTCGACAGTAAGAATTTTCTTTGTTTTTCTACAACATCATGTTTAATGACGTTGGTTCACAACCTTAAAGGCGTAAGTGCAACTAGTTTATTGTTAGTGTACCACGTCAGAATATGACATTCGATTCCAGCTTTGAATTAAAAAGGCGTGTAAAACAGTCGTTGCATGCCCAGTCCAGTGTTTTTCTTGTCTTTCTGCTTTTAGCGGAGGGAAAAACATTTGAGTAACTCCTTCATCATAATTTTCTTTAATCGTTCGTGCTATTTTTAGCACAATTACTTACATTTGCTAGTTTCATCGTAATATATAACAACTCTGTTTTGATTTTCAGACATTTACCGCATGGTGCAACAGTCATTTGCGCAAAGCTGGTACAGGAATCGATAACATTGAAGAAGACTTCCGAAATGGTCTTAAGTTGATGCTTCTCTTGGAAGTGATCTCCGGCGAGACTCTCCCCAAGCCAGATCGTGGCAAAATGCGTTTCCATAAAATTGCCAACGTTAACAAAGCTCTCGACTTCATCGCATCGAAAGGCGTCAGATTAGTGTCGATCGGTGCTGAGGAGATCGTCGACGGTAACCTGAAGATGACTTTGGGTATGATCTGGACGATCATCTTACGTTTCGCCATCCAAGATATTTCCGTGGAAGAAATGACCGCTAAGGAGGGTCTGTTGCTATGGTGTCAACGAAAAACAGCTCCATACAAGAACGTTAATGTTCAGAACTTCCATCTGTCTTTCAAGGTAAGCTAGAGATTGAACAATAAAGCCAAACGATGGAAGTAACTTGATTTTTTGTATGTTTGTTATAGGACGGTCTAGCATTCTGCGCTTTGATCCACCGTCACAGACCAGATTTGATCGATTACGCAAAACTTTCCAAGGATAATCCACTTGAGAACTTAAATACTGCCTTCGACGTCGCTGAAAAGTATTTAGATATTCCACGAATGTTAGATCCAGATGGTAAGTTATTTTTTATTCGTTTTGTGTACCAAACATAGATACATGAAGTAGGGATTAACCTCCATAGGGATTGTAATTATTGTATTCGCAAAGAATTTGGTTGTTATATTCGTTTGTCCAGGTATCAGATTTTTACATTTTTGCAGTTCCTTTTAATGTTCTTCATTTATAAGTTTAATAATTAAATGCAGGTTTAAAAGTAATTTTAAACATTTTTGATTGATTTTTTTCACAAAAAAAATTTAGAAAACCACTACTGTATTTATTTCTTTCACTAGAACTCATTTGGGTTATTAACTGTTTATATTTGAAATACACAGGAGACGACATAGGAAACCATCTCGTCATTAGCCCTTACACGGTGTCTCCACCTGCAAATTTTCTTTCATGAAATCTCTCACATTTGGTCGCGTTGAAAGAACGACAATATGAAATGAAATGAAGGGTGGGCATTTCGTATCATGAAATTTCATTCGTTGAAATGTCGTTGAGCAGAGCACATCGTTGCGTTCTCGCATTAAAGGCCATGAAGGAATTAGAAGAATTGCGGAAACGAGCTGAGAAAAGAAAACGAAGGTTTTGGGTAAATCCATTTCTGGAAAAAAGGGAAATGCACAATTTAGAGAAACATTTGTTGAAAGATGTTCTGTGGGAAGATGACGAGTTTCGGAATTTTTGCAGAATGCATATTGACAAGTTTCTTCTACAAGGAACTGTGAATGTTTACGATCCATCTTAATTACTCTTTGTTTCGTCATGTGTGTTCTTCTAAAAGGATCTATAAATGTTTATGAGCCTTTCTTATCCCTTTTCGTTGTAGCTATGCATATTTTCCATTTTCTGTTTTATGATGCTTGTAAAACTATCTGGAAATGTTTTTTTCCTTGTTTAAATTTTCGCACATCTGGCAATCGTGTAAACATAGCTTTAAAAAAATTGGTAAAAGGTTCGATGACCCAAAAATAAACTCATACAACACGAACTCATTCCCACTCAGCCATCGCTGGAAAAAAACAAGAAATAATAACCAGCTATTTCCAAGAGCAAAATCTGTCTTGATCGACATGCAAAACTATAATGCCCATGTGACTACATCCTAGATCCTACCTACATCCATTCTCTGTTCCCATTTACCATATCCTTGTAATGACTATACTTGTCTCGTTTTTATTCAAATACCTAGTTTCAGCGCTACAACCTACAAGCGACCATTCGCCACTCAGCCATCGTGAAAATGAAAAACAAGTGTCAAACTGCACAGAAATTTCAGTCCCTCTCATGAAATCAATACCATGAAAGGAGCTGTGAAATACTTTTCATGAAACTGGTTTTTTCATGAAATTTGTGGTCTCCACGTGCAATCTGTCCTCTCATGAAAATTTTCATGCTAAGAAAATTGCAGGTGGAGACACCGTGTTAAGAAAAACCCCCTCATTTATTTAAATGTTCGTGTCTGGATATAGACTTCCTATTGTAAACGGTCAATTGAGTATATTCAGAGCTTTGAAGCCAGAGAGGTCGTACGATTGTTCGACGATTTTGAGCTGTCTTCACGCAGTCCTCATCTAGATAGAGTCGTTCGTAACTGAACTACGACAAAATCATGATAAAAAACATTTTCGAATTTCTTGACAATCTTTCCAGCTATGTTCAGCTGACCTTCAGATTGTGAAAAAAGCATAGCTGTTATTTGGGCTTAGAATCGTGTAAAATATGACATCGTCGGTTGTGGCTTTTGAGTCACCCAGACCTTTTTTCCTCATCTTTCATCTCTTCACACTTTTCAACTTATATTGCTACAGAATGCTCCAGTTTTCACATTTCATCAGGCAATTTTTAATTTTATTATCATCCCTTGCTTCACTTTTCTAACCAACGTTAAATTTTCACATGTTCGCGTTGCACGTTCAACCCTATCTGTCAGAATGAATGCAGAAATGACATCGATACCTGCCATTTTGTTAATCTTTCATCACTCTACTTTTCGCTCAGAGTGTATATTTCAATCATCTTCATATTCTAGTTCTTTGTTCATTAATCGTAGATATTTTGTCTGATTTCAGACAGTTAGCAATATCGATTTTTATTTTGCAAATTACATATTTCGGAAACTGTAAAGTGTTAAATATTTTATAAATCCTGGACAAACTAAAAAAAAAACAAACAAATAAGAAATGCATATAAAAAATAAATATACGACCAAGTTAACACAATTTTCCCAAGAGTATTATATATTATATTAAATAAAATAAAAAATGTAAATATAGATTTGATCAACACACCAAAGCCGGATGAGCGCGCCATCATGACCTATGTATCCTGCTACTACCACGCCTTCCAAGGAGCTCAACAGGTTGGAAATGTGACGCATGTACCCGAACCTACACGAGCATACACCTACAATATCCCGAATAATTACGATGTGACTAAACTTCACATAGATACACATTTATACATATTTATATTATTCTTACAGTTTACATTTTGTCGTGTTTTCTTTTTACATACTTTCGACCTTGTTGTTACTAAGATAGTTTGAATTTCCTTATCAATTAAACAATGCTCATTACTGAATTTTAACAAATGCAGCATGAAGTAGCAGCGCTCCTAAAAATCTGCAGCCCTTTAGCGGGGATCAACTGTGCTTCTGTCCTTGCTATTATGCTAATGGATGGTTCGGGGAATTTTGAGACTTAAATTTGAACGGGCTAGAATGATTTTAATTGGTCGTAAATGCATAAATTGCATTGCAATTATTCACATAAACTTTTAAATGTGTGTTTATTAAGTCTGCGCATATGCATTTATAGACTGAAGACTCTGAACAGCACGCTTGTAGGTGAAAGCAAGCAATACAACAAGTCTGGTTGAGTTTAATAATGCGAGATTCATACTGGATCCGGACTAATTATTTTCTATATCCTCAAAAGTTCTGCTGAATTCCAGTTCAAGCCAAATTATGATTTTGTGCAATATAAGCTCGTTTTCGAATCACTGGTGCTCAAACCCGAACTTACACCCCCGGATCACAAGCAGTCTTATCATAACTTTGTGGCCATTGTGAAGGGAATTACTTCTACGAATATGAAATTTTTTTTTAACTTAGCATGAAACGACTGCAAACCATTGATACAGAACACACGTTTATAGCAGTCTCAATGTTTATTCCCCGAACTTAGTGCTGGACCTAAATTTTCCTCAAATGAAATGTAAATTCCTTCCATGGAAATTGTTTTTATTAAATACTGTAAAAAAAAAACCCACAAATAACACAACACGAAAAGACTTAGGTTCCAATCTCACCAAAGAAACAGTGTTCCGCTCATTGCTGCCGTTAACGTGGACGTTGTTTTGGTTCCCAAAGTATTAATGGCTTTTTTTAAGTGTGTGATACTCTGCGTGGCTGCCATTAATTGAGTTTGAAATAAATTTAACCCAAAAATGCATGGCTGGCTAATCGTATTTTTGTTAATATTTACTTTACTGTTAAGATAATATGTTTACCTTATTATTTTCTTTTTTGTTTTGCTTGCTGATTGACTAACAATATCAATATTGTTTTTTTTGTTTGCCTTTTTTTTACTGCCATCTAACAGACCTGCAAAATACTGCGATGCCGGATGAAAGGGCCGTCATGACATATGTTTCCTCATACTACCATTGTTTTAGTGGTGCCCAAAAGGTCGGTGTTTTTACTATTTGTTGTTTTTGCAGTTATTGTTGAACTTGAAATGTCCGTTCTTCCTACAAACAAATTATGTAAACATTATTTTCTTACTCTTCTTTTTTGTTATTAACGTTCAATATAAAGAAAATTGAGTTATAAACGGGTTTTCTGCAATAACGTGTTCAGCAGTTCTAGATTATGCGCATCGAATGTTCCGCAAAATCTGACAAATTGGATGCTTTCGTTTAAATGATATATAAACCTATTGTTTAAATTTTTTTGTATTTCATTTAAATGTAACGACAATATAAAATTACATAAAATAAAATCAAAAATAGGAATGAACATTTCAATCATTTAACTTAGGAATAATAACATGATCGTGATTCGTCTCAACATTTTTTGTTTGTTTATGCTAAAAAATTTGTTAGTTTTGCTGTGCGTGAGGAATCAAAGTGATTACTGTTTTTGATATAACACTTTGTTTTCTTTCTTGTTCTATCTATTCAATATATTCTAATCAATTACGTTCTATAAAAATAGGCCGAAACAGCTGCAAATCGTATTTGTAAGGTTCTTAAGGTTAACCAGGAGAATGAACGTCTTATGGAGGAATACGAACGCCTTGCTAGCGATGTAAGTCTTGGCTTCTGCCAATACACAAACGCATTTGATATTTAAGTTGTTTCTTTCGCTTTTTCTAATATAGCTTTTGGAATGGATCCGCCGCACAATGCCATGGTTAAACTCCCGCCAAGCTGACAACTCCTTGGCTGGCGTCCAAAAGAAACTCGAAGAGTACCGTACATATCGCCGCAAGCATAAGCCTCCACGTGTTGAGCAAAAAGCAAAA
Source organism: Cheilosia vernalis (assembly GCA_949126925.1). Taxonomy (NCBI): domain Eukaryota; kingdom Metazoa; phylum Arthropoda; class Insecta; order Diptera; family Syrphidae; genus Cheilosia; species Cheilosia vernalis. The sequence continues at coordinate 27,669,229 of OX421360.1, read as the reverse complement.
CTCGAAACGAATTTCAACACCTTGCAAACCAAATTGCGTCTATCGAATCGTCCAGCATATTTGCCAACAGAAGGCAAAACTGTTGCCGATATTTCCAACTCATGGAAGGGCTTAGAATTAGCTGAGAAGGCATTCGAAGACTGGCTTCTAGCTGAGACGATGCGCCTGGAGCGTTTGGAACACTTGGCACAGAAGTTCAAGCACAAGGTAAGTTCTAGCTAATAAAACGCAAATCACAGTCTGGTTTTTTAAAAACCTTTCCTTTCGACAGTCTTTGATAATTACCAATTTCTAAAACGGTTTTCATCTTTTTGCAGGCTGACACTCACGAAGACTGGACACGTGGTAAAGAGGAAATGCTTCAATCACAGGACTTCCGTCAGTGCAAGTTGAATGACTTGAAGGCTTTGAAGAAGAAGCATGAAGCTTTCGAATCCGATTTAGCTGCACATCAAGATCGTGTCGAACAGATTGCAGCTATCGCTCAAGAGTTGAAGTAAGTATTGTTAAAGTTCTAAAGTGTTTTTTTTTTTTAAATATTTATTTAATGTAAATATTTGCATGCTGGACCACAACTAAATGTACAGAATTCATATATTGAATTCATCACTTGCATTGTTCATAAATTGCTTTGCTTCTAATTTGCTTATTTTTTTGGATATTTTTTATGTTATTTCTTTGCCTTCATTTTCAAGTCAAGCGTTTGGTCTTTACTCAGTGTAAAGTCACAACGGTTTTAATGGACTAAAGTCCGCAAAAACACAAGGCTTCTGTATAAATGACATGATTGTCTTTTAAATGGAAAAAGTATTGAATTTAATATTCCCATCATGACAAAGATAAAAATACCTTTTCATATGACTTAAACTGTTTTCGAGAAGTGGATATTTTTCTACGCAGCGAAAAGCTTTTACCATTGTAATACATTTTTAATTTGAGAACGTCTAGTACGCCTATTAGTACTGTCGGTATTGCGATATTTAAGTAAACATTTTCTCTATTTGTATAGCTCGAACTTTTTTTTTTACATATAAATGATATACTAACCAGTTTTTAAAAGTAATTTAAACTCTAATAAACAAGTTCTTTTGCTCAACTATCGAGCATAAAGCTTCGTGGTTTTTAAAAAATCAACTTGTGATTGGCAAAATCATTTATACCGTCGGGGACAATATGTTTTTGAATGTCTAATTGCATTTCTCATCGTCGTTTGCACAACTCCACTTGCCAATTTGAAATATGATTTAAAACCGAAATTTATTCGTTTCAGCACTCTAGAATACCATGACTGTATCTCCGTGAATGCCCGCTGCCAACGCATCTGTGACCAATGGGATCGTTTGGGCGCCCTGACCCAACGTCGTCGGCAGGCTCTTGACGAAGCCGAGCGCATTCTCGAAAAGATCGACATTCTTCATCTAGAGTTTGCCAAGCGTGCAGCGCCATTTAATAACTGGTTGGACGGTACCCGTGAAGATCTCGTTGACATGTTTATTGTGCATACAATGGAAGAAATCCAAGGGTTGATTCAGGCACATGATCAATTCAAGGCTACCCTCGGTGAAGCTGATAAGGAATACAACTTGATTGTTAATTTGGTCCGTGAAGTCGAGTCCATCGTCAAGCAACATCAAATACCCGGTGGTTTGGAAAATCCCTACACCACTTTAACCGCTAACGACTTGAATCGCAAATGGGGAGATGTCCGCCAATTAGTGCCACAACGTGACCAAACTTTGGCGAACGAATTACGAAAGCAACAAAACAACGAGATGTTGCGCCGTCAATTCGCCGAAAAAGCCAACACTGTCGGCCCTTGGATCGAACGTCAAATGGATGCAGTTACAGCGATTGGCATGGGCCTGCAAGGATCGCTGGAAGATCAATTGCATCGTCTCAAGGAATACGAACAAGCTGTGTATGCCTACAAGTCAAACATTGAAGAGCTCGAGAAAATACACCAGGCTGTGCAAGAATCGATGATCTTTGAGAACCGTTACACCAACTACACAATGGAAACGCTGCGCGTAGGATGGGAACAACTGCTCACATCGATCAACAGAAACATCAACGAAGTGGAAAACCAAATTTTGACACGTGATTCAAAGGGCATCACTCAGGAACAGCTTAACGAGTTCCGTTCGAGCTTTAATCACTTCGATAAGAATCGCACTGGCCGCTTAACTCCTGAAGAATTTAAATCCTGCTTGGTCTCTCTGGGCTACTCCATCGGCAAGGATCGTCAAGGTGAACTGGACTTCCAAAGAATCTTGGCCATCGTCGATCCCAATTCCACTGGTTATGTACACTTTGATGCTTTCCTAGATTTCATGACACGGGAAAGCACAGATACAGACACCGCAGAACAGGTCATCGATTCCTTCAGAATTCTCGCTTCAGATAAGGTAAGTGATTTTCTGTCCAATTACCAAAAACATTTTACTGCAGTTAATAATTTGCATTTATTATTTCTAGCCCTACATTTTGCCCGATGAGCTCCGCCGCGAATTGCCACCAGATCAAGCGGAATACTGTATTCAAAGGATGCCACCATACAAAGGACCCAATGCTGTGCCCGGATCTCTCGACTACATGTCCTTCAGTACGGCTCTGTATGGCGAAACAGACTTGTAATAGGAAACTCCTCAAAAAAATTATAAATTTAATTCTAAATTATTATAAAAAAAAGAGTATAATACAAACTATATACAAACAAAAATAAAAACCGATATCAAAATAAAATGAGGAAAAACTAGTTGTGGCAGTTTTACCGCGCCACAAGAACAACATCATCCGCAAGGGATAACTACAGGTGTTCTCAAACCGCCAAACGGTCGATGAAAAAAATTCGAATTTAAATATATATTTTTTTAGTTTTTAATTATTATTTCTTTAACTTTGTTTGCATGATTTGTGTTTGGTTTTGCATATTAATTAACCACCACGGCTTTTATAGAAACAAAAAACCAACCGCAGAAGAGGAAATAATCGATTTAAACAACTTTAGGCAGAAACAAATGCGATAAGGAAGAACGATACATACAACCAGGATATGAGAAATTTATAGTTACAAAGAAATCTCACTGAAAGATATTTTTTTTTGTTATTTAATTTTATATTGTATATATATTGATATATGCATATATACATAACTTATTTTTTTATTATTTTGAGTTTCTCATTATTATACATATATTATGAACATATTTTTTTAGTTTTATTATTTTGTTAAAAAAAAAAAAACTAAAAGCGCCAGCCACGAATAATACAACAAAACACAAACCAAGCAGGAGAGAGGGTTACATTTTAAATGTTGCTTATTTAAGTACACATATTTAATATAAATGACTACATACGAAAACTACGCACGTGTTTGTGGTTCTTCTTTTTTTCTTAAACAATTCCCGATGAGTAGAAATAGGAAGCACAAACAACTTGCAGCCGAGATTCAATACTCTGAGAACAAGCTCGGATGATATGTCATTGATTTGAGAGAGATGTCTTTGGCTTATCACTCCCACTCTTGATCTAGAGTATTAGTCTCACAAATCACAGAGTTTTATACCATCCAACTCTTAAGTTACTTACAAAAATGTTTTTTTTTTACATAAACTAAATATTAAAATATTAACGAACTCATTTGACACATGAAAAAAAAAACTCGTATAGAGAGGATACAAATCAATTAAACAAAATGCCATTATGTTATTTCGTTTCATTTTATTTTTGTTCATTTTATTTACAAAAAAAAAAAAACAAAATGTCATCTTACTATTTTGTTTCTTAGTTTAATGTTAATGAAAAATAATTATTTACATAGTTATACACCAAACAAAACTTTGGAAAAATCTCTAAACTGGAAAATAATGAAAAACAAATAAAGAACAACTGAAAAAAAAAAAAATTATGACGATTAAAAATAAATTGGTCCCTTATATTTGTTGTTTATTTGATTGATTGAATATGGTCTAAATTGCATGAAATTGAGCTTTCGAAGTTATAATAACTGACGCTGTTTTTTAAATCAAAATAAACTATCAGGACCTGCCATCAATGTAAGGGGAAGAATAAGCCGTTTCAAACTGTATCGTCGCGTCGCATTGATTATTGCTGTGCTTTATCTACTACTAATCATTTTTAACCTTCACACTTAATATTTAATAGGTCACAATGGGTAATTTTACATTGCAAATTTCGCAATTGTCAGTTCGTAAAATCTAGCCTGAACGCTAAATATAATAATTAGTATAGCACAATATATTTGTTGCATTTTTCTTTTCATTTAAGATCTTTTGGTTCCGGATAATTTTGTTTTAAAGCTTCTAGGTGTCAAAATAGTAGATAAGTACAATTTGCGTTTATATTATGCAGCGTTTGATGCTTTCGATAGAAACCATACCATCCACAATAGGTGATACACATCATCGTAGTATATACTGACAGCTGCCATGTTGTGCCAGACAATCAACCCCTATCGTGGAGTACGGCGTATTTGAAATTCATTTAACATTATATCGTTTTCCATTGGTTTCACTCGGGGATCCACTCATTCTGTAGAATGTAGTGTGTAGTACAATCGAACAAGAAAACTGCTTCTGATTGAATCCACAAGAGTATTGGTGAAATGCCAACAAATAATCTACGGCAGCTGTCAGCTGACTTATATAAAATACACATACTACACTTGTGTGAGCGCTTCTTGAGTGGATTCTAACTTCAAATCACCAGAAGAGTATTTTTTGTGCCAATGGAACGGTTTCAGATGCGATTTTTGCGATTCTGGACTCCCGGATGTTTCTTTTTGCCCAATGGAAAACGACAATATTCTATTCACTATCACTTTCCATATACATCGTGAAATACGCCGCGAGAGACCACTTTATCGACCGGTATTTTCAATTCAAAGTAGGTTGGCAAATCAGTTGTTTCGCATTAAATGACAGCAGAGATAGAGCAAAGAAATTCCGAACTCATTTTACAAAAATCGAATTAAAAATAAATAGGTAGGTAGAAGTTTTTATTTTTGAGTTTCATGGTATCAGTACTATGCTGGGTAACACACTACCACGTAGTATGGTTTGACAATTGCCATGCTCAGACGATAAAACCCATAATACACAACTAGTATAGATACCATGGTATAAATACTGTACCTTTTCCTATGAAAATTACAGATATTAAGTAAAACACTTCATAAGAGTGGTCCTGTATTCGCTAGGGGGATGGCTATACCACGGAAAAACCCTAGTATCGATACCATGCTCAAACCACTTTGCTCGCCGGTGGTATACCCTCACAGAAATTGGGTTCACCTCGATACCGTTGTATCGAAATCATATGTGTTTCACAAGCATAGAAAACTCACTAAGCTTTTCGATTTAAAACAAGAGCCACTAGTATTAACGCCACTTTCCCTTTCTCGTCACATAATGGGAACGACGATATTCACATAATTAGCAGAATGCAGCGGCCTTACTAATAATCATTTTTAACGTTCATACGAAATATTAATTTATTTTATTCCTACAATTTCGCCATTGTGAGTTCAAGCAATTTAGCCGCAGACATAGCAATTGATAAGCAAAACCTTCTCTCGAACAGCTATAGCTCGTTAAGAACCTAATCGTCCCGGTCCTTCTCTATTTCAAAAGCGGATGATGTTTCCTCTTGGTATTTTTGAGATAAAAATTCTTCGAGTTATTTTTGGTCCCGTCTGCATAGAAATAGACGGAGGAGATGCAACGGCGACGTAGTAGAAGAGAAAGACTGGGATATAGATGACGAACGCAAGTGGAAGTTAAGTTAATTTAATACCGTCACGCTTATGGTTATACATAGCTATTTTGTAAATGCAGCGTCACTCGGTTCGGTTTGATAGCTCAAACGATCGCCACCTATACCACTACTGCTGCAGCCTTCATTGTGCTCAGGCGGTTATGTTCATTAGAATTCGAGTGAGGTAGAAAAAAAATACTAAAATAAAAATACATGTACCAATAATACTTGAACGGATTTATTTCAAATTCAAGAGATAATTCTATAACCGCTTTTGCTGCAGTGAATGGCTGAAACCTTTTCATGCGCACGAGTGATTTGCCCTATGTTACACATGCAAATTTCTTCGTGCACACGAAAACGTTTGAAAGCTTCGCCTTGCAGAATCGATACGAGTTTCTATATAATATTCCTAGCGCACCTAATTTTATTTAAACTGAAGAAATATTTTTTAGTCAACCGGAATACCATTAACATTCAACGAAACTCATTTCAGAATAATTACATTTTCGGGATTCGTTAAACTTATCCGATTTCCCTACCCTGAACTAGATGTCGCTAGGCCCACCTACTTCCGCTAACATGATTTACTCTATTTGACACTGGATGTCGCTGTTAGCTCCAAGACTGACTGCATTTTGCCTACTAATTTTATGTTGCTGCAACTGCAGGCGGTGTGACGACATGTGCCAAAGTAAATTAAGTAGGTAGTGACACTTTAATAAATGCAAATGTGTATTTCCCTTAACAAACAAAACGCGAAATCCAGCCAACCGGATGGAAGGTAATGAAACTTTGCGTAAGTGAAATTTTTTTTTGTTTTTCATCGCATTGACAATTCTTAAGGAAGTATTGTTATTTATATTGCATACTCTTAGGCACTTGTCACTGAGCAGCTCCCACAAAAAGTATATTCACCATGGTGACTTTTGTAATGCATAGGATGGCGTTTTTGAATTTGAACACTGACTAATTTGGTCCTATTTATAGGGTTGGTTATATCCGGGAAATGGGTATCTACAATTTTCAGTTCTATATACGCCTTATTTGTTTTCTAGTGTTATTGTGACGATTGTGTTATGTTTTAAGAGTGCGTTTGTGTCGTAATAAGATCCCTCTCAAATTATTCAATAACACAGTTAATTTGAATGCTTTCATTTATTCGTAGGCTGACGAAGCAAATCAAAACTTATTGGTGGTCTAAACTTCACAATTACATCGCTAGCAGTGAATAAAAATAGCCGGCTCATTCTTGTCAGAATAAATTAAAATCGCGCGTAGAAAGCTAGAAAAAGCGTTAAGAACTTATCGCCCCGGTTTCGAAAATAAATACAAATTAATCTAATAAAAATTGTATTGATTATAATGTTACTTCGGTGCCGTGAAATAAGACCAAATTCTAAAAATTGGCCCTATTTCGCTTTTAAAAATTGTAATAAGGCCAATTTTGTTGGTCGGCCAACAAAATTTGTGTTATATGACCAACCTTGCACCCACCCCGTAATCCAACAGTTAAACCAATCAGGGGGTTGCATACACATTTCATAGTTTGAAAGCGCATTAACACCAATTGGCGCTATTGCACTTTGTCGGAGTGAAATAAGACCAACTATTGAAAGTTGGCTTTATTACACTTTTGCATAGCGAAATAAGGCCAAATTTTAAAAATTGAGTTAACTATGAGTTCACTCTCGTACACATATCTTCGAAGTTAATAAATTTGTTATTCCGCGAAGTGAATTCACACCAACCTTTGTTTCATAAGATCAAAACTCAATAGTTGCTTTATTATTACGGATACTCTTCTAAACCAACATTCGTTCATCGAATAAATATCACATTGTGGTTCTCTTCTGGAGGACATTCGAGCGAGTGTTGGAAACATTTTAATTTGGATTCATACTAATATCGAAAGTTGTTTCAATTCAAACTACACTTAAATATTCAGTAGGTAGCATCGTTTGACGCTTGCCGAATGTGAATAACCAACGTGAATTTCGTCCTAATATTATGTGTCTGTACTTTTACACATTATACTGTATTCTTACGCATTCTATTGTCTTGTCATACACAATCGAATCTACATGAAGGCTTACTCTTCAGTTGACAATAGAATCTATTATAAAGTTTAAACCTGGTTTAAACTACCGCTTCATTATAATTAGGTATGTAACCGGTACTCTTTTTTTAGCTGAGCTGTGATGATCGAAGATTTTTTGTATCAAATCGCTTGTTATTATAGCTTTGTGTGGAAGGTTGCTCGGAGTCACATATGTACCTATATCGAAAAATTGGTGTTCGATCTCGGGACTTGCCTTTTGATGAATAAACTTATTTTGGATTTAAAAATGATTCAAAATCGACAAACATGTAGTATAGGTACATTCTTTTGGAAAATAAGCCAGAATTAAAGCCAACTTTTCATTTTTCATAGCTTCAACCCAGTTGCTCAGGATCACTACTACGTTTGCTCATTCATTCAACTCCAATGCCAATCGACAAACTTCAAGGAATGCCACAGCGTTTTTTTTCTCATTCTAGTTGACTCAATCCAAAGCGAAATACTAATATATAAATACGTCCCACCAACCTCCTACGCTACACAAAAAACAAATATCTGTCAATAACTCATATCATGACGAAACATTAATGCATAATGTACTTAATTTAATAAAATGTCTCATTTGCTTTCCCAACCCACGTCGAACTAGTAGCACGCATTCGCTCACAGTTCACCGGCTGTGTGTATGGACATAATTATTATTAGATACAGATACAATTTAATAAATCGAGTTTTGATGAATTTGTCATGGGTGGAACAACAACGGCAGCGAAGTTTGTCAAATATGAAATGTCAAAATGTCTACCGGTAGTCCATGTCATATTATCTGTATGTAAATAGTTCGCTATGCGTCTAATCATAAGGTACACCGAAAAAGATAAAACACGTAGCACAGGGCGGCTATCACCATTCCTGTCTATTCATATTTAGCAATGATCTTTAATTTGTCCATGTCCCATGTTTACCTTGATAAATGTTTTTTTAATTGATATTTTAATATATAACGCCATTCATCATTGAGTACCTGCTTTGGTTTTGATTTTAGTTTGGTGGAATATAAACAGCTGTCAGAAAATCATGACATTTGCAAAGTAATTGCCCCGCCGCCGTTCTAATTGCAATGTTGTGGGCGCTAGTATTCGAGTGTTTGCACTTTACTTTTGCTGACATGGCATATTTTGATATGGTTGTTATTATAAGCTCATAAGAGATGCTTGACGGTCTCAGTTGTCACTCTGAAAGTAATTACACATAAATAAGGTGTTACATATTAAGTGAATGAGGTCACGAGCCTTAGGTATAATAATGAGATGCCTTCATATCAATAATAATAATTGTGACAAATTTGATTAAGTAGTTGTCAATTTTTGAGAAATTGTTGCTTTTTACTGGCTTGACTTGGTCCTCGCTTCTCGGTTTATCCAGGAGACACTTAACAGTATTTATGCAGCATTAAGTTATAGTCCGACTTGACAGTTTTTTTTAAAATAAAATGCAAATTACTTGAGATATCTCAAGAAAAATATTTATTGGCTTGAATTACTATCAAAACATTTTTGATTCGTTCATATGCATATTGTCTAAAACGATTATGACGAAAAAAGCCGACGGAAAAACCATTTCCACAAATTACACATAAACATCAAATTGGTCAATCTCAATTTTAGTTATTCATGATTTTTCATTCAATTTATTATATTTATGTACTAGCAGACCCGTACTCGAGTTGCTTCTCAGAGTTCGGACAAAACTTTTGTTAACGATTTCAGATACCTAACTATAAGATTACCTATAGAACAAAAATTACATTTTTGTCATTCTCTTTTTCTAACTTACCAATAAACAAGCGAACCGGCAATGCCTAAGACGGCCCTGCTTTTGGCCCATATTGAACTATTATGGAGGTAGGTGACATGTTTTTTTTAGCAGGATTGGGCTACGTGCCACATAGCGGATGCGACGATGGACATTTTCTATGAACAATTTGAGGGAATGGACGTATGGTTATCTCTCGAAGAGGTTATGTGAGTTGGCTACCACGATCGTGCGATTTGACCAGGCTATATTTTTTTTTGTCGGGTTCCCCGAAGTCGCAGATCTATGCCTAAAAGCCGTAATAGGCTGATGCCCTTCAAGCCAACGTAACCAATGCTATAGCTCAAATTGAACCATTCGGATCCGTGCCACAGTGAGAAGACGGGAGGGACATTTGAATGGAATGAAATATGTATATATGGTATGTGTAGTTTTTTAGAGTCACAGAGAAGCTTCATTTTCAAAAGTTCAAAAGTCCAAGAGTTGAAGAGTTTAAAAGTTCAAAAGTTCACAAGGTCAAAAAATTAAAAGTTCAAAAGTTCATAAGTTCTAAAGTTCACAAGGTCCAAATTTCAAAAGTTCAAGAGCTCAAAAGTTCAAAAGATCAAGAGTCCAAAGTTCGAAAGTTAAAAAGTTCAAAAGTTCTTTAGTTCAAAAGTTCAAAAGTTCCCAAGGTCAAAAGTTGAAGAGCTCAAAAGTTCAAGAGCTCAAAAGTTCAAAAGATCAAGAGTTCAAAGTTCGAAAGTTAAAAAGTTCAAAAGTTCTTTAGTTCAAAAGTTCAAAAGTTCCCAAGGTCAAAAGTTGAAGAGCTCAAAAGTTCAAAAGTTCAAGAGTGCAAAAGTTCAAAAGATCAAGAGTTCAAAAGTTCGAAAGGTCAAAAGTTCAAAAGGTCAAAGGTCAAAATTTCAAAATTTCAAAATTTTAAAAGGTCAAAAGATCAAGTGCGAAATGTCACCAGTTTCTCACTCCAGGTTTGTTGAGGTCACTTTCTGCTTAAACGGGTATTGATGTGTAAGTTTTTAATTAAATCACTTACCTACTGTTTCAAGATCCTGGAAGTTTAAAATATTTGTTTTTGCCTCGAATGAAAGTTAGATAATTCTAACTAAATTTATGTTTATAACTTAGTGCTGAATTGTTATGTATATAATAATAATTTATTTAAATTGCAAGCCTCGCGTTGAAAACCATCATCGAGTAACAGAATATAGAAGCAAATCGCTCGAAACGTGTGCTTCGTTGATGAACAGCTTAATTTATTTCTTATAGAGTACCTAGGTCTTGCTCAGTTGAAGGTTGCGATTCAAGAAGAAAATTAATAGAAAAGAAAAAAAGAAAAAGAGGTATACCAGTTAAAGCTAAAGGGCGAATTCATTACGGCGCCATTTTAAATAACATATATGCATCAGTATCTCAATACTTAACGAAAGTTAGTACATGCCTGGATCAGCACTGCACAAATGAAAGTACAATTTCTGGCGTGAACAAGGTAGGTACTCTCGTGAACTTAAACAAATCTATTCCTATTTAAGTGACTTGCTGTAAATACCACTTTTCCTTAGAACATTACCATACTCAACCACTAAGCTCCATATAAGCACTAGTAAAAACTTTCAAGACAGCCACCTTACCTAACCTAACCCAAAAACTCAGCTCGTATACCGTTAAACAAGACACTTACTGAGTAGGTCTGTTTATCACCACCCACTAAAAATAAATAAATAAATAGTTGGCGCTACAGGTCGTAGGGACCCTGGGCCTAGCTTCTCACAACCATTCGTTTTGTGTGAGTTTTCATTTTTTTTGGAACGAATGGAAGGGATCTACAATTTTATGCCGATTCCAAACGGCTAATTGAGAAGCTTTTTCAAGACAGTTATACTCTCGGATGTTTGTCAGACGTTCGCGAGAGTACCACCACCCACTACTGCATACAATAACTATGTATATCACCTAAAAAATTAATTGTATTGTTTTCACCAGCCAAAAGTATAATGTCGACTCTCCATCTTCACAATGCGAAAGAAAAATAACATATGGTACCACGATAGTATGCGCAGCTTGCAGAATATTTTTTTTAATTTAATAACATGGCATATGCTTACAAAAGGTAAAATAATTTGCCAACGCAAAAATTAAAAAGGCGTTTCCGCTGAATTGATCGAAGAGATCGATTTTTACGATCGTCTTCCTCAGTGCAGCCATATGTTGCACTCAGAAATAAATAATATAAAAAATGCGCCAGCGTTCCCCTCATACTCTTCATAGGCGCCACAAGGTAAAAGTAGTATTAATTTTTTAAACTGTTTGGCCACCTAATACACATCTAATCACATTGGAGTATTGGCACGGCAAGATAGAAGCAAGGCAGATGCGCGTGCAATACATGTATATGTATACGCAATAACAATATTACTCGTAGTTCCCACGTCAGAAGAAGAGTACTCCAAATACAATAACTTAATTAACGAACACGATCACTATCATTTTTCACTTCAATTAAAGTGTAATAAATACAGCGGTACCGAGGATGTTAAGTTTAGACCACGCGCTGAAAAGTCATTGGAGGGTATTGCATTACCGGAACCTATCTCAACTGGAATCTATCTTTCAATCTGTTGTTCGGCTTACTCATAGATCGTGCTCTGTCAGACGATATATGTCTATGTGTTATATGCATGTGCACAGACAAACGATCAATAGCTCATCAATTGACGGAAATCGGATAGGAGGAGAAAATTTCTTCCATAGGTTTGTCGATGATCCGTTCTCAACCAGCAATTAAGCGGAAAACACGAAGATGATGGAGATATTCATTTTCGAACTCTATCGTGAGCCACAAATCGCCGACGTGAAAAAGAGGAGTTTTGCGTGGAGTCGAAATTGATTTCTCGTTAATAAATGAGAAAATTAATTGAAGATTGTAATCGATTAGAGGTGATTATAGTCAAATGGCTGCAACAGGATGGAGTGCACATGCGGATTATTATGGAGTAATAAAAGTTGTATTTTATTATCCTTAAAATGTTGGCCTGTAACGGATTACGAAAATAAATTTAAATTAAAAAAAAAATAAAGTGATCTACCAAGCTTTGGAAAGTACTTGACTTGATTAAATTGTTTGGACACATTTTGTCCAGCCTTAGGAAGGTATGTAAACGGGTGCTCTTAGGGCGGTTTCCACAGCTTCATCCATCATTTGGCTCCATTGTGTCTAGCCTTGTTAGCATTTGTTAATTTGATTTTCCATCTACTGTGAATTATGTATACATAATGTTAGTCCACTGTAAAAGAGGGGCACTATCGTGCGTGTATGTGAAGATACGATTTTGCGAAACTTATCTCGGAGTGAGCTTAGAGCTCGTAAATTATATGAGCAGAATCACAAAGATATAAATTGCTCAAAGTGGACTGAAACAATAATTATATATTTCAAAATTTCAGTTTAAGTAAATTTAAGGACAATATTTCAAATTACTATTTTTATAAAGGCGGTACACGTTAAAAAAAAAAAAAAACTAATCTTCTCTCACTAAATGTGTAGGTACCTATAAATAATATACATAGGTATGGTAAATTGAATAATTGTGTTGCAATTGGAATGTATTAATTACTTTAATTTACCAAATCTTATCTTAATAATATGTATAAGATAATTTTAATACAAAGCAGTAGACGTTTATTTATTTATTTCAAATAAATTCTGCTTTCAAAATTCTACCTTTTAACACAGAAATTCTGCTTTTCAAAATTATGTTTTTTTTCTGAAAAAAAAAAAAAACATTTTGACTTCGCCAGAATTTCGACCCCAACCGCATTCAATTTTCGCTAATGTTCATAAGCACATACGACAGAATGAATTTGTTAGCCGTCGAATGTCTTAATTATTAATATTTTATGCTTCTTAATATTAATCAACCAACATTTTTGAACAAGACTTTCAGCCTAAAAGTTGATTAATAATCGCATCAAAGCACCTATTTTCAATGGTGTCATCTGATTTGCCAAATTGTAGGTCGTTTCCATTCATCTTAAAAACTACCACAAAACAAAAATTATGTTTGTGACAAGCTGGCCCTGATCTACTTGGATATTTTTTTTTATTTCCTCGGGTGCGATGAAAAGCGAATAGATATCTCTGTAGTTGGCGTAGTTGGCATCCTTTCTCTTGTACTGCGCAAACGTTGCTAAGGTTCCGTTCCTAATGCATGCATTCATCTGACCACATCCTGGAAATTGTATATGTTCGTTTTCTATCAAGTCATCTCTGTCTGCTCTACACATCTTGGCTATGGTAAGCCGCCCGATCCGGCAGTTTTTTATTTATTTATAGCTCAGATGAAGGTGTCCTGTTTTTTCACATTTTAATATCCGTATTGATTCTGCTCCTAGGTTTCTTCTGTTATACGAGTATCCAGGTGTGGAATTTTCTATGGTTCACCTTTACTTTAGGTACCTCTGGCAAGCCTTCTGATGTACTTTGTTCGTGGAGTTACGAGTACATCTCTCAATTTCTTTGATCACATAAATACTCTCCGTGTCCTTTCCTCCTTAATATCGATGTTTTCCTGTCTCTCCTGATGCTGCTAGATTTCGAGACAACACATTGTGCTCTCGTACAGGCTATATGCTTACCAACCAAAAGCTAGTATGATTTTATAAAACTTTGTGTTGTTTATGTTGGTGAATTTAGCTTTGATGCGGCTTGTTTTTAATTCGACCACACAAATATATAATTACAAGTAGAATCAAAAGCGCCGCACTCTCTTCCGGATTTGTGAGACTTGTTTTAAAGTAAACATTGGTTATCGGTTTCATATTAGAGATGAGCTAAAATAAACAGAACAATCAAGCCATTTTCACGCAGAATTCCTGGGATCTCTCTTAATGATAATGGGAATTACGACTAAAATCCATACAGAGGTACATACCACTATACAATTGAAGTCTAAGCCATAAGAAGCAGTTAATAATAATTGCAGTATTTATGAGCGAAAACATAAATTCGTAAAAAGATTGCGCGCGATAATAATCGTTAAATAAATTGTGATTGGATAATTTAAGGAACAACTGTGCAGTTGGTATACGGCTATGACTTGAACTGAAGTTATCGCAAGTTAATTATATTACGGTTCCTTCCTCAACGTGCAGTTGGATGTCTGTTGAGTCAATTAAGCATCGCTGATTGATTTTTGGAACTTGGTTAAGCATGTAATTTTGAAGTTTACGGTGTGATTAGAATCGGTGTAGGTAGATACTGTGAAAATAGTCTCACGATAAATAAAGCAATTACAGAATATTTTTTTTAGCTATTTATGTAATTGGTTGATCCTTTTGCTTTTAGTGTTTTCAGTTTTGCAGACCGGAAGGTCCGTTCCTTTTCCTCTACAGACTGCATAGTAATCCGTGCCGCACTCAGGTCTGTATATTTGTCCCTTAGCCGTAACCCTATCTAAATGCGATAAAGGCTTGAAGAAGTTAACGATGTTGTATTGAGCTTTCGGTTATGCAGAAAGCAAATAAATATATCGTTAAAGCAATTTTTTTCTGAAGTGTGTGGGACTTGAAGCGACATTCAACAAATCCTTCACCATCGCAGATTCTCTAAAGTTCTTCTCAAGCCGTTTTTCTTTATGTCGTCGGCGTGTTGTGTCCCGTTACAATACCTACAACCATATAGAAAGGGACTTTCAGTCATTCCAAATGATTTCCTCTTTTTTTGCTTCACAGAAGAATATGGAAATATTTTCTTGTGGTAATACAAGTATCCAATGGCTGTCTATCTGGCCTTCGCCTCTTTTGTGGCTTTTTTTATTCGCTTCGAGCTTTACTGTACAGGGAAGGACATATTTCTCCTCATTACCAGGACCCTGAAGAGCATTTCAACGAAAAAAATATTTTCTGGAAGTGGGAGTTCCTTAACAATAATTTAAGGTACGGATGATCCAAGAGAATTATCACTTATTTTTAAAACTGCTATTTCATGAGTCAAGAACCAGAAAAAAAAAATACTAAAATGGGTATATTTTGTTTTTCATTTAAGAAAGCAAATATCTAATAAGGTGTTGCTTAATTGTGTAAGTGAAATCAGAAACGAATTTCCTTAAATCAAAAACTTGATTCAGAAATCAATAATAAATATTCTTGATTAAAGACTAATTTATGCGCAAATCAAAATTTTCATGAAATGCTAAGATGATCTTTCGATATCGATACTTATTTGAGAGATGTAACGGATATCCGGTTAGTATCCGTTATCCGGCTATCCGGCCACTTTTTTTCTATCCGGCCGGATTACCGGATAGAGAGTAAGTATTCGGCGAATACCGGATAGGTAAAATAGAACATAAAAACAAGAAGTCGATTGAAAATATTATTTTTTGTGTTAACAGTACTTAAACAAGTAACAAAATTAGTACTTATAATTAATTAGAGGCAGATTATGATGAATAAAAATTATTTTTTCTGCATTAACCGGTAAAAGACGGTTGCGTTTATTTTAATTACTAAGCCACCGCCAGCTTTAGAAAACAGTCTCTCGCCGTATACGCTGCTACTTGGTGATGAAAGATAGACCTTCACAAATTTTGCTAAAATTGGGAACTGTTGATGATTAAAGCCGGAACCAGACTTGTAACGTGTGGTGTGTTGTGGAGTGGTGTGGCGCAATCGAAACAGGAGCGATTCGCGCCACACTGCAACACAACACACAAGAAAAATATGTTTCTACGCATATGAAATACATTAAAGTGATAGCGACACCCCACTCCACAACACACAAGTCTGGTTCCGGCTTGACTGACCACAATGTAAGGGTCGATATTCCGGTCAGTCCGAACTTTTTTTAAAAAAAGTTCAAGATCAGTCGCAGTAGGTATCATTTTTTTGAACTAGAATGCATCGCTATGAATGTATTCTGCTCTCGACAGTATATACATATATTCGGCCGTATTTTTCAAAATCACTATCCGTTACATCTCTACGTTATTTCTTTGGATATTCATAGAAATAATCATTTGCTTTAGCCAATCAAGAATTTACTAAATGGAGAAAGAGTAAGAAGAACTACCTGTTTATTTGTAATTAGTTTTATTTAAAAATACCAAGTTCGGGAGTTACTTACACCATGCTAATTATTTCAAATTATATGTTACCTTATCCTCTTCCAAGTTTTCGCTGCCTCCAACCTTAAAGCAATGGATGTAATCTTTTCTTTGGAAAATTCATCATTTTTTTTTTTAATTGGAAGGAATAAATTAAAAGTAGATCCACGATAACAACTTAAAATATAAATGGCTACCGTGACTTATCCAAATACAAGTAACACAGCTATTCTCAACAATTCGTAAGACAGAAAAAAAAATACCTCTGCTAATCATTATATTAATACGTGAACATCCAAGCTTTCCGTACGCTTTTTTGGCATTTAATATGAAATGAGGAGAATGAAACTTATCTTATTTGAAAGGTGCTGTGCCATAGATGTGCACAAACACAAAATCGTGGGTATATGTCGCCATTAAGACTGGTAAAATTAAGTTAAGACTTCCCCATACAAAACAGGTACTAAAAGGATTTTTATGACAATCAAGTTTTCGCTGTCATGTTTCCATAGTAACGTATTTAATCATCTAAGATTAGAACCTGTTGAAGAGAATCATTTACCCATAAAGGTATGCAATTTACCTGCCCCTAAAAATAAGCAATAATTGTAAGAAATTTATTAAGGG
This sequence comes from Cheilosia vernalis, assembly GCA_949126925.1. Taxonomy (NCBI): domain Eukaryota; kingdom Metazoa; phylum Arthropoda; class Insecta; order Diptera; family Syrphidae; genus Cheilosia; species Cheilosia vernalis. Next base: position 27,651,847 of record OX421360.1, on the reverse strand, counting down.
GAATTATTTATTATTGGTCGCCACTATATTACCATAGTAACGTACCTATTAAAAACATAAATCATTTTAGATTAGAATCTGTTTCCGATGGAGCAGCTCATTTACGTATTTTTTAACTTTCTCCATTACGTAGATAGTAAGAGAAAGATAGGTATCTATTATTTTTGTGCAAAATTTCGGACTCGAGATATTAATCAATTCTGATATAGCTAACGATGATAGCGGAAATCAAAAAAGTGGATTGCAAAATTCTGTCCGGTCTGTCCGTCCTTCCACAGGCTTACAGCCTAAACGGCTTCCCGGATTACGTTCAAACCTCGGATTTGGAGTTTTTGGGCTTACAGTTCGGGAGGTGTTTTTTTTGCAAGGTTAACTCAATATTAATGGTACTTCCTTTATTCAATTTTCGTACCAGTTTGATTTGATCGAAAACGGCTCTAACGATTTCAACCAAAATTTATATTTAAGCTTAAGTGGGTGAGGTTACCATGACTGCGTACCCAGTTTTTGGCTAAAAATTCGAACAACGGTACTTTAGAAATTTCGGCATATCTCGAAAACGCTCCATACGATTGTAACAAAAAATAATTTCTAAGGTAATGTGGTCATTTATAACTTACATATTAGCAAACTCAGTTTTTCTCTATATTATCGTACAATGGATTTTTGAAAAGAGTATTCTTTAGGCGCGTTGGGCACTTTTAGATGGGAAGAAATTAATGAATTCGCGTTACCTTTATGTAAAACGACATCGCGTCTTCGTCACTGAAAAAACGACACCGCGTCATCGTCACCGAGAAACCGACACCCGAAGGCGCTGTTGTCCATTTTCTGAGAAACTCATACAGATCTCAATGAAACTTTGTTTGTGTGTATGGTTGTATGCAGCTAGAAAGATAGGATAGTTTTGGACCTGATAGGTGGCGCTGTTGTCGATTTTTTTGGGAAACTCAACCGATCTCAATGAAACTTAGTTTGTGTGCGTGGTTGTATGCAGCTGGAAAGATAGGATAGTTTTGGACCTGATAGTTGGCGCTGTTGTCGATTTTTTTGAGAAACTCAACCGATCTCAATGAAACTTAGTTTGTGTGCATGGTTGTATGCAGCTAAAAAGATTGGATAGTTTTGGAACCGATAGGTAGCGCTGTTGTCCATATTTTTGAGAAACTCAGCCGATCTTAATGAAACTTTGTACGTGTGCATGGTTGTATGCAGCTAGAATGATAGGATATCTCATTTACAAATTAAATGGAAATTGTAATATGTATGTATAATTTTTGTAGATGAAAATTCATAAATTTCATTGGTATTCATTTCAAAGAATACCAATTAATTATTAAATTCAAGATTTCATGTATGTATTTGTAAATGTACGTTTTAAGCAATAGATTGCAATATTTTGTGTAAAATAATGTGCATTATTTTTTATGTACAATGGCGCTTTAAATAAAAGTGACAATTGTAATATAAGATTTGTAGTAGTAGTTTATACCTAATAATCAATAAAGAAACACTTCATTTGAAAATTGAAAGTATTTCCTGACGATTCGAAAAATGCACACGTAATTGTTCAAGTAATAACTTCTGTCGGCACTCCCGGAGTGCCTGTCTTTTTTTTTTTAATTTAGTTTTTTTTATGTTTACCGTAAAACGGCGATAACGATTTTGACCAAAATGCAAACTTAGAGTCAAATGGATGTTTTAAAAACTCATATATCGAAAATCTCATCTTGATTTCGATAAAACTTAAAAATACGAAGCAATGCTTACATCCCGAACAATTACTTATAATCGGTTTTCAACTAAATAGTGACGCAATAGTATTTTTCAAATAAAACATTGCAATATTTGGTACTGTTTTGTCTGGAAAATTTTACAAAAAACCGCTATAACCATTTTGACCAAAATACATTTAAAAGATAATAAGCATTCTTAGTATGATTCTGTTAAAACTCTGGGGGCGAGAGTGGTGTTCTATCGCCCTGCTATGGTGCATCGTAGTAAATGAACTGCTAAACATACTCAGAAATAAGGGATTCTATGTCACCACAAGCGATACTAGTAAGAATTATTATCTTGATTCAAGAATTAATATTCAAATGCAATTAACATTAACTCAAATAAATAAGAATTTGTAGGATCGTTGAGCGGTCTTGTTTATAAAATTTCCTGCATATTGATTGGCTGATTCCTATGTTACTTAATGCACACAGATGGCTAGTGAAATCAGGAAGAGGATAGCCTAAGTTCCGGGCGATTGAAGTTGATCTTATGGCACTGATGGTCTCCGATGCAAGCTAGTCTATATAAGTTAGTAGCCTTCTTATATACCGGCCACAATTCGAGACTGCTAAATGTCAGTATATGTCTTGCAATAGTTAACGTACATAGACAGTTTGGTCTTCGGAGACGGTCCCGAGTTGCGCCCAAGGGTTTTGCTGCTTATGAAAAATGGAATTGTGGCTTTCTTAAATTTTTTCGTATGTTTATTTTCCAGTTAGGTTTCTCGCCTAATATTATACCCTGGTATTTTGCTTGTCAGAGATTCTGAAAAGCTTATATTAATTGCGATATTTTCCATTGGTTCTTCTGGGAGTTGACCACTAGTCCGCAGTTTCTGGTCTATCAGGTATCAGGAGTCAAAGATGGAGAGAGTTCCATCCAGTGCTGGCAGAAATTTTACCCGTTAGGTCATTCTTAGGCCTGTGTATCTAAGATGCATAAGCACTTCATTAGAGCAATGACCCAAAGTATTATCAATTAGCCTCGCCCTGCGGTGTTTCTCTGGAGGCGTAAGCCTCGAGGCTGGATCTTGAAAGTTCGGCTTAAGTGTCTTGCTTCAAGTACGTTGACAATCCAGTTGACAACGGCGCTGTCAACGGTGCGAGCTTGCTTAGTGTTTCTACATACCACGTACGACGTCAAATTTGACATGTCAATGTCCAGGCAAACATCTTTCAGTCGTAGTGATGTTTCTATTACTTCGACAACATGGTGCGAGCTTAATTTGCTGTGATTGTGTATGTCAATCAGTCTATTTAGAATTTTAATAATGAATGAGGCTAGCCTCATTGGCCTAAAGGTTGATGTTAGATTCCATTTCATTCCGTGTCTTTGGTATACTGTATACACCTGACCGCCTGCGACTGCTAATGTATTGCTCCTCTAGTACTGGAGTCATGGCTCATGGTATTGACAGCTTTGAGCAGTATGAGCGAGACTAACTAATTTTATTTGTTATTTTATGTTCTTTGCAGTTTTAAACAAATCAGTTTCTTTTATAGACCTTAAGAGATTCCAGAGTTTTAGGCTCGCTGGTATATGTGCTCCTCGTGGTCTTTATTAGTTACAGTCTACGATTATTACACAAATGTTTCACAATTAAATTCTTCAAATTCATCAAGTGTACGATATGTCATTTCCGACAATATACCTACTCGTATGTACCTATATTATTTTAATAGTTGTTAACTTGAATTTTGTGAGAGACTTAATAAACAAATTATAAAACAAAATTGATTCGACTAATGCTGATGCATTTACATCACACATTCTTAACACGGAAGACGGAAGAATAAAAAGATACCCTCTACTAGCCGTCTGACTTAAAGGGACAGCATTAGCTGATACGTATTTTGGTCGGCTACCTTGTTTGGGAATTATGGGAAAGTTCAGCATGTTTATATTCGGCCTAAGACAGGTAGGTATCCGTCGGGCGGAAAATTTTGAGATTTTATACGTTTCAGAGGATTTTTACTTCTTGGTAGATATCCTTTGTAATTTATTTACCATTTCCAGTGCTGAAGTGTAATAAATGTGAGCAATAAATTCGACAAACAATATAGTTGAATTGATTTTTCGGGACTTATGCCCCACTAAACATATTTTAGTAAATATACGCCTAAAGAGAAATTAAGAAGACCTACCCAACTGCTACAACAAATAGTCGGTTTCTTTATCTCGATTTTGTTTTTGGGTATTACTTTTAAAAATGCAGTTCTATGTATGTCTACTTCTGAATTCGACGTTTTTGAGAATTTGATCAAATAAAAATAAAAAAAACGCGACGGTTTGTCTAATTTGTATCTACCAATTGGTTTTTTGTTTTTGCTAATCAAGTTTATCTAAATATCATCTATGGTAAAATTTGGGACTTATGTCCCATCTTCGACAAAACAATTTCGGAACTTATGTCCCGCTTCGATGGGACATAAGTCCATAGTCAAAAAGTGGAATTATGTCCCACCGAAGTGGGACACAAGTCCATTATGAACTTATGTCTCGTGGACTTATGTCCCTGCGCCAACGAGGAAGTCTAATCATTTTTCCGAAAGCGGACAACTCGAATGGTTCTCCGACAGAGTATGCGCTACGGAGAATATTCCGTTCGGGCGCATACCTCACTAGGGCCGATTTTTATAGCAAATAGCTTTAGAAATTTTGTTTTCTTATTAGAGAAAATGGCTTCCGGAAGTGATGATCGGACAATTATCTATTTATTTCATATTATTATTGATTGATGAAGTGTTTGTTTAACTAACTGACATTGAATAGGTATTTCCGATTGTAGAATATTTTTTTTTACACAGTATTTTTGTGAACTTAAGGATGCAAGGCTTGATACTACCTCCTTAAGCATCAACATTTTATTCAATAGATAGCTGTTCATCTTGCCTGTTTATAATCCAATGGAGTAGTATTTACTACGTGCTTGCACTACCCCGCACAAGAGAATAAATTTGTCTTCATCATGTCGGTCTTGTCGATCTTCTGCGGAAATCAAGTGGAATCAATTTTGTTTAAATACTAATAATTACGGTTCATGGTTGGTCCCCGCAGAGAAGTGGGATACGTAAATTCATTTTTCGTCTCAATGGATTTGGTTATTGCCCTAAATTATAGGCGTAAAGTTTTACCACTGTTTGTCGGTGTTGGCCTCAGGCAGATATACCTAATCCTAAATGAAGGAAGTATAGACACGGGATTCACATCCCTACGTAACTATGAAACCATAATTTTATTGCTACTTTGACCCAAAAATGTTAAGGGGGAGCAGCAAACTAAATTACATGTACTTAGAAGATGATACAGATCACATGTTGATGATGATTATGATGACGGCTCTGTTCAGGTATCTATTGATTAATTGTTTCATCCCAAAATAATTATGGGGTTCTTGGCCGCTTGTTCCTTTTTGTTGTACTTGTACGTATTTTATATAGTCAGTCTCTCTGGCTGTCTGGAAATAACTCAATATTCTATAATGACTTCATCACATGCGAATCAAGTGAGTGCTTTGATTAAATTCAACATGTCGGCCGCAGGTATACGTTTCTTGAGCAAGGCGTGTAGGAATATTCTTTTGTTTGTGTTAGAGAAATGAACGTTCTTTCGTACATAATTAATTATCAATTATCTTTTTCAGTTTTCAATTCACCGAACGGATAGTCGACCTCAGGCTTACAATAAAAATAAAGTTGTTAATCTGTAGAGTTAGCATATCACATATTGGCTTGATTTGTTCGTTATATATATTTGAATGGTGGCGATGGGGTTACAACTAAAAACGGTAGTTGAATTGAATTTTGAATTGAATTGAATTGAATTTATTGTATAGAGTATAATTTCACATTAAGATTGATCTTATTTGCTGTGATTGGCTTAAAGTTAAACAATTTAAGAATAATACAAGAGTAAGAAGTCATTTCAGTGATTCTCAAAATCAAGTTTACAAATTTTGGGGAGGAAAAATTCGATTTAAATCGTTGTACATATAAAGATTTATGTTATATATAAGTTTTCAATATTTAAATGTTCTAAAATTTAGCAAGTTTATATGAATAAATATGATTTACCTATGCATTTCCTGCTAAGTATTTAAAAAGATCAGTTTTAAACATGTTTGCGTTTGTGATTCTTCTTAGGTGTATGGGTAATGAGTTCCATTGGCGGGTGGCATGAACAAAAAAAGTACGCTCGGATTGTTTACAGTTAAATCTCGGCTGTATTAAAACAGTTGTTCTCTGAGATCTTGAAAAATTAAGCCTGTTATACAAATAGTCAGGTTGATGCGATTTCATGATCCCAAAAAGTAGTGTAAGTGATCTAAATGTAATCAAATCTTCTAATCTCAAGCCCGTTATTTGCCTGGAATAAGCGGAAATATGGTCGAAATATCTTTTGTTGAACACATATCGAGCCAAATTATTATAGATTAAATTTAGTTTCCGTTTAGTATTGTAATCAACACTACAAAATACTTCAGAACAGTACGTGATTATGGGCAGAAGTAAAGATTTTACAAGTAGCATTTTGGTAGCAGTTGGAATACATTTTTGGGTACGCCAAAGTAACCGAAGACCATTATAGACTTTGCCAACAGTTGCTGCTATATGATCAGTCCAGGTAAGATTCTCATTGAAAACAAGACCCAGATTCTTTGCAGTATGGACGTATTCAATCGCTGATATTCCCAGTTGTACAGAAGGAAATCTGGAGGTGTCTAAGCGGTGCTTATATATGCATAATGTTTTTGACTTTCCCGGATTCAAGGACAGGCTGTGCTTAAGTGCCCACTCCTGAATAATTTGCAAATCATCATTAATTTTGTCTATTGTACTTGCAATGTTAGTTAGCGGGCAGCTCCGGTATAACTGGACATCATCGGCAAACATGTGAACTGAGCAATGTAGTTGGCGGGAGCCAATGGCATTTTTTTTTGGAAATTAAAGTAAAATTTTATTTATTTTGTGTGAAGAGATTGGGTTGCCATTGGAAGTTTTAAGATCTTCTGAAAAAATTTCAACAGGAAGTGAATTGTTAGCTTCTCCTGTAGAGAAAAAAACTAGTACATTGCAGAGAGATTAGTTACCCAGAAGCCATTAAGCGCAATTGTGACTATCCTTACATAGTAAATGGTATGGGACAAAACCATTCGGATCTGCTGATGTATCTTTGTAGATCTGATGTCTAGAGGTATCGTTGCTAAACCTTAAAAGAACCGTGCTCCCAAACAACAGTTGTGGTGTTCCTGGAGGGCTGCAAAGTGACACAGGAGATGTTCTGTTCAGATTATATTTCCTCTTCGTCTCTGCAACTTCTGCAGAAGTCAATTTCTGTATAGACCTGCCCATCATTTAAGCCACGTTTCCAATGTTGCAGTGTCCAATAACTACCCCGACTAAGATTCGGATTTGGTTTTTATCAAGACATTGAAGAAAATTTGACATTTAAGTATGAATCATTGTTGTCCACAAACTACGGGCTATGGTGTTACATCATAAGTGTTGTTCCATCGCTTTTCCCCAATTTAATGTGGTGAGTGAAGCTCTTAGCTGCGTTGAAAGCTGGTACTACTTTTCTATCAGCTGAAAATATGTCCATTTCAGAGTCATATCTGGCCAGTTTCCGCTGCCTCGTTCCAGGCAGTACTGAATGATGGTTTATCGCCCAAGTAACAATTTGACTTCGGTAAGGTTCAAATTTGTAATTTGCAACCATTTCGATAGGATTTCTATAGTATTTGTTTACCGAAGTAGACCGATTTCGAAGCAATTGTTTCCAAAATAACTTCTGGACCCCAATTCTCGAAAATTCTCGCATACGTTTATCAGTCAAAATCTACGATGCTATGCGAAAAACTGAAATTTGCAATTCTCGAAATCCGCATACGAGAATTTCTCTTCGAATTGTACTCGTCTGCATTTTCCATGCGGATTTGCGCCTCGCATACGGAATTGTGAGTTTGACACTTCAATACTTCAAATTACGGTATGTGTTTTGAATTATGTATATTTCCATTGCGCCTAACTGCTCCATTGCCAAATCAACAAATGCTAAGCCCAAATCACCCAAAGAATCCATCGCAAAAACACATAAATGTTCACTAAACGTACAAGTATTTTATTATATTTCTGGTTTTTGTCAATCAAAAATATTAGTACGAAACCAATTTAAATTTGAATATTGCTCTTTGAATTGATTTTTTTCACAACCTGTCAAAAATCGGTTACTTGACGTACTCAAAAATTCTACCTCATTCGAGAGGTGAATATAATTTTCGCATAGGTAGAAAAGAAAGCCGAACAGCTTTGAGAATACCAATTTTTTCCGTATGCGAAAATTTTAGGCGGATTTGCTCGTATACGAATTATGCTATGCGGAATTCGAGAATTGGGGTCCTGTACGTCCTTTGCGAAGCATACACGCAAGCTTTATAGAGGGATATGAAATTAAGTTTCGTTAAGATCTCTATAAGACCTCTGAAAATGAGTGAGGAGATGGTGGAAAGTGTATTGCTTCGGTAAAGCTTGTGGTTGGAAGTAGCAGCTTCGTTAGATCTTCTCACAGAAGGCATTATAGAAGCAATGAAATGTCATGCAATTAACGACTTGCGATTGGAAGTCTTAACAAAATTCTGAAATGTATCAAGTAGTTGAGATTTATCACTGCTACATTATTATGACGAATTAGCCTAGGGCTAGTGTATTGGAGTACTACGCAGCAGGACTCATGTTCGATTCTCAGTGCGACCCGTTTGTAAGTAAAGTATAAATTATATACGGGGAGTGTTCACTGAACGAAAATTGCAAAGAGTTAATTATAGCAGATAGATATATATAGATATAGATAATACGAAAAACAAAATAAGAAATTGAAAAAAAATGGTTTAAGAATAAAAAAAAATATTTTTCTTGTCATATTTTGTGCTTTTGTAAAGCTTCTATAAGGTTTCTATAAGGTTTCTATAAAGTTTCTATAAGCCCTCTATAAGGTTTCGGTACCTGTATAAAGTGCGCCAAATTTGTTTCTTATAGGTCTTATGCAGTTAATATTGCGGAAGGAGAAATAGCTTCGATAGCGCCTTACCGAAGTAAAATTGTTACTTGGGCGCTCTAATGCCGAGAGGCAGTGACTTACGAGTTTACCAGATTTTAGTTGATCGCTCTAAGTGCTGTTTGAGTGCAGAGGTAATTTCCATTGCTAAGACAGTTTGAGCCGCTTTCTTGACCGCTTAGATTCCTGGAAAATGCTGCAGTGGTTTGCCTTCCGGCATGACTAGCTGATTCCTAGCTCTTTCAAAAAGACTTCGGTTCCCGTTCAGATCTCTTTTTTGGAGCCCTTTCTTAGAAGTATTCCTCTCATGATCCGGTTACAGACTTAAATTTCTTGTCAAAGTAGGTAATACTTTATTATGCTGTAGTCCTTGAGTGGCATAAGCCCGCACCTATCAAGGAAGTATAAGTAAACTTTCTTTCTGGTTAAATTTTGCGCAATATATCACATTTCTCTCATTGTGAGAAAAGTATAAAACGAACGCGTTGAACCACAAATTGGAAAAATGTACAAATTTGTATTTAAAACCAAGATTTGAATTGCCTATGTATTATCTTTAGGGAGCAGACCTATAGTTCCCGAATGAATCGGTCTCCCTTTGTTTGCTCTTTTTCAGTCTGAGAAAACGTTCTTAGTATACCTAAAGTTCGATAGTTGGTAGTGCAGCAGCGTTTCCATCCCTTGTTGTGGTGTAGATTTAAGTACACCAGTTAGGTATACTTATATGCGGGTGGGGGTCGTCGCCTGCTACCTTGTAGCTCAGGGGTGAACTCAAAACTTGCCGGACTGGTTCATTATTGTCTATATGCTCGGCGTACCCTAGCCATTTCGACCGTTGTGTCCTCAGCTTTTTCACCAGGTTATCATCACTCCAACAATACAAACTGTACCGAATATCGCTCGTAAATTCATTCTCTTAGTACATGACAGGAGGTTCATACACTTTTTACATGGTCCATCATGCTTCTACATCATACAGCAGGACTGGAAATGTAAGTGTCTTTCACAATATGTCTTTGGTTCTGTTAGAGAGGGCTTTAACTCTTAGCTTTTTAGCCTTAAGGCTGCGTATTGTGTGAACGTCTAAAACCATTTGCCAACAACCTGATCGTCAAGCACTGATGGAGTACGCTTTCAGACCAAAGAAGACTATCACCAAATTGTCCCACTCCGACCTACTAAAAAAAACAAGGAATTTCAGATCGATATACGAAATCTTTTTATCGATTTTAAAGTCGCCTATGATAGCGTATAAACGAGCTCACGAATATCACGTTTTGGTATCCCTGCCAAACTCGTTCGTCTGTGCGTTATGGAGAAATCTCGCTGCTCCGTCAAAATGGAAAAAAAATCACCGAGCTCTTTGATGTCCCATAAAGGCTTGAGGCAAGCCGATGCGCTTTCGTGTAACTTCCTTAGCATTAAACTGGAGACAATTGTACGGAACTCACATGCCAACATCAGATGTAAAATTTTTCAAAAGTCTGTTCAACTGATTGTATATCCTCGTCCGAAAACTATTTTGATGTATACGCCAGCTGGACGATTGTGGTAAATCGCATATTACGGTTACCGTTGAAATTAAGAGAAAATATTTTTAAAAGAATATTATTTTGACACTCTGCTTCCAATTGGGGTGCGCTTTTAGTTTTTTTTTAATTATTATGGTTTTTTCTCAAAATCAGTTTGTCGTACGTGTATGTAGTATATAAAGGGTTGTATACACTAGATACACTAACGACAAAGCAAGCGCACGTACGATATTTGGCGAATATCGAAAGAAATTTATTTTTATTTTAGCAAGTAATGCGTCGTTTAATCGTTTTTGTCTACTTGAAAACTTTTTATTCATTATTACTTATATCCCTAACTGATTTTGTACGAAAGTATAGATAATCCCTACCACAAACACTGTTTGGCGCAAAGTTTCAATAATATATTTTCGCCAACAACAATAATCACAATATAACCAGAGAAAGATATTTTAAATGGTTCGCGTGATCAAAAGAACCGAAATCGCTACTTTTGTACTGAAGCACGGCAGTTTTCAACCACACCTCCTCTTAGAACGGAATACAAATTTAATTTATGGCTAACACATTGCAAGGGCAAAAAGTATTAATTGATTTACCCATGCCGTCAAAACAAGAGCAAAACCCCTAGTTAATTTCCCTGAATTACAAAACACATGCAACCGCAATCGGACAGAGAACGCTCTTCAGAAACCATGCCAGCCAGCAAGGGATAAAAATAAAAAAGAAAAGAAATCAATAACATAAAGAAAATTAAATAATTACCCCGACAAAACGGCAAACGAAGACACGAGAACGATTTGATACCATATATTTATGCGGCCAAAGAGCCAATACACGGCTAAATCATTCTTCTTCTGGTTTGGGATAATTGAACTGAATTTAATTCTTTGTGGCTTGAGAGAGCTCGTCTGAGCGGGTATCCGAATATCCCGACGTTAATTTCCCTTTAAGCCCCCCAAATCTGATCCTTCAATGATTTATGGTGTTTAATAATAGAGCGCTAAACATAAATTTGTTTCCGAGATGTCTACGCGAGAGTGGAATCTTTCGCGGGCACATCGCACACCTTATGAAGACATCTCTCACCTCGCGAGGTACCGAGGCCTCGGCTGCCCGGTATATGTGTGTAAATGATGATGGCAGCCAGAATCATACGCTTGGCATTTATACCAATTTGTACAAATCCATCCAACCTCCACCAGGAGCAGCGGCATGCAGCAATGCACCCCAGGGGGTTGTTCTTTTATTTCGCTCAAAGGCTGTGTCGAGTCTCGTGTGCGATGTGGAAGACATTAAGTCATTTGCGGAATCTTAAACATCCTTTGAAAATAGCCCCGTCTATCCCTTGACGTTTTGACTGACTTCTTCATCATCATCATCAGGGGACTTTCGAAGTGAGATGTTAACTCGGTGCTTTGAGCGTTCAGTGAAGCTAATAAATATATTGTCTGTTGTATAGGTATACCCGTGTAATTAATTTGCGCATGTTAAAAAGGACATTTAAGTAAAATGCAAATACCGTGCAAGTAGAGGATCACATTAACGGTCAGCTCAATTTGTTAGCTGTTAGCATTGAACATTTAAGCGAAGCGAACCATTCAAGATAGTTTATTATCTTGGGCTTAAGGTCTCGCGAATTATTAAGGTGATATGTATATCTATAATTATTGTGTTCACTCGGAGTGAATCAAACTTCCGTGCACATTAAGGCCGCAATAAAAAATACACGTGGCCCTAGTCGTACATAATTGGTAATTTATATTGTTTATGGGATGGTTTCATGTTTCTGGCTTTCCATAAAACAACGTATACAACAATACAAGTCGAAGGACGTGCATAGGCTAGGTAGGTAACTCTACAAATTTAAATACGTTATGCAGTTGAAGTCGTTATATTAAGTGGTTGTCATATTATTTTGACACTTTCTAAATCTGCATATTATCTGCATATAAGCAAATTAAGTAATTTTTGCTGTTTCAATTTATGGATTGACCTAGCAAACTCAAACAAATTAGAACCGATTATTCCGTTTGTTTAGTTTGAAAAATACTACTGCCTAACAGCCGTATTAATAAAAAACCCGTAACTAATCTCTAACTCGTACAATACCTAGCACCTTGTTAAATAAATAACATACGAGTTAAATATTCTTATTAATAAGAGAAAATAACTCATATAATAACTAGCTGATGTTTTCTCTAAAAAAAAAAAACAGAAAATAAAGCAAAACAACAGAAAAGTTTTATTTATTTTTGAATGTTTTATTTGTAAATAGGGTTTTTTCTTTTTTCGATTTGGGGCAATGGTAACCGAATCCTCCCCTAACATATTTACCAAATACATATTTACATAATTTAAAAACACTGCAAACCGGTCAGCCATTTTGTTCCACAATTTTCAAAATTGAAATTTAATTTAGTTGTCATTTACCTATTATGATTTAATTTTTTAGACCTCCTACCGTTAGTTATATGAAAGTTACGAAGCGTTAGTTATCTTCTAAAAATGTTTATTAATAGGAATTTGAGTTTAACTAATGTGTTTGCCAATAGTTAGGACTAACATGTAGTTACGCGACTATTATTAATACGGCTGTAACTATATAGCTAAAAGCTCGGTATTAAAATGGAAGCCTTATTTAGTTTTTTTTAAATTTTATCTCAATCGAAAAATGGGGTTTGCGCGATATGAGTAGTTTTTAGAACTAGCGTTTTCGGTAGCTCAAATTGAAAATTAAGTGCGCACTAATTTTCGAAACATTAATTTTACTCAAGTATGCATTTTGGTCAACATTTTTTTGTAAGAAAAACAAATTTTATTTTTATTTTTTCAAAATTCCAAAATCCAAATGACCATAATTAGGTAGGTAGATATCTTCGATATTAATTTTTGTATCGATATCGATTTTTTTTGACAAAAACTGTTTATGGAGTCATGGTAACCTAATCCACTTAATCTCAAATATCAATTTCGGTTGAAATCGTTAAAGCCATTTTCAAACAAATCAAACTGCTATGAAAATTTTATATGGCAAGTACCATTATGAGGTTACATTGCAAAAGAAAAACTATTCAAGTAAATCAAATTTTTTCTAATTATATGCACTTGAACGCAATTCCAACCACTTGGAGTCTACACATTCAGAAAATCCCACTTCGTTTGCACCCATACACTAGACACACGTCATCGTCCATCGGTCTATTCAGTTCATAGCTTCTAATGCAAATTAAAAAAAAACAAATCTCTGAATTCTTAAATGTAGATACATATTATAATATGTGAAGATAGTGACCTATAACGAACACTACTTGCAATCATTAACAACTTACCTAAACCAGCGTCTTTAATCTATTGCAGTCAAAAATAATATCATGCCTTAACAGATCAAAAAACAGAAAATCCTACTACGGTAGCCCTATCGTACTCAAAAATCTTGTAAAGTTTTAGAACTTATAAAATAGTACACTAGGCGCTCATAACTCTCTAACCAGAAATTGTGAAAATTGCCTGTTATTGGGAACTCCAATTTATAAAAACTCACATTGTTGTTTTGTTATGCATACACGCAGAAATTTTAACCTTAACCGAGTGGAATTTTGGCTCGGTTAAAAAAAAAAGTGTTAAAATCAACTAAGTCTCTGTAGAAAATAAACGAGTATTTGTTGTTGAAAACTAGCGAGTTTAAAAGGTTAAATCACATGGTTAAAAATAACACACTTTGTCAGTTGGTATCAACCCTGTTACTCTGTTGTTATTGGTTAGTTTGTTATTTACGACCGAGAAAATTTGGAGAGGAAATCGATAAATCGGTTATTTTTAACCGAGTTTCGTTAAACAAGGTGACTCGGTTATTTTTAATCCACTAACTCTGTAAGAGCTTTATTAACAGTATCACTTGGTAGTTTTTAACCGAAAGTTGGTTGATTTTAAATAAGCGATTTTTCTGCGTGTACTGATGCCGCATATCATATGAAGAACCCAAACATGAATTTTATTTAACACTACCTATTCCTTTTTCTATATTTTATGAACATTTTCTTTTATCTAGCATTGCTTTTCAGATTTGTGCGTACATATAACATCTAATAAAATACGAAAACAACCAACAAAATTTGGATGAACGAGAAAGTTTCGTTCGACCCAGTCGTTCGCTTTATTTTATTCCTTCCTTGAAGTCGATCTTCCATCCACATGCTTTGCCGGTATAGAGCTCATGGACAGCCCCGCAGCTGTACTTGTAGGCTTTCTCTAAGCTGTGTGGCCTAAGGAATACAAGTTGATCTAGTACCTGTGAAAAATAGACTCAAAATTCACTTACTAGTTTTACATGACCCTTGAGCCTTGATCGGTAGGTAAATGAGCAACAAAAACTACCCGAAAACTGACCCAAAAATTAAAAATGTTGGACCCCTGTTAGAACCCAAGATGACTACGAATACGAACGCGTGCGTCTGCGTATATCCATCCCAATAAGCAGTAATCTGGGTTAGGTCGTTGCCAATCCATCAAAGTCCTCATGCTTTGCTCTTCTTCTTTCTAATAACAATAATTTTAAGTTACTGCTATTTAGTTCTTCAACTCCAATCTGCACATGTTAATTTACAACTTCAGATATCAGATTCAGTGCATATTGGCTTCAGGTTCGAAAGGCGTTAAATTAACTTGCAGTATCTCACTTATCACTTGAAAATGCTGTTTGGCACGCCCCCCAAAATACCCCTTCAACAGCGATCAACTAAATGAATAATAATTTTGACTGAAATTTCATTTTCGTGTGAAATAATTTCTCAGCAAAATTCACTAAGGCAAGGTGAGAGTCCAATAATTTCTTGGCCAGGATCAAGATACGAAGAAATCGGCTCACAAAGATGTTGGTGGCTTGCCAATAAAGCTAGTTGCAGCAAGAGGAGCCCACTACAAGAAGTAAAATATATATCTATTGATACCGAACATAAAGTGCCAAATGGGTGGTGGGAGGGCGTTCGTCTTAAACGATAATCAAAATATATAAAACGTGGAGTTATTAATTTGTGTGGCTGGGCCCTCCAATACTGAGCCAGGGTGTTGGAAAGAGTTGGTGGCGGATGAGCCCTTTATGGGTCAACGGCAGCGCTCATATCCCAGAATGGGCTACTGACATCGGATTATCCGGCCCGCTGTCCTAGGGTTAAAACAAGGGCCTGGCCCTCCAGGTTGGGGGTTGTGCCGTCGGGGTAACTTCCCGACCACGGAAAAAAACACTAGTTATGAGAGAGACACAACCAGCCTCGGATAATGGTACTCCTCAAATGGCAACAAGACCCGGAACGTCAATGGACTACGACATGAGAGTATGTACCTGGAATGTACGAACGCTCTACACCCCAGGTGCTACTCAAAAACTTGAGTCTGTCCTCACGCGGTACAAGGCAGATATTACCGCGATCCAGGAGATACGATGGATAGGATCAGGCATGATGAAAAGAAAAAATTGCGACATCTATTACAGCTGCCATAAGAGATTGCATGTATTAGGATGCGGATTCGTCGTGGGAAATCGGCTAAGGACAAAAGTTATTGACTTTAGGCCGATAAGTGATCGCCTAGCTGTGATCCGCATCAAAGCTACCTTCCAAAACATAAGCCTAATATGTGCACACGCCCCTACCGACGAGGCTGAAGACCCCATAAAAGAGGAGTTTTATGACCTCCTGGATGGAGCCTACGGAGCCTGTCCGGAGTATGACGTTAAAGTTGTGCTCGGGGACTTCAATGCCAAAATCGGTCAGGAAAACATCTTTGGCGGGTTAGTCGGTAAGCACAGAATCCACGAAACGACAACAGACAACGGCTACCGACTAATTGACTTTGCAGCAGCTCGTAATACGGTGATAAGCAGCACTAGGTTTCCAAGGCTAAGGATCCACACAGCAACCTGGCGCTCTCCAGACGGTCGAACCGCCAACCAAATCGACCATGTGCTAATCGATGCGAGGCACGCATCCAACATCCTCGGCGTGCACACATTCCGAGGGGCAAACGTCGACTCTGACCATTTCCTTGTTGCAGCTAGATTCAGAGCTCGACTGTCCAACGAGAAGAAGCTGCGGGCCGCCCAGAAGAAGAAATTTGACGTTGGACGCCTTAGCACACCTGGAGTAGCCAGAGCCTACAGAGAGCGCCTGAGCATGAAACTCTCCACTATGCACTCGCCTTCCACAGACGCCAACAATCAGTGGTGCCAGTCTCGCGACATCATCAAGGAGGTAGCCGAAACCACTGTAGGGTACCAGCCACCCCAGAGAAAGAGCCCGTGGTATGATGATGAATGCGTGTACAGGAAAAAGGTGACAGAAGATGCACACAAGAAAATGCTGCAGCGCAAAACAAGGGCAGCTAGGGAAGAGTATCGAGCCAGGAGAAGGGAGGAGAAAAAGATCCTGCGTAGAAAGAAGAGAGCCTACGCAGTATCCCAGCTCAAGGAGATCGAAGAGTCTCGTGATCGCAACAACATCCGGAGGTTCTATAAGAAAGCCAAGCAACTGGCTGCTGGCTTCAAAACCGGAACACAGGCTCTTCGAGACAGCGAAGGAAACCTAGTCACCGAAGCGCAGGGAATAGTAGATGTATTTAAGCAGCATTTCCAGCAGTTGCTTAATGGGCATCATGTTGAGAGAGTGGTAGGGCAAGAAGATAACCCGCGTCCAGCCAATGAAGAACCTATTCCACCACCCAGTATAGAAGAGGTTGGCTTAGCTATAAAAAAGCTTAAGAACAACAAAGCCGCAGGCTCGGATGGCTTGCCAGCGGAGCTCTTTAAATACGGAGGTGATGTTTTGGTAGGGCGCATGCACCAAATCATCAACCAAGTATGGATGGAAGAAAACATGCCCGATGACTGGACTATCAGCTCCATATGCCCCATCTACAAAAAAGGCGATCCTATGTCTTGCAAGAACTATCGAGGCATATCCCTGCTAAATGTCGCGTATAAGATCCTATCCAACGTACTGTGTGAACGTCTTAAACCGTTCTGCAACACACTAATCGGCACGTACCAGTGTGGCTTCCGGCCCGGCAGATCGACTATAGACCAAATTTTCACACTGAGGCAAATCCTGGAAAAGACCAACGAATTTCAAGTCGAGACACACCATCTATTCATCGACTTCAAGGCCGCGTATGATAGTATACATCGTCAGGAGCTGTATATGGCGATGGCCGAATTCGGAATCCCGTCAAAATTGATTCAGTTGTGTCGCGTGACACTCGAAAACACGCGTTGCAACGTGCAATTTGGAAACAGCTCCTCCGAACTATTCCAAACATGCACCGGATTTCGGCAAGGGGACGCGCTATCATGCGACTTCTTCAATCTCGTACTGGAGCAGATAGTGCGTAGGGCAGGTGTCAACACGGAAGGCACTATCTTCAACAGATCCGTCCAGCTGCTGGGGTATGCGGACGATATTGACATCATCGGTCGGTCACAGCGCTCCGTGATAGAAGCTTTCACGGCGATTGAAGAACAGGCGAAATCTGTTGGTCTTGAAGTAAACGAGGACAAGACTAAGTACATGCTATCAACAAACAAACAAACATCTGTCCATCGCCTAGGACAAAACGTCACTATTGATAGCAACAATTTCGAGGTAGTTAAGGAGTTCATCTACCTCGGAGTAAACATGAACTCCACGAATGACATCCTAGTGGAGATCCGGCGGAGAATTACCCTAGGAAACCGCTGCTACTTCGGTTTGGCAAAACAATTGGGTTCAAAACTCCTAACTCGAGGGACAAAATGTATGCTTTACAAAACCCTTATACTGCCAGTTCTGCTCTACGGCGCCGAGTGCTGGACGATAAGCAGGAAGGGAGAGCTAATACTGGGTTCCTTCGAAAGAAAAATTCTTCGGCGGATTTTTGGTCCTGTGTGCGAGGAGGGCGAATGGAGGAGAAGATATAACCGCGAACTCTATGAGCTGTATCAAGATGTGGATGTAGTCCAAAAAGCCAAAATACGTCGACTACATTGGCTCGGCCACATCGAGCGAATGGACAATAATGCTCCAGCTAAGAGGATCTTCGAATCCCAGCCCCCAGGTTCGAGAAGACAAGGAAGACCGAACCTCCGTTTCAAAGACCAAGCCATCGCGGATGCCAGAGCGCTTGGTCTGGACAATTGGAAGCAGCGTGCCCGGGATCGTAGAGGATGGAAGGCTGCAGTGTCTCAGGCAGAGACTCTCCACGGGTCGGGAGCCCGTTAAGTAAGTAAGTAAGTAGGCTGGGCCCTCAACGTGGAATCAGCTCGAAATAATTCAGCACAATCAATTTTGCTCAATCTGGACCGCATTGAGTGAATGAACAACAACAAAGAGTTAAGTTGTGAGTTATTGCTGCAACAAGCAACGTAAATTAGGGCAACGCGCTACATAAGTATAAATTTTCTGTTGCATCCTCCGTGATAAGAGGTTCGTTTGCGTATATGTATATATGTTTGCGGAAACGCCCATGTAACGCCCTTGCAAAGTTGAGCATGCATGCCTTACTCGTTATGCAGTTCTGGTGAATTGAATTCTGATTAACACCTTGATATTGGCCAATTAAGTTAAGTCAACTGCATGTGAAGCGACGACGTTGGCAAGTCAAAAATTACCGCTTCTTTTATTTCGTAATGCGTACCCGCTTACGAAATAATTTAGATGCTAGATATAATATCGGAGGTAAACACCACTGCAAGTACTTCAGTTGAAAGATCTTTACGGTCGCATACTGGTTGTCGACAATTGAAATAAACTAAGTCCTTTCGGTGTCATTTAAGTCATTTATGGCAACACGAACATTTGTATCGCCCATTCACTGTTTCCGAGTAAATGTGTTTTTTTATTTTCTTTCTAATTAACTTTCTGAAGTCTCTGTTCAATCACTAGAGGCACACATTTTTAACTTTCTCCATTACGTAGTAAGAGAAAGATATTGTTTTCGTACAAAATTTCGCACTCGAGATATTACGATGATAGAGAAACTCCAAAAAGTGGGTCGCAAAATTCTGTCCGGTCTGACCGTCTGTCCGTCCTTCTACATACCTACGGCCTAAACGGCTTCCCGGATTACGTTCAAACCTCTGATTTGGAGTTTTTGGGCTTACATTTCGTGCTTACATTTGCAACGTAACCTCAATATTAATGGTACTTCCCATATAAAATGTTCGTACCAGTTTGATTTCGTCGAAAACGGCTCTAACGATTTCAACCAAAATTGATATTTAAGCTGAAGTAGGTGAGGTTACCAGTACTGCGTACCCACTTTTTGGCTAAAAATTCGAACAACGGTACTTTTGAAATTTCGACATTATCTCGAAAACGGTCTATACGATTGTAGCAAAAACTTAATGTAATGTGGTCATTTAACTTCAAAGCAAACTCATTTTTTCTCTATATTATCGTACAATGGATTTTTGAAAAAAAGTATATTTTTTTAAATTTAGTTTTTTTTTTCAGTTTACCGGAAAACGGCGATACATAACGATTTTGACCAAAATGCAAACTTAGATTTAAATGGATGTTTTTCAAAACTATTGTGTCCTAAATTTTCGATTTGCTGAAGACTTTGAAATTCAGTAAGACTTGCACTAAACGAGAAAGTTTCGTGCGACCCATTCGTGCACTTTAGTTTTGATGGTTGACGTCCTTCTGTGCTAGTGCAAGAGAAGAATTTATTTGAATGATAGACAACAGGAACTCAAATAAAAAAATAAAGTAAAGGCATAATTTTGCTTTGGTTTTTGTGTTGCCAAACCGCATCAAATTTGATTAGAGGTGATTTATGTGGCATTATTTCTCTGAATAAAATCGATATAATTCAGCATCATTTTTTATGTAAATATAAATTTTTTGATACATTTTTAACTTATTTAGCTCTTAAGTTTTCAAAAAATAAATTGAATTATTATTTTTTTTTGGACAATTTCGACGAATCACATATTTCAGATTATTTCTTCAAGTTTGCAGAAAGCCAATCGCAAAGCTGCAAGAATTTATATTTTTTGTACACTTTTTTAATTTTTGTAGGTACATGTTTAAAAATATTTATTTTTATTTTTTTCAAAGCTACATATTTTTTTGCTGTATATTTTTGTAATAAATTAAGTGACATTTTTTTCTTTTAAATTTTGTAATAAATAAAACAACATAATTGAAAAATAGTATTAATTTTGTCATTGTCAGTGACTTTGTTCCCACTTGATACAATTAAAGCCACTTTAGAAAATATGCTTATAATATTTCTGTTTTTAGTGGCGTAAAAAACATTGCATTGTCCAAATTTGTAAGGAAGGAAGCTTCACAAGTCCTAAATGCAATGAAATGCCTCCCAAAGTAATTGTCCAACGTTAGAATGTCCCGAAATCTTAAAATGTCTTGAGACCCGAAATATTTATTGTTGTGAAATTTTTGCGTTATCAGATAGTTTTTGGGGGCTATGACAATTTAAATTTTAAACAGAACTATAGTTAGCCGAATTACCCGTGTTTTTAATGTAGGCACCCCAAATATTTCCATCTATTAGCAGGTAGAAAAATGTAGAGCTTCAGGTTATATAATATATTTTTTAATAGGCTTCTAAATCTTACGGGGAATTCTTTAAACAAGAAACTATCATGGTGAATTCAATATCGCATACTGTGTTGTATAAAATTATGTTCTCAATATTCAAAGCAAACATTCACTTGAAAATAAGTGAATGAAACGAAATTATTCATATGGAAATTTTTGAAGTTTGGCTTCACATTTTCGTAAAACGAGAATCAACCCCCTGTCCTTATTTTTATAGATTTCACTCTATATTAGAAAATGGTAGTTTAAGTGTTTTGTTTAAATTCACCCCCTCAAGTACTACCTAAAAGCAATCAACCAAACTATTGATATAAACGATAGAGTTCGGTTCAACCCAGTCGTGCATTTTATTTATTATGCATTTAATTCTGAATTCGAACGTTTTAACTCGAAGAAGCTAAGTATTAGTAAAAAGAAAATAGAATATATTAAAATCCGGTTTAAAATAATTAATTATTTTTCGCTTGTTCAAAGTCCAAATTTCCTTGTAGATGTCAGCTACTGTATTCTTTATGCAATGGTCCTCCAAATTCCGGCCTTTCACTTCTAATTGAATGAGAATTATCAAATGTCTTTTTTCATATGAATGCCCTTCACTAATGTATGCACAGTACGATGCATTCCTTGACACTCCACCTGCTTCGGTGCATTTTTGACAAATTCATCGTTGATTCAAAACTCACAAAAACTGACATAACACTGACCGGTAGGCCCCCAAACAAACTTCGGACAAAAATCCGGTAATAAATGACCGATAAATTATCACCTCAACTGGAATTGGCTCTCGAGTTACATATCGGAATCATATGGGCATAATAGGCATACACTATGCAAAGAAGATACTCACTTCGTTTAATATGAACACATTAAAATCGTTATACATGAAAATTACCATAATCTCGTTGGATGCTTGGTTGGCGTTGGCAATTGAGCGCGGTATGCAATAAAATCGAAAACATATCGGAACGGAGTGGATGATCACTTGGAACAGTGTTCGGTTGGAGCTAAGAAAACAAAAAGAAAGAATGGAATTGGAGGAATTCTCACATAGAATAGGGAACACCTTATGTGAGCATATACGGGTTGTAAATTTTGGGATAACTATTAATTTACGGGACGGTCAAGACAAAGCGATTCGTTTGATTTGAATGCTTAGCCACAGTTGCCTGTGAAGAAACAGTTGGAACGAATAAAAACGTCCTCTTTAAGTTGAAAGTTTGACAAAACTAGAAGAACGCAGCGTGACGGGAAGATTAACTAAACTTTACATAAGTGGCTTACCAGGTGCGTGCTTATATTATTCAATTAATATGGTTTGTTGGCGTCTATTGTTTGGAAAGTATTTCTTACAATGGAGTTAGCTTTTTTTATTATTTTAGTCTCTGACAGATTTCAAATTGTTATTACTCTTGATGGTGGTCACTGTGTTGACTGTAGAACATTAATCTTAGAATGATAAGACTGCAGTAGTTACCACCACAGCAGCTTCGTTTTTTTTTAAGCTCCAAACCTAAACATTTGATGCAGTAGCTGGGCTAAATACGTTAAATGATTTTTTCCTTAACTTAACATTTATATTATCCAATTATACGATTTCTTGTGAAGTTTTTACCTTTCTTAAAACGAGTTTATTTTGTCCATTGGAAATTAAATAGTTTCCGACAAATTCTGTGTGAAAGGAACAACAGAAAAGTATCTGCCAAAATCTTGTTGAACACAATTCCGATTCTTTAGCCCAAATTCGCTTTTTCTAAAAAGAAAACAAAAAATATTAAAATTTCAGAACATTATCTTCCCATGAAAATTAAGCAACAAAACTGAATAATAACAACTAAGCGAATGATTTAGTTTGGCTAAATCGTGTCCTTTTAGACGGAAATAATCCGCATTCCGCATTATTCACATGAGTTTAATAATTTAAGACTCATTAATTAAACCTGTTGCCCGATAGACCGCTTCAAATGCGTCCGCCGGTTCACGTAAATTTTCAGAAAGTATATAAATAAATTTCCATAACTAGGACTCAACCTGCAACTAGACATTTGTTTAGCGAGTTCTTTAGATTTCAAATGCAATATCGTCCATTATTTTATTTGGTTGTGATTTCTGACTGCTGTGCAGTTCTATTAAGTAAGAGATCTTTAATTAGAAAATCTGAAAATAATGATGTTCTCCTACCCGGCAGTGATGTGCGCGAACTGAAAAGAGTTTTAATAATTTTTCATAGAATTTCTACTCGAATAAAAACATCTTTGCGAATTGACATACTTCATTTAAAATTCACAAATGAAAGCCGACATCCAGCAAAGCCCTTCAAAACTTAAGAACATTTCGCAAAATTAACTAAAATCTTAAACTATAGGTGAAAACAGAGTAAATGCTTAGACTTGTTTACGCTGATTAAAAATAACAGTGGAGATAATGTATGTCGATCTAATTTTTATTCACTTGCATTGATGTACAAAGGGACAGAGCCCATTTGTTGTGGAGAGGTGAATAGTCAATTCGGTTTTTTTTTTCCCAAGCAGTGATGTATGGATACGCCTTCCTATAACTGCTACATCACGCTGTGAATCAGTGGGGTATGAGTACCTATCCGAAAGGCGGATAAGTGTACCTACCGTAAAATACATGACGGTCCCGATTTAGATAATTTTTAAATTAATTTTCCAAGTTTAGAACAATCGACAATATTTTACAAAACCTACTAAACGCATGTCAAATTTAAGTGTGATCTTTTCTACAACGCCTATAACACATACCTTCACCTCTCCAATGAATAACGAAATCGCAACCAAGTCATTGCAGTTGCATGCCAAATTGATTCCAGGCCATCATCAGTTTAGTGATACGGATCTGGAAAACCTGTCTGCTATACAATGGTGTGCATCAGGTTCAGTTGTCCAGTGCTAACCACCGTGCTATGCCTGTACCAAAGTACATAATATCGACAACAGCACGAGGTATTTAGCGATTATGATTACTGGAATATTTTTATAACTCATGATTGCCAGTTTTATGCGGCTGCTTTTATAGTACGTTTATGCACAAGCGCGTATATATGTGCAAATGTCCCGTCATCGGCTTTGTCATAACTATCGGTACTCTTGATCGCTTCTGCGCGGCATTTAGGTATCATAACATTTTATTACTAACATAATGTCTTGATACGAACATTAGGTTACTGTGGCCGATTAAACAAAAATGAATGGCAATGCGTGATTTTAAGGGCCTGTTCATCGATAAAATATGAAATTTGCGTCGTTAAGAAATACAATCGCAAATGTGTGCAGGAGTCCGGACAAAAAGTAAAAGAGAAAATTAAAGATCTGAACCGCAAATTCCAGAAAGACTGGAATTGAATTTAATATCATTTTGGCTCTTCTGCGTGGAGCCTTATGTGGAGGGATTTCAGAACGATATTCAATTAAAGTTAATAATTTTAAATGGATTTTTTTTTTTCAAATAATGAGCGTAAAATTATTTATATGGAATATTAGGAAGAATAGAAATAGTGAGTAGTTAATTGCACAGCAAATAGTACCAAATAAAAAGAAAGTTCGTATTAAGCTGTTAAGAGTGGCACGTAAGTGATATTAAAATACGGAAACATCTTACGGGGTCAAGATAAATCAGCAAAGAGGTTTTTCGAAATTTATCAAACATTTTCAGGCTTTCAAAAAAAGAACTGTAGGATGTAGGTATCTTTTTCCTGTGAATTTTGACGCAGGGAGATTGTGATGATATTTTCCCAGTAATATTATTTAACAGTTTTTTCTCTGTCAGATGAGAAATAACTCAGAGCTTTAGCTTTGGAAAGCCGACAATTTAAACATGGGAAGGTCATAGGAAAAATAATTGCAAGAGGGTACCTATATCTTACCCATAAACCAGCCGTAAGCCTTGCAGCTAGTGCTGCTACTTTTCAGATTAACCTGCACATTTATGTTTATTAGTTAATAAATAATATTAATAACAAATTATTTATATAATCAATAACACCTTAGGAATGCTCGCCTTAAAAATAATTATTCATTTACAGAAATCTTACTAAAGCCTAGTTTATTTTTTAAAGTTGCCTCGCGAGCTAATTATAAAAAAAAAAACATAGAGTTTGCCAAGTGGTAGAAACTCTAACATTGTATTGACCTGCCTTTTACGCAAACATAAATATTGGAAAACAAATTACAGACAACATTGAATCTCTGGCCAATCTTCTCCACATAAATTCAAAATAAAGCGAATATAATGTGTTTAAGGCAGTGAAAATGATTAACATGGCTCTGTAACGCCCGCCGTTGACCGAAACGTCGTTTCCAGCCTCATTTTCGAAGAAAAAATTAATGAATAATTAATGCCACCACGCACCTTCTACGGATGCATTGGACCATAAGTGTTGTCCACTAACATATACGACTTTTACGAACTTCATCTCGACCAAAATTTCTTTTCAAAAAACTCACTGTTTGGACTACACCAGAAAAAAATCACGCACAAATAAGTTTTCAATATTTCGCAACCTTGTTCCAACGTAAAGCGACTCATTTCGCAGAGATATGGTACAGATTTTCTGTCAAAATTCAGAGCGAGGAACAGGTGTCAGAGTCAAAATACCCTATGATTTAAAAAGAAGCCACTAGGTGGCACACCCTTTACATTTAAGATTACTAATTTCTGCAGAGTATATCTTACCATTTCGTTTTCAAGTTGAACAACTCGTATATATTTTTTTTTTTTTTCAAATACGGTAAATCTACCAAGTAGGCATCATCTGATGTGATGGAAGTTTGTCTTCTGCTGGGATACATGAAGAGATAAAAGCTCCAGCACTTAATTTCAAAGCCAGGGACTAGGTGGACGAACTGCGTAATTTTAGCAAGATTTTTTCTAACTTACATGACAATGGCAGAGCGCTTGCAAATGTATGGCTACAATAACGAACATTATGTGCAGTCGAACCCGCAAAATGTCTAGTTGACACGGATTTTAAAAAAGTCCAAAAAAGACAACTGGCCTCGCATTGGTGTGATATAAAACGGATTGTGCTGTTAAGGAATGTGTCATTATCCGAGTAAGAATGTAGATAATACGGCTCCACAGGTTTTGTGAATGTCCGGACCTATCTAAAATTGATCTATCTTAAATCAGACTCCAAAGGTTTCACTATCATAGCTCTTCTTATTGTCTAAAGGTCGCTAGTTATGTTTTGTACAAAATGTCCGATTTGAACGCGCCTAAAATATTATTTATATACACAAATAATATTTTTGAACTGCCCAGTGTCTATACATTGGGGGGGGGCGCTATTTAAATTAAAAACGAGAACAATTTTGCTACCAATTTTCGAAGACTCGGCCGCACATTTCGACCGAGACGGTTGCTTTTTTTCGTTCAATATTGGATCTGAGCTTCTCTGACCTCTGACCTTTCTAGCGAAATAAAAAAAAAGTCTACCTAGAGGCGTTAAATCACACGATCTCGGCGGTCAATGGACGGGTCCGTTCACCGATCTGAGACTTCAACAACTCGATTGTTACACTCGCTGGCAATTTCTTGTTGGACCATATCACTGATGTCCAATTTATTGAATTGCTCAAAGAAATAACATTCCAACATGTTTCTGTAGCGAATACCATTTCCCGTAACATGACGGTCATTTTCATCGACGAAAAAATAAACAGCCCAAAATGATGCCGCCGGCATGAAAACTTCACCAAACAGTGACTTTTGTTTCATGAAGCACATTTCCAGTTACGAATATTTGCTGTTTAACCAAAAATACACTTCTTCGATGAAAATTGAAAATTGGCGTAACGCTCTTAAAATCGCGACCACCGACTCGGAATTTCGGTAGTTTAGGTAAATTTTAATTATTTGTAAACGTTATTTCTTCGTGTCGTTAATGAAAGACCCTTTACTTACAAAGTTAAAACATGTTTTATAATTTGGAATCTTCACTATAAGTATAGCTAATAGTTCAATTACTGCATTTTTATAGTAGTAGAAACAAATTGTCTAGGTACATTTTCCAAAGTAAGGGTTAGCTTAAGTAAGCTTGTTACTGGGTAGCATCTACCTTTATATTTTGTTTTTCTCCAGAAACTGGTAAAAACTAGCCACCCCAAGACTGAGAATAAAATTTTCCAATCGTCTGGAAAAAATTTCTGCGAAAACCCACACCTATTGATTCAAGCAAATTCATAGCCGATATGCGATGATTAATTACACTCACCCGTTGAACTGGACCGTCTTCAATTCCATGAGCCAGAGAAATAAAGTTTTACAATTTAATCAAATTGTATTTACAAACTGTTGATTCATATCTATCACCGCCGAACCGAAACGAAATCTCCGAATGAATTTCGACTCAGACTTCAAAAAGAATTAACAATCACCTCCCGTGCTCTAACCAATTATAAATTAACATATCCCTTAGTGGCGGATTGAAATTTTCAAAGTGAAATAAGCAAAACTGTCAAATCACTTGTAAAACATTAAATATAACAGCGAGGATAAAACGTGTGTTGTATCTCTTTACAGAACACAACAGACACAATGGCACGATAAAGGAAACAATCCAATTGACCCAAGCGCTGCTTCTCCTCGTCGATCGGCGGACCCTTAAAAATGCATTCAATGAGTGCAGCGGCATCGAGGCTTATGCATTCGAACAAATTAGGGATATGAAAGCCGGCCCAGCATGTGGCCGCCTCACTCTCTGTTAATAATAATGGTGTTCTGAAAGCTGAGACCTGAGACATGTAACCAGTGAATCCAGAAATGTGCGAGAAACACCGTCAGAAGGAGGAAGACGAAGCAAAGCAAACGGCAGCCTCGAGCGGAGTTGTATGTTGTATGTCCATGTCCATGTCCATGGGATAGGAAAGGGATCTCTGCCGGTGCTGCGTTTTTAATTGAGTTGTCCCTCGAATGAATCTGAGAGTGAGAAAAAACCCCAGTGAAGGTGTCAAAAAGAGAAGTCAGCAGACACACAAAGAGAAATAATAACAACAAATAATGTGATTTTCAATCAGACGAGGCGGGCAGAACACATGGCCTGGACTTGAGTACTAACGTGTGACGGCCGACGAGGGCCGATC
The DNA here is from genome assembly GCA_949126925.1 of Cheilosia vernalis. Lineage (NCBI taxonomy): Eukaryota > Metazoa > Arthropoda > Insecta > Diptera > Syrphidae > Cheilosia > Cheilosia vernalis. The sequence continues at coordinate 27,623,785 of OX421360.1, read as the reverse complement.
GCAGAGGAAATCCAATTAAATGATAAATTATGCGATTTAACGTGATTTGGACTGGAGTGAATTTCATTCGTGTATTATTCAATCTTGCGGTGCACTGGTAATCTATTAAGCGGTCATTAAGTGCGGTATAATTACATTCAAGGGGGAGAGAAGGTTCGATTCAACGTAGTAGATGAGCTGCAAAATTTGTTTTGAATGACAATCTCTAAAATTTAATCGAAGATGTGTAGTGGGAAAAGAGACAACAATGTGTGGCATTGGTATTTATACTATCGCTCAACGGATTATTTTAAGGCGACGGCAACACAAGACTTGAGACCTGAAAGTGTTATGTTGTATGTCAAAATCTAGGTATATTCTTCCTTTGCTACCGCCTTAAATGAAGTCGTTATCTTTTTAAATGTGTTGTATGGAAAGCCATAATTCATAATTAGAAACATATATAACTAACTATGGGGGACCTAATGCATTAGCATGGCGCAATTACAACGATTTGTATGCTATTATTTCTGCAGTGATTTCGGTTTCTTAACCATAGTTAATATAGGACGATATGACGTCTTGTATTACATTTTTGCTAAGACTGGCACTGCACGCACACATTGACAGAATACGGTAACTTGTGATGAACAAAACCACAATCAAATTTGTTTCAATTATTTTAGGAAAAAAAGCCATGCGTCGTTCAATTAGTTTCGAAAATAAGTCAAAATTATACAACCTTCTGGCTTTTAGTTTTAAAGCTTACTTTCTGTTCCATATGTTTTTTTTTTTAAATAATAAAACCATTAGGAGAGCAGATTTATCGTAACCACAATAACCGTTGTTTAGAAGTCGAACGCACTGTTGTTTATAACATTTCGAATTACGGAATTCATTCGAATATGGAAAAATGCTAAAATATGGAACACTAATCAATATTCATTGTGTTTTTTATGGTTTTGCATATTTTAGTCGGACAAATTGATTATGAGGCTATTGCTAACAGGTACACTAACATTTAAGAATACGGAACCCACGCAGCGGGAAATAGTAGAATACATTTAAAGATCATTATTCGTGACCTCAACGAAAAGCATGTTGTTATTGGAAGTGATCTATTTCTGATCTTCCATGTTTATGGAATCCTCTACACTGTACACTATAGTACAGATTTTTTTTTACTCGACATAAATGTACACCGTATATTTGTGTTACATTGAACTCGAACAATAGGTAGTCGTTCTCGCATTCTTCGAACTCCTTACACAATTAAACGAGCCATTGACTGTAATGATGAATCAAGTATTTATTTATTAATATAAAGAGACGGTTTTACCAAGCACTAGCTGGCGCAGAGTCCTTTCCTTCACAGAGCGCCATTATAATTAAGTCTTTCTTAAGGGGCTCTGAATTTAGATGTCAAAAAATTAATTAATTAAAAGAAGGCAGGAAACATACAATTACTTCGACAGTTCTGGCAGGCGCATTCAACAAACTCGCAGGTAGAATACTGCCCGACATCAAAGGAAAATTAATGTATTATTCGCACCTGCATGACGGATTGCAGATATCATTACTCACATTATCTACACATCGAGTTCCTCTTATGGTTACCGTCCCAAAGATAATGGCACCTTCGGGGTGCCTTGCTAGCGCAGCTCAACTCCTAAATACTTTTAATTAATCTTCCCGAAATGTTGGCGCTGTTCGTCAAGGCAAATGGAATGCGTATACCATTCTTAGCCGCACAACTCATTTCCAGAAAATACGCTTCGTTTGCCCCAAAGGCTAAATGCATCCTGAAAATACAAAAATAAAGGAACAAAAAAAAAAGTATGAGTATAGCATCTAATGATACAGGTATGCTGTACATGGAAGGATAGTGTGATCTGTGGATTGGATAGATTTCGTCTTCGGCCATCTCATACTACCTTTAGGCGGCTATGGAGCAGGAATACTTACAGGGCCGTTTATTACTTTGGCTTCTCTGGCTGATGTTCCAGCGTATTAGTTACTCACAATCGTCCAAAGGACCGCCTTTCTAACACCAAAACAATGGCCTGTGCTCGGGTAATAGATTTATCTCCGTCGTCATCATAGTACTCGTATCGCAGCTACAGGCTCAACTAAGTCTTGTTTTATATGCAGTATATTGCTGTTCTGTGGAAGCTCCATACGTCCTACAATTACGAATGCCGTTGCATGCATTTCTTACACCCGCCCGATTTCTCAATGATTTATTGCACGTTCTCGACGAAATTGATTCGATGTGGCATGGCTTGAGCCAGGCCCTCCTATCCTTACTATAACCAAGCGCGTGTGTGTGCTCATGTTGTTATTCGGTGCGCGGCGTGAATGAGGCAGCACTGCAGCAGAGCAAATTATTTAATTTAAAACCGACAGAACGCTTGTTCTTGTGGCGATAACGTGCAAATAACGTTAAGAGAGTGTCGGCCCAACATACAGTGCCGGCCGAACTAATAATGACGTTTCAGGTGATGACTGTGTTGTTTTCTTTTATTGCTTGGCGTTGGCACGGCTAAAATGAGACCTGGGATATTTTTGTGTACCTGGCCGCCGTAAGGGATTTTCGAAATACCTGTTCGCAAAATTACCATCAAAGAGTAGAGCGGTTGAATCCAGTCGGCCGGCGTTTGAATGTGGCCGAGCTATCCCCTCCCGCACAGCACCACAAGAACGAGTTATGTTATAATGATAACGATGGGAACATTTGGCGCGAATTATTGAGGTGCAAACAATTTGGCATGCCATTCAAAATTCAATTAAAGAAAAGACAGCAGTGTAACCAGAAGAGAAGAAAACTGCTTTGAAATTAGACTCCGTGCTATTAGATTTGTTCCGAACGCGGACATTTATTACGGTGATTTATTTATGATTTTTAGAACTAGTTTGGTTAGAGCATATTACACGACACTCACTTTGCATAATATGTAGGTAGGTATGTATGTAGTTTATAAAAATATCTATGAAAGAAATGTCCAATAGGCTTACTTTACTATTTGCCGTTGTATCAACGTGGCACTACTTTAAAACACTGAACTTTTGCAAATTTTTTTTAGATATCGGAGAAGGTGAACGTCATAAAATCTGCTCATATAAAATTGAATTAAAAGTTGGTGCTCCAATTATGTTGCTTCGTAATTTGAATCCCCTCAAGGTAAAGCTTTAATGAAAGTATAATGGAACCAGATTGAGAGTGATTTCGTTGCAGAAAAAGGTTATATAAAAAAGTGACTTAAATATTTTATACAATTATTGTATTTCATTTTCATTGTCTAAAGAATATTAAATTATTGCCTATAACTCCAACGACCACGTGCAATGCCATGAAGATGAAGACAGAGTAGACTTGGTCTTCGAAGGGTTTTTAGATCGGGTTCATGTCCCTCACTATTCCAGAAGGCTCAATCGTGCTGTATTACCTCTGCAATGTCTTTCGATGATTTGTCCTTCCAGCTTATTTCTTAACAAAAATTTCCATCAACTTTTCTGAATCCACATTTTGCACGGGCGAAGCCGGGCGGGTACGGCTAGTCTTTTATATGAACAGGGGAAGGGAACCGTATGATCTAGAAAGTATATGTCACAGTTTTTCATGCTTCTTTTTCCCGGCCCACCCACAGAACTTCCTGGAGGTTGGTGCTATTGCAGTCTAGAGCCTCCGCTTATTGTTCGGCTGCACACGGTCTGTTCGAACATTCCATGTGCAGAACCGAAGTCATTGCACTTTCTTCGTATCGTTGGGTCGTCGACAGTAAATCCATCTCTATCCGAGGCTCTTGGGTGCTTCGTAAACTGAGTTATTTTTTTCAGGTAGTTAACCCCATAAAAAAACCACAAACCTGGGGAACCTGCCGCCGTCTCTATTTTAGCACCCTTGACTAATGACTAGTGCTAAGAAATTTTCTGAAAATTTTTCCGAATATGTCTCATTATATCGTGGAAGGTATCTGTCATCTTGGCTGTTGACAACACCTTTGATTTAATCAAGTGAATTCATCCACTGGAATGTTCCCTTTCCGAGGGCTCTCATTCTGGGACTCACTCCGACAGAGCACAAGTCATGACCGGTGCTACTACGCGGAGGCAAAATAAGCATAAGACTCTACCGGATGAAGCATTTGGATAGCAATCTTAGACGAGTGACGCGCAATTGTTTGACTAGGTCCATTCCGCCGCACAGCTCACACTAAATGGGACCGGCAGTTTCGCGAAGAGTCTTCCACATGAAGGGATCCAAAATGTGCTCATCAGCTTTAGATAAAGTTCACGTAAATCAGGACTGGCCTGAACATGATCTAGGTCTTATAAAAAATCATCTCAATTGCTTACGGCCCAAAGAAGCAACGTTTGGGAAGAATTAACTTTTGCTAAATTTATGATGTTACAGGAAAGCCGAGGTACCTAGGCAAAGTCCCTAAAAAATAAATAAATCAATAGATGCGACAAGTCCGTAGGGACCCTAAGGCCCGTTTTATTCACTCGAATTTGAACACAACTTGGGGATTTTTATATGGAAAACTCCTCGAGTTGTGTTCAACTTCGAGTGAATAAAATGGGCCTAAGGCTTTTGCTTCTCACATAACCATCCGTTTGGTGTGGGTTTTTCATTTTTGGAACGAATGTAAAGGATTTTCAATTTTATGTCGATTCCTAACGGTTAATTGAGAAGCTCTTTCAAAAAGTTTAAGGACAACACCACCCGCGTCAAGTGGTTTTAGAATTTTAAAATACTTCCGCAGATTGGCACTTCCTGGACAATCACCACGAAATGTCAAAATTAGTTTTCCATGTGAAAATTTCACTAGGCAGTACGCATTTCGAGTGAAAAATAGCTGCTTTAAAGACTGAGTTATAGGTGGCGATAGTAAAATCTCTCCATATACCTAACTATTTCACTTGGCTTTTGTTGCCCGTTGTACTAATTTTCTGACATTTAATCGAGAAAAAAATTGTTTTTTAAAGCGGCTTGGAAATTTATTTGAATTTACGACATTAGTACGTTCTTCGCACTTCTAGATGCAGGGTGCCTCAAGAACATTTTTCTAACCAGCTTTGCTCAAAAAAAGCCAACGGATGAATTCCCCTATTTTTGACAATGTCTATAATTTCCACGCACTGTTAATATTTTTAAATTTTACTGCTTTCCTTATAAGCTATATTACAATTCAGAGCATTATTTGCCAAATCGAAAACTATTTAAATGTAACAAAAAATAAAACTTTTTTTTAGAAGGGAAAATCATCGAGAGATGCTTTCTACAATAGAGAGGGTCCTTTAACCGATCTAAAATATTTCCCGAGGCACTGACTTTTGTCATACCCAGAATGTGCGAATCTACCTAGATCCACCTAGGTAACAGACAGATTTTTGATTTTTTTTCTGGAGACTTGGATCTTCGACAAAAGAAATTACAAATTCCAATGAGTAGACACTGGCAAACAACTTTCCCTTTGAAAGTGATTTTCTTCGGGAACGTGATTTCAACGAAATCTCGGAAAACGCTTAAATTTAATTTCGTATTTTCTTGTTTTTCATTATATTTATGTGTGTTTCTTAAAAGAATTTACTGGGAAAATAAGTAGGGGCAGGAGGAATCCACTCCTTTGTTGATCTAGGTCCTCACGACCATACTAACTTCGAAACTGTCTCAAACCATTCCAAATACGACAAAAAAAAAAAAAAAAAAAAAACAGAAGTTTAATCATTAATCTCTTTCTCCCTCATAACTAATTACATGTCCAATTACAATTACTCGTATATACAATCCCTATTAACTAAGTGTGTGTATACATGATGTCCTTTAAAAAAAATCGACAATTTCTCAGCTGACACCTTCAATTCTATCTCTCAGTCCCGATCCCGAGCCGGACTGCGTTGTTCCGAGTGTGTGTTAACTAAACTAAAACTTTCAATGCAGTCATTAATATCAATTGGGTGTGACTGTGTACAAGCACAAGCTAGCCACAACCAGAACCAGGAGGAAAAAAGGAAATGGAAAACCGTAGTGGAAATCCAATCTTTATATCGCACCGCTGCTGTGTGTGTGTAAGGACCTAAGCCCGACATGGACGAGTTCATTTTATAGAAGCAATTTTCGTCTAATTCAATCGGAAGGTCTATATTTTTTTCTCGGTTGTTCCTTTATTTCTTTTTTCTGTAATCGGAAATGTTTTTGCCTATTTTATACTCCCCCATGGTCTATTAGCAGCCGCAAAGGATGAATGTGTGCACATACACGTAGGTATGTAAACCGCCACACCGTATAGTCGACATCATTATGTGAATGGTGAGACTGCGGGAGAAACTATTCGGGAAACGTTTACCCACACATGCATACATGTACCTAAGGCTAAGCCTATTACAAACGCATACCTATTCTTGGTAAGGGTGGGTGGTTTCGGGCTCGGAATGCACCTGTAGACTATTGTACATTTTACTTGGTTCAGTGTTGGCTGGATTTTTTCGTCATTCATACTTCTTGTGATGGCTGCGTTCGCATTCATGGTGATTGGTGCAGAGAAGCCATTGGAGTTACAGCCAAACTTTAATGGCCTCGCCGAACAGTAATGGATGGTGCAATTTATGTCGTAGGATTTGTATGGAACAATTTTAGCAGATGAACAAGAAATGGTAAAGGAATAATTATCTGCGTCAAATTGTTTTACATTGATTAAATAACATTGGATTTTTTTAATGAACTTTATAACTGACTCGACTAATTTCGTATTGTCTTGGCCATTACATTTTAAAAATTATTTCCAAATCCTATGTTAACCAAACAAAATTTTTCATTAGTTTATAGGGGTGTCAGACGTATAGAACTTTGAATTGAAAGAAAACAAAGATATATTTTTTTGTAAATGACATGACACTTACTTTATTCAAAAGATAATCTTCTGACATTATAATTTAAATATGATTTCTAGCTCGGACGAAGTCTAATCTGAAAGTCCAATTTTCGCTAAAGCGGGGAATATTGTCCTCCAAGTGGTCAATCGTTTCGGGCTTATCGGCGTATATAAGCGACCTCACATATCCCCACAGAAAATAGTCAATCCGCGTTAGATCGCACGATCTTGGAGGCCAATTCACGGATCCGCAACGTAAACAAACGATTCACTCAATAAATCAATTGTGGCACGAGCTGTGTGACATGTTGCTCCGTCTTGTTAAAACCACAGCTCCTGCACATCATGGTTGTTAAATTAATGACCGAAAAAGTCAGTAGGTAATCATGTCTCTATAGCGGTCACCATTGACTGAAACGTTCTGGTCAGCATCGTTTTTAAAGAAGGACGAACCAATTATTCCACGAACCCATAAAGCGCATATCAAACAGAGAGTTTTTGTCAATGGAACGGTGCCTCAACATACACTTGAGGATTATCATCATTCCAAACCTTCATCGCTAAACAAAATGCGCTTATAAAAATTGACGAAGTGCGCGATACGTATTTCGAACAGAACCTCGATTTTCAAAATAAATTTGAACAACTTGGAAGCGTTGTTCAGGCGTCAGCCCATTCATTGAAATGACAAACAAACTAAAAATAAATCATTTGACAGCTTACAAAATGGCCGCCAGTTAGAACAGTGCTGCCAATATAAAGTTTTATATACCTCTAAGAAAACACCCTTTATTTGAAAGTACGAATATACTTACTTACTTAAGGTGGCGCTACAGTCCGGGGTGGACCTGGGCCTCAACCAACAAGCGTCTCCAGCCAGCACGATCTTTGGCCAGCTGTCTCCAGCTTCGCATGCTAAGTTGGATAAGGTCCCTTTCCACTTGCGTGCGCCACCTGAGTCGCGGTCTTCCTCTACTGCGCCGTCCCTCGGGTGTGGATTCGAAGAAAGTACGAATATAACGAATGATAATATTTGACGTCATTTACTATATTGAGCTCGTTCGTTTATAGCTATCGACTTTTTATACTATTTTTAAAAAAATAAGTCATTGAAAAATATGTTTAGATATTTAAACGGTTTTATTATTAAACTAGCTGAAACCCCCGGCTTCGCCCGTGCCTTGCCTTCGCCTGTTTCGTGTTAATAGATAGCCTAACTGGAACCTGCAGATGTCCTCTATAAGATGGTATTTACTTTATTTAAATGCTCCCAGTATTTTCGAACGCAAAGCGTTGCAAAGCAAAAACCGAAACGAAACAAAAAAATAAATTACTATTGTCCAATTTTTTCCGGAATTTGTGGAGATATATAGAGTTAAAACAAAGTGGAGATTGTGGGCCCAGGTATCCTCTATAGGCCTGTGTAAAATGCACCAGAATATATTCAGTTTGTAAGATTTTTGCATTTAAAGACAGGCAGTCAAATTCATTCTAAGTCGAACAGAACTACACCAATTTTATTTATAAGAATATGCCGAAAACAATAAACGATTAGCCTTGTTATTTTTTTCGACATTATGCGAATGCAGGCCGACATGGAAATTGCTTCCGCTAAAGTCCAAACGTTCTCTCCCTTGTATTTTCCTTAAAGAATATTGAACCTTCGATGACGTTCCTTCACCGCAAGACCAGTACCAATGGCACCTCGAAGACTACGAGTCGTTGGCGGAATAACGAAAGTTGTTGAAGCTTTACCAGAAACCAGAATGCTTCGGAATCGGTCACTCAAGTCGAACTTATATCGCAACCGATCCGAGCAAAAAGAATTCGTGATGTTAATTCGTTTATCGAACAGTGCTTTGTATAAGCATTTTTGTGGCAAGATCGATACTCTATGTGAACACAGGGGGCTTTTGAAGGTCCTCAGTAGGGTAAGAGAGCTTCACGGCACCTTCACTGGGACGAAGATTGTTAGTCTTCTATACTGGAGACACATTTTTTGGGTAACCAGATAACGATTGGGTCACAACTTCCGGTTGGGGTTCAAGTGTGCATCAAGTCTGCACCGAGAATACATCTGTATGAGATGTGTAAGAAAACAGCTTCAACACCTTAATTGACGGCATTTACAGATGCAACATGCGTACCAGCATGGAAAGCTCTATAAGACTGTGATCTATAGGCGCACTGGATAGGAAGAAGACCCTTTCGTAATTTTCGCTGAGAGTGCTTTCGGTGACGCAACTTTTGACTGCATGTGTGACCCTGCCAGACAAAACGGGCTAGAAGCGGCACTGGTTTCTAACTATCTAAAGAAGTCGAGAAAATTCCAGTAAAATGGATTTGCTTCTTGGTAGTACAATGGACCCGTTGCATCTAAATACCTACTCCAGTAAGTTTTTCCTAACCAAAAAAAAAAAAAAAATCGAACGGTGCCCCAACCAACTATTGCACCGAAAAGTTGAGTTTCCTGTTTTCTTCAATACCCTAGTTCAGTATGAGGTGAATCTGTATTTCAGCTCTCCAGCTAGCTTATGTAAGGATTTTTTTTTTTTTTTTTTTTTTTTTTTTTTTTTTTTTTTTCCGAGGGTAGGTGAAAATCTTCCAAAGACACTATGAGAATAGCAAGCGCGTTCTCATAGTAGTGTCAGATTTTTACTGACTAAAAACACCACCCTTCTAAAGATTGTTAGATACTGCAACTAAGGTATAACTTATCAAGCAATTTTTCTATCATTAAATAAAAGCTTATGACAGGTTACTTTCCAATGAAAGATCCTGCGTGTTCCGCAAATTAAACGCGGTTAATCTTATCTTGCCAAGTCGAACGGTTTCGTTCTTTGTAGTCGGCGCAATAAATTGCTCTCGTCCAAGATTTGTCGGACTGTATTGTTGATATGTCCGATTAGTCGGTTTCTATGCTTTCTCGCGAAGCTTCTAGTTTCAGCTTCAATTGTAGGAATTCCGAGATCCCTATGGATATCGTCGTTTCTAATATACCATGGTGCTTGTACAATTTCTCTAAGAACTTTATTTTGAAAAGTTTGTAGAATATTGACATTTGTTTTCTTGGTACAACCCCAAAGTTGTATACCGTAGGTCCACACCGGCTTTAGCACTTGCTTGTATAAAAGCAGTTTGTTCTCAGTACTGAGCTGGGAATGTTTTCCGAGTAACCAGTACATTTCTCTATATTTGATATCGAGTTCTTTACGTTTCATTTTCACGTGCGAACTCCATTTCAACTTTGCGTCGAGTGTCATTCCCAGTGTAATGTAAGGATGCAAAATTGTTTTTTGCACTCTATACAACAACTCTTATCAACATAAAACCGAGCATTATGGGCATATGGTTGCGATTCTGACATGACTGTGTGTCGCATATAATTCCAAGTCAGACACAAAAAAGAAAGAAAAATAATCAATGGACCGAAACAGAATCTTTGTTGGGTTGGGTGGCTTCGTGGTGTTCCTAAATATATGGCAATGGAAAACCAATTTGCGGATAGCATAGTTCCACCGCGACAGTGTTCTCTGTCCTCTCCCGTCATCCAGCACACACAAGAAGAATCATACTATACTCGTATTGTAGATATATGCAAAAAGAAATGTCCTGCAGGAGATTGTTTTCTATAGGTAATGTTTCTTTTTTCTTGTTTGTTTCATTAGCATATCTCGTACAACTCCCAGAAAACGCCATGAAATGCACATCAAAATGGGCGGAAAATCCAGCCAAACACGTAGGTACACACAAGCGGAAAGGATTTTGCTTCGATAAAGGATCCACCGGATAAACAACAAGTCAAAAGGCTGTGGGATTACTACCGCGTGATTTTACCACACGAAATCTGAAGAAGTATAATTTCAACCCAATAGGACATACGTGGTTGGAATTCTACAGTATGCCACACCATACAACACACTACACCATGTTGCAGGTGAACAACAAGTCCTTTTTTGCAATTGCTACACATCCTCGTATATATACATATTCCACACGAGAAGGGGTTGCAGGTCCTTTACTTTTCATGGGCGTGGTTTTCTGTCTGCTGGCGCAACAACTTTTTTGCCGACGGAAGTAATATTAACAAGGATAATGCAACTTCAAGCGCTGCCATCTTTTGACACCACTACCATGACCAAACAATATGCGTTTGAATGCCAACTTTTGCGGCAGACAGAAACACTGTTAGAGTGGCGGTTTGGAGAATAGAAGCATGGCAGCTATTATTGATTATTTATATACGGAACCGGAGGGGAGCTAATTTCCATGGCTGGAATACCGCTACAATGGCTGGTAGCGGCTGCACATTTTTATACAAATCCAGTTGGACCAATGCAAATATCTACTAGTGCTTGCACCTGATATTGGTATTGCTGCTTCCCAAAGGCCTGAGTTCTAGGAAGCAATTAGCTATAAGTACACTTATCGGTACTGAGATGTTGAGTTTGTATATTCTAGCAATCCCCAATGTGGCGCAGTGACGAACCGGCAATTTTCTTTAGCAGCAGTGTGGTTATAAACCCATTTATTTAATTCACATTTAATTATCGGACAATTTATGCGTTTAATATAAACTTAATTATTGGAGCCCGTGTAATTATGGCTGCGAGTAAGTGTCACAGAAGTGTTCGATCAGGTAGGTGGTGCGGTATCATGATTTGTTTGACGGTCTGTGTTCTATCATCTATTATGCGGATTGATTTACTTTTAATAACTGACATTAAATAGTTGCAGCAATATGGATAAATTACCGGTGGCTAGTGGCTTATCTCTGTGGGGTTCCACGCGCGCCGCTGATAGAATTCGATTGTTGATGGCTATTTAAGTAGAGGTCCGATTGAGTTATCTTTTTACTGAGGTCATTTACAGTGTATATATAGGAAGCCTTAAATCGCCCGATTAAACATGGATCTATGAAATAAGCGAGAATACATTATTTACCACAATAGGTTTTTAAATTGATCATTTTTTTCTTGCATAGCGTAATTAAAAAGCAATCCTTGGACCTATGTATTCTCCTGAAGGAATTGATCATGAAATCTCTGGGTCAGTAGTAAAATGAGAATATGAACTGCTAATTTCTGAGAAGTAGCGGCTCAACAATGAGTTCCTGAAGTTAGTAACTAAATCTAAATACTCTCTATATGATATCTGCGAGTCAAGCCTCTATATCTTATCTTATGCTTACCAAATCATAGAACAACTATTCTTCTTAGTCCCAGTTTGAAAAATACTGCAGAAAACTTAAACATCCTTTCTTCGCGTAATTAAGACCTCGAGATACTTGCTTCTAAGCCCGTTTGAATGTGACTCCGCATAGGCGCTCAAGAAGGGACTAGCGAATTCTACGGCCCATTTTATTCACTCGAAGTTGAACACAATTTGGGAAAAAAATTTATATGGGAAACTTCCCAAGTTGTGTTCAACTTCGAGTGAATAAAATGGGCTTAAATATGGCGTGACGTAACCCGTGTTGGGTATCTGAGTGACCCTCTTCATAGAATATCCAGTCTGTTGATTGGTTAATTCTCTGACACCTGTCGATGATAATATAACTCGATAACCAGTTAGACGATTTTCATGATTCCTGTTTGGCTTTTTGTTTCGCTGTATTTCATATGATAAGGCAGAAATAAAATTGCCGTGCGATCCTGATTTGGCACCCAATGATTCTTCCTTTTTTCCACTTTTCCACTTTCACTTTTACATATTGTTGGTAATTAAAATGTATCATTAGCTAACAACATTATCTGAGGGCTTTCATATAAAATATCATGTTAATAACTTCATTAGTTTGCGACTTCCAGTCAAAGACGACGAAAATGACTGACACGACAATGCTGAAGAAAATCGAGTATCGTGCGGTGATTAAGTTTCTCACTAAACAAGGACAATCTCAAAAAACTATCCATGAAAAAATGGTAGCCGTTTATCAAGACTCTGTCCATTCATTATCGACCGTACAGTGGTCAAGTGAATTCAAAAGAAGCAAGGAAAGTATCGAAGATGACCTCCGCCCAGTAGGGGCAATCACGGCGGCTACCGAAGAAAATGTGAAAATTATCGAAAAACTTGTATTAGAGGATGCACGTATAAAAATCAAGACGTTGGCAGAAATAACCAGGGGGCAGATTCCGTATATCAATGATCGTCTTAGCGATATCGTTTTCGGAACTTTAATCACCATTTAAAGTAATATTCTGCTCCAATTTTGTTGAATATTGTCAGCATTCATTACATTTGTGGGAAATGATCTGGATTAAGCCCTCGAACTTGTAATTTTAGCACTTAGTTGCCAGCTATCGTTTCGACGATAATCGTCTGAAAAGTTACGGAATGAGTGCCCAGGTACTATAGATACACATACACACTATACTACATGATTATATCGTCCTTACATAAAAGTCAGTGCAAGATGGGCGCCGCGTATGCTCACTGCGCTTTACACGGTGTCTCCACCTGCAATTTCCTTTGCATGCAATTTTTCATGAAATGACAGATTGCACGTGGAGACCACAAATTTCATGAAAAAAACAATTTCATGAAAAGTATTTCACAGCTCATTTCTCATTTCCTGTTATTGATTTCATAAAATGGGCTACAATTTCTGTGCAGTTTGACACTTGTTATTCATTTTCACGATGGCTGAGCGCTGAAACTAGGTATTTGAATAAAAACGAGACAAGTATAGTCATAAACATAACAAGGATATGGTAAATGGGAATAGAGAATGGATGTAGGTAGGATGTAGTCACATGTGGCATTATAGTTTTGCATGTCGATCAAGACAGATCTTTTTTTCTAACAATGAATAGGTAGGTATTGAAGTTTAAATAATAGTGGAAATAGTTGGTTATTATTTCTTGTTTTTTTCCCGCGATGGCTGAGTGGCGAGTAGAAGAAGTGCTTCAATTTATAAACAATTATGAAAAATTCGAGTGTTTATGAAACTTTAAAAGTAAAGACTACAAAAGGTTGGACCTTAAAAGAAATGCATGGTTGCAATTGTCCAAGGAAAGTGGCAAGGAGACCGAAGAGCTAAAAAAAATGAGAAACCTTCGAACAGCCTACGTTGTGGAGAAAAAATTGCGGACTTCGTCATCTTCCCACAAAACATCTTTCAATAAATGTTCCTCTAAATTGTGCATTTCCCTTTTTTCCAGAAATGGATTTACCCAAAACCTACGTTTTCTTTTCTTAGCGCGTTTGCGCAATTCTTCTAATTCATATTGTCGTTCTTGCAACGCGATCAAATTTGACAGATTTCATGAAAGAAAATTTGGACGTGGAGACACCGTGTTAAGAGCAAATACCTAGAATCGAAAATCTTTCTCGCTATGACCGTGAGTTATAGTAATAACAAGTTCCACAAACTACCGCAGCGTTGGTCGAATTTCGTAAGAGCTGTGACTCAAGTCAGGTCCAAAACGTTGGTGTCATCTTTCGACCCCCCCCAAATGTTAAATTAAAAGATACTTTTAGCATAATATGCCAGCTACAACTCAAACTCACACATGAATGAAGTTGTATAGCACCCTTAAAGACAGGATAAGAGGAGATCATGTTCTACCCGTAATAAATGGGATAAACACCCTCTCATTATTGCCCTGCCACTTTGATTCAGTTTGTTTAGGCAGTAAATGCGCAAAAGATGGTCCTTGTTGACTTGTACGTACATATTTGTTTGCTTTACCCCAATTTCGGGTGCGGTAAGAAATAGGAAAATCCTGCTGACTCTTGACGTTTGTTGTGATTGTGGTAGGTATGTGGGTTTCTTTGTGCTGAGTTTTGTGCAGCGAACAGTTCGCATCATAAGGGATGGTTTTGTGTTTTGAAAATATCCTATTAAGGGATTATATGGGATTGTATCGTAAAGTGTGTTATTTGTAACTATAGGTATTTGACGCTTGGATAATTGTGGGGTGGGAAAAAGTGTAAATATATTGCACAGTAGTTAGGAATCGATTGGGAAGGTATGGTATACGTTGATTTCAGTCTATACGGTACACTTCCAAATTTAAAATATTGGCAACAGAGTAAAAAAATTATAATCAGGTATCTATTTGAGTTTAAAAAAAGGGTTCTTTTTTTTGCTTGTGACATAATACTTTGCGTCAGAGACTGCCTCGCCTATTGTCAATCGAATAGATATGTTGGTTGTCCCAAGGATAGTTATTGTGGGTCAGATTTAAAAAAAAACAAATAGCGCAAAATATTGTCCAGACCTTTCAGATTTTACAAGTTCTTTCGGAAATCATATAGTTGGTATGTAAATTCTAATCTTACTATTAAATTCTGCGCATATATTGCGCGAATATACAGTTGCGTACGCAGGAGGAGGGGGCTCAGAGACTTGCACCACACGAAACTTCTAGCCCAACAGCTCAGAAAGCTGTGCAAATTATTTAATGGTTTCCAGTGGCAAACATTTCATTTCAATTTCATTACTTGTAGGTCTTAGCCTACAAAAAAATCCTGCCTATACAGTGTAATATAGATAATCCCCAATATGGAACCGAGTTAAAGTGAACAATAGAAGTTGAGGAAAAAAACACAAGTCGATTAAAAATACCGAAAAAACTCTTTATTGCTATAGACGTCATTGTTCTATTACGGACATATAGGCGTACAGTGGCTAAGTTTGATTGTGGGAGCAGACTCGTCACATTGCAGACGACATCGCCTTGTAATGTCAATGTTAGTCAAGCTAAGGATAGGTAGCAAAGTTTCAATCTTTGCCTAAACTTGTAAGATTATAGAAAAATATCTATAATGGAAAATTCACAACATCTTAAACTTAAATTCGACCGTACCTATGTCGGTTGTCTAAAATTATAATCAAGATTTTATTATCTAACATCATTGTGCTCGTCATCAAATCATGCGTTACAAACGAGTTAATTCAAAAGTTGTACAAGCACATTTTACTGTTTGGCAATTTAATTAAATTCCATTATTCGACCTTTTGATTTGCCTTGAGATTAGATGTACCTTACCTATACCTACTGTTAGGAAATGTAAGATTGGATTTAAATTAGTGAAAAGCGCAAAAATAAAGATCTCAGAGTTTTTTTGAGTTGTTCTTTTTGGCGGTCAAATAAATAGTTACAATTAAAATTAATGTGATTAATGAATTCTTTTTAGTCAATACACAAGAAATGTTAAACTAAGCTACGCCTTACGCTTAAATAATAAAAATACCAACTATTACACTTATTTTCTTTTCAAATATAAAATTGTAAATAAAATGATATTATACTTAATAATAAAATTGGCTTAAAATTTGTTATTCGCTAAAACAATAGGTAGGTGCCTTATTAGCGGGATGTCCCGGACTTAAGGTATTCGCTTGTCATGTCGGGACTTCTTTTGTCCCGGGTGCGACTCAGACTCACAAAAAAAAAAAAAACTACTGCGAACATCTTATACCTACTGTTTACAAGTTTACAACACACTGACTGCATTGTTATTTGACTTAACAAATTCCCGTTAATCAATCAAACTCACCTAGCATTATTGGAATGTCATTCTTGCAATTTGACAGCTGTCATTCAAATCAAAAAAAAAAAATAATAACACACTTTGCAAATTTTTCTCTGCGTTTTGGGAAGCAATTTTCTTCTTTTATTATTAACTTTATCTACGTAGCAATGTTTTCATTTTGAGCATTACGCGACAAATATTCTCAACTACTTTGAGTCCTCGAATTGTCAAGTAGAGCGTATTTTTGTTCTAATTGCGTGCTGAAAATAATAATTAACTTTGTTCTGCTGAGATTGTAGTTCAAGAAACTGCCGACTAACGAATACGAACTGAAATAAAAGCTAACAAAACACTTTCAACCATAAAAAACAATTTTTCGAACGAAATGTGATAGGTACTTTGGTACCAAAAGTTTGTATATGGGAAATGTTTTGATTTTTGAATAAACATGAAAGTGGTAGCAGTTTGAAAGCAATACCTGTTTTCGGTTGGCTAAATCAGTGGGTAATGAGACATTTAGTTAATTCAGACATAAATAATTGTTCTAAAGACATTTGTATTGAAAATTTAATGACATATCTAACTTTTTGTTTATAAAAGGTGGATATAAGCCCTTTTCTATATACGAACAGTTCTACATAAAATATGACTGAATGTTAGATCGAACACGCCTCAACTCAACCGACTTGTCTGTTACTTTGACAGACAATTATGAATTTTAAATGTGTAAATAGTTCTCTCAACCGTGGAATGGGGAGTGGAACCTTGCGTCGGCAAAGACTGACTCCTCAATACATTTAAGTTTTGTTCTAACAAACTGCCGATCGCAAAAGACGACGTTACACCGTTTAGTTCCTATGTAAGAACAAATTCAACTGGATTGTCTTAGCTACAGGCTACACAGTACTCAAAGGAGAAACAGAACATTTATTCAAGCAAGCTTTAGAATTAATAGGTTCATTCGCTTACGCGGTTTATATCGAGCGCAATCGGTATTAATCGATCGAAATCGCATGAAGTTTATACACGTTCTCATACAAAATGGCACAAAAAGAGAAAATTAGCAAAACAATAATTACTTGTGATAATGGATTAGATGTTAAAGATGAAAGTGGGTCAAAGTAGCTCGAAGTATATCCACGACTTTGGGGTATTTTCTCACGTCTCTAAGAGAGTATCTCTCAATTTTTGATGTTTGACAGTTTGTTAGTGTTTGACTCGGGAAAGTACGCGAATGGACCTATTATTGTTTATGCTGGAACCTGGAACTATTGAACTCCAATATGCAGCGTCGGTTGTGTTTATGGAAATTGGGAGTATCTCCGCCATACACGTGCTGATCCGAAAACGTTGGAGCTCTTTTTATTATTTACCACACGTCGTTGATTTGTTTGCTTGATTTTTATGTAAATGACCAACGAGTTGATAAAAAATGAATATTCTTTCTTTAAAACATATTAAGGAGAATACTAAACATAAAAACATTTTCTTAATAATGTATTTAACTTTTAGAATGGTTAGATATACAGATTGCAGATTTTTTTCAGGTACGCAGAAACGATACTTAACCAAACTAACATTCATCGTCGGCCGCATTACAAACGAGCTAATTCGATTAGTTGAGAGAAAACGAATAAACAAATTCGGAACTTCAGTGGCTTTAAGATAGTAGTTGGCTTACTTATTATGCCTTATATGCAGGCCACTTTACATGCACATGGCGTGTTCGCGTTTCAATGAAATTGTTTCTTGACATGAGACCTCAAATTGGCTGACAGTTAAAGGGTTGAAAATGAATTTCTCATTTTCATGCAACAAATTGATATCTCATTGTCGGAGAAGCGAATAATAAAACAATTTGCATCGCCTGACTCTGGTAGCATGAGTTTGACAGACTTGAAGTAATCGACAATACAATTGCAAATGGTGGTGCGCAGATACAGTTGCAATGCGAATTAGATTGAGAATAAAAAAAGGATACCTATATGTGTATCCCCAATGGTGGTTAGATTACCCTGTAATTGAGCGCACACATCAAATTGAAACATTTCGTGCATTTAAATGGCACAATTGTGCACAGGGCACATTTACTACAAAGCGTTGAGCATGGTGAGCACGACAATGACATAAATGCAGTGTGTTGGAATCCACCATTACGTGAGTGAATTAGGCATTCTATGTATAATGTTGTGGTCAGCAGAGAAGAGTGACTTCGTATAATAATGGGTACCAAGAATGAATGAGGATCTCTAATGGAATACAATGCACTACTTGAGTCTAAGGGTGTGCATGTCCGTTCAATTCGTGTAATCCAGACACAACTTACATAATCCAATTTAAATTGGTCAACCTGTCAAAAGGGGGTAAGTATTCCAGGGGATATTCAAGGAAATGTAATGCGTTTTTGAATACCTACTACATTTCTTATTCATTCAAAAAAGTAGGCTTCCATTGTGCAATTTTAATGAATTCTTCCATATTTGACTATCATTTGTTAAATTATACGTCCCATAAGTGTATAAGTGTATAAGTATAGCTTTAGTAAATGTCTGTTGCTCTATAAGGTCTACAGCTACAGCAAACTAATTTTGTATAAGTACTTTAAAAACTGGTGAGCTGAATAAACCGAGGAAAGGAACTTTCATTATTTAGGGAGGGACGTCGAAGCTCTTTCATAATGGGGTGTTTGAAGTTTCCACCTTTTTGAATATAGGTATGTTATATACGTGGGTTCCGTACATATTTTTCTTTACCACGCTCTCGTGTTTCGTCATTACCAACAGGAGCTAACAGCACCGGGTGTTCTTACAATCGATTCCGTATAGCTGAGGTTTTGAAGCAACTTGTACAAGATAAAAATAAATAGGTCGTTGGCGGACTGGTTAGAAATTCGAATAGATAACTTATGCTTTGCTTCTCACAGATGAATATGGAACTGTATTTTCCGGGATTCTAATCGTCTGAATTAAGAAGCTCATTTTTGACAGCTATACTCTTGGGTGTATTCTATTCGTTTGCGGCGCAGTGGGAAAAACCTTAAGATGTAAGTAATTTGTGTTTTTTCGTGGATCGAACCTGAGACCCCTCGCTCACTAGTCTAGCAAACTATATATAAATGGCTTCAAATGAAAGGTGATTTCTACATATATGACTCACCATAACATTGTGCAGTATGGTTCGACCACCCTTTATCAGAGGGTCGTGTTATGGTGACTAATCCGACCAACAAATTTATCTTGCACCTCAAAATAAAAAAAATTGTCGGCGCATCAGGTCTGTAGGGATAGGGACACTAGGCCTAGCATTTCACAACCATTCGTTTTGTGTAAATTTTCCATTTTTGGGACGAATAGAAGGGATCTACAATTTTATGCCGAGTCCAAACCTTTGGTAGGAGTGTTTTTTTCGGGATTTGAATATGGGTCCCCTATCTTCATAGTACTCCAGCACACTAACCACTAAGCCACTGCGCCGAAATCTTGCACCTCTGCCCTTCCAGTATAAGAAGTAGTTCGTTAACCTCTACGCTCCAAAGAAGAGATGAGATCACACCGCCTGACGAGCCTCCGAAACGAGACCTATCCCAGCGTTGGGTTGATGAACTTGTTGGTTAACAACTTATTCGCCAATTGGCTTTTTGCGAGTATATAGCAAAATGCTTCTCATCTTCTGATTTAGTCCTACTGTGAAATACACAAAGAACCATTGCAGGCGCCCACGATGTTTTGCCCTAGTCATATTTATGCAGTATGCTGTAGGTACCTATGCACTAAAAATGAATCTCAAAAAGCTGCTCTTATACATCGAATAAATATTTAATTTCATAACCCGTAATGCCAACATTAATATTAAAAATTCAATGTGTCAGGTGACGCTAGTCGGAATTTTCACCATCGTATGATAAATCCCATTACATCCCCTTCACCAACGACAACAACAAAGAAGGAAAACAAAAACTGTTAAGTATATACCCAGAAACTCGATTTGATAAACCTAATTTTCGAAATCTTTGTCCTTACCGCACCAGAAGCATTTCGCACCCCAAGGCCTCCGCAGACATGGTGGGTAATCTTTTTCTCACACCCCAACGTGAAATTGGAAGTTTTCGGCGTGAAATTTGGATAACGCATGCAGGTCACGTGACCAAAACAGTTTATTTACAGTTCAATATTATTCGGCGCACGTGACAATCATCCACAATAACAACATGGATTCAAATTACTCCCAAAGAAATGGAAGATTTAAGTCGGACTGAGAGCACAGGATACCACATCAGCGCCAGCGTCATCCATTTCTCTTTTCATTTTTTTTCGGAGAAATCTGATCGAATCAAAGCGATAAACGGATAGCCGCTTGTAGATATCCTTTATCTCTGTGTGTAGACTGTGCTGTAATTGGAACGAGTAGAGATACTGCTATATTTTTATTCTCATTAATGGTTGAATAGTAAATGAAATATCCGCTAGTTATATTCTTCTTTTTTATTGAATTCGAAATTCACAAAACAATTTTTCTTGCGGTCCTGGTTGTCGCAGATGCAGATTGGCTAGTTTTAATTGTTAATATGTCTGGTTGCGGTTTTATAATGAACAACAAGTTTCCTGAAGCGTGGATATTGCGTTTTAATTGTTGTTGTTTGATGGCATGCTCAGCAGTAGTGTTAACAATGACTGCAGTTGGTACAGCTAATAAGCTCCAGCTGTGCTGCAGAAATCAAGCGCTTCACTGGGTTTCTTCTCTTCGGATTTAATAGTGGTTAAGACGTTGAGCCATTTAGGTGGATACGTCTGAAGTGTTAATGAACAGAAACTTAAGGCCAACGGTGCATAGACGTAGCATTTGAATAACGGACTGGAGACTGGTACCCTATTTAAGCGGAGATTTTGGTCGTAAATGCACTGAGTTTAGCTAATCGGGAATAAAAACGAGTTGCCAGATGGGTGGAGCATACAAAGTCTATAAAACCTGTGAAGTTAAATAGCAGCAGTAGCATAGAAATTCAATAGAATTTAACGGATCAGTATATGGGCATTCAATTCATTAGTTCTTGATACTAAAATGTTAACCGTGTACTTTTCAAGGAAAAAGCGTTTAAAATAAGGACGGGTCGATGTTGAAATGACATTATTCGGGTAGGGGTTAGAATTTACCCGAGGTAGGCATGCCTGTCGTAAGAGGCGACTAAAATCCAACCTCCGTATACCGAGCGTGTAGTGTATACAAAAAATGCAATGAACAAAACGAAAAGATTAATTACCCCAGGTGGCAGTCCAGCTTTACTGGAAAATCCACCCTCTTCGGAGGTCGGCTCTACGGATTCTGGGGAGAGCCGCTTATTGCAGTCCATTAACCCTTTTATTAAAAGTTCAAGGGTATCTCGATCGCCTCCATCACGATCGAACAACCCCGGGAAAAGAAGTCCGCCGGGAGCGCCAGCGCGTGAAAAACGGGACTCAGTGAAAGATATAAGCTCTGAGGAAGAAATTAAAACACTCCGAATCAAGCTTAAGGAAATGGATCTACTCTATCAAACTCTGAAGAAAGAGATAGAACTGTTAAAAGAAGAAAATAATGTTCTAAGGAACACTAATTCTCAGAAAGAACGCGAATGTACTCCACCACGCTTGCCTAGTCAGGAATACCACACTGACGAAGAAGAGCTAGCACGCGAAATGAATCGGGTCCCTAAGAAAAGACCTAGTAAGAAAAGGAGAGCCGGTTCTTCGCCTGAAGTCGAGCCTCTAAGAGAACAAACGCGTAAAGTACCGCAAGTAAAACAACTCCGAGGCCAAATTCGTCCACCACCTCCAATAAACGTCGTTGGGGTAACGGATTATAATAAGTTATACAGCCTCCTTAAAGGAACGATAACATCGGAATTTAAGGTAACATCTTTGAGGAATAATGCGTGGAAAATTAACGTCGTTAACCACGAAGACTACCGGGTAGTGTCCCAAAAGCTAAACACCGAGAAGATCCAGTGGTATACTTTTGAAATAAAGTCAGAAAGGCCACATCGTGTTGTAGCGAGGGGACTCCACCCCTCATGCACCAAAGATGAGGTTATAAATGACCTCCGTTCCAAAGGGTTTAAAATTCTTGATGCCGTAAATATCATCAAGAAAGAGAAGCAAAAAACGGAAGAAGATAAGGACATCCTGGTAAGGCGTGGTCTTCCGCTCTTTATGCTTACCTTCGATAGGTCTAATAATATCGAAGATATCTACCGAATTAAAACCATACTTAATATTGTGGTAAAAATCGAGCCCATGCGCAGAAATTTGAAAACAATTCCACAGTGCAAACGTTGCCAAGAATTCAATCATACGCAAATGTATTGCAAAAAAGAGCCGCGATGTGTCAAATGCGCCGGAAGTCACTTCTCCCAAGACTGTGGAGCAAATAAACAATCCTCCGCTACCTGTGCTAATTGTAAGGGAAAGCACCCGGCGAATTATAGAGGCTGTGAAGTAGCTAAGGAGTTGCAAAAACGGAGAGATGCGCTACTCAAAAGCCAAAATAAAAAAACAAAGCCCCTTACCAAGGTAAAGCGTAGGACCGCCCAGGAGGTAGTAGGCAATATAAAACCTCCGGTTCAAAAGCGTAGCATTGTCAGAGAAAGAGAGACAATAGAAAGGCCCTCGACCTCTGTTGTCAAAAGAAACGCTACTGAAAAGTTATTATCAGGAAAGCCATCGAATAGTGGCCCTCGGACAGCCAGAGTGCAGACCTACGCTCAGGCCGCGGCATTCGAAGTAGCGAAAAACGTTGAAACTTCGCCGGACCCTGTTTCTCATGTTTTCTCCATTATTCTCGAGAAACTTGAAGAACAAAGCAAAATAAATAAAATTATTCTCGATCGCTTGGTTAAGCTCGAAAATAATTCACGGAAAACGCGTGCTTCAAAAATAACATGAATGAAAAACCAATGTTAAAAATATGCACTTGGAATGCAAACGGGCTTTTACAAAAACTCGGCGAATTGGAAATATTCATACGCGAGAAAGATATTGACATTTGCTTAATTTCTGAAACTCACGTGAAAAAGGGATCGAATTTAAAAATAAAAGGATATAATGATTTCCACGCTTGTCACCCATCGGGGAACGCCAGAGGTGGATCATCATTGCTTATTAAAGACTGCATTGAACAATACGAAGACCTGAAGATAGAGCTCGAAACTATGCAACTGTGCACGATTCGAGTTAAAAATAGTCAGCGTACTCTTAGAATTTCATCTATCTACTGTCCACCGCGTTCCGCGCTTGAAAAAAGTGATTTTACTAACCTGCTTAAATCGCTCAAACCAAATTTCATTATTGGCGGCGATTTTAATGCGAAGCACACGTTCTGGGGCTCCAGATACATCTCGCGAAAAGGTAGAATGCTCTATGGGGCAGGTATGGAATACAGTTGCGATTTCCTCTCGACGGGCAAACCGACCTACTGGCCAACTGATACTTCAAAACTACCTGATCTGATAGATTTCTTCGTCGTGAAAGGAATACCTACCAACCACATTAAAGTTGAAGAGAGCTTTGATCTATCATCTGACCACTCACCGGTTATTCTAACATTGAGTGTAAAATTAGCCAATAACCTAGAGCCAGCGAGATTAACTGGTAGAAACACTAACTGGGAAGGCTTTAGGAACGAAATAGAAGAGAATGTTGAACTGAGTGTTCCACTTACGACACCCTATGAACTTGAAGTTGAAGTTGATCGCTTCGTCGAGATCGTACAGCTCGCCTCCTGGAATAATACGCCTAATCCAAGGAAAACGCCGGCCAAATACGGGCTACGATATCCTCCCGAAATAAAAGAATTGGTCAACGAAAAAAGGAAGGCGCGTAAGAAATGGCAACAGAGTCGCGCTCCGCAACATAAAGCACATTTGAATTATTTGTGCAATTTGTTGAAGATAGTTATTAAGGATTTTAAAAATCGTGCGATAGGTTCTTACCTTGAAAGTTTAACAGCGAAAAAAGATTCCAATTATTCACTTTGGAAAGCTGTAAAAGGCACCAAAAGGCCCAAAATCCCCGCGCCGCCAATTAGAATTAATCAAAATGAATGGGCAAAGGAAGATAAGGAAAAAGCGGACGTTTTTGCCGCTCATCTAGAAGAAACTTTTAAACCGTACGATGGCCAAGCGATCCACGACAATACTAATAGGGCGGAATCACAATCTGACGATTCAACACTCACTAGTGCAAACCTAAGTGAACTAAAACGTGAAATCGAATCCCTAAAACCTAAGAAAGCTCCTGGTTATGATTTGATCACCGGAGAAGTTCTGAAAGTTCTACCAAGGAAAGCATTAATTAAGCTTCTTCATATTATAAATGCCGCGCTCAGACTAAAGCACGTGCCGAGTCAATGGAAAGTCGCGGAGGTCATAATGGTTTTAAAACCAGGAAAACCGCCAAATGAAGTAAAATCGTATAGACCGATTTCCCTTCTTCCGGTCATTTCCAAAGTCTTCGAAAGAATATTGCTTAGGCGCCTACAACCGGTTATTGAAGACAATAATCTTATCCCTGACCACCAGTTTGGGTTCAGAACCAAGCATTCGACGATTGACCAAGTACATAGAACTACTGACGTAATCGAGAAAGCATTTGAAGAAAAAAAGATTTGCTCAAGTGTATTCCTTGACGTCTCACAAGCCTTTGATAAGGTGTGGCACGACGGCTTGAAATTTAAATTACGACAAGTTCTCCCCGCAAGCCTATATGATATTCTAGAATCTAGAATAGACTCTTCCGGGTTAGAAATGGAAATGAATACTCGGAGCTAAAAGAAATTTCGGCCGGGGTACCGCAAGGAAGCGTCCTTGGTCCGCTTCTCTATGTGTTATATACTCGCGATATACCAAGGGAAGATGGCACTACCCTTGCTACGTTCGCCGACGACACAGCTATCCTAGCTGTAGGTAATACAATCGAAGAAGCGACTACAAAACTGCAAGCCGCAGTGAATAAGGTAAATGAATGGACAAGGAACTGGCGGATCGCCCTCAACGAAACTAAATCTGTTCACGTGAATTTCACTTATAAGAAAACTAATGACTTGCCAATTTTTCTAAACTTGGCCCGAATACCCTTTGCAAACGAGGCCAAATACCTGGGAATGACACTCGACGCAAAGTTGAAATGGAGTTCGCACGTGAAAATGAAACGTAAAGAACTCGATATCAAATACAGAGAAATGTACTGGTTACTCGGAAAACATTCCCAGCTCAGTACTGAGAACAAACTGCTTTTATACAAGCAAGTGCTAAAGCCGGTGTGGACCTACGGTATACAACTTTGGGGTTGTACCAAGAAAACAAATGTCAATATTCTACAAACTTTTCAAAATAAAGTTCTTAGAGAAATTGTACAAGCACCATGGTATATTAGAAACGACGATATCCATAGGGATCTCGGAATTCCAACAATCGAAGCTGAAACTAGAAGCTTCGCGAGAAAGCATAGAAACCGACTAATCGGACATATCAACAATACAGTCCGACAAATCTTGGACGAGAGCAATTTATTGCGCCGACTACAAAGAACGAAACCGTTCGACTTGGCAAGATAAGATTAACCGCGTTTAATTTGCGGAACACGCAGGATCTTTCATTGGAAAGTAACCTGTCATAAGTTTTTATTTAATGATAGAAAAATTGCTTGATAAGTTATATCTTAGTTGCAGTATCTAACAATCTTTAGAAGGGTGGTGTTTTTAGTCAGTAAAAATCTGACACTACTATGAGAACGCGCTTGCTATTCTCATAGTGTCTTTGGAAGATTTCCACCTACCCTCGGAGAAAAAAAAAAAAAAAAAAAAAATATTTCACGTGTACGAGTTCGGTCTTTTGCGGAAAATTATGTGCCAATTTGAAAATGACCATGCTGAGGTGAACTTTGTGTGAGTTTTGTTGTGAGGATTATCGTAGAATTCTCACAATCGTGGTACCATCAATGGACATAGAAAGATCCTGGATCTTGTCAAAAACGAGATTAATTCGAGGGTGCATATCATGGAAATTTATCACAAAACAGTTTAATATAAATTGAAATAAAGGAATTGAACTATATTGTCTCCAGAGTAAAATTATACTGAACTGTTTAAATAGAAATGAGGTTGCCGCGTGAATCAGTTTGTCGCGTCAACAAAATTGGCTTCGCGTGTTTGGAAACATGATGCTATGTCTGGCTGGACTCGACACTGCGTTTTCGTGGGAAATTTTTTCTATGGAATATGACCCAATATTTTTTCGTGGAAAACTTAACGTTCCCATTATATGCAAAACGGATCTGACTCAACAGGTTTAAGATAGTGAAACAGAAGTGTTTAAACATTTAATTTCTTCTTAATAATTTTATTGGTTCAGGTTAGGAAATCACAACTACAACTGCCAATATTTAAGACGAGAAAGAGTATAGTTTTTACGATACCAAATAATGTGTTTACCAATTTCAATTTACCAATTCCTATAAAATGCTGAATTATTTCAATTTGTCTTCAGTTGTGCTACAACTAACTACATGGTGTAGTCTTCTCGCCGCAACACTGTGTGGTACAATATATTTTTATCTGAGTGAGAGAATTACCAAGTTTAACTATATAAGTCTTATTAATGGTTTTCTGATCTTTTTACAAAAACAAGTTGTGTCAAAGATCGTGCTTTCAAATTGAGATCGAGCTTACAAGAAAGATCTCAGCAAACTCATCTTCTTGCTTTCGACTTTCGACCCCTTGTACAACCCTGATGCTGGGTGCCAGCAACAACCATGTAATACTCCGAACACTGTCGCTGAACGATTTTTTCAATCATTCTCTTTTACTGCATCAGTCTATATGCTTTATAATCCAGTGGAGAAAAAAATTGTTTACCAGTGCTAATTATGTTTTTAATCTTACAGGAACTTATACAAACATAATAATATAATATTTCACTGAATGCATGATCACAAACAACTTTACTATACCATGAACTGCACATGGATAACTGGAAAATAAATTCAAAAATTTTACTACTACCATTGTAAGAAAACAGTTTATATTTCAGCAAATTTTTGGTGCGAAATATATAAGCAAAATAAAAGCAGATGAGTTGAAAGATGATGTTATGCTGATGCTATAACCCAAGTCTTCGAATTAATGACTGCAGCTTTAGTGAGTAACACAATTTTAAAAAAATATGCAAAAAAAAAACAAATTTTCGTCGAAAAAAAGCAGGAAAACATTTTCTGGAGAGCGACAACCTAATCACCTAGCGGTATATGAAATATACTTTACGACCTATTTTCACACCTATCGGAGAAATGCGACCACAGACACCGTGACATAAAATTTTTACATATTCGAATTAATATTGCATATGTAAGTTCAAGACGTTTGAAGGGCGGAAAGGCTTGCGCCAGACTGTTGCAAAATCGTAAAAAATCGTATTTTGGAATATTTGGCATAACCAAATAATATTGGCTTTATAAAAATAGAAAATCCATCCTTGTGAATAATTTCCGAAATGAACCGCATTAAGAATACCTTCTAAGGGAAAAAGTTGAACAAAAATATAACTTAAGATATCCTGAAAATGTTGACTTGAAAACTGTTAACTTCTCATAAATATACCTAATATAATTGAAAGCGTTTTGGGACATATTGATATTCTCTGCAACCGTGCTGTGTAAAAGTCTTATTTGGTCGAAATCGGTTCTGGAAATTCCCATCCTTGTGCATCTGCTGATCATGTAAAACCAGGAAAACATCTACAATTGAGACACCCTTTCGAATCCACATAAATTATGTTTTCCACCTGACTTAAGTTCACTGACACTAAACAAGTTGTTTCTTTCACTATAGAGCCAGCGTGTGTAGCCAGCATCGAGAAGATTTGCATTTGCTTCTAGACCATCTCGATGATAATAGCATTGTTCATTGGTGTTCGTTTGTAAAAAGAGAACAACCTCAAAAAGTTAACAAGGGATAACTTTTATTTATTACACCCCTGGGAGCGGACTTTGTTTCGACTTCGTAGTACCCCGATTTCTACCAGTGCCAGGGTAAGGGTTACTTTGTAAGCATATGGCATTTTGTTGTGGTGGTTGCTGCTTGGAAGGATTTTCATGTGGTATATTTACTTACAGCGAACAGGGAATATACCACATTGGACAAGTACTCCTGGCTCTTTGGGGGATTGAAATAGAAAAACTGCCCCAGCGTAAGCACGCGTCACAAAACACACAAAATAAAATGAAACAAAAATGATTGTTGTAAGTGAGTATTTATTAGCACGGGGATTTCAACACAACTTAACGGAATTGAAATTAATTGCGCTATTATTACAAGCACATGAGTGTAATCTGTTTTTAGGTGGAATGGAAGGAGCGCTGGATATTGTAATCGAATTGGACTTGAGTTATGACAGTGACTTTTCATTAAATTAGGTACATATAGTTAAAAAAAGTTTTTGAGTATATATGAGGGGAATAAGCAAGACCTAGATTATTTCGTATATCTACCTAGTTGTTCCTATAGCTGAGGTTGCTATCTGCACGCTCGTTGTGTGGGGGTGTTGGTAATAAGTAAAACGAGTTGTTTGTAAGCGCTTTTGAAAGGGGTATCCTCATTATTGCAGACCGTACTCTGCATAAATCAGGAAGCGATTTTTTGGGCATTGAAACTCTCTTCGATTTATGAGAATACCAGCTGTTAGAGAGATATTATGCGGTATATACTATAACAGGGCTGTTGGAGAAACAGTCAGTTTCATAGAAGTTAAAAACACTTTTTCACACATACACAGAACTTAAGGGCCATCTTTGGAGATCCTAAGAGCAGACTTTGTAAGCATCTTTTTATCCTAATAATATCTGACTGTGTGACTACACTTCTAGTTGAGCATAGGAATTGTTTTGTTCTTGTTTGGGGGATGTTTGCCATAAACATTTTGTCAGTTAGCTACCTTCAGTTTTCGTCCAGCAATGCGTTTGTATATGGTTAGCTTTTTTAGCCAGTTTTTTATATAGCATTTTGCAGTGCTCATAGTCATTCCACAAAATGGTCTTGGCATCATGAAGGTCAATGCTGTTTTTTTCTTGATAGTATGTCTGTTAGTTTTGTATGAGAATCGCTCAATAATATTCGCTTATTCTGTTCCCAATTGTGTCGGTCGGGAGCAGTGGTGCTTATACCAAAAGCTTAAAAAAAGTATGGTTTTTTTTCAAAAAAATTATGCCTTTTTGCCTTTTTGCGAAGTAGCTGGCCATTTTTGGATTTGTAGCACCAGAAAAGCAGGGCTCTAATCGCGTAAGCACAAAACGATAGAACGATAACGTCTCGACGATACTTCTACTTCATGTAACAACAAAAAAACGATAATCGTCGAAACGATTGGACGATCATCGTTTTTAGTTGATTCACGCTACTTATTCAAACGTCAAATACCCTCGTCGAAACGATTCGATTGAACGATAGCTATTTTGCAATCGTTTCATCGTTTTTGGTACATTTTTGCAATTTTAATTAGGAAATTTCAGTTTTAGAGAGAAGTATAAGCAAATATTTAAAGGAAAACACACTTATGTTCTTTTTGGAGGCACTCTCTTTTATCCGAGTTGTAAAAGAATGCATTCCTTGCAAAAAAGAAATGGTTGAGTTTCATTTATTTGTTGTTTTTTTTGCAACTCGTTCCTAAGCAATAAAAACTCTCATCTGTTCCAAAAAATGCAAGAAATTTATTTGCGCTTTAATTGTTTTAATAAATACATATCTTTATTTCGAAAACACACAAAATCTGCTGCTCTACCACAAATGCACACGCACTTTAGCATATTCCTACCCGTTCGTAGGCACTTCGTCATCCAATATATGGTTTGGAATTTTACTCCAAAGTCCATTGGGCACTTTCACTTCACATTTCACTTGTATCTTGATACTAAAAGATTCCTTATTTCTTACTACTTATTCATTTCTCCATTATATGCCAATTAATATAAACAAATAAAGAAAAATAAACAAGTTCAAGAAAAAAAAAACAAATTCCATAATTTTTTTGATTTCTTTGCGGTCAGAGTTTGTTTACAGTCATGTTCAAACTGTTCAAAATGAAAACGATGAACGATTCGATTGAACGATCCGACGATGATGTTATATGAAGCAAACAAAAAACGATATCGTTGTGTTCAATCGTTTCGACGACTATCGTTTCAAAAGTTACGCGATGAGAGCCCAGGTTAGTTTCATAATATATTCTGTCGCTTTGGAATTTTAGATATTGTATTCCTTACACAGAATAAGAAAAAGCTTAGTTTGCCGCACAAGGTTTGGTTTAAGGAAGTTGTTATGATTTGTAAGTAGGCTATCCCCAAATTTTTCTGAATTATGTTATATTTTAAACTTGGTATTTTTAGCAAATAAAATCGACTATTCGATCATTATTTTATATATATTCCCCCAAACATCGCCGGACAACAAAAGTGTTTTAGTTGTTTTCACACATTTGGCGGACTTGAATACCGAAGGTTGTCCGCTATATGCAAAACCTATACTTTGAGTGAAACACCCTTAGAGAGAAGGACCACTGAGGAAATGAACTAAAATTCATTTCATCACTTGCACGTGCTCATGAAAGCCAATTAAATATTTTCTTTTAATTATTCGGCCATTTTAGTAAGGCACTAATGTAGTCAATTTGGTGGCTACCAGCTTGACTAGAAATGTACAGCATTTCTAAAAATTTACAGTACCTCCACTTTTCCTAGTGCGACAACTTTCTTTATGAAAAACAAGGTCAATAGTTTCTTTCACAACGAGGATTTTATTCTAAAAAAAGGAATACATGAATTGCAATTAAATTTGCCCAAGTGATATTTTGGAAAGGCTTTTTGAGGCAAAAAACAAAATACAAAATAGGAAATGCAATCGGTAACGCCCTATCGTTCAATTGCACATAATTTTCGGTACTTTTTATAGTACGCTTTACAATGTTTTCTAACACTATTTCACGATTGATTGTCTTATGAGTGCATTCGTGTCGTCATAAAATCCCTTTTAAATTATTCAATACATGGAACCCAATTTATAAGAAAGTCTTGATTTATTCCTAGGCTGATGACGCAAATCTAATCTTATTGATGGTCTAAAGATCACAATTGAAGCCTTAGCAAGTGAATATTTTTGAAAATAGAAGTAATAGTCTGTTAATTTATTTCAGAATAAAAATAAAATCCCACGTATAGGAAGCTAAAAGCGTTTTAAGAACCTATCACTTCTGTCTTTGAAAATAATTATACAGTTTCAGGTTCGAATCCCGCAAAAACCCAATTTCCAACTGCGCCACCTCTCGCGAACGTCTGGCAAACATCCGAGAGTATAACTGTCATGAAAGAGCTTCTCAATTAGCCGTTTGGAATCGGCATAAAATTGTAGAACCCTTCCATTCGTTCCAAAAATGAAAACTCACACAAAACGAATGGTTGCGAGAAGCTAGGCCTAGGTCCGTACGGACCTGACAAAAATTATTATTATTATAGCAGCCAAATATATTTACTTGAACCGCCTAAGGTACTGAAAATTTAAACTTTATTGAACACATATTTTATTATCCTTGCGACGACATGTATTGGAAAGATCCCAAAATTATATTAACTTAAAATAAGGCGGAGAAAATCATTAACAATTTCTTTTTTTCAAAGTGCTTTGAAAGAAATGAATTTGCACAGAGATGTAATATATTCATAAGTATTTGTATGTGCTTAGACATAAAATAATAATGTAATATGTTTCTATTTCGTGCAATAATATTTGTACCAATTATCAGAAAACATTTACAATTTACTTAAGTTAGTTTATGATAATTATATGATTCGCTCATATTACCAAGTATGGTACCTATACCAATGTCATCAATTTTACACTTTTTCGAGAGTCCGCCCTAATTTTTTCTGTTGTGGACCTTTTTTTGGTTGGAAAAGGCATTTTCCAAATGCTCATACATATTTCCAAATAAAAACTTTTAAAATGCACCGCAACTCCCAAGCACAACATAATTATTGTATTTAGCAAAACAAGTTTGTTAAATATTGGGGGAAAAGTGTAAATTTGCAGAATGGATTTGGAAATGCCAACCCTTTAACTTGTGACTTTTTAAATTCTGCAGCGTTCGCCCTGGCTGTGCAACACTACTCCACAAAATGACAAGAAAGCAGGATTTATTAAGCTATTTCGCGAGATAAGCATGGCTTTCCCAAAATGAATATTTGACCCTACAGCTATAGCGATGTTTTGGCAACTTTGTTTGTTAGTTGGTAAAGGAATTTCGGAAAGTGTGGAGTATTTGCGTCCAGACTAAAGTTGATTATTGGTAATGCCGATTGAGAATAGATATCCTCAAATGTGAAAAAGTACAGTGATGAGCTACAAATCGCAAACGCTCAACGACCCCCAGTATTGTATTGAATTTTTACAGGATATTCCAGTGGGGGTCCACTGATCTCTATCCTAATATAATCTCACATGTGTTGCTCCGCCTACTGAATTAATTAGTGGTCCGAGTCCATTTAAGCTGCTCAAAATAGGTGGACATCGAGTTCCGGAGGCTTGTCTAAGGGTGATATACAAAATGTCACGGAAAGAATTGAAAATCACCAATTGCAACATTTTGAGTTGTAATTCACGAATTGTATATTTTTCGCAAATCACAACGATTTTTTCTTGAATTGATATAAAAATTTGTAATTTGTCAGTGAAAACGGCGAAAAATATCAAATTTTGTTTGTTGCATTTTACGATTAAAAGTATTAATTCGAGCTTCTTTAATTTGTAGTGATTTGCGAGATTGTTTGGAGCAATTTACAACTTCAATAGGCAAATTTCGTAAACACCACTTTGCTATCTCAAATTGTGAAAAACATTTGGTGATTTACCACCACTGAATGATGAATCAATAAAATCTTATAATAATTTACCACATTTAAATCGAAAACGTAAATTGACGTAGAGAATTCGTAAATTGCAAAATATTTTTTGTAATTTCCATGTGTGAAATTTTTTTATGCACAGGTAGTCGACAGTAACGATATAGTCCATGGGTCGAAATCCTTTCTTTATATGGATCAATATGTTGTGTTGCTGGACAGCTGCAATCATGGGCAGCGACAGACAGTTGGTATTTAATCTTTGCGTAAGGCAGTCGTTTTTTAAGTAGTTTAAGTTTTCTCAGTGATAGTGAGTGTACTAACCATTATAAAGCATTCTGGAATATATATCATGTAAGTACCTATTTAATAATGGAAAAAAAATAAAACTAAAGTAGGTAGGTATATAAATCTGTATTTTTATTTTTTTCAGAATGAATATATGTCTCGCTATTAGAAAAGAAGTAAATTGGTATGGTTATTAAAGTGTGCAGTCGAAAAGGTTTTTTAAGGTTCGTATCAATACAAGTTCTTCTAAACAATTTGCGTGTATTTAAAATTTCAGCATAGACAGAAAAATCACCCCAGACAAATCCCGTTGTCTCCGGACGATATGGCGTCATATGATTCTCAAGGATATCAAGAGGAAACAAAAATATAAAATACGACTATGAATTCTGATTGTAAATCACAAGATATAAGTTGTAAATTGAGAATAAAGTTTTCCAATTTCACTATAAAACGTTTTAAATTTCAGACGGCGATGCTTCAAATCACTACTCAAGAATTGCAAATTGCAAAATATGAATTGCAAATTGATAAAAAGAAGTTTTAATTTACGATTAAGAATTCGCAAATTGCAACTACTGAAGTAACAAATCTACCCCTGTTAGTTTGCAAATCAGCACTAATGAGTTGCAAACCAAGACTAAATGGTTGCAATTCGGTAAGGGATGAAATCAAATTTACTACAGAAAAGTGGTAAATTGCGAAATGTTTTTGCAATTCACAACTATAGTAATATAAAATTTATAACTACTTGTTTAAAATTGCGATCGGTTATGGCAATATGTATTTCTCGTTTGATCATTATTGACAATGAGAAGTGGTGATTCACGATTTTTGGGGGTCAATATCTTCACTTCTTACAATTTCTAAAATTGCGAATAAGAAGTCGTGAATCAGTAAATCCTGAGCTAAGCTCTAAAACTAGACAAACTTTTCGTGATTCTGCGCTTATTTTTCTTGATTCGATCTTAAAATTTTTTCCGTATGATAAAATTGTTAAACGGTTTTATGATGTAGCTTCGCCCGCAGTTAAGTCGATTAGCCTGAGTTACCAGAGGTGCGTTGTTCTGTAGGTTGTGCCAAATATACAAAGATCCAGAGATGTCCCCCTTTTTGGTTTTTGTGTTTAAGTTGCCATGAGCAGTTACGACGTCGTATTAGAAACACTTTCTAATAACTCGTCTTTTCGAGAATGGTTGCATTAATGACCATAAATTAGTGTATTAGGTATGCCCGAAGAGCTTTGTTACATGACAAGGACCTTTTCAATTATTTTCAATCGAAAAAAGTGCTTATGTGGCTCCTTGTGGCACTCGCGAAAGTAAGCACCACAGGTTTCTTTTCCTCCTATGATTTTTCATGCCATATTCCTCGGTAGTTTCAATATGGACCATGCATCTATACAGACTCAATGTGATACCTTCGTCCGACAGATAAAATACGTCTTATAACAATAATTGTAAAACATAAGAATTATTTTTTTAATATTATTAGTTGACTTTTGAGTTATAAAGTTCCCACTGGAGCCAATGTAACAACAACGAAACATTAAAATAAAATAACAATCACTTACACATGCAATTAGACCCGTTTAACGAATGGAATTAACTTTTAATCAATCAAATCTGACATCGGCGATGTGCTCATTATACCTCTGTCGAAAACTTCAGGGAAAGGGGTGACAAAGAAAAAAAATGTCACCCTGACGTTTTTTTTTCTTACCTTATACTACATCTATACGTGCATAATTCCAGAAATAAGAAAAAAATGAACGTGTGTCGCGCGACGTACAAATTTGTAACACCTTTTTTATTTTTTATAAAGCAAAAAAAAAAAATAAATACATCTCCCATGAGTGTATTTCTGCTTCCCAAATGCAACCACTTTTACCTGAAATTGGTACAAACTAAAAAAAAATATGTATTCCATTACGACTGCGAACAAATAATAAATTAGCGGCCAAGTTTCAAAACGGTGTACCTATTGCATCCCCTATATAAACCAGCCTTTTAAGAAGAAAACAAAAAAAAAAAAAAAAAACAATTGGTGGGCTGCTAATTAACTCGGCGTAGATACAAATACGACCCATCTCAACCGGTGGTAGTTCAAATAAACAAAAAGGAGCACATTAAATAAAAAAAATCAGAACAGTGCCTTCAAATTACTGCACAGGGGTAATCGAAAATTCAGGGTGACATTTTTTTTTTGTGTGTGTGTTTTTTTGTAGTAAAATATTTAAAAAACAATTCTGAGGGTTGTTTGCTGGTAGCGGTAGGCATAAAATAATCCGTGAAAGCTCTGCACCATGCAGATCCCTGTCGTTTAGTTCCACTTCAGACTGCTTAACGACCGATGAAATTAAAAGGCAAACCTTTTCAGGGAACGTATTATCAGGGTGAGACTGAGAGTGTTTCTCTTGTTGTAGTGCTATATACGTAGAAATATTTGAATTGAGTTAACGATCCTGTTTTGTTTGCATTTTATTTTAAGATTTAAGCAAGGAAATTGTTTCTGCGACTGCCGAAATTAGCCTAATTAACCTGACTTTATACCACTCGTATATACTTAGGTTTACAGTAAATCAGCACTGCTAGCTAGGCGCGAGCAATAAACTTTTTGAAGAACATTATCGCATAAGGACCTCTCAAATAAAATATGTGAGCGAAATACGAAAATATGAGCTGTCTGCAAACTTTCATTTGTCCCTCAATTGCGGAATATGGATCGACGGCTAGAAGGGGTGTCCAGAAATAAACCCAAATTTCTAAAGTTGTTCGATTTGTGACATAAAGTACTACCAACGATTCAAAAATCAAATCAAAATTGGAGAGTTGCAATAAAGTACGCGTTTTCATTGTTGACTATCTAAAAAATAAAGTGCTCAAATGGGTCGCACGAAACTTTCTCTTTCATAGAAAGTTTGGTTGAATCAATTTGTAGGTAGCCAAAAGAGAGAAGCAACCGTACATAAAATGTAAGAATAGGTAGTGTTAAATAAAATGTACTTTTAGGTTATTCGTTAGATATGGCTACACAACACATCCAATAAAAAGTTTAAGCTCTCAGTAGCAGGTATTTTTCGCAAATGCTTTTACACTTTACAACATTTTTGAGTACAAGGATCCAAATACCATAAGTTTCTGTTTTCTCCTCTTTATAAAAAGGCCGAAGGTTCCGTTCTTCGCTAGAGCTGGAAATTGCGAAGAATTGGAAACTGTCTTCAGAACATATATAGCATGATGTACACAAAAGGTATACATAATTATATCCATTTTTTGTAAATAAATAGTTTTTTTCTGCGAATGAAAACATTTTTTTTTTGCAGTTTCTAAAGTTATCGTTTTCGGTGATTCGAATTGAAAATTAGGGAAGCAGCAATAGCCGAGTTTTTTTGAGCTTCGATCTCAGCAAAGCAAAGTAAAGTAGGCTTTTCAGCATGGTAATCATGCTAATTACAACAACTATTGCGAGTCCCGAAGTGTCAATTGGAATGTAGTTGTTGTAATCGCGTGCTGAAAAGCCTACTTTACTTTGCTTTGCTGAGATCGAAGCTCAAAAAAACTCGGCTAATAATGAAAACAGCAATATTACTCTAAGTATGTACGAGAATTTTGGTCATAAACGTTTTTGCCGTTTGCATGTATATAGTTTGAAAACCAAAGTAATTTTCACCTTTGCTTTTACAGCACGTCTATCACTCAAGTTAATGTTGCGAGCTGATTAGCATCCAATAAAAATTTCTTATGTTGAGATAAGTTTACGGTTGGTAAAAATTATTATATACATAAGTGGTTAGATAAACTTAAATTTGTCCATTTTTATTTTTTTTTTAGTTTTGACAGAAGAACAACTTATGTCAACAAAAGTGTCTGTTAAATCAAAACAACATTTAACATAACGACTTAAATAAACAAAGTTTTTTTTGTGAAAAATAGAAATTTAACTCATAAGTTTAAGAATTTTGGTGACTTACTTTGACATAAGAGAAAAGAAACTCTTATCTCAAAGTAGGTCACAAAAAAACTTCAAATTTTAATTGTCGAAAGTATTGCGTGTGACCTAATTTCCGTAATTTCTGGCATATTTTTCAAACAAAATTCTGCTATTTTTTCCATATTAGAAAACAAAAACATTCTTTGGCATTTAAAAAACTGGCGTAATTTCCGGGAGCCATGAAATTCGCACACGAACTAGTGAAAACTTTTGTTACACTTGCACGTTGTTAACTAATTTTTGAAGCAATACCGTATTTTACATTTGATAGCTACCCGAATACTTTTGCCAAAAATCTACTTCATCTAAACAATACCTCTTAAATAAGCCAGAAATATAAATGGAAGTAATTTTTTTTGGGGCCGAAGATGAATAAAAGCTTTATATAAGAAATCGTACAAATAATTTATTTTTCTAAATTGTATTGTTATACTAATTTTTAATGTTTGTTATTTAAATAGTTCTACCCTGGGGCTATTAAATCCACGTATTCACAGAGAGGAAAAAAAAAGAGTGCACGAGAGAGGATTTTCATTTAAAATTTCTGTTGAAAATCTTGCACTTAGCACGCAAGCTAACCGTCTTATTTGTATATAGTCTTTGATCCTGTTCCTGCAGTAATCCTGCTGGTGATTCTTGCACACAAGGTAGAAGTTTTTTTTTATTTCTAAATTTTTAAAATAATTTTTTTTCACTTGAAGATTTTTTTTTATTATTTTTAATATCACATTGACTGCCAAAGCAATTTTGGGTAAATTTTTTGCCAGCCCAAAATATTTCGTTATTTATTTTTTTCACAAATAAAACATTGAATAAATATATATATAATATAATTATTGGCGCAACAGGTC
The DNA here is from genome assembly GCA_949126925.1 of Cheilosia vernalis. Lineage (NCBI taxonomy): Eukaryota > Metazoa > Arthropoda > Insecta > Diptera > Syrphidae > Cheilosia > Cheilosia vernalis. Next base: position 27,585,403 of record OX421360.1, on the reverse strand, counting down.
CGTAGGGACCCTAGGCCTAGCTTCTCGCAACCATTCGTTTTGTGTGAGTTTTCATTTTTGGAACGAATGGAAGGGATCTACAATTTTATGCCGATTCCAAACGGCTAATTGAGAAGCTCTTTCATGACAGTTATACTCTCGGATGTTTGTCAGACGTTCGCGAGAGGTGGCGCAGTTAAAAAACCCTGAGTTGGAAATTGGGTTTTTGCGGGATTCGAACCTGAGCCCCTCGCTCAGTAGTATAACACACTAACGACTAAGCCACTGCGCCTGCATTGAATAAATGCCGTATTATTTATTGGCAATGCATCCTCGAAGTTTACGACTAATTTAGTCCTGGCTATCAAATTTAAATGAAAATTCTTTCACTTAGGCGCAATGGCTATTATATGATAGCCGCTGATTCTTGATTCGAATGGTTTTTATATGCTTTGGAATTCAAAAGTCTAAATATAGATATGCACAAAACTCTGAAGGAATAACGCTTACCTATATGAACTAACAGTTAGGTACATCTCATTCCCAAAGTTTACTTTTTTTATAAATTATATTTTTAGTTAGAGCTACGCTCTTCAAATGTGATATATTATATTTTTTTTATTACCTAACACCCGTATTAATGATAAACCCGCAACTACTCGCCAACTCGTATGTTACCTAGCACCTAGCTAAATAAATAACATATTCGTTAAATATTCTTATTAATAAATGAAAATAACTCATATAATAACTAGCTGATGTTTTCTCTAAATTATCTACATAGAGCTGGCATCACCTAGCCAAATTGTACTGAAAACTGCTGAAAACTATTACATATTGGCTGTCATCACGGCTGGCTAGTAAATTGCAGTTGTGGCAAATGAAAAAGAAAAAAAAAAAAACAGAAAATTTTTATTTATTTTTCAGTGTTTTATTTGCGAACATAGGTAGTCATAGCGTTTTTTGAAAACTTTTTTTCAAGTTGGGGGGTAGTAACCGAATCCTCCCCTAACATATTCACAATTATTAATACGGCTGATAGTCTCCGCAATTACTGAGAAGTGCATGGGCCAAATGGCTCCCTTTAAGTGGAAGCCCCTTTTTTCGGCTCAGGCCTCATTTTAAACCCCTTTTTTGAAATTTTTCAGCGGCAACACTGTTGGGAAGACGAAAGGATTTGAATTTTTTTAGTTCTGTTGAGAATATTTTTTGTGTATTGCGAAGTAATATTTTACGAATTTGGGCCAAAAGACTGCATATCTGTTGAAAAACAAACTCAAAGTGTTCATGGGATAATCTGTAATCCATAGAGCCCGTCCGAAGTGAGTCAAAGTATTAATATCAGCCCTAGTCTTATAGCATTGCTCTTTTCTAGTACTGTATTTCAGAGCTAGCCCATCAATCAAAGGTTTTTTTTTTCTTCAAACATTTCTCGATGGCCAAAAGCCAGGACATCGAACAACCCCAGACTTCAGGTAAAGTAAAGTGTTAAACCTTCTGCAAGTGTTAGTGAATCCCAGCCATTTAAATTGTTCTCGACATATTGATAAAGGTACCTACTTTAAATGGTTTAACCTACGAGTATATCGTATATGTACTCTGCTTATACTATTGTCATTAAAGCAAATCCTTTCAACCGAATCTAGTTCTAATTACTCGCATTCGAACGAAACTCCCGGGTTGCAATTAATCTGTTTACCCACACATTTCTCTCTAAAGCAAGAAGGACATAATAAATATACAGAGCCAGGCTCATTTAACTGGCTCTTTAGAATATACCATCAACGCCTCCCAAACTATCGCATTGCCAGGGCAGCGCATGCAATGACTGCAAGTGTTGTTCCAGCTGGAGGTACCACTCTCTGGCGATATTTTAATAGTGGATGTGTTTAAAACCGATTTGTGGTGGTGCCGAATAATTTTCCAGGATAGAAACACTTAAATGAAGGCGAGGTCCAAATTAAATGTTAAACACCGGTGCGGTAGTGGCAGTGGCCCCTATTTGTTCTGTGTAGATGATTCGGATGGTTTCTCCGATTTGCCCATAGAAAGCCCGGCCAGCGAAGAATTATTTGGCAGCCGCAGCACACTCCACAAACGGTTACGGTGGAGAAAAATTGCCTTTCAAAGCCTAATTGGGTGCAATTAGAGTATGCAAAATGTAAAATAAACTGTTGTTTATATATGTTGGTATATGAATAAGCTGGTCAAAGGAAGCCCAACTTGAGTGCCACTAGTGTATACGTTGTGTTAGAGTAAAGGATATGGAAACTGTGTTTAAAAACTAATTAGTTTGCAGTAATGAATTTTATAAATTTTCCGGAGAAGTGGTTATCAGGAGTATAGTTCGAGGTTAGCTTAGGCAAGCACATAAAAACAACTTATACCGAATTGTTTATAGAACATAAATTATGTACTCGCATTTAAGTTTCAATACCCATACTTACAACCGGATTCGCTTCGTATTACTGTGTATTCAAATTTGAGGACTTATACGGAACTGCTTGTTTAACGCAGACCCCATTATTAGCCCGGAAATTCGAAAATAAGCACTTAATTTGTACCTAATTTTTAAAAATTAAATTTAAAATTTAAATAATGAAAATATGAGAAACAAAGAAAAGGCACTATCAGAGTTTGATCCCCGATTTGCAGCTGATTCGAATTTTATAAAACAATTTCATACAGTTGGGACGCAATAGTCAGTTGAAGTTGAAGAGGAACTTTGAAGAAAATGGAGACAACGAAATAACGAAATTAGACACAATTCTTTTGATGTTTGATTTGCTGGAATTTCTGTCGGTTATCTTAATGAAATGAAGATTTTGAATGTAGCTTTTCCATTTTTATGGACATTTTTAAAAATGGAGGAAACTGAAATCCGAAATGGCAACAAATGCAATTCGCCCGTATCTGAAGACTTGAAAAAAGATTTAAGTCATCTGAGACATATTAACGAAGTCAGCTTTGAAGTAAACCTCTCATTATTGATTTTCCTGAATGCAGTTCTTTGATACGATTTTCCAAAATGTTTGGTGTCACTCTTTTACGGAGTAGCAAAAAGAGAGTAGGAAGTGTGGCACTTCGTAACAAGCAATTAACCGTGAAATATTGAAAACTTATTTCGCTAGACATCTTACCAATTTGAGTAGGGGAGACCGGGGATTGTTGACTTAAAATGTTGACTTTTTCTTTTTTTGCATGAACTAAGACGGATATCCAAATAGCTCAAACATTATTTTAAACAGTTCCATTCGGTCTTTCTAAACAAGGTTATCCAATTAAAAAAAAATCGTGAAGACATGTTTTCCTAATTTTACTAGAGCACCTCGATTGTATCAACTAGCCCCGGTACCGGAGTAAATAAATTTACGTTAGGGGTCAGTTAACCTATGCCGTGAGAAACAGAGTTCTTAAAAATTTTGCCGATCTGACTGTTCGTCCTGATTTTCTGCGACGTGAAACGTTTGACCTTCTTACTGGCGGCACGATCAAATTTGTCTTGGAATCGCCGATTCCCACACAAACTTTCATCCCCTATATCATCCTGTCAAAGCTTTGTTTTCGACACATAAAGTAGCATATGGCCTTCCTTGGGCCCAATCGAAGCTATCAAGCTAAAAATCTTTAAAAAATAACCATCCTGTCTCGAGTAATGCGCGTAAAAACTCAAAACGCTCAACAACTTCTGTTGACTGTCATCATCGTCATCTCAAACATTTCAACTTACTCACTCATACTAATGCAATAAACTACTTGGCAAACAAAAATGATGCATTCAAACACCATCAAACAAATCGAAGTATATACTCCATTTCAAAAAGCTACTTAATGTGACACAGTAAACATAAGCAATCTTATTAGGTGTATTTAAAAAAAAAGAAATTTCAAAATTGTTTGCAACAACAATTTGCTTGCAAAATAATTAAAATAATTGACAATAGCAATTGGGATTTAAATTAAATGTTTTTTGTTGTATATGAAGTATCACTACTCGATTTCCACCCCGTTTATTTTTTTTTCAAATTGCATTTCCCCATACATAAAAAAAAAAATTAACATTTAGGGGAATGAAAAATAGACGTTGTTCGATTCTCCACCCTAGATGATATCCTTGCAAAAATTCACGAAAATCGGTCGATCCGTTTCGGAGGAGTTCAATTACGCACCCCGTGACACGAGAATTTTATATATTAGATTCAAATTTGTGCTTTGTTCTACTGATATTTGAATATTACCGCCTAGAAAAAAATCATATTTTTCAAATATGAGATTCAAAGCGTTCCTTGCGTTTTTGGTTATATGTATTTCATTTCGGTGGGCGAACTCTCGCAATGAGAGAAATGTGATACATTGTCAAAATTTAACCAAAAAGTAAGTTAGTTTCCATATGTAAAATAGGTTCTTTTAATCTGATTTTATTTCCAAAGTATTCACAGTAAAAACTTTTTCCCTTAAAACATCCGATTAAAGTCTTGTTTTCGTGACAAAAAAGGAGCCTTCCTTGGTTAGAAAGATCCATTCTCGAGTTATGCATGCGCAGACACGGGCATCAATGCTCGCCACCATACAACACAAGTGTACCTACGTATTTCTAACTAAATGGGGAATTGTGTAGCCATTCATTTAGCGGTTTTGCCTCTTTCTCCCTTTACCTACCCGCATACAAAATTTATTTTGCTCAGCTCCCATTTATCTTACCAGCGATTTTAGAAGTGTGATGCATTTAGTTCACGTCTTTTTCTTTCCGATTAATTGAAAAATAAATTAAGAAAATGTGCACACAAATTTCACACAACAAAAACCATCAGTTAAAGAGCTACCTATCTATATGTATAGGAATGGGAACCCACAGCTACATATATCTACAAGTTTTTTCTCGAATCCTTTTTTTCGCAAGACAAGTTAATTAAATCTTCTCGCATTAATCACAGCACCTATGTATGTATGTCCGTGGCAAGAACGTTTCGATAATTAATTCGTTGGTAATTTGTATTGTTACGAACGATGGACATTGAATTGCTTGATTTTAGCTCTCCCCTTTCACGCATTATTCTTATACTGCATCTTTTTCTCTCTCACGGCTAATTTTGAGTGATATCATTTTGTTGGGCTTTGTATAACTCCATACATAATCTGATGTGTTTTGATTCTTTATGATTGTGAATCATTTATTTCCCTCGGTGTCTTTTCATCCGAGAACTGTTTTCATCCGGCTATTTGTTAACTTTTGTTGAATACGAATAATTGGCCTTGATTAAACATTAAGTGTTTTTCATTCACCGTGTTTTTTTTGTCATAGATAATTTATAATTATTTGATCCGAGCTGGCACGGTTGATACACAATACACTTTATCAATAATTCAACTGATTTGGGTTAGTAGTATGCAAATGAGTTTTGAGAATATAATCGTATGTAATTGATTTGAAAAACATCTGTTGGTCTTTTCTTGTTTTGATAGCTGATAGGTACTGAATAAGGTTTTTGTATTTTATTTATTGCAGTAATTTGTTCGTAATTTTGTTCAATATGATTTTTTAATTGCTGAATAGATCGACATTAATATCACATTTACAATAAGAGCATGTATGTCGGCATTGTATTTTATATACATCAGAGAATTGAAATGAGTCGCGGAATGGCATGCAATTCAGAACTAATTCGGGGACATAAAGAAAATATATCCTATATAAATATTACCTATCTTTTTCTTTTATTTTTTTGAACTTTAAGATCTGAAAGAAGTTCCATCAAATTTTCGGAACCACCTTTACCTAAGGGATCGGAACGTTTACCTAAACAACTTTTAGAGCTATGACTGCAAAAAAAAAACACCTGAGCTGTTCATTCACTTTATTGAGGCTTTCAGTACCTACAGAACTCGAAAATATACTTTAACCTAAGTGGGAGTCTCTGATTGGGTAAGGCTCCAAGTGGTTGGAATTAGTGGAGAAGTAGGTAGATAATATTTGTTATGAAAAGTTTTGCGTGGGTACCTACTTGTTATTGCCTTTTTATTTTAATATTATTTTATTACATAAAAGAAAGTGTTCGAAGCGATGTTATCCCATAACTCGAGATCGGCCGAACGGATTTTGATGATTTATACTTTGTTGGAAAGGTATTTTCTCAGCACGGGTTTTAAAAAAAATCAAAATTTCAAAATGTCTTATTTTGACCACCCAGCGTGTTACGACAGGTTTTTTTTTTCTCGATTTTTAAAATTTTTTTTTTTTCATTTTGCATTTATTTATTTTGGCAACAACCAGAAATAGAATCAAATTTGATCGTAACGCCATCTATTATCGATCAATCGAGAAGCCAATTTTGTTTCATGTTTGGTGGCGCTGCCCACGTTGACTGCACCATTTGATTCAGTTGCGCAGTTTCTTCATTCGTTGCTGTTTCAGCGTCTATTAAATAGGAAGGATAGAGACGGCATCTCATTAAAGCCTGAAGCGGCCTATACATGTACACCTCATATAGGTACTTGCATGTGCAATGCAATCATTACTCTCAGTATGCATTGTAACTTTTAGGACTGAAGTTTAACTTTCCCGTTATGAAAATTCGTAGGTATATAAATATTAAGTTAAATATGTATGCCCACATACTTTTTACTACATATTTACTAAGCTCATGATTTAAAAAAACAAATATGTTCCCTCCTTGGCCTTTAAATAAAATAAGTCGATATTTTGAAAACATTATTGCTGACATAATATTATGACCATAATAAAAAATACATTGTTTTTGAAAACAAAGGAATTCAGACTTTCAAAGGATAAAATAATAATAATAGTTGAGCCTCACCTCAGGATTTAGGCTTATTAGTGCGCCTTATCACTATATTATTTGTGAGTTCTTTTGTAAAAGAAAGCTTTCAATTAAAAAATTATGATATGCGTTTCGTAACAAATTCTTAGTTTCAATATTTCATTGAACATGTATGATGTATTATATAGATATTAACTGATACAATTGTATCAGCTTTTGGCGTGTGGGGCGTGGGATTGAAAGAGATAGGGTGCGAAATGTACTGGGACTGAAAGAAAATGATTTAACATTTGAAACGAATACCTGTTAAAATTACGGAAGGAAGACAAATTATTTTATGCTGTGGGAAGAAATATCTGTTATTAGCCAACTCAAACGTTATGACTTATGAGAATAGATATTTTTTGCGAAAAAATGGCCCCCTACAAGATAGCAATTTTCTTTTTTCCATCAACAGTTCTGCAACCACATTTGCACGGGGTGTAAGCTAGTATTATCACAAAAATATACGGAGTTATGTGAAAATAGATCGGGAAATATAAATAGGTAACTAAAAAAATGTTTTTACGAATGTTGTGAGAAAAACTAAGTAACAAAACAGTAACAAATTTTGCAACATTTAGTTTGATATACTATAGCTGCATGGCTGTCGATAAAGAAGGCGAATTCTTCTGGATGTAGGTACAAGGTACTGACACATCTATGACGCCGGACTCTACCCAGTGTGTTGTTGATTACCTGTTTCCCATTACACAAATATGTCCAACTGTGGCAGGTAGAGGATAACCTCCAGTCCGGTAGTCCAAAAGTATAGTCCTTAATATCCTGGGCCTCAAATTTTGTACAAAATACAAAAGCAATTCAAAAACATACGGCAAATGAATAATTTGTATGTATCTTGTTATCATTTACGCCTTGTTTTTTTTTTTCATCTTTAAACTCAAGAAGCAGCAAAATTGAATAACTACATAAGTAGATATCGAGTATTGAGGGGTTGGAACACTATAAGAAGTATAGAGAAGGAAAGAGCCGAAGCCCTAATTATCTTTGCACCAGCGCAAGCCTCTTAGGTATAATTTGCCTGATTGATTTACATAACGATCGAAAATGATCAAGACATTAATTTATTTAAAAAAGAAAATACAAAAATATGTTGCGCTCCTTTAGTCAGTCGGCATTATATACACATACTGGTAGATGTACAAGTACACGGTATATGCGGGATCATCTTGGAGTTGCGGACAAAATGGGTAGCGAATTCCTTGGCACTGCGACTGCATGAACCTGTTCAGCGCGGTCTCGGTTCTTCCCCATCATCATCATCATCATCGATATGGGGATCGGTTTAGTTATCGTTTTTGGTCCTCGATCTTCTCATATTATTTTTTCTTTCTGGCCGTCCTCGGCCGTGATGAATTGAGCCATTACATTCTCCTTATAATATTGGCTTTGTGCGTCTCCAAACACAATGCACGTGGATGGATGGATTGCCCCGATGATCATCGTTTGCGCCGCCGACATAATTAATGTTAGTTTTAACGCTGGTCCCGAAAATGTTATTTTCATTGATTATATGTTGGCGGCAATATCGGCGGAAGATCGTGACCCTCCGCTGGGTAATTCTATACGCAAGGCACATTGTTTCCATTAATGAAATGGCAGACAGATTATCACCTGGATATGCGTCGCGCCAGACGATCGGCAACTGGCCAATTGATTTGATTCGTTCAGGCGATCAGTTGGTTCTTACTGACGATGCTAGTCGTTTATAAGACAAGTTTTCATTTTTATTTCGAGGGCACCTATAAACGTTTTCGTAAGAAAAGTGTTAACATTAAGGTGTTAAATTTGTATGGTATTATGTAATTGCGGCTATAATCAACTCGCCCTGGATTTAAACAATATTAACAATATTTATAACAGTAGAAAATGAAGAACATTTAGTGTTGAAGCATCTTAATATTTATTGGATCTGTAAATAGACTCTTAATATTAAGTGCTGTATTAAAAATATCCATCTTTAGTATTATCACGGTCACATATTTAATTTATGTTTAGACATTCAGTCCTGCGTCTTCGGAGCATGGCCAGACTACAGAAAATACAAGTGTGTGACACCTGACTACCCTAGAAATAGGTACCTATGCTTTTCAATTCAAGTTCAATTCATATTTGCCAAAGTACAAATAATAACAAATTTATTTTATAGTAGGTACATGAAAGCTGAAAGCAAAATAATTAGGCACATTAAATATACCTATATCTATAGGAATACTAGAAAACCCGGCGAACTCCGTTTCGCCACCAGATGGCTTCGTTTTTTGTAACATTTCGGTTGAGGAATAAAAGATGAAGAAAAATTATTATTTTTTTTTATATTTGAAAAGGAAAAACTTTATTTCATTTCGCAACAGTAATGAATTCATTTCGATTACAAAAATGAATCGTAATTTAGTTGAACTTCTCTAAGTAAAAAATGTAAGTGAATCCAAAGGAAATACTGAATCGATGCGTTGTACGTGTCCGAAAGTTATCCGTTTCATTGAAGTGCTCTTTGGTAAACCAAATTTTTTGTTTTTTGGTCTGACGTTAACACAAACAAAGCGGATGGTTTCCCAACTCGTGAACACGCAACGTATAGCTGCCCATGTGAAAAACAATCATTTTCTAAATGAAAAAATGCTTGCAACTGTTCAATAATTCGTCTCTTTAACTTATGTGTTCCCTGTACATTGCACCGCACATTCAGCTGATCCACCATCGACGAAATGAAATATATTTGCAGAAATTGATGCGGTCATCTGCTGTTGGCTGACCTGGTGAACTTCGTACCACCTAATTTTTATCTATTTGAATATTTTTTTGGATTCAAACTTAGTTTGGTGATTAAATAAATTTTGTTAGTAATTCAAATTAATTCAATGCCTTTCATTTTTCTGTAAAATAGATGATATTAACATTCAATGCAAAGATTTGTAGTAAAAAATTGCAATCGTTTGAATTCGAATGGTAAGTCCGTTGGAATCATCGGGATGCGTGGAATCAACACATCTTCTCCTCTATATTCTGCGGTATGCCCGGAGAAACACGTCGAATGAGCTCTTCCTTAGAATCGGTCATGTGGCAGAAATCAGTGGCCAATGTGATAAGTCCGGTCGATATATCAACAACAATCTTTCCATTATCAATGTACAACAATTGCTTCGAAAACACATCTGCAGTTTGATCTCGTCAATCGGCGTGCCTTGACATGCCGCCACAAATTTGATGTTTTCAAGCACGCATTTAGTTCGTGAGCTGCGGTTGATCGTGGGAATAACTGGAAGAGTCTCCCCAAAAATCACCGGATAATACAACCATGGCTATTCCAAAAATGTTTTTATTGTCACGAAGATCTTTCAACGTCCTGTCCACCGCCACCATTGACCTTTTGTGGGCCATCGTGCATTCGACCCAAACGATCAATTTGCATCATTGTAAGATCTTCGCATTTTTTTTTCGATTTTTCAAGATGGTGTCTGGTTGATTTGTATGTTCAGCGGCAATATCAATGCTGAATGTGAGAATGTGAAATTTCGTAGCCTTCTAACAAAGTTGCTGTTATACCAGATGAATGCTAGGGCAACTCATGCTGCGATCAAATCCATGCCAAAAGCAATGAAATTAAGAACGTTTTGGCAGTACCTCCGGGAGCACCCAGAAAGTAAATGCTACCAGTTCTTTTGTTCACAGCTTCCATTAAAGAGTCATACGCAATCATTTGTTGTCGATTCAATTGCAGAACATTTTTACGAACTGCTTCGGCTTATGCTTCAGTATAGTATTGTTTTGTTGTCCTCTTTGCAAATTGGTGGTTGAATGCATCGTGTATTGGACGATTAGGTGATATCATGTCCAACTGCGCACTTTATTCGCCATCAATAAACACTAACTCTAAAAGAAATATTTGTAACTTTAACAGCCTAGAAGAAATCTAACCACACCTATCAACTTGGTTGGTAAGCCTTCTCCCTTCACTCTCCACACCGGTACCGAAGGTGTTATGGTAGCTTTGAGCTGCCCTCCCCCTAACCCTACTCACGAATGAGCATAGTACCATGAATTTTACTCATTCATTTTTCGTAACAACCCCTTCGTGCACACTCAAAACGCTCAGCAACTCCTGTTGCCTGTCATCATTGTCCTCGTCATCTCAATCACCCCTCCATTTGAACTTACCCACATATTCAAATGCAAGGATATTGAAAATAGGTAGGTACTTCCCAAACAAAAATGATGGATACAAACAAATCAAAGTATCTACTTCATTTCAAAAAGGTACTTAATGTAACATAGTAAACATAAACAAACTTGTTAGGTAGCTAGCTATATCGTATATTAAAAAAGAAATTTCAAAATTTTTGACAACAACAATTTGCTTGGAAAATCATTAAAATAATTGACAACAACAATTGCTTTTAAAATTTAAAATATTTTTTTTTTGCATTTGAAACTACTCGATTTCTATCCAGTTTATATTATTTTCAAAGTGCATTTCCACATGAAAAACGAAATATGTGCCTACAACGCCAACTGTTAAGAATTTTCCGACTTTTCTTTTTTTTTATAAACCATCCCTGATTTAAGACGAACAAAACAAATCAAAAATCATTCAAATCGGTTGAGCCGTTCTGGAGTTATATCGTCAGGAAGGAAAACCCGACTTATTTTTATATAGTAGATATAAAAATAAGTTGTATTGTGTTTGTCGCCAATGTTCTCTGTAATGCGTGAACCGATTTTTATTCTGGAAATTTCCCATGAAAGGTGACGTTAATACCATAGTTCGTGAGGCTATACGGTCTTTGTAGTTGGATTGGTTCATGAGTTATAGGGGCGTGGTACCTCCCATACAAACAACTAAATCGATTGAGTTGAAATTTACACACAATCTAAGGTATGGGCCCAGGAGTATTTCTGTGAAGATTGGTCAAAATTGGACAAAGGGTTGTGGCACCCCCATAAAAAAAAACCTTCAAAATCTTAGGTATATTTCGAAAGTTGTGTAACACAGTGCATTCATTCACCCCAATTAAATTATTTCTGATTTAAATGAATTAGAAATTGTTTTTTTTTATTTTTGTTATTTACCGGTATGTACGGAGGTCCTTATCATTGGGAACAAACACTTGCAGATGCAGCAGTTGTCGCTCATCCTTCTCAATTTCGAACTTTATTTGCGATTACTTTATCTATACATGTTTTGCATCTGAATTGTGGACAAAATTTCAAGACTTTCTATCGGAAGATATTCTGATTCGAGTGCGTCAGGTTAAGGTAGGTACTCCTGTAATGGACTTCACGCCGGAAATTTATAATGAAGCACTGATTTGTATTGAATATTTCTGTTTGTCGATTGCTAATAAATCATTAGCACATTTGGAATTGTGATCATCTAGTCGTGGAATGAATGAAATTGTTGATCTAGAATTGCAACGTCAACTACAATACGATCGCAATGATACTATATTATGCAAGCTGTCAATAGTGATGCCGGTGGACCGGAAAAACGTTTTTAATTTCATTGTTGGGCAGCACATTCTGCTTTGAAATTGCCAACATGTAACATTTCATAAACATCTGGAACGGCAAAATTATTGAAACGTTGCGGTATCAGTATCATTATTTGGAATGAATGCACTATGGCAAATAAGTCTTTTGGAGCTTTGGAAAGAACAATGAAATATGTTCGAGATAATTTAGAGTTATTTGGTGGTGCATTGATTTTATTTTCAGGCAATTTCAGACAAACAGTGCCCGTCATTCCTAGATTTTCATATTTGGAGATTTGTTAAGTTATTGAAACTTACTATCAACGTTCGTGTTCAGTTGCAGAATGATCCATCAGAAAAATTCTCTAAGAAATTGCTGAAAATTGGAAATGGTGCATGCCATCAGTTAATGTAAGTGGATTATTAGCATTGCCAAATGATTTTTGACGTTTTGTACTGTCAAAAGAGGTATTGATTTAAAGCGTTTTCCCTAACATAGCACAACAGTATAAATGCCATGCGTGGTTGAGTGATAGAGCAATTTTAGCTGCTTAGAACAAGGATGTCAGTGAATTATACAATCCGCTATTCCTGCCAACTTAGTTTCGTACAAGTCTGTGCATACAGTTACTAATAAAGAAGATGTTGAGAATATTATCCAACAGATTTTTTGAATTCGTTGGATTTGCCATGATTGCCTCCGCATAATCTCCAATTGAAAGTTAGAGTCACCATTGGCATTGTTATGCTTCGGAATATTAATCAACTTCGTTTGTGTAATAGTACAAGTCTTACTGTTAAAAGATTATTGGCTTATGTAATTGAATATACTATTTTTACTGGAAAATTTAAAGGCGAGGATGTATTCAAGCCAACGATTCCATCGGATAACTATTGCACGTGATTATTTACAGCCTGTGGCGGAGGGTCAAGAGCTATACATACGTATGATGGCTCCGATTCTATACTTGCCCTTGTTTCAATACAAGGCAGAACATTTAATTTGAATAAATCAATTTAGCTGGGAAACTGCTCCAAAACATTTTTTATTATATTGGCTATGATTTTTTTCACCGTTGTGTAGTGCAAAGTATGTCACCCCTTCAAGAACGTTTAGGTTTATAAACCGTCTGAAAATAGCAGATAATTTCGATGGTGATGGCCCCTAAGTTCAGCCCCCTCCAGTAGTCAGCCGCTGACATACAAATCACAGCGCAATAGTAAATGGTTTTGCCTTTCTTCCAAACAAAAAATATTACTCTATTGGGTAACACTTCTTCTCGCTCTGTGCAAAAAATTGACACAATACACTTGTTACTTCGAGCGTAACAAATATAAGTCTGCGTACAGTTTTCATAAGTGCAGGATACGAGTGGTTTACCAAAAAAAAAATATTTGAAGTGACTTTGTAAAAGTGATATAATTACGAATATGCTGAAGGCATGTGCAGTTTATGATTATTATTATGATATTAACACTTTATTTATCTTTTTTCTTAACTTAAAATGTTAAAAATATTTTCTGTTAAATAATTAAGAGGGGGGCTGACCTTATGAGACATTATTTGTATGATTATCCTAAGCTCAGCCCCCCCGGCTGACTACTGGAGACTACCTTAATTTATTATTTTTCATAGCTGAGTATGCAAAATGAATGGAAACTTCAATCAGTATTGATTCTCGCAAAAATTTCGATAAAATTTCTTTGATTTCCAGTAGTCAGCCGCCCAGTACATTTACTTGAGAAATGGGGGCTGACTATGAGAGACACGGTTCTTTTAAACGTTCTCCAGTCGTCAGCCCCCCCTTCTTATGAAAATTTGTAAATTACATTGGGGCTGACTACTGGATACTTGCGTGGCCGACTACTGGAGCTGAGGGGGCTGACCACTCGCAACTCATACCTTTTTCACTTATTTTGCAAATAGTTTGCATTAGGTAGTTCATATCCCTAATAAGCTTAATATTTTCCAATCCACAGACTTCAAACATTCGGAAAAGCCAAATACTAGATTAAATAGTTTAAAAATGGATTTTTAAGGACCAATCAAACTCAAAAAAAAAGTTAAGGGGCTGACTACTGGTGCCATCACTAGGCGCATATTTCTGATAATGTTGTCCAGTCCCAGTGCACTATGGGTTGTACACTCTGCAGTTGTATTTGTCTAAACTATGTATACTTCTAGTCAGCGATTGAATATCATAATAGACGTCAAATTAAATTATATATTTTTTTATTAACCTCAAAGTGCCTAACTCAGCCCAATTCTCCAATAAAAAGAAACATTTTTCGAATAATAAAACCATGCTACACAAACATACTCTCATAATATATACCTATATATGCACATTACTCCCCGCTCATTGCCCACATTATATCCGGTTTCACTTGCTTCACCACCATCGGCACCATCCCTTTACGTATATTCAACTTAAGGAGACGAAATTAAATACAAATTCACCAAATTGTTTTGGATACCATAAGGAGCAGGGCAGGAGCCGTGTGTTTGTGTGTTGGAATTGGATTAACCACCATTATCACATGAACTCATGCACACACACTTGAAGCCACAGAAAATCAACAAACCACCAAAATCTCGTTTTCCACAACAATCTGTTTCAATATAATATGAGGGGGTGGACGACTTATCTCATTCATCCTCTTGTATACCTATGTGTTGTGATTTCTCCAAATATGTTGGTTTTAGTTTGTATCCCCTGGGTGCCATAGCTTCAGACGAGCTCATCTTTTACTTAAGTTTTACATATTTTGTTCACCGCTGAACGAAATCAGGAAAGGGAGATGGATGCCAAGGTCCATGGTGTGTTCTAGAATTGGCCCACAGTCACTTGTCATTGCCTCAAACAAAATATCCAATAATCTCGATACAGTGGCGAAATACAAAAAAAAGAAGAAATATCCATGCTCATAGACATACACATCACATAGTAAGAGCATCATAGAGGTCGATTCTGTTATATAGTTGACTGAAGCTACAGCACCATCATCTGGTAGGAAACTACCCCGTCTGTATACAAACACAATGGCTATACCAATGACACAACATGCGCAAACCGGTGGGCCAAGCAGAGGAGGTTGGTGCAGATATAAATGTCATTTTGGGGAATTACGAAAATATCAAGAGGGAAAAATTCATTTCAATCTTTGGCATTTGGGCCGTTGCCATGCCGGATGAAGAAGACAGTTTGGGGAGAAGTTGTTGCTGTAGATACTTTATCCTCATCATCTAAACTCATTTAATATACCATACTATGTGCAATGCTGAGCGAAGAACGTATAGTGGAATGGGAATAGAGAATTTCATGGTTTAGCTAACATGCCTTCCAGAGGGAGAACCACCGACCGGATCATACAACTTGTTAGGGAGACAAATTTAACCGAGGGCTTTCAATTTCTGGGCCGCCCCAGACTATGTTCACCATTGTCGTTTTTATTTTCCTTTCGTTTTTGGAGTAGAGATGAAAGACGTTGCTGATGCCGCCTACATTTAGATGGGTAATAACTGAGAATGTTGGATTTAACCCCCCTGTAAAAGGACACACAACCAAAAAAAAAAGAAGACCAAAGTGTGCGGGGGGTGACACAATGAATTGGTATCCATTGTTGGCCGCAAAATAGGCGTTTGTTGGAGAAACTTGAATTGAATTAATTTCTAAAGTTTCCCCGATGGGGACGTTTACTTTTTTTTTTTTGTTTTAGGTTGAGCTAATAAGATTGGACAGCTCCGATAGGACATTGTGGTTGACAATGTTGGGATTATTAAATAAACGGTGTAGTAACTTTGCGAACAAAGAGAGTTGAGTTAATATACTTTAAATATTCTTAAAGAAAAGATGTATATCAAGGCGAGATAGGTCGGTAGGTATGATTATACCGACAAGTTAATATATGAACTTAAAAGGTTAATGGTCACTCAGAGTAGATGTCTTTATTCTGCAATACTGCGGCTACAGGCAGTCGCCTGTTAACTTTAATTTATGCTGTACGTGCGCCAATCCATATCAGGTAAATACTAAAATATGCGTAGCCCATGATATGATGCTAAACGATACCAAACCCCTTCATACTGCAAGACCTGTCATATTTTGTGTATCGGTTTGCTATATTAGAAATACATAGTTACAAGCCTATTAATGCTTATAAGTTCAAAATTTAATCTATTATGAAAACAATCTCGGGAAAATAATTTATTAATTTAGTGACTAATAACTTAAAATTTAATGAAGGTTAAAGTAGGGAGATATGTTAGATAGTTTTTGTTTTCGTTTAAACTCAAAAAATAAAGCATATTTGAATTTAAAACATACATAAATATTAAATATAAATATACTAGCTGGCCCAGCGAACTTTGTTCCGCAAAGATCCGTTAATGTAGCTAATGAAATTAATAATTCCGAGCTTTCGCTTCCGGTCAATTTAAATTCTTTATTCAAAAACTATATTAAAATAAATATACAATTGCAATAACCGCAGCGATTTACTTGTCAGCCAACCTACCGTACCGCTTTTCACTGAAGTGCTATATGGTACATAGCATTTTTCGTTCCATTTACGGGTGCGTACACGTACAAAGCGAGAGGTTTGCCGACACGTGAGCACGCCACATACAACTGATCATGTGAGAAACATGGAACGCTATGCTGGTGACGATTGTGTTGTTGTCTATCTCGGTCTCCAGTATGGACGACAGCATGATATTTTTTCCCGAAGTTCTGACATATTCTCTCGATTGTTAATATTCCGATCTGACTGTTCGTCCTGATTTTCTGCTACGTGAAACGTTTGACCTTCTCACTGGCGGCATGATCAAATTTGTCTTGGAATCGCCGAATCCCACTCAAACTTTCATGCCCTATAATTATCATCCTGTCAAAGTTTTGCTTTCGAGACATAAAGTAGCCTATGGTCTTCCTTGGGCCCAATCGAAAATATCAAGCTGAAAATCTTTAAAAACTAACCATCCTGTCTCGAGTTATGCGCGTAAAACTCAAAACGCTCAACAACTCCTGTTGCCTGTTATCATCGTCACCTCAAATATTTCAACTTACCTACTCACTCATACTCATAGGCCCAGGATCCCTATGAGACCTGTTGCGCCAACTTTTATTATTATTATTACTCACTCATACTAATTCAAGGATCCTGAAAATACTTGGCAAACAAAAATGATGCATTCAAACACCATCAAACACATCGAAAGCGTATCTACTCCATTTCAAAAAGCTACTTAGTGTAACATAGTAAACATAAGCAAACTTATTAGGTGTAGGTACATATTTAAAAAAAAAAAAAAATTTCAAAATTGTTGACAACAACAATTCTTGGAAAATAATTAAAAAAATTTGTCAACAACAATAATTGCTTTTAAAATTAATTTTTTTTTTATTTGAATTATCACTACTCGATTTCTACCCCGTTTATTTTTTTTCAAAGTGCATTTCCACATACAAACTTTCATAACCTCTTCCATCCCCTCAAAGTGTTGTTTTCGCGACAAAAAGTAGCCTATGTCCTTCCTTGGTCCAAAACGAAACCGTCAAGCTCAAAATCGTTGAAATCCAACAATCCGTTATCGAGTTATGCGCGCACACACGGACTTCATTGCCTTTTATATATATAGACTAGCTGACCCGTGCTCGCCTTGCTTCGCCAGAGTTCCACTTTTCAAATTTAAAACAAAATAATAAGAGCTATACAAACCCACTTCGGTGCTGTAAGTGACGTGTAGCAAGAAACAAAGGAAAGAATGACTTAGTTTTATAATAGTAGGGATTTTTTAATTATGTAGTTGTCGCACATAAAAACGTCACCTGCTCTTTTTTGTGTTGATACCTATTCGTGCGATTTGAATATGTACAGTCTTCGACACTTTTCTAAGCGATTTCCATTCACTGGTTAAATTTTGTATTAAAACATTAGAAATATCCGTCCCGATTGATTATTAAATATTTATACATAAATAATTTACAAAAATTGATTCACTCGATGCAATGCCTTTCTTTGCTGGAGAAAAAAATCACTAAAATGTAAACAAACTCTACCAGTTGTCAAATTCAAACGCACTTGTTATTGGTAAATCTGAAAAAATATCTTGGTTCGCAAAAGTGCTCTGAAATTTGAAAAAGATTGCTTTATTTGTACCAAGCGAGCATATAAATTGCTCTGAGAGAAAAAAAAGTGCTCTCAGAGCGCCCAATCGAATACCACATTACATTCAAATTATTAAATTTCCCTAGCGAACAAAAAAATCGACAACAGCGCCACCTATCGGGTCCAAAACTATCCTATCTTTCTAGCTGCATACAACCATGCACACATACAAAGTTTCATTGAGATCGGTTGAGTTTCTCAGAAAACGGACAACAGCGCCACCTATCGGGTCCAAAACTATCCTGTCTTTCTAGCTGCATACAACCATGCACACATACTAAGTTTCATTGAGATCGGTTGAGTTTCTCAGAAAAATCGACAACAGCGCCACCTATCGGGTCCAAAACTATCCTGTCTTTCTAGCTGCATACAACCATGCACACATACAAAGTTTCATTGAGATCGGTTGAGTTTCTCAAAAAAATCAACAACAGCGCCACCTATCGGGTCCAAAACTATCCTATCTTTCTAGCGGCACACAACCACAAACACAAACAAAGTTTCATTGAGATCGGTTGAGTTTCTCAAAAAAATCGACAACAGCGCCACCTATCGGGTCCAAAACTATCCTATCTTTCTAGCGGCACACAACCACGCACACAAACAAAGTTTCATTGAGATCGGTTGAGTTTCTAAAAAAATCGACAACAGCGCCACCTTTCGGGTCCAAAACTATCCTATTTTTCTAGCTGCATCCAACCATGCACACAAACAAAATTTCATTGAGATCGGTTGAGTTTCTCAAAAATAGCGACAACAGCGCCACCTATCGGGTCCAAAACTATCCTATCTTTCTAGCTGCATACAACCATGCACACATACAAAGTTTCATTGAGATCGGTTGAGTTTCTCAGAAAACGGACAACAGCGCCACCTATCGGGTCCAAAACTATCCTGTCTTTCTAGCTGCATACAACCATGCACACATACTAAGTTTCATTGAGATCGGTTGAGTTTCTCAGAAAAATCGACAACAGCGCCACCTATCGGGTCCAAAACTATCCTGTCTTTCTAGCTGCATACAACCATGCACACATACAAAGTTTCATTGAGATCGGTTGAGTTTCTCAAAAAAATCAACAACAGCGCCACCTATCGGGTCCAAAACTATCCTATCTTTCTAGCGGCACACAACCACAAACACAAACAAAGTTTCATTGAGATCGGTTGAGTTTCTCAAAAAAATCGACAACAGCGCCACCTATCGGGTCCAAAACTATCCTATCTTTCTAGCGGCACACAACCACGCACACAAACAAAGTTTCATTGAGATCGGTTGAGTTTCTAAAAAAATCGACAACAGCGCCACCTTTCGGGTCCAAAACTATCCTATTTTTCTAGCTGCATCCAACCATGCACACAAACAAAATTTCATTGAGATCGGTTGAGTTTCTCAAAAATAGCGACAACAGCGCCACCTATCGGGTCCAAAACAATCCTATCTTTCTAGCTGCATACAAAGATGCACACGAACAAAGTTTCATTGAGATCGGTTGAGCTTCTCAAAGAAAAAAACGACAAAAGCGCCACATATCGGGTGTCGGTCGCTCGGTATCGATGACGCGGTTTCGTTTTCAAAGTAACCCAAATTCATTAATTTCTTCTTATCTAAAAGTGCCCAACGCGCCTAAAGAAATAATAACCTCAAAAAAACATAAGGCAGAAAAGGTGCAGTTGCATATGCATGCATACGAAAAAAAACAATACCGAGCACAAACGGGATTCGTTCGTGGCATGCATCATCAGATCACAATCAATATAGCGCATTTTAAATCACAATTTAGTGTGACTCCCTCCCAATCTCAATTACATTACATACCTGACCTGACCTATCTCCCTCCCACCCATGCACCACATTAATACTCCACCCATAAGGCCACAACTCCACTCTCTCCACTATCCCCAGTTCAATTTCAATTTAAAAGAAGTGAGAAAAAAAAAACAACACAAAGCACAAAAGGTGTATGAAAAAAAAGAGAAACAAAAAGCATACAGCATTCAGCAAAGAGAGAAACAGGTTTTGCCGCACACACACACAAAATTTCCTCCACTGAATGCCGGGCAAATCCAACGATCTAGCTTCAATCGAACATTTTACTTTTTTGAGCTGTATAAAATTTATAGTTTAATGCTTATTGTACAGCTTCAGGACTACGTACAAAGATGATTTATATCTTAAAATCTTTGTACATAATTGAACTTTATATTAAAAAAAAACCTATTTTATTCGGTTGAGTCATTCCAAAGCTAGGAGCTAGAAGGCATTCGAGAATTACAACTTTTGTTAGATATCAGCTTAAATCTCCGCTTCCGGACAGCGGATAATGATTAAACATTATCCTAAATTCTAATATCGACAATTTCCAATGCAATTGTGAAAACCGAAATCAATTCCGTGCAGTACTTCTTGTGCCTTTAGCACACAAACTATTTAAAGCCTGAAAAAAGTTACAGTTTTATTATTAGTAAGGATAAGGATAAGGATAAGGATAAGGATAAGGATAAGGATAAGGATTAAATCTTTATTTAATTTAAAAACAACAAATTGGAACCTATATATTTTTGAAACGTAAACGACTTGGCACCCTTAGGTGGGTGATATGACACTTGAAGGTTTCTTGGAGTTTTTCTTTCCACACCTGTTACAAGTATTTAAAAAAGATGCACCCTAAGGATGTGCGACTAAAAATGGCATATTAGACATTTAATCCATTTATCTGTTTTCGGATTTCAGAAAAATTTACCTCAATATGAAATTAAGAGGTGTCATATATCTCCCAAATATTGTTTTTTTTTTTTGTAAGTGGAAACAAGCACACGCGATACTCTTTTAATTTGTTGGTAGCAACGAAATAGTTTTCGATTTTAGGTATTTCGATTTAGGTTGAAATAATTTTACAGATTGGGGATTGGGTTAAGCAATTTCAATGCAAAAGCAATTCACCTATCCGCTCAAATACCTATACAGAACTTAAGTTGTAAGTAGGACTTAATTTTGTTTAAGAAACTGGCCTCCATCAAGTCGTTGAAGAATTACCTTCCGACTTCCGAGGTGCTTTCTTCTACACCGAGCAATTGCTTCATATTCACCATGACGCCAACGTCCATTACCTGGTTTACTGGACTTCTTTAATTAATTGGAGTTTTACACTTTAAGACGATCCCCATTATACTTGTAAATCAATGTACTGTACATAGAAACGACTCATATAGTGGTGGAAGTTGTAAAGGAAAAACGGACTAAAGCTATGTCCGGAACCGCGCAGTGCCGCCTGACCTACGAACATGACATGGCAGAGAACTCCATAGGATATTGATGTTTACAAGAAACTGTCACTCACATGTAAGACAAGAAAATCATGGATGTAAATATAAGTTGAGAGGATCTCTTTGATACACTAAAGCTCAACTGAAAGAGATAACTGCGCTGATTAGTCTGGATAGTCTGGATCACATTGCAAGAGATCTGTAACGAAATTGATGATCGAGAGACATAATTATGAAGTAATTTTGCGTACCTAGAAATAGATAGATTATAAGGCTACCGTATTTCTATAGTTTTCTGTGTGTATGATGTTGACTAAGAAAAGTTCCATCTTTAAGTTTTTTTTTGACACTGACAGCTGTTTCCCGCCCGAAATCTTGTCAGAAAGTCAGTATCATACCTCCGCGAAATGAGTCGCTTTACGTTTGAACAATGGTTGCGAAATAATGAAGACTTATTTCCAAAGTGAGTGCTGTATAGTGTAGCCCAAACAGTGTTTTTTTTTTGAAGCATCCACAGCGCCTGTTGTACGCAAGTTTATGAAAAAAGTTCTTGAAACTGGTTTGGAAGTGGACAACATTCATGGTCCAATGCATCCATAGAGAGTAAAAGTTTAGTGCGGATTGTGGAGTGGTTACATCATTGGACCATTTCCTTCCAAAATGAGGCTGGGAACAACGTTTCGGTCAACGGTGAGCGTTACAGGGCCGACATGGATTTGGACAACCTCTAGTTCATGCAGGAAGGCGCGCCATGCCACAATCTATCTCTTGGGCACCAAATTCCCAAATCGTGTTATCAGCCGTCTTGGCCATGTAAATTGCCCCATTTGACCCCTTTGGACTTATTTTCGTGGGGAACCGTGAAGGACCGATTTTATGCCAATAATCCCGAAACGATTCAAGCACTTAAGTCCAATATAATGCAAGTAACCCGTGAGATACCTACAGCCCGAAACCATCAACAAGGCCTTGGAAATTTGGAGTGGCAGTTGGCAGAATGCGCTACTGCGAAGCCAGCTGAGGCAGCCAATCGAACGAGGTTATATTCCATAATTAATGGTAATGTTTGCTCTTACTCATAAAGCCATACCACGTGGACAAAATTTTATTTTGCTCATTTTATAGCAGTTTTGTAAAGAAACTAGTAATTGGCTGATCCTGTATATAGCTCATGACTAGAAATGGTGTTATATTCACACTATTGAAGACCATTGACCTGAAACCGCACTATTGGTTGGGTTCATGGCCATCTTGTAATGTTAAAGAGAGAGTTGGTGCAATTTAGAGGCTCTCCTTTCTTGTTGAAGTGTATTTTCCTTCGACCTAATTATGGTCACGAAATAGTGTATGCTTTATGCACCGCCTTATCTTTTTGTTGTGTATCTGGTTCAAGGATAACGTCTGGGAAGTCCTATCGTATGATTAGTAATATCACTTTTAAATGACTCAAACTATAGCAGTTCCCCAAAAAGACTTGTGCTATTCAGACGCACACATTTTTGATTTTTTTTAAATTACCTACATACCTAATACTGTTCCAAGTTCCACCCTGATTTTCCGTCTTCAAAAGCAGCTATAACTTAAAGTTATACCTCTTAAGTTGTCCCTATGCTAGGTACCAACATTTACCTACTTAAATACAATTTCAGCTTCGTCGTTCATTATCTACCTGTAGCAATAATAATCAACCTAGGTAACTAATGATAATGATACTTAATAAGCCCAGTCAGTGCTTAGTAGTCGTTACTTTTGCCCAAAACTAACAGCATCATATTAGTCGAAGGGAAAATCAATTTCCCTTGTTGAAACACTGCCGGATGCTAGACGTCTCTTTATTAACTGACCAATTTAAGTTAGCCGAACACAGCCGCAGATGGAATCAAATAATTACCACCCGAGGAACGTTGTTACAAGGGAGACAGCAAAAAAAAAAACAGGAAAATGAGGTAGGTACCTAGTTACCAAAAAGAAAACAATCCCATACTTATTAACCAATAAAGCTGACCAACACATTACTAAGCCCACAACCCATGACGCGCTGTTCTACTGTTTTGAAAAACACAGAATCACTTGGCTACAAGTCGACTCCTCCCATCCCCGCGGTAAACTCGTTTTAAGTGAAATTACTTAATTTTCTCAGGCAATTTATGTGTGATGATAATCGAGGAACAGTGAAGAAAGATGGACAGCGCTCAGCGGCCAGTCAACCGCATGACGGTCACCGCTTTTCCATCATCGTAAAGCAACAGCCATTATAGGTTATGTACAGTACACCAATAGGAGCAACAAAAAGAACAATAATTCCAATGCATGGTACTGGTTCCTTGATACTGGTACATTTTGGTCTTCCCCCAGCACTCCCCCGCAATAGAAGTACAAATCCGCAATCAAGAGCGAACTAAACAGCCAACTTGCATTGGTAGTTGGCACACAACTATTATGCACAGGCACCTACAACTACAAAACAAAACAATACATTTTGGACAAATTACTTAGAGAGAAACATCGCTTATAAGTTATAACACGTAAGACTGTAACTGGCAGCGAAAAGAGATTACATAGGGGGCCGACTCTTACCAACAATGGCGCTTATGGCATATACAGGCTGGGCTGTTACCTTATTGTGGTGTGCACTGTGCAGTGTAACTAACACATACAATTTAATTTTCGTTTTTATTATTATTATTATTTCTGATTCTGACACGATAAGACGCGACCAAGGCGAACCGAGTCCGAATGTAAGAAACGAATAATGTTTCTTGCACCTTTTTCCGAAAAGGTAATTAATTATAGTCAACACAATATAAGGAGAGGCTTACCGGACTTGTACAACACACAGTAAATTTTTAGTAAAAATTGAAAGGCTGATTGCGGTTTCGCTAACTGACGGAGCAGTGTCTAATAAAGTCATCATTATTGAAGTTGTCGATAAGCCACAACACATTAGATTCCCCTTCAAGTTCTGGGATAATATTCAATGGGTACCGAATTTGAGCTGTTTTCGCTGAACGTATTAACTAAGCGAGTTGATCAAAATTAGGTTTTTCAAACGTATAATTTTTAGAGGAACCATTTTACATTTTAATTAGTTATGAGTATGTTTTAGAATAAATTAAAACATGATTATATTGCCGGAAAGTGTCAGTATATCTGTTACATTTTTTGGCTGAATAAGTAGGCTGAATGGGTAGATTAACAATCCGGAAAGAATGATAGCATTTGATGCAATAGGTAGGTATATAGGTAACTTCCCTATAGTGATACACACTTGTTTTGGACAGTAACAGAATGGGCAGTAAAAAAATAAACTCACCAGGATCCTATAACAGTAATATACTAATACGGTCATGTCCCCGGCAGTCGAACACTTAGTGGCTCACGTTAAAGTGATCGTTCACTGTGAGGAAACCGTTCAATGTAAATAAGTTTATTAGTTGCTCAAGCTCCATATTCCTTATTAGAATTAAGTTTTGTTTAGTAAATTGAAATGTTTTTTGTATAAAAAAGTAAAAACTGAAATTGGCCTAGGTGTACAAGTGTATGGTGCTTCTTCCCGCATTCGCGACAACTATAGGTATACTAGACGGGCAATTAGGTCCTGTGTGTTCAGTTGATTTTAAGCAGTTTATGCACAACTTACGACTTTTAGTTTGTTGGATGAGTTCGGAAATAGACAAATTCTGAAAGTTATCGCAGCAATTAATAAAATGCCCTGGGCTAGAGAAAAAGTTACACGCATTCTTGGCGACTGTGAACGATTTTGGCCCAGCCATCGGAGCAGGCTTCTGTTTCTTATTAGTGTCATATTTAGGAGGTGTATCGAGATTAAATAAATGATTTATAACATTAGCTTCAAGGTGCTGTGCTATCTTTTTTAGGAAAGTTGTTAGTTCCAACAGGCTAGGAAGCCGATCCACCGGTGCTTCATCATTCCACTTACTCAGAGTCAATGCATCCAATTTTGATTGGATGATAAAAACGATGAGATCACCCCAATGGACAACCGGTCGTTGCAGATTCCTTAGACCAGTTAAATGGTTTCCGATTTCGTCGACCAAACTCCTTAATTCCACAGCAGACGCCTTTTGAGACTTGGGGTTGTTGAAGATACGCCGTAGGCCGTAAGTGTTCTTGAGCGATGACCTTTCGATTTTCAAATCGCTCCTTTTACCTGTTTAACGTTTTTGCGGATTCGCTCAACTTCGACACAAGATAGTGAAATTTTGCTTGTTTTGAAATCGCTGGATTGTCATGCACTAAGTAACAAAGCGATTGTACCACACCATCCACTTAGTCACGTCACCTGAAAATGTAGGTAATTCAATAACTGGTAATTTAATTGAATCAGAATTAGAAGTTTGCGATACGTCCATTGTTTTTTCCTTTGACTGATTAATCAGTACTTTCAGCGTCGCTATTGTGACATAATAAATCTCCTCATACTTAGACCGTTCCGTCTGAAAATCGTTGGCCTCAATTTTTGACTGAACTCCGTTGAACGTGCGGAAGGCTGACTGCAGGAACTCCACGCGTATTCGAAGTTCGCGTAGAGAAAAGTTTGCTGGATCAGCGATCGCTTTGGCAGCAAAATCCTTGACTCTTTTAATTTGTTCGATTGTTACCGAACGTCTATTTTATAGAGCCTCTAGTGCGTACAGCTTCTTTACATTAACCTTAAGCGTTGCCGGTGGAGCATTGGTTGGGTCTTCTAAATTGTCTTCCTCCATTTGCAATTTTTTTTGTGTCGGGGTCACCAAAATGTTGGGCGAACGGCAAGCGTTTTTGGTTCTCCGTTTTTAATTGTCGAAAATAAAATATTTTTCTTTAAGATGAAGGAGATATTCCTTGATTTTATTTTCACAGCGTTACAGCTTGGCCTTGTTATAAAAAGAGAACAAAAAAAAAGGTATAGGAAACTTTTGAAATTTGACAGTTCATGGTTAAGCTTCATATTAACAGGGTGACAATATAATTATTTAGAGTTCGCCAAAATAATTTAATGAATAGGTAATAGATTTTTATAGTAACTAATTATGACTTAACACAATTTTATTTTCCAGTAGTCACACTTGTTTCCTGAAGCCGACCATAAAGATAAAGTTTCCTGATTCCGAAAACAAGATTTCATTTAAAGACTAATACCCCATTGTCTATTTACACCGAGACGAAAACCGGGTTTCCGCGAAAACACTCGAAAACTTCATCCTAAACAGAAATTTTCCCATACATATTTCAGTTTTTAAAACCAGTCGTTTGTAGTGGTTTCCCAGGAAAACACAACGAAAACGATTTCCAATAGTTGGTTTGTTAAAACAAACACACCTTTTTCAGCAAATTCAGCAAAACTGCTGACCGAACAAATGTCACAGCTTCAAATCATTTTCCACGCTTTATTTTTAAATGCTCTGAATTAATTTTATTTGTTAATTAATGCGAGCGAAATTTGTAACCAAAATAGTTTACACAGACGTTTTACGACTAGTGTCTCACAGGTGATAGAAACGTCAAACGAAAACTTGTTATTGCTCGGTGTGAATGCATCGACTAGTTTTCGATGAAAACAAGGTTTTCGGCTCGGACTCGGTGTGAATAGGGTATAAACTTAAAATATCTATAAAAAACGCATTTTTGAGCTCTTTGAAATTGATTGAAATACCTACCTATACATATTTTGTAGGTTTTTATTAAATTTTATTGAACACCTACCTTAGGTTAATTTAGAGGGTCTGTCAATCTGGGAGGTTCATTTGAAAGGCTTCGATCGAAGGCTGAGAGTTAGTTTTCAAAGTTGAGGCAGGAAGAGGTAGGACAGTTCCTACACAAATGTAATTGTAAAAATATGTTTGAGCATAGGAAACTAAAAAGTATAGGAGTTTCCTTGATCCGAAAATTAAGAAAAAATTCTTCGAAAACTAGCCCAAAAGATTTTGTTATGTTTATTAACAGAAGAGTGTAAAAAATATTAAATTTCTTATAATGTTCCATTTGTTAGCGATTTGAAGTTGAAATAACACGTAAAGGTTAAGTTTATTATGTTCGAAATTTAAAATAAAATAAAATTATTAATTTTTAAGATCAAATTTGTTCTAATATAAACTGAAATAGACATTATGAATATAAATAAAAACATTTCCAAATAAGTATTTACCTAAACACGCAGTTTCTCACGACACCCCCAAAAGTTTATTTTTTTCTGATGAAACGGATAATGATGCATTCTTTGAAATCTAAAAACCAACTACCATTTCTTTTATGTTAATATTGATTTAACTAGTAGTTGCCAGTGCCGGACGGATTAAAAGGAATAAAACATTTAGCATTTCGCATTTGCAGAATTTTAAAATCTGAGATATAATACAGTTTGTTCGTGTTCGCATTTATTCGAACATAGTACCTACAGACAGCACTATCTATTTATGATCAATTATGTAGCTACTCCAACTTTGCAATTGATTCTTTAAATTGTGGTTTGGGATTTATCTTATTTATCTTTAGAAATTTATTTAAAAAAATCATACGTCTCACAGCATCTCACAAAATGATGCATGAATATGAAAACATTTAAATATACCTATATGTAGTAGAGTAGTAGTATTTATTTATTTAGTAAAGATTACTATTACAATAATTTACAATAATTTATATTTATGTATCCTATGTACTCTTACTGGAATGTTTTGTGTAGATTGAAAAGCATTGATAGTGGAAAATGAAAATTTTTAATTTACAAACCAAATCTATATACCGCATGTACATTGTACACCATCACACATTCCTAACACGTATGACTGATACCTATACAAAATAGCCGTGCTACTGAAAGGGGCAACATTACTTGCAAAACAAAAAAAAAAAAAAAAACACGTGACACGTATTTTGTTCGGCCATCTTGCTTACGTGGTAGGCATTATGGGAGAGTTCAAAATGTTGATAATTTTATAGCGATGGCTTACGAAATTCCGCTTTCCTATAAAACATAATGGTTTCCGGATGTGATAATCGGTCAAATATTTATTTATTTCGCATAACTGATTGATGAATAGTTGTGAATAAACAGATCCAACATTATACACTTCAACAAGACGTCGCTTAACTCCTATAAAACCCTAGGAATAATATTATTGTTTTAATTCTTTTGGCGCCGATTTCCCTTCCGTCCGTCAATAAATGGACAATCCAAGCACTACGACAGAGTTAAATATGGAAGATCCGGTCTTTCTGTTAAAAAATAGGAAAAAAACGCAATTTTTCGAAGAAAACTCTAAATATCCAAATCAGTAATCATTAAACAACAATTTTTGCGCTAAATTTACTTCGCTCGAGTAATAAACGGAAAAGCTATACCAAAGGAGGTACAAGGATGCAAGATATATTTTTGGGAAGTTTGTTTAAACTTTCGACCTTATGTAGGCACAATTTAAAAAAATATGATGAAAACTCGCATGAAAGTCAAAATACTTCGAGTGAGTGTATATGACATCAGAAGATATAACTGCGATTGAGGTCGAATTGCAAGTTTCTTTTTAAAAAATAAAATAAAGTGAACAAAAATCATTCTTTCGGTATATCACGATCTGTTGAATGTTTTGGAAATGTCTACATAATAAGCTTTATATAGACAGTTAGTTATAAACAATTGTTTTTCGATATTACCACTTTATAAAAAAATACTTTTGCGAATTTTATTCGAACTAAATGGCAACCTAACAAATCCAACTAAATGTGAGCTCACAAACGCTAGGTAGGTATATACAAAGTATGTATTCCCCGAATTTCTGCTGCCTCCCATTGAAGGTTGAGATAGGTATAACTTCCATTCCAATATTGGTGCATTCATAAAAGCATTAATACATACTTAGCGCACTTTTGTAGAATGTACCTACCGCACCGAACACCAAACGATAAAATAAATTTAAATATTGAATGTATATGCTCATCTACGGCTGTCATTCTGTCAACTATGCACATAAAACATAATATGTAAATAATGTACCTATACCAATATCAAGCTAGGTATATAAACCAGCTCAAAGTAATCCAGTTGCAGAAAACTATATAAATATATACACGTATTAATTTTTACCCTGCCTCTCAATCACACCATCTAGGCTTGCAGTGAAACCTATCTGACAGCATAGCCTGTCAACTCCAGGCCCAATTCCAGTTCACAACTTCTACCTCACAGCATGCACTCTACCCACAAGCAGCGCTTATTAAATTTTAATAAACAATAATTTGTCTACGCAATAAATTTTAATAAAACCTACCGAATTTCAATTTACCAATAAAGTTGAAATCGCAATTTTAATCAATTCGCAAATTAAAATTTCACATTAGGTGCTCCCGCCTAGTGCGGCGAGTGGCGATAGTGATTGTGTGAGTGTATTTCATGGCGATGCATCCGCAGTTTCGCATGTAGGTATATCTATGTCCATTAATGAATACTATAGAGAAAATTCGAAATTAATTTTTAACACGATAAATATGAGTGGCGGGAGCAGGAAACAGGATTGTTTCTGCCTTTAACGCGGTACCAAACCAATGTATACCTATATAGTTTCATGGCGTGGAGCGTATTTTTGCCGCTGAATTTAATTTAATTTATTGCCAATTTAGGTAGTTTGGAGATGCAGAACAAAACTGTGCGTTGACGCCTCCATTTGAGGGAGTGAGTGAGTGTGAATGGATATTACTATAATCACAACATATATTTCGGAATGAAATTAACTGCGGCTTTAGCACTGACAACTGCCACACCGCTGTGCGCAATCAATATTAACAACAAATAAACTTTAGATACCTATTCATTTAACGAAGTGTTTAATGCAGTATATCTTTGGCTCTACTGGATTGTATTGCAGTCTGCTCTCGTTTGGTTAAATGAATGTTGCGCGGAGGTAATTTTTGTTCAATTTAATGGTGGTTGCGTAAATTGAAAAAAAAAAATGGCTAAATGCATTTATTTGAAAAGGGTTGCGACTCAAAAGTGGAATTGAAATTATTTTATCGAACCAGGACATGGACTTAGATTAGATTTCATTTCGACACGAAGCGTCCACACGACACTTAGTTCAACATCGAGAACCTACGAGTATGGGCAGCTCCTAAATAGCTACCCTGAAAAAGATATTTATAAAGATTTTTCCATTTTGACTTTACTAGACGAATTTTGAGAAAGGGATGCAGAAAACATGAAATGTATTGGTATTCTCAAAGTGGAGAATATACCCGAACAAACAATTTCCAATTCTGCTTTGGAGAATCAATATAAACTAATTTTTCTGGTGGAACCTTTTTAAGTATGTATACTAAGTGTGCTTCCACACCGGATGGAACAAAACGACTAAGACAAACAAAAACAGCTGTTTTTCTCGTTTTGCTTTGCCTTATATAGGTATTCAGTGTTAGTATTAAAATGTGGGTATTTAAACTCCAAAAACACACACAAACAGATTTATTTGTCTAAGGTGTTTTGTTCCATCCGGTGTGGAAGCTCCCTAAGAAACGTACCACAATTTTCGATTATGTGTAGGTACCTATGTATGTTCTTTTTTTTATAAGCGAAAATAAATTTTACTCATGATTAACATTTCAATACATCACTCAAAAATGTTCATAGTAACATCATTGAAACCAACCGTCAACACTTTGCAGATTATATTCGCGCTCTCAGTGCAATAGAGCGATAGATATCTCAAAAAAAGTGATTTTGTATATGTAAATTGACGAGCACAGTAGGTGCTTTCAAGAGTGCTAATACTAAAGGGGTTGCCATTTTCATGTTTAAAAAAAAATACCAATGGTATGGAAAAAAAAAAACAATACAATAAAAAGTTCTGCTAAATTGTTATGACCTAAATGTGACAATATGTCAGAGCAATATACAGAGACTATCCAAAATTTTTACAATATTTGTTATTTAAATAATTGATTAACTGCAAATTGAACAATTTTTTTTTTAGTTAGTTTCGAGTAACTAAAAATATTTTAAAGCGATTAAGTAAAATTCGTGACACTTATCGCTCTTTCGCACAGAAAAAATATAGGAGCCGGTGAGATATATTACCGTATTTAAATGTCTTAGACTAGAACATATTTTCCTAAAGAGACATTGTACACAGTTCAAAAACTCATCAAGCATGGGAGAGTGTATTAGCAATTTTTTTTTTACGTTGCATATACAGTAGGTATACTATACGCCCAGCAAGCATGAGTCTTCATTTATTTTTACTTAAAAAATATACGGAAGAAATAAGCTGAAAAACCGTGAATTTTCGTTGTCTGCGACAAATTAAATGTCACCAAACCGGTTTCAATTAACTGATAAGCATTTTTATGGGGAATTTTTAACTTATTTTGACCTGTCTTAATGGCAACATATACAAATGCACGATTTCAGAAAGAAGTTATTGAAGTAGGTAATAGAAAAGTTCTTAAGGTCAAGTTTCTGTATTCAACATATCCTTTTCTGATCAAAAATAATGTTTGTTTATTTCAGAAATAAGTTACTAATTTAAGTAAACTGTTTCTGATGTCATTTAAATAATTAGCAAAACAGTTTCTTGAGTCAAAAGAACCTATGAACGATCTACAAAAAGAAAGTCTTATTGGAAGAAGAAAACGTTTCTTCAGCCAAAACATTTAAGTAGACATTTGGTTTCGTAAATCAAGGAAAACTTTCTAATACTTCTAAGTATTTTTTTTCTCGTTCTTGGCTCATGAAATGAAAATGTTAAAAATATAAGAAATAATTTGCTGGGACCATAGCCGTTCTTGTGTTAAGAAACTTCTACTTCCAGTTTAGAATATATTTTTTTCCGTGTAGGTACCTACTTAATTTATCTCAAGTAGACAACACAACGTCCTATACGCATATAGTCAATTCCCGTCGGTTAAAATAATACCTATTATAAAATAACTCTAGAAAGATAGGTAGGTACCTATACCTATTTTTTTTTTTTTTTTTGTCTTATTAATAAATAGGCGAAGCAAATAGTTAGGAACCACTTTCATTGCCTTAAACGCCACATATTCACTTGTTTTTTTTTATGTTGGAAAGACTGTGCCAGAGATGCAGTGATAAGGGTAATTTGATTTGAAATATTTTGTGTAAGTTTAAGCCAAGTTATTGAAATGGGCGAATTTCTACCATTGGACGAGCTATATATGGGTACCAAGTTCAAAACTATCAATACCTACCAAATGTATAGCTACATTACGGTGCGGGCTATGATTTTAGTGATATCATCTTATTATGGCAGCAGTTATAATCAATCCACTTATTTATGGAATACGATCCAGTTAATACCAAGGTACATGCTGATGTCAGAAAACATATTGGTATAGTACATGGTAGGTACTTAAATAATTATATATGTCATTTCGAAAAGCTTCGCACAGAAAATCCAAATGATACTACTGTTAATATAGCTCTTACAGAGTTAGTGGATTAAAAATAACCAAGTCAACTTGTCTAACGAAACTCGGTTAAAAATAACCGATTTATCAATTTCCCCTCCAATTTTTTTCCGTCGTAAATAACAAACTAACTTGGTAGAATTTAACTAAGTTACTCTGTTGTTATTAGTCGACTTACTTGGTAAAAACCAACAAACATATTTTAAAATTAGCCAACCCACTTGGTTGATCGTGTGTAGCACGGTAATAAATAACCAATCAGTTAGTTAAGACCTCAAATTTAGTAGGTATGTTTTTCTTAACCAAGATACTTGTTTGAATTTAACCAAACGGGAAAACGACACTGTTTGGTAAATACCTATTAATATAGCAACTTAATTGATAACAACAATTTAGTGTGTTATTTTTAACAGCATGTATTTAACCTTTTCAACACGGTGGTTTTTAACAACAATTAATCATTTGTTTTCAACCGAGACTTATTTAATTTTAACACATTTTTTTTTAACAGAGAAAAAATTCCACTCAGTAATGGTAAATTTTTTCTGCGTGTACCTACAAAAATAAGTTCGAACAATTTAGTTGCAAAGGTCATCTCCTTAAGGCATTAGGTATGGCTACCTGGGCTGTATTTATACCTTACTTATCCTTACCATTTTAGCAGAAGTCTTGACATTTAAAACCTACCACCTTCCTGGTTCATATACCTAGCTAGTTACCTAGGTACAGGATCCGTTTTCTCATATTGAAAACGTTCATCCGCCACATATGCTTGAAGAACGCTTCGACACATTCCGAAGCATTATAATCCCACCATCTGAACTTTGAGCCATTCAGCCCCATTCACAATGCAAAGCTGATATTTCTATAATAACCACAAACGTTTTTGTACCCATACCAAACACTCTTTCAAACGATCCCCTTTAACAATTACACAACATGCTTAACCACACTTCACGTTCCGTCGAAATATAGGAGGTATATTGTTGTGACAATTGCAGTTCTATTTCCTATTCCTATGCCCTATTCACTGTTCCTCTCCCGTTGCGTTGTTTTGCTGAGTACGGTGCTGCGAACCCAGTCATACCAGGATACCACACTAAGGAAGTATATAAAACAAGTGTGAGAAGAAAAGAAACAAAACAGTTGCCAATTGGATTGAGGAGAAGAGAACATATTGGTCAGCAGTTGAGTCCCACTCTTTAAAGGGGAAAGGACACAATGGTATAAAATTAAGCAAGGAAATATAGGCGGAGCAAGCATATGAAGGAAAATAAAAATACAGGGAAATTATCAATAGACTGCTGTTGCTGTCTGAAAATGGTGGGATTTCTTCTCGCCTCGTGGGCTCTCTTTCTCTCTCATTCCATCACATTTTGTATCTTAAGTTATGTACACGACGGTAATTTTGATTGGTGAGTTGCCCTCGCTGTTGTTTATTCCAAGTGTGCACGAGTATGTTGAATGTAGTTTGGGCTCGAGTTGTTGGTATTAGTTCCTTTGAATCTATAAGGACGATCTATTTAGGAAAGAACAACCGCTCTAGTGAAGCTAAATTCAATTAATTAAGTTGTTTTTCCAATTTTCTACATTCCATTCCAGCACCATGACGCTCTGTTACAAGTTTTCTATTATGTCCTTTTTTGCAATTTTCGATATCATCTTCTGCCCCCCTTACTGCCGTTCGAAACTTTGTGGGGAACTGGCAAATTTTCGGAATTATTGATTCTAAGTGCTTTGATAAAAACCTACGTTTGGTTACGAGAAACGAGAAAAGTCTGCAAAAGGGAACAGAAAATGAACTATGAAAGCACGCATCCGCAAGAAGTAGGTAGGTACCTAGATATACCCTATTTCTCTATATATGTACTTGCAAATGAAGGCGTCTATGGATATGTAAGGATAAGGATATACCGACTATATGTACGAATTCCTCATGTATGAGCGGAGGAAAAAAGGAAAAAAAACTCCGCTCAATCAGGAAATTGGAATCAGATTTGAATCAATTGGATTTCTCTCGCTTGAGCGGGTGGTAAGGGGGTTGCCTTCGGTTCTGCTATACTGGCCGGAAGTGGTTGGACTGATTTTGGAGGTTATGGTTATGGTGATGGAGCAAATGAAATTGAATAGATTCTTTTCGTCTTTTATACTTCTTATACGAGTCGCACTTTTGATGTAGGTAGGTACCTATCCTAATAATTTTCTTCCTCGTTTGCCACTCTTTTTATTTATTTAAGGTACCGGGGGAATGGAATTAGAATTAATTATGTCAGGAAATTACCTTCACTACTATACCTAATACCTACCTACCAATAACATTTTATTAGGTACCTACCCAGACTTAAATATATTTTTGAAGGTGGGAAAAACGACTTTTAAGTTGTAATCTAAAAAACATAAGTTAAAAAAATGAAGCAGCTACTCAGATCAAGTAAATATATTCCATTTTCTGCAAAACTATTTTTAAACTAAGCTGACCTACCTAATGCAAAGAGGAACACAAACTCCCAGCAATTACTTCGGGCTCACAACTAGTGGGATCTTTACAGGCTGATCTGTAAAGGTGATCTATACCTAGGTACTTACCTAAAAATACAGTAGAGTACTAGATTCTCACAAACGGTGCGTCTTGGGTATGCTTACCTCCGTAGACTTGCCAGTAAAAAGAATAGGTACCATATCTTTCAATTAGTTTTTTGCAGATTTTTAAAGTTGAGTAAGTTTGAATAATTAGTAGAGAAATGCAAAATTACTGGACGTGAATACATCGGCCATTCGGTTACTTTAAGGTATTTAATATTTTAGAAATACCAAAAATAATAATTTTGGGCACCGTATACTACACCCGACATAATCGACCAACTGAGACCGCTTTTCGCCACATCCTTGATTGTTTTTGCTCAATCATTCCTTCGTGTTAGATGCAGTGGCGGCAGCGAGACGCATGATAAGAGTGTGTACCAGCGTTGCAGATTACTTTTTAAAATTCGAATAAAAATGGACCCGAGGCAAAAAAAAGGTGCATTTTTTCATAAAGAATAAGGTCAACGGAAAAATTGGCCATTTTGGCGATTATTCAAAATATTGGCGGCCAATGCTTCCAGTATCGTAGATGTCCGAACGGTAGTAGCCAAAGTATACGGATGTGGATATCCAATACTCCATAACGCCGAGAGGAAACTGTAAGAAGATTAGACGTTGGAAGGCTACCGACAGCGTCTCCCTAAACCTCTCAGCAAGCCCATTCTCAGCTTCACCAGCATCAAGTACAGAGGACCAGTGGCAACACTAACAGCGTGCCATCAGGAGAGCCGCTACTGAAGTGCTGGGTTTCATTAGGCGATCACAACGAAACCGATGAGGACTGCCGCCACATGCAGCCGAGAACGAGACATATCAATTAATGCTACAGACTAGAAATAGAGCGGACAAAAATGAAGGGAGGAACACTGACTTCTCAGAACGAAAAAGAAGGAGCACGAGAAACGAGCGGTCGACTCAATTGAGGTACGCTACTGCAGAGGCAATGTTCGACAGTCCTACCAAAGGGTAAAACGATCCACCCAAGGATACAAGGCCCGAACAAGAGCCTGCAGAGATGAGCATAGGAATACAGTTGTTGGTTCACAGTCGGTGATGAGGATTGGGAGACTCTGGCAGACTATTAAACGACGGAGACAGCCAACAACCTGCTATCAGACAGAATGATTTGTTCAGCTTGGACGTTGATAGCCAAAACTTCTGTCTACCCGACCTACACGAAGTGAGGATGTGGCGATATGCAAATTTAAGCCCGGTCAAGCTGCTAGAGCGGATGGCCTTCCAATCGAGAACCGAGCCTTTCAAAGCACCGGGAGATGGCTTGGTAACTAGCATGCAATAGGTTAGGTTAGGTTTATGGGTGGGTACGTCAGAACGAGTTCTGCCGCACCCCACTTAGGTCCATGTGGACCCATTGTGATGCCCTTATTGGGGGGTTAGCCGGTGTTGTTGGCTATAGTGTTTCCTTCTTGCTTACTCGACCTTGTCCAGCCATCCTGATGTGTTTATGAACCTGTAAAGATTAGATAAAGATATATCTGAAAGTTCATGTAAATCATGGAAGTAGTATCTTCCAAGTGTCCTATTCCTCAAGTGACAGAGACTTGGGCATTGACAGAGGAAGTGAGGTGTGTCCTCGTGTACCTCCTCGTCGCCGCAACCCCTGCATATGTCGTCATTCTTGAGTTTAAGTTTCATTGTGTGGTATCTTAGGAAGTTGTGACCCGTTAGGGCTCCTACCAGTTTATACATCGACGTTCTATCAAATCGCAAGAGCTTGATAGTCCGACTTGGTTTGTATTCCAGCCATAACTTCCGTGGTATTTCGCAGGTAGTTAGTTCTTTCCACCTGTTGTTGGCTTTCATCCGGGTTTTATTTTCCACCCTCTGAGATTACAGAGTGGTGGTTTGATTGAATTAATCGCCCGATCTTGGTCCATAGCAGAACCATTTCTTGCCAATTCATCAGCCATCTCATTGCCGGTTTTGTCACTGTGTCCAGGGACCCAGCAGAGACGCGTGGTGTGCTGCGAGCAGAGAACCTTAAGCTCTTCACGGCAGCGGTGAATTAGCTTTGATTTTATTTCGATAACAGATACTGCTTTTATAGCCGCCTGGTTGTCAATGAATATGGTAATATCATTGTTTGGTATTGATAACATTGACACCATATGGGCAGCTTCAGCGATTGCCAGAACCTCCGCCTGAAAGACACTACTGTAATCAGGTAGTCTGATTGACTGGTGTATATTTAACTCTTCAGAGAAGATTCCAGCACCTGTTCCACGGTCCATCTTAGAGCCATCTGTGTAGATGGATATCGATTTTCCTTTTGTGGGTTCATCTGTGTTCCATTCCTCCCTGCTAGGGAAATAGCAGGAGAATGGTATGTCAAAGTCAAGAAGGGGAGACAAGTAGTCAGAAGTGACCGCATCTCCCACATATTTATTCAGAATCTGTGTGTGTCCCGTTGTGTAGGGTTTCCAGCTTTTTGTTTGGCTGATCCTGAGGGCACTTTTGGCTGCAGATTCTTGCATGTATAGATCTAGAGGTAACAAGTTGAGGATAGCCTCCATTCCAGCAGTAGGTGTTGTCCTTATTGCGCCGGTTGTACCTATACATGCTAGTCTTTGTATTTTGGTCATTAATTTAAGATTCGAAGCTTTGTTTGTGGCTTGCCACCAGACTAAGCTACCGTATGTGAGTATTGGACGCACAACAGCCGTATACATCCACAGAATTATTTTGGGGTTTGGTCCCCACCTTTTGCCGAAGATTCGGTTGCATGCGTAAAAAGCATTTGCGGCTTTTTTTACTCTTTCATTGACGTTTGGTTTCCAATTGAGCTTCCTATCTAAGATTATACCTAGATATTTAGCACTCTCAGCAACCCTAAGGGGTATACCCTCAATAGTTGGAGGATCGAAGTTTGGAGTCACCCTTTTGTTACTGAACAAGACTAGTTCAGTCTTCTGTGGATTGATTCCAAGACCGCATTGGTTTGCCCACAAACTAAGTGTTCGTAATGCGTTTTCTAGTAGTTCGCTTATGGTCGGTAGGAATTTGCCTGTAGCAAGTATCACTACATCGTCTGCATACGCAGTAACTTTGACCCCTCTGTTTTCGAACTTTAGTAATATTTCATTTATGACAAGGACCCAGAGTAGGGGGGAAATGACTCCTCCTTGTGGTGTACCTCTTGAGGCTGTCACTCTAAGTTCAATGCCACCTAATTCTGCGTTAATATTTCTTTCATTGAGCAAACTCTCAATCACATTGGTAAGCGTTTGGTCTACATTGTTATTGAGTAGTGCTCTCTTCACAGCACACGTCTTAACATTATTGAATGCTCCTTCAATGTCGAGGAACGCGGCTAGTGTGTATTCTTTGTCCTTTAGGGATTTTTCTATGATGCGAGTGACCTCATGCAACGCAGTCTCAACTCCTTTACCTTTGATGTAGGCATGCTGAGCCGTTGAGATCGCGTTATTGTCAAGTCGACTGCGGATAAAAACGTTCAAAAGCTTTTCCAAGGTTTTCAGGATGAATGAGGTTAAACTTATGGGCCTGAAATCCTTAGCAGTCGTATGGCTGGACTTTCCTGCCTTCGGAATGAAGACAACCTTAACTTCACGCCATGCCCTGGGAATGTGACCACATTCGAGGCAGCGCGTGAAGAGTCTCGTCAGAGCTGGTATAACAATTGACCTGGCTTTCTGGAGCATGATTGGAAAAATCCCGTCCAGCCCAGGAGACTTAAAAGGGGAGAAAGTTTCAATCGCCCAGTTAAGTTTTTCCTCGGTTATTATACCAGCTGGAACTGTTGCTGCTGTAGTTGCAGTGCTTGGTGCAGACTGGACGGTTGTTTTGATACAACCCGGAAAGTCCGTTTTTAGAAGCAGACTTAACGTCTCTTCTGAAGACTGTGTCCAGTTGCCCATATTGTCTTTAAGATAACCTGGAACTGCAGCTTCTTTTGATAGGATTTTCCTAAGTCTAGCTGATTCCCTGGTATCTTCTATTTCATTGCAAAAGGTAGATATGCCAGGCTGTACGTTTAGCACTAGTGACAGCAGCCTTGAATTTCCGTTGACCGGCTTTGTATAAGTCCCAGTCTGACTGGGAATTGGTGCGTTTGGCTAAATTGAACAGGCGTCTGACTTTCCTTCTAATTTCAAGGAGGTCTTTGGACCACCACGAAGAACAATTCCTTTTCTTGATTGTCCGTAGAGGACGGGCTTTATCATATGCCTTACTTAGAATTTTCTTTAAATTCTCTGTGAATGCATCGATTTCGGCTGGTGTCCCTATTTTTTGATCATTCAGGATTTGGCCATTTCTCACAGCCTCCGAGGCAAAAGCGTCCCAATTGGTGAGTCTTGGGTTCCTGAATTTACTTGAAACTATACTGTCTCTTCATCTATTGAAAATTCTATAATCCTGTGATCTGAAAAGGATGGCTCAGAAGAGACCCTCCAATCCTTCACAGTTAAAGTGAGCGAGTTACTGTGAAGAGTAATGTCCAATACCTCACGTCTATTCCTAATAACGAAGGTTGGTTCATTGCCAATATTTGCTATCAGGAGATTATTTTTGATTATAAATTCTAAGAGGGACTCACCTCGTACATTGATGTCCGTACTGCCCCAGAGCGTATGATGGGAGTTGGCATCACAGCCAGCGATCAGATCCCATTTTTCCTTTTCTACTGTTCTGGCTAGTGAACAGGATAGCTCTGAGGGTGGATTGTCCGACTCGAATGGCATGTATATCGTCGCCAGTACCAGCGCGCCTTTTCCTGCCCTGTCCCATTTGACAGCCGTTTGGTCCGAATCACTGAGACTAGGTAGAAGAAAAAGTTTAAGCTGTTTTCTAGCGACAATACATGTTCGGGACTTACCATTTACTGGAGTATTGTGGTAAGTGGTAAAGTCTTTGGAATTCAGCCCACTTATCTTTCCCCGGTGAATCCAGGGCTCTTGAACCAGGGCGACATCTATATGTTTCGTTTCCATAAGGAGAACGAGATTGGCGCTGGCCGCCTTACTGTGATGAAGATTTATTTGCGCTATCTTCATCACGAGTAGCATGCAATAACTCATCTGTAAAATTTGGTCGGATAAAATCATGCCCGACGAATGGAACCGTGTGTCCCATCCACAAGAAAGGACCAAATCTGAACTGTGCCAACTACAAAGGAATAAGTCTCCTGAATTTCGCGTATAAGATCTTGTCGGCTGTATTGTGTAAGCATCTTAAACCCTTCGCCAACAACCTGATCGATATAAGTGTGATTTTAGGCCAGGAAAGTCAACCATCGACCAAATCTTCACACTCTGACAAATCTTGGAAAAAATCTAGGAAAAATCGAAAAATCACTCTTGCCAATCGCTGTTTCATTGGGCTAAGAAGGCATCTCAGAAGTAAAGCCTCCGCTCATAGAGCCAAGGAGCAGAGATATAAGACCACAATCATTCCGGTCCGGGTGCAAAAGCAAGGACCCTGTTAAAAGCTTTGAGAGAAAGATTCTTCGAGTGATATTCGGTCCAGTTTGTAACAATCGAGTGTGGAGAAGAAGATTCCAGGACGAACTACACGGGCTATACAGCGACGCTGACCTGGTCAGAAAGCTAAAAATTCAACGCCTGAAATGGCTGGGACACGTGGAGCATATGGACAACAACGCACCAGCCCGACGAGTCTTCGAATCTACCCTTGAGGAACAACGCAGCAGAGGAAGACCCAACTTCAGGTGGTGCACACAGTTAGAGTACGACCTCAACCAACTTGGTGTGCGTTACTGGAGGCAGCTAGTTGGGACCGAGCTGGCTTGAGGGGCTTATTGGTTGAGGCCGTGTTATTACAGCATATTTTTCTCTCGTTACTGCACTGTACGAAGTATCTTCAATCGGCCATTGGGAAACTTTTACGAGGCTTTAAAATATTGAAGGCTGCCTTCATCAATTTTTTCACAGTGTTTTGATCAGGGAATAGCCATCTATGCCCCCGCTCATATCTATGTTTATGCATAGCTGCCAAGTACCAATAGTATTGTCAAAGTTATCCTTCCCTGTCATTGGAATCCCCAAATACGATTTGAACAGCGTACTTATAGGCACTTCTCACATAGTAGATTGCTTTCAGCCGCATTTCGAAAGCAGACTTAACTTTCAGTTTCAGTGACAAATCCTCAACCACAGAGACGCTTCTCCCCCTATAGCAATCACCGTTTTATCAAATATTTATACTTCTCAAATTGGATTATAATATGTACGAGTTTATCAATCAACACTTTTCAGCGGCAAATTGTTTTTTTCATTTGCCAATTAATCACAATCAAATTGCTCAGCTGAGTTATACCTAATTAATAGCCAAGAGCAAGATAAAACCGCCCAAGCCAGGTACCGGGTACCAGTTTGATTAAATATTCAAATGAATTCAATCAAATAGTAATCATCAAATTCATTACAACTCCACACTTTTCTATGCTAGGACTTGGCCAATCACTCAAACTGATTGAATCCAATCCACAACGTGGTCAAGGCATAAAACAAGCTTTTCTTAATTTTTGTATCTAAACGAAAACCATATGTGTTACGAGCATCGCATCGGTTTCAAGATCGGGCCGCACTGTCGTTAAAATCACATTAAAACCTGTTGTGAATGGAAGTGGTCTGTGGTCACAATCATGTATACCAGTGCTTGCAGTTATCTTTACTGTTTCAGAGGTGTGAACAATTTAGCTGATTTATGTTATTTTTTCGTAGACCGGCTAGAGGTACACATTTGCTCGGCGAATTTGTTGATGTCATGTTTAAGGATATCTTAGAGGCACTATTGGTGTAACATCTTGTTAAAAAGGGGTGCGTGTATTTTCTGCCAGCTACATTTGTTTATAAATTTATCTAAGAGCCGTTTCGCTCTTACTTAAAAACTTGTTTCACTCAAAGGATGTCGGTTGTGTAGCAAATGAAACCAAATGCATCCTCAATGATCAGATATTTCAATCAAATGTCACATGATGTATGCGCAAGATGTTTATCGAATTTTTGTTTTAATAGAACCGCATGCACAATAGGTCGATCTGACTTGAATGACAGTCAAGGGTTTCGAATGACATCGACCGCTATCTGGTCCTTATTTACCCTCCCTCTGATGGTATAGTGGATCATGTGGTTAAATCAATCCCTCTCGTAGAATAAAATTCTGTGGCCTGTCTGGATGCTAGGCCTGATTGGGCATAGTATTCTTGCGGAGATTACAAAGATTATAAAGATAATGAACCGGGGTGTGAGACATACGAATCATTTCTGTGAAGGAACAAAGAAATGCCGAGGGTTGCTGCTGCAAAAATTTGTCCAAATATTTCTAATGGATGTGTATACACAGAGCACGCGTTCCATTAGGGTTGCTATTAATGTGACAATAATTAAGTACGCATACAAAACACGGGTGTGAAGAGAGAGTTGTCGTTAGGCACGTGCGGCAATCGTCGCTCAAAGAGAAATCATTGTGAGATGTGCTAATGCGAGGGATAATTAAGGAGATTACATTTATTTATTGCTCCTACCTCTTACGGACTTAACACAACACCTTACCTGTTTCCAGTTTGCAGAACGGGCATTTTACTCACAATTTTTAACCAAAAGGAGCACCATTTTGAATAAAGTATAATTATTGCTTTTTTCATAGACGATTTGTTTCAATGTGAAGATTAGCAATAGAGTTCACAATGAGCTCTGACAAAATGTGTCCAGTCTCTCCCGATTTGATTTCCTATTCTCCTACTTAATCGGCTTGCAGTGTGAACTTTGCACGATGATCAGGGTGGGTGGCAAAAACATACCACTGACGGGCAACAGTCGGCTCTGTTTTGAATTTGCGAAGTAATCTGATGGAGAATACACTTCAACAATCCATTGGAAAGCTTCAATCTTGAAGATAGTAAAACATCAAAAATAAAAAAAAATAAAAAATAAATAGTTGGCGCAACGGGCCTGTATAGGGACCTGGGCCTAGCTTCTCACAACCATTCGTTTTGTGTGAGTTTTTAATTTTTGGAACGAATGGAAGGGATCGACAATTTTATGCCGATTCCAAACGGCCGATTGAAAAGCTCTTTCATGACAGTTATACTCTCGGATGTTTGTCAGACGTTCGCGAGAGGTGGCGCAGTGAAAAAAACCCTGAGTTGGAATTTGGGTTTTTGCGGGATTCGAAACTGGGACCCCCGCTTAGTAGTCCAACACACTAACCTCTAAGCCACTGCGCCTACATCATTTACGTGAATTTCGGCGCAGTTTCCGAACTTGTAAAACATTTGGACGTTTAGGCTTCGAAGAGACTGGAGTAAGTAAAAGGAGACAGAAGAGGGGGTCCCCGTATGGAGGCATTGTAACCGAAGTTCCCCATCAAAACGATCGAGAATGTGGTATAAAGAGGTTGAATATGGTCATCAAGAATGGCGGCAATTACTTGATCGTTATCTATTCTAAAAGTAATGCAAATAAAAAACTTAAAGGTGAAAATAAACATTTAAGACAAGAATTGTGAAACAAGGTATAAATTTATTTTATTTTGTGTATTAAAACTTGAAACTTCATCGGATGAGTGTATTTGTACGTGATTCTGTATCAGCTACATGCAAGAACCAAAAATTCTAGTACTTAAGCAGAAAACAAAAATGTATGTTTTTTTTCTTCGGAAAAGACGTAACTTTATCCTGATTTTAATGTATAAATAACAATTTGATACTCAAGACCTTATTTTTTCCACTTTCAAATTGCGAAATTGCACGAGCTTTACGCTTCATTTATAGGTTTCGTCTAGGATTCAATGCACTCAATTTTATTTCAAATACATAGCAGGAATTAGATTAAGTCACACAAAAGTAACATTTTATCACTGGAAATAGGTTTACCAC
Organism: Cheilosia vernalis; assembly: GCA_949126925.1. Taxonomy (NCBI): domain Eukaryota; kingdom Metazoa; phylum Arthropoda; class Insecta; order Diptera; family Syrphidae; genus Cheilosia; species Cheilosia vernalis. The sequence continues at coordinate 27,540,794 of OX421360.1, read as the reverse complement.
CTAATATTTGTTATTTCGTTGACGAGGCTGATTATTTCCGTCTTTGTACCATTGAAAGAGAAACATCCGCGGAGCAACATTGTTTATTGTTTACTGCGCAGTTGTCTAGGGGGCAAGTACATTTTACAAATTACCTTTTGCCAAGTTTAGAAGGGGTTTGGGTCGAAATTCTGGCGAGCTCAAAACATTTTTTTTAAATTCAGCTTTCAAGATTCTGTTTGCAAAACTCTGCTTTCAAAGTTCTGCTTTACAAAATTCTGGTTTACAAAATTCTAGTTTACAAAATTCTGCTTTACAAAATTCTGCAAAAAATAAAAAAAATTAAATTATTTATGTAAAACATTCTACCTAGCTACTTATTTGTTATAGAAGAAGGGGAGAAGGAATTTTTTTATGGGTTTTAAGTTTGCTCTCTTGGCTTAGACAAATATTCTGTAAGTATACCCTTGTGAGAGAACATGTGCTTCAAGAGTGAAAATGAATACATCTTTAATCAAATCCAATAAAAGAAAATATAAGTTGTGCGTGGATGGATATAAACAAGCAAATAAATAGAATTTAAAAAAAGAGAACAGATCTAAGCTATATCTCTTTCCTTAAGAGATTATCAAAAAATAATGCTCTCTCTGGCTTTGTTTAGTTTCTTAATGCAATTATGAAATAATTTGTCATTTTTAGGCTGTTTTTTTTTGTGTTTTCCTGGTACCCAATCGTGTATACCTTCGTTATATAAAATAGCTATATTATAATTTGTTGACAAAGTTGAAAAATATTAGTTTTCTTTAAATTCGTAAATTGGAAAAAAAACAGAATTAGCTTTATTTATTTGTTTAAAATATTGCCTGTCAGCATTTTAAAAAGCAGAGTTTTGCAAAGCAGAATTTTGTAAGCAGAATTTCGACCCGCTCCCGTTTAGAAGTGCTCACCTGAATAGAGGAATACTGCGAATGTTTTTTAGTTGAGGATGAGTTTCTGGTTCCCTATAAATTGAAGAAAAAGTGATATCCTGCTAATACAGTAATACAGTTCAGAGTGCTTTTTTTTGTTACGTAACCGGTTCAGTCCGTATGACCCCATGCTGACTTGGATTTTATAAACTCGTTTCGTCAATGTTTTCTTAATCGTTCGGTTAATATGAGTACCTACCTATAACGATGCAATGCACTCCACCCCCAATTTGCACATTGAAACCTGCCGAGTCCTCAAAAGTGTTATTTTAACATCTGAAAACACGGATATAACCCTTTTCCAACACTCGCATGAAAATCAAAGCCTATACTAAGTCAAATAAAATGAACGCACTTATTTGGACAAATGCGTTCCTCAGCTATTACCAAATAAAGTGGTCAAGTATTTGCATGCAAATCGAAAATTTGTTTGGATTTTATTCCCCTTCTGGGTTAATAGGTATCCCCGGGGTTCCTTTTTTTCTGTTCAGGGAGTTTTCTGTGATTCCGTCAGAGCCCCTCTACTAATAATATCACTTTTAGTGTAAAAGGTTATTCGATTGCGTTTGTGTTTTTTTTTTTTTTTTTTTTTTGTTTGTTTTTATACCGGATCAAGTGTAGGTAAAACGATTATGGTTTATTGAAATGTAAATTTTCCTGCTGACTGTGAACTTTTATGTACCTCCATGTGCTGTTATTGTGAATTGTTGTGTCGTGATGTGCTCCGAGGTGTGATACTGCTACGTGTGTTTTTTTAAGGGTTAAATAAAAAGGGGACATAAGTACCAAACCGCAAGGGCACACAAAAAGGTTAACTCGACTTGTGTTTTATTTACTTCGGAATAATAATATAGGTATCAGCCATTAGGCTTTCGACGGGTTTACGACAGAGCATTCTATATTGCGCCATTGTTCTTCTAAGATGTCTACTTGCCTTGCACATTTGTAAATTGGTGTCGTGACTTATTGGTTTACGATTGTATATCGAGTAGCCTTTCGGCCTTTTTTCCACTAGGTGGCTATTATATTGTTCTTAAAAGGGGTTTGGTTGTGATTGGTTTTGGGTGTATCCTGTTAGCGATTTATCCAAGAGAATCGTTTGTGCATAAAAAAGAAGCTGTATACCAAAAATGTTGTGCAAATAAATTTGCATACGAAAATTAAATAATAAAACTATTGAAACATTTTTTGAGTAGTCCTGTAATTTACCACTATAGGTACTCGCATGTACAAGTACATAGCTGGCTATAGCTTCTCACAACCTTGGGTTGTTTGATTTCTTATTTTTTGAGACCTACAGAGAAGATTTTCAAAAAACAAAAAAACATTAGATGTAACATTTGTTTTTCCGGGATTGAAACCTGAGAACCGATCGGTCCTACTCCTGGACACAACAGAGCCACAGCGCCCAATATGTAAATGAAATAAACAATAAGCATAAGACTGTCACATCCAGTATTAATTTATGGCCCTTCTTTACTTATTGTTAGGTGGTGCTGATGTCAGTCCGGTGTGACAACCCAATGACATGTATTTGGTAGTGCTACCAAATATTGTCCTCTCTCCTTTTCACAACCTAAACGTCATAAATTGGGTATGACGTCATACATTGGGTATCTTACCAACGAAATAAACGCCGCTTATAAAAATCGTTTGCTTGCCGAAGGATTAAGCAGAGCGGAAGGTCTATTTGTTTAGAGATATACACCCACATTTTTTTTTTTATAGTTTTTACCAAATAATTTTTAAATACCCAAATTACTTGTTATTTTCTAAATCATTGTGGAGAACGGGTGTAGCTAGCCAAATGTTTCATCATATGTGCAAAATCCAACGGAGCATTTCCTCGAGTCATCATATCGAATTTATTGCAAACCATTACATCTGTGAACAATCCAGTTCTTCCGAAGATTCCCCTGTATTGGCACAAAAATTCCTACTAAAGTAAGGGTAAGACAAATGGCGAGCCTGGACATGGTAAATGGCTGCACAGTGATGCATTCCATATGGGGCAGCTTCGTATCGGAATGAAAATGTTTTCTCTTTTTTTTTAGTCACGATCGGCGTTTAATGGCTTCAATCAAAAATATTCGATTGGTAGTAGTATTTCATAAAATACTGGACGTGGGCTGGCATTTTCGATTTTCGAGTCACACCGTTCCTATGCAACTCCCCAAAGGGTAGTTTGCATGTAAAATTGCAGAGGGTAGGTAGATACCGCAGCCGAAAATATGCATACAAGTCAAGTCAGTTATATACAGATAGTGAGTGCACTTCAATGAAGCGAGTGGAATACTCATATTTTGTAATCGAAAGGAAGGGTAAGATGGACATCATTTGTTCAATTGCAATATCACATTGGTGCCGGAATTGGCTTTATGGTCACAGAATGTTTAAGTAAGTCCGTGAATCTCTTTTGGATTTCATATCTTTCATGCAATAAAGTGCAATATTTCTACCCGACAAGATTGAGTTCCATTACGAATGACTTATTTTTTAAAAGTCAATGATGGTTTTCGTTTGCACGAGTATGATATGTAGACGTGAAAGCATATGGCATTGGTCAACGAATGTGTTTCGGTTATTGGAGTTTTTCGTGGGTTAATTTTACACCATCAACGGTCATAACAGAGCCTATTATAGAGTGAATGCGGCAAATATGGCCCACCCTTAACATTTTTTTAAATAAAACCATAAATTTAAGTCAAATTTTTTTATTTTTTTTTTTTAAACAGTCTTACAATTCATTTTCATTTCAGTCTATAGAATCTTTAATTAAAAAAACAAACATAACAAAAAGTTAAAAACAAAAACTTAAAGGAACTTCTTTATTCAGTTTTGAAAAAATTGCGGCTAATATAGCGCACCTGGTGTTAAATATGTTTATTTTTGGGGCTTATGTCCCACTTAAGTGAGTAAAAATCTCTTCTCTATATATATAAAATTGTTGCAAGTGCGTTGTGACTTTATAACTCACGAACGGCTCAACCGATTTCAATGATTTTTGTTTTGTTTTATTCGTATTACATCAAGGATGGTTTATAAAAAAAGAAAAGTCGGAAAATTCTCAACCGGTGGCGTTGAAGGCACACATTTCGTTTTTCATGGGGAAAAGCACTTTGAAAAAAAAATAAACTGGATAGAAATCGAGTAGTGACACTTCAAATAGTTACAAAAAAAATATTTTAAATTGTCAAAGCAATTGTTGTTGTCAACTATTTTAATTATTTTCCAAGCAAATTGTTGTTGTCAACAATTTTGAATTTTTTTTTTTAAATATATCTTACCTAATAAGTTTGTTTATGTTTACTATGTTACTATAAGTAAATTTTTGAAATGGAGTAGCTAGATTTGATTTATTTCATGGTTATTGAATCCATCATTTTGGTTTGACATGTGTTTTCAGGATCCTTGCATAAGTATGTGTGCGTAAGTTGAAATGTAGGGGAGATTGAGATGACGTGGACAATGATGACAGGCAACAGGAGTTGTGGAGCGTTTTGAGTTTCCACGTAGGGGTTGTTACGAAAAATGAGCGAGTAACAATCGTGGTATTCTGCTCATTCGTGAGTAGGGTTATGGGGAGGGCAACTCAAAGGTACCATAACACCTTCGGTACCGGTGTAGAGAGAGCAGGGAAAAGGCTTACAAACCAAGTTGATAGGTGCGGTTAGTTTTCTTCTTGACTGTTAAAGTTACAAATATTTCGTCGGTCGCTGATGGACTATATTGTTAAGCATCGTGTCTTTGGTTATACTCGATGTTGGATGTATTCGATTGAATGGGAAAAAAAGAGGCTTGCCTCATGCGGTTAGTCGAAAGAATGCAACCAGACCAAATTGATGACATTATATGTGCCGAGATTCCAGATCCCGAAACCGATCCAGACCTGCATGATGTCATAATTACAAACATGATTCATGGACCGTATGGCGCCATTAATCCTCATATCATTGATTTTGGCTACAGTTCGTGCAAGATCGCAAATTGCTGTAGCAGTTGCATCTTCTGGAATAGCGGCTACGCTGCTGGAAGGTTGCCGAACCGCTCATTCGGCATTGAAATTGCCATTAAACCTTCAAGCGGTTGAAGAACCAAGATGTTACATAGCGAAACATTCAGCAATGGCCAAAGTTTTGGTAGCAAGCAAAATTATTATCTAGGACGAATGCACAATATTGCATAAGCGTGCGTTAGAAGCTCTGAATCGCAATATGAAAGATCTGCATAATGACGCACGACGTTTTGGGGGTGCATTGATTTTACTCTCAGACGATTTCCGGCAAACGCTACCACTAATACCACGATCGACCGCTGCATGAGATCAATGCTTTGAAGAAACTTCAGCTGACGACATCGCATGTTTGCTAAATGATCCATCTGCCGAAGTGTTCTCCAATCAACTGCTAACTATCGGTAATGGTCATGTTCCTGTCGACGCATCGAATGGATTGATTTCGTTGCCGCGGAATTTTTGCAATTCTGTCTCAACGAAAGAAGTATTTAAGCGTCTACATAAAGTAGCATGTGCTTTGTGCATGCTCGAAATTATTACTTTCATTACATTAACGAATTTGGGCGGAACGAAGTTCGCCGGATCAGCTAGTATTACTATATTCTATTTTCGACCGAATTTTCATTTCAATCAATCAATGACAACGAGGAAAAATAAACGTCATGTTCAAAATGTTCAAAATGAAAACGATGAACGACTCGATTGAACGATGACGATGAGACGTTTTTATGTTATACTAGCTGGCCCGGCGAACTTAGTTCCGCCCCAATTCGTTAATGTAATGAAAATAATAATTCCGAGCATGCACATTGCACATGCCTCTTTATGCAATTCGGTCAATTCAAATTCTTTATTCAAAAGTTATATTAAATACTCTATGACACTTAAAAAGAAAAGAAAAGGAATAAAGTTCGGTCCTTAAGTCCACTTTTGCTCTAAATTAACAAAAATCAACTTCTGCTAGCTATTGTGACTGAATTTTGTTGTTTCACTTGAGGCGAACTTCAAGTTGTTGATGATGTGAACTAAATAAAAAACTGTTATGATTTAACTGATAAAGCAAGAGGAGATTCGATAAAACCCTTGTGACAGATGAGACTTTATATTTGACTTAGTCAGTGATGTTGATTCCGATACTTGAGAAATAGTTTTTAGAAAATAGGCATCATTTTTCTGTGAACTGTTTGAACTGTTTTACAATCAATTTTTTGTGAATTCTTTTTTTAGAATCAATTCACACAAATACATTTTGAAGTTTGTAAATCTAGTACATTCTTTAATCAAAGTCGCATTAAAAATTTTAATTTACAACTGTGCGTCGTGCTTATTTTCCAATAACCTAATTGACTTACTCACCAAATCAAAACCTTGGATTATAGAGATAAAAAAAGATAGAATTGCCTATCAATCGACCAACATTCTGATAACAATTTCTTGAATCACCTTGTAGGTTAGTTGCAGTTCCTTTTTAAGATATGCAATTTTTATCTTTTTTACCAAAAAGGCATGATTTTTCAAAAAAGGCATAATTTTTTAAGGGTTCAGACATGAAAATTTAGATCCAGCTTTGCATCACTGGCGGTGACTCCAATCTAACTATTTCTCAACTTAAAGTCAAATTTAATGTTTTATTTCTTCTAATTTATACTAAAAGTTAATTTGTTGCCAAAAGTCGCGTCTAAAATGTTTTATTGCTAAGGGCCAATAGAAATAACTGAAGTATATCAATATCGATGTGTGTCAACCAAACCGCAATGATTGACGTGCCACCTATAGGGTCCAAAAGTATCCTATTCTTTAAACTGGAACCAACAATACACATCCACAAATTTTCATGAAAATTGCCTCAGTGGCTTTGGAGATCGAAAACATTACCTATTGGGTCTAAAAGAATATTATCTTTAAAGTCTTGCTAAACTTTTAATACGTGAATACGAACAATATCAAAAAGTTTCATGAAATTTGGCCCATCAGTTATCGAGATATATAAAATCATCGAGTTTCACACAGAAAGAATTATATTTATAATAAATAAATTAATGTTATTAAAGGTATTCACTTAATCTCATAATTTTATGCAGTTCGTAAATTTATAAATTTCTGCTGTGCTTTAAGTGAACACCCCTCTCGTAAATGTCATTGCGTAATTCGCTGCAAATAACGATAAAGCAATAGATTAACTATCTATTTCATTAAATTTTTTCCGTCATTGCTGCAACTCTGAAAACATGAAAAGTAATTCACACAACCGCTTGTCACAGTTTGACATTTGTAAATTTGCGTAACCTTCCGCAGTCGATTTCCGAGCCTAATTGGTCGCGGAAATTTATGAGGCCTGCGTAAACTTCTCTCCATACAAATTCTGACAGTTCATTTACGACGTGGTAAATTACTGCAGTTTAGGGAGTTTATGATGGTTTTACGCGTTTAAGTGAATACCCTTATTGTATTATTATATTTTAGAAGTTAATTGAATTTAAGTTAAAAACGAAACGTGTGCCTACAGCGCCACCTGTTGAGAATTTTATTATATTTTATAGCCACCTCTGATTCAAGACGAACAAAACTAACGCACATATCTATTTCCTTCTACATTACGAGACACAGGAATCTCAATTTTGACTTCGGTGAAAGGGTTGTAGGGTCACCAAAGCAAGGTAGGCATGCTTGTTTAAGCCTGTACTTAGCTCGTCGGTGGAGTGGGATCTTCTGCATGGCTTGCGGACTACCGTACTTTTACATGCCTGAATTTTGATGCGAACATTTTCAAATTTGCTGGTATTAAAGGGATAGGAAGAACATAGGGAAAGGATTAACTCTAAAAGAAAATTTTGCTACTTTAATAGCTAAGAAGAAAACAAACCAAACCTATCAACTTGGTTGGTAAGCCTTTCCCCTTCTGTATCCACACCAGTACCGAAGGTGTTATGGTACCTTTGAGCTGCCCTCCCCATAACCCTACACACGAATGAGCAGAGTATCATGTACGTGAACACTCAAAACGCTCAACTATTCCTGTTGCCTGTCTTCATTGTCCTCGTCATCTCAATCACACATACATTTCAACTTACTGACACATCCTAATGCAAGGATCCTGAAAATGCTTGACAAAAAAAATGATGGTTTGCAACACCATCAAACAAATCAACGTATCTAGGTACTCCATTTCAAAAAGTCACTTAATGTAACATAGTAAACTACTTATTAGGTATATTTAAGAAATAAAAAATTCAAAATTGTTGACAACAACAATTTGCTTAGAAAATAATTAAAACTAGTATCGCTTGTGGTCGAAAATCGACCATACCTTTTATAAGAATGTATACTAAAAAACTTACTTCTGTTATTCTCCTTATTCTCGTTATTTATTTATGTTTTTTATAAACGAAAAGAAAAGAGCGACATCTATAATAGTTACATGGAAAAATAAAGTGCACGACTGGGTCGAACGAAACTTTCTTATGGACATAGAATCCCTTATTTCTTAAAATGTTTAGCAGTTCATTTACTACGATGCACCATAGCAGGGCGATAGAACAACGCTCTTGCCCTCAGAGTTTTAACAGAGTCATATTAAGAATGCTTATTATCTTTTAAATGTATTTTGGTCAGAATGGTTATAGCGGTTTTTTGTAAAATTTGCCAGACAAAACAGTACCAAATATTGTAATGTTTTATTTGAAAAATACTATTGCGTCACTATTTAGTTGTGAAAACCGATTATAAGTAATTGTTCGGGATGTAAGCATTGCTTCGTTTTTTAAGTTTTATCGAAATCAAGATGGGATTTTCGATATATAAGTTTTGAGAACATCCTTTTAACTCTAAGTTTGCATTTTGGTCAAAATCGTTATCGCCGTTTTACGGTAAACATAAAAAAAAACTAAATTAAAAAAAAAGACAGGCACTCCGGGAGTGCCGACAGAAGTTATTACTTGAACAATTACGTGTGCATTTTTCAAATCGGCAGGAAATACTTTCAAATGAAGTGTTTCTTTATTGATTATTAGAAACTACTACTACAAATCTTATATTAGAATTTTCACTTTTATTTAAAGCGCCATTGTACATAAAAAACGTACATTTACAAATACATACATGAAATATACATATTACAATTTCCATTTAATTTGTAAATGAGATATCCTATCTTTCTAGCTGCATACAACCATGCACACAAACAAAGTTTCATTGAGATCGATTGAGTTTCTCAGAAAATCTCAGTCCAAAACTATTGTATTTTTCTAGCTGCATCCAACCATGCACACATACAAAGTTTCATTGAGATCGGCTGAGTTTCTCAGAAAAAAATCGACAACAGCCCCACCTATCGGGTTCCATACTATCCTTTCTTTCTAGCTGCATACAACCATGCACACAAACAAAGTTTCAATGAGATCGGTTGAGTTTCTCAGAAAATGGACAACAGCGCCATCGGGTGTCGGTTTTTCGGTGACGATGACGCGGTGTCGTTTTACATAAAGGTAACGCGAACTCATTAATTTCTTCCCATCTAAAAGTGCCCAAAGCGCCTAAAGAAGTAATGACTTCAAAATACTTTTTTCAAAAATCCATTGTACTATAATATAGAGAAAAACTGAGTTTGCTATTAAGTTATAAATGACCACATTACCTTAGAAATAATTTTTTGTTACAATCGTATGGAGCGTTTTCGAGATATGTCGAAATTTCAAAAGTACCGTTGTTCGAATTTTTAGCCAAAAACTGGGTACGCAGTCATGGTAGCCTCACCTACTTAAGCTTAAATATCAATTTTGGTTGAAATCGTTGGAGCCGTTTTCGATCAAATCAAACTGGTACGAAAATTGTATATAGGAAGTACCATTAATATTGAGTGTACCTTGCAAAAAAAAAAAACAACTCCCGAACTGTAAGCCCAAAAACTCCAAATCCGAGGTTTGAACCTTGAACGTAATCCGAGAAGCAGTTTAGGCTGTAAGCCTGTGAAAGGACGGACAGACCGACAGACCGGACAGAATTTTGCAATCCACTTTTTTGATTTCCTCTATCATCGTTATATCAGAATTGATTAATATCTCGAGTCCGAAATTTTGCACAAAAATAATATCTTTCTCTTACTATATACGTAATGGAGAAAGTTAAAAAATAAGTAAATGAGCTGCTCCATCGGAAACAGATTCTAATCTAAAATGATTTATGTTTTTTAATAGGTACCTACGTTACTATGGTAATTATAGTGGCGACAAATAATAAATAATTCCCCTTAATAAATTTCTTACAATTATTGCTTATTTTTAGGGGCAGGTAAATTGCATACCTTTATGGGTAAATGATTCTCTTCAACAGGTTCTAATCTTAGATGATTAAATACGTTACTATGGAAACATGACAGCGAAAACTTGATTGTCACCAAAATCCTTTTAGTACCTGTTTTGTATGGGGAAGTCTTAACTTAATTTTACCACTCTTAATGGCGACATATACCCACGAGTTTGTGTTTGTGCACATCTATGGCACAGCACCTTTCAAATAAGATAAGTTTCATTCTCCTCATTTCATATTAAATGCCAAAAAAGCGTACGGAAAGCTTGGATGTTCACGTATTAATATAATGATATTTGACAACAACAATTGCTTTTAAAATTTAAAATATTTTTTTTTTGTTTTGGAAGTTCTGAAATATTCTAAACCATCCCTGATTCAAGACGAACAAAATGAAACAAAAATCATTCAAATCGGTTTAGCAGCTCTCGAGCCTTTACCCGACTAACACACAGCGATTGATTTTTATATAATAGATGAACCAAACTAAAAACGATGCTAAACGACATCAATCAATCCTTTCGACGACGATCGTTTCGTAAATTACGCGATTAGAGCCCTGTTTGTGTTCGGTATATTGTTTTTTTACACCCTCTTTTTAAATCTTCATATAAAAAAACTACACAGTTGCATACATAATTAATAATTCTTGAGTTCTAAAATTTATTCAAAGTTATTTAAAGGGCAGTTCAGAAAGATTCAGTCCACTTTATTTTTAAGTAAATTATTGTTGAAATCGCATGCATCTCAGTGTGTGCTTATAATTATTTTGTTGCACCGCAACTTTATCTACAAAATTATTTCTTAGGGCAGATCGTTTTCTAGGTAATTTTTTTTAATGAAATAATTATATTGCTAATGTTAAATTTATCAATGCACACTGGAGAGAGAGCTCATAAAGCAGGAATTCAACTTTAGATGAATTTGGCAAGATCATCCACAAGGCTCAAATCGAAACGGATGTGAAAGAATGAAATTATATTGGTATAGGATCAAATACGTTTTAGATGCTCTTGTTCATCATTATTCAAATACAACCCTTACGATCAGGAAAATAATATAATCACACGCTTTCTCCATGACCTTAGTGTCAATGGAAACGATAGTCCCGGATAATTGGATTGACAAATTGTTAAATTGCTCTGCTCTTTGAAAATGTCAAACAAATTATTATAACGAGAACTGGCAGATATCGGTGCAGTCACAGAGAAGAATCCAATTCTATAACTCATACTCCTATCGATTGTGTGTGAAGTTTCCGATAAGAAATTCAGAGACCCACTACAGAGCAAGACCCATCAGGCATCCTCCTAAATGGGAATCATTGTTAATAACCTCAAGTACCATGCAAACAAGAAACAACGTAGCGGCTTTACTCGCAACAAGGAACGATAATGCTCTCCTCTGATTGTCTGACAATTCCCAGTGGGACACAAGGGAGTGAAGCTGGCGCGAACCTCGCGATTGCCATAATGAATTAGCTGAAGGGAGTTGAGAAGACTTGAAAATAATTCCAGTTGCGAACAAACTAATTGGTGGGGACTGCGGACTGGTGAATGGCGGCTGCTCGGCCGCCGGAGCGAATAAATTATTTTTTCTTCTGTTAATTATCAATTCCAATAAATTAATCCGGGTCGCCGGAAATAAAGCTGATAACTATACACAGTAGCTCATTTCAATACTAGCCGCTTGTGTCGGGCGGAAAATGGAAACAATCTGTGTATCTATATATATGTATATAAAATCTTTAGCACGGTTGAATTAAAGATGTCAAGCAATGTTGTTTATATTATTTTGGTTACGTTACTTTGATGCGGATAGCCAATTAGTAAAGATGTTTTCGGTCACGGTGTATTCTATTTTCTTTTATTTGTTTTTGTTAGAGTTTGTAATATATGTATTTAATTAGTCTGCTTTTACATGAAATGCAATTGGGCATTCGATTGGGAATGAAGTCTCCACAAAACGCGTCCGAATTGACGGCTTACTGTTTTTTGAACCCCTTTAGTGAGATATTAGTCCACAAATCAATTGTGAACTAATAACCCACCCAAGTGAGCCGAAAGTCCACAACATTTTAAGTAGACCCTAAGTCCACAATTATTCGAATGACTTATCAATGATGTATTTGAACAAATTGAACAGTTTGGCAATTTAAATGTGTGGTTGAGTATAACATTAATATGTTACATAAGATGTGTACAATATGTGTATGTATTTATACAGATATTATGTACCCAAGAACGAACAAAAGAATTTGCAAAAAAAAAGGCTATTGTATTATTACTGTAACAATTTTCCAATAAAATGTACACAAAATCTCAATTGTACACAACTTTGTCCCGCCCTAAATTGATTTTTTTACAATTATTTGGAGCATTAACGATTCCACCTGAAATAGTTGTTATTTTCACTGTATATAATTGTAACAACGCTAATGATTAATGAAGAAACAACATCCCAAGGGATCACAATGAATGACATGAACCAAATGAAAATGCTTATGAAGTTTTAAATAACTTAATTTTTTTTTTTTTCAAAAGCGAAAGTTCTGGATTTTAATACCATATTCATTTGAATTTAGTAAAATGTTTTGATTAGGGCAATCAATAACGGATTCTAACAACAGGGCTTTCCCTAAAATTTAAGGGCAATGCAAAGCCTTATAAATTTTGACCTTTGACAGAAAAGGTAGGACAAAAAATTGCTGTATAAACAGTATAAAATAGATTTATTTTGCAAAATAAGCTAAGCGCGATTGTATAATGCAAACAGTTTTACCAAACACGTCTAAAAAATTACAAGATGCAAATTCTGGAAAACTTTGCGTTGTTATTTTGCAGAATTCCAAAGTGTTAAGTGCAAAGCGCTTGGTGAAAATGGCTCTCTGGGTGGAAACATTTAGCAATCCTGGCTATGCAATACTCGCATTTGCCCGAAATAGCTGTTCCATGGGGTTATTCACTCAGTGAACGCGATGGGTGCTTCATTTCAATCAGGTACGTTGAGGACTTGCGGTTTCAAAGTATACACTATTTCAGTGCCAAACACAGAATTCATGCTTGTGAAATAAGTTCGACTTTGTGTCTGCGTTAAAATCGGTAGCGCTGTGGTTTTATATAGATAACATAATATTATCAAGTAGCGATTTGCTTATTCCATACCATGGGAAGGATTAAAAAATGTGCTGTTCGCAGAACACTTAAGCGGTTTAAAAGTCGGATCTTAACTGAAATTACATTCATGACCTAAATAGTTCAAACCCAAAGGCTCAAAAGTTTGTTTATTGTCAAAGATAGTTCTTCGGTTCGTAACTACCGAACTTTGGCTAAAATTCGAAGAAATTAGCTACTTTCGGAAATATTGCAGATATAGCCATATATGAAATTTTTAAGACTCTTTAAGATGTTTATTGTCATAAATGTGATTCTAGCACATACCTACCTACAATTTGTTATTCGATGACGTATTTATAATGTCGTATACGAAAAAGGGCCTGCCGCACCTTATCAGTTATTTTTTGACATCGATATCTAATTATCTAATAAAAAACTGCAAATGGATCTAATTGATTTATTCAAACACGACGATATACTACTCCATCATCATCCCCCAAATGTCTTTCGTAAGGAAGGGCCTCGTATATAGGTAGAAACAGATAATTCAAAAGCAAAGGGCACAATAATTACAATAACGACGAATATGTCGTGAACCTATGACACGGTTGAATATTTGAATGTCACTTTTCTGACAGGTATTGCATGTGCGCTACCGAAAATTATGAAAACCGCAAACGACGAGAGGGGTTGATTCCCGGAAGGTGTCAGGTGTAATTCTAACCCTACCATTGACGGATGTAACTGTAAGATAACTCGGTGCTCGGATGCTGCTATACCAGTTCGTTAGTAAAGTCAGCTCGGAAAAAGGACAATCCACACAGGATTGTCTGTCCCTAGATATTTCTGGTACTATTACACACAAGTTAACGAAGCACCAGAGTTTGCGGTTGGGGGTGGGGTACTGGAATTCACTTGGCGGTTGATGATGTGTACAAAAATCTGAACAGATTGTTATAATTGAGTTTTCCCCCAATGGTTCTGTAGACTGTCACGGCTGCTTCTGTTACACCAAGTAATAATCACGAAGGGTGAGTGACTTTTAATTTACTACTAGAGAGGAGAGTCCCCGTACCTTGAGGGATGATGATGCGCATACAACATAATAAAATAGACACTTACAACAACAAAATTATGTGTAATATTGTGTTGATGTACCTAGGTACCTTTTGGCAAACATTTGAAGTTTCACCGCATGAGTTGCGCCACGGAGATTATCTATTTTTCTTCATTTTTATTGTTATTAATAGATCTGTTGGTCATTTTATTGCTGTCGGGTAACCGCACCCTTAGTCGGAAACATACTTTTCAAATCGAATGGCTCATTTAGAATGTATGACATTTTGTGTCTCATCAATCAGAGGGCTTACGAGGCTAAACACGTAAATACCAATTTGTGGCAGAAGGAGATTCCGAATAAATTTATGTGGAAAAGCGAAAAGGCAATTTGCGTAAGTCATAATTTACGTAAGCAAATTTTTGCTAACATGAAAAGTTTTTGGTGGGAAAAAAGTGTGAAAAAACTTAAACGAAAATTTGGCAACTGAGCTTTCGTTACATTACATTATTAAAATTTGCGTGTATACTTATGTGAATCCCATATAAATCAATTTGTATCATGTACCTATAGTTTATTAATCTGCTTACCCGATTCATAGTGATTTCTCAGAAATTGCTATTGGTGTCGGAACTACAAATCTGGAATTTAACGACATGAAAGCATTTCCCTTACATAAGTTTGGGGAGAATGCAAGTCGCGTAAGGAGAAATTTATTTCTTATTGAGGACACTAAAAATGATTGTTAGTATCGCGGATAGTGTTTAGCGAGCCAGGGCTTGTAAAATATCTTTCAAAAATAATAAATGTGGAGAATACGAGTAGCTTTAGAAATGGCACTTCTTTTTCACATTGGAGCTCTTTCTTGCGACTTTTTTGAATTCTGCAGCGGCCTGCCGTATGAGAGAATGTTATCTCATGGCAATATACTGACTATGGAAGAAACGGGCCTAACAAGCCGAAGAGGACGAATGTTGCATCACGAGCACATGGGCAGGTAAGTTTTTCTGTATTTCACAACTACATATTTACATAAGCCATAAATTCTGTATAAAACTAAAAAATTACCCTAGTCATACCTCTGTTTTTCAACGATCAATTTTTCCGACACAGCATTTAGTTTCCTGTTAAGATTTTTCCATCTGTGAAGAAATGGATCAATTCGTCATCCAGGAATGCTTCCTCCTCCCAGAATAATCCAGTGGGAATGGAGACCTTGAAGTTTCTATCAAATTGTAGTTCTGGTGTGGTGTACCTAGTCGATGTTTTCTGGTAGGTTCTTAAATCTGTTTAGGATAGCGATATGGAAAGTTGTTTTGTTGGTCCAACTAGATGGTTGCAGAAGCTGCAGTCTGCAACAGGATATCAAGTGCAGAGGTGGGCGTCGTGGTACGAAGAGCCCCACCGATGTACAAGCAAGCTATTCTTTGGACTTTGCTTAAATTATCACGAGTAATCGCTATGTCCAAAGCAGTCCACCAGGCAACCACACCGTAGGTACATGAGTATCGATCTGATAATAGATATTAATAGCCAGTGAGTGATTCGAGGCTGTGAACCCCATCTGCTACCTATAGCTATTTTGCGAGAGAAAAGTGCCACAGTGGTATTTTAACTCTTTCTAGAATGTTAGGCTTCCAGCTTAACTTTCTGAGTAAAATGAGACCCAAGTATTTAGCTTCATTTGAGAATGTGTAGAACATCCCGCTTCCACGCATATCACCAGTTCATTTAAAACCCAATTCCAGAGAAGGGGAGATAGTACACAACCTTGTGGGGTTGCTCTATTGACAGACCTTCTCGCAGATATCTCAACCAGACTAGAATCGATAGTCCGGCTATAGCGCCGCTGACAAAAGTTCTTTGTCAATGCTTTTGCGTAAACGGATTTCAAAATCAGTCGTTCTAAAGTTTTTAGGTCTGAGAACTTTCGGGCTCACGAGCATCAGATATCAGATTAAGCGATTCTTCGCTTAAAGTCGTCCAAGAGCCTCTGTCTTTTTTTAAACAACTTGGCATTGTCGGGTTTGTCGAGAGTATCTTTCTTAGTCTTGATATGCCTGAGAGGATTCTTCTATCTTCCTCCAAGACACTTACTTTGCTTTTCTTAGTTCTTTTTTTATATATCTTTGGGTCTTCCTTGTAGGAACCCAATCGGTAGCTTTTCTTGTTCTTGCCAAGAATGGAAAGTTTTCTGCAATTTTACTTTCTCAGTCCTTGATGCGTTTGAAACCAAATCTGATCACTCCGTTAGTTAGCGCCAAGGGAGCAAGTGACTCTTTATTTATTCAGACGAGAGCGCACCTATAAAGACCCTTTTGTTCTTTCAGCTTTACAACCTTCGAGTTCTAGATCGGCAGCACCAACTTTGGGTAGATATGCTTGGGATATCCTTTCTTGCAACGACATCAAGTCTCGCACACGGCCAAACTTCTATCAGTATTGCAGACCTATAGTGATCGCAGAGTCTCTGATCGTCGCATGCGATAAGTTTCACATGGCCCTGATGCCATCCACCATCGTAATTCATAGGCGATGATCCAGAGATGTGCCTCATGAGTCATGACGCTCAAGAAGCTGTCTGAAAGCTTCGTCTTGACCCCCTGCCATCGTCCAAGAGAGATCATGCCACCATCGTCACTATGATCGATCACAGCAATCACTCGTCACTAAAAGAATTTTGAGATATGACGTTGGATCACCTATATTGGAGACGATGGTAATATCCACCTTAGGTCTTTTGGGAGCATTCGTGCTCATATCCAATGATCACTTTGACGGAGTCTTTGAAAGCTTTTGTGTAAGTGATATAAGGCCAAACACAAATTAATAGATTTGGCCTTATGTCGCTTGGCCTTATGTCCCGGCACCCTAAAAACCTTTTGTTGAACATTAAATCGAGTGTATCTCTCAAAACATCGGGCATCACTTGCACTGTATTTATATTTACACCAACATTACGACCATAAAATCATTTATGTTCAAAATTATTATAAAATTGTTGGCTTCCTTGAGTAATCTTTTTACTTTTGTGCTCATTAAGAATTATTTAAGTAATGAAAAGTTGAAGATACCTACTGGAGTCAGAAAAAAATACTGTTTTGGAAAAAAAGCTCCCAAAAAGTAGACGTGTAAATGGACGACATAGACTTTTTTGTCAAAATCGGTCCATAGTAACAATCTACATAATTATGGTAACGCTTATCCCTGCACTCTTGTCAAATTAACGCTTTTCTTTAAATACATTTGTTCTTATTGTTATATACCTAATAAAGCTTGTTGTTTTGTTTATTTGAATAATAAAAAGTGCCCAATAATTATTATTGAATTTCGCCCATGCATAATGTATATTTATGGGAATCTCCTCTTCATTACGAATTTTTTGTCCAGTTCATGATTGTATCTATCTCAGTGAGTTACTGTCATTTATTAATTTTATTATTAAAACTCTCTTGGCATTAATGCAAATTATCGCGTCACGTCAGTCGGCTCCAAATAATATAACTGCCCAATTTGCATCACGTCAAATTACGACACAGTTCTGTATCTTGAATTTATAATCCGTTCATTTCAATTAAGAGAATTTGGGTTCCAAAAGGTAGCAATATACCGTCCTTATACCTCGTCGATGCTATAAACACAGTCAACTCCTAGAGCATTGATTTATGAACTGCGCTGCCCCATAATCGGTTGGGTTAATAAAATTTAATGAAAAATATCTCCAATTTCTTGTTAATTATTTTTTATTTGATCGAGACGTAAACTGCGCTGATCTCGCATCGCAACGAATACTTGCTACTCGTCCCGCCGGACTGTAATCTGTTTATTTATGAATCTTTTAACCGAAACTCACCTTAATTGGGCCCGTTTCTTGGGTGCCTGTGTGTTTTGTGTATGAGTGTGCACCATTCAACGTATGACACTGCCATAAAGTAGTTCCGAAATTTTATCGGCGCGATTATTAGAGTGTCCATTTAGAATTGTTACCTATACTATTGCTGTTGTTCTGTAAGGTATTTCTGGAGCGGAAGATCACTGAGGCATATATCAGCGCAACACACAGCAGGGGGCTGTTAGAACCATTCGAATATTAATTTCATGGCAATTTTATTGCTTATTAATAATTTTTGAGAAAAGGTCGCGGATGCGCCGCGCCGTCTTTTGTTTGAAGTTTTTCCTTCAGGTGGTTGATTATTATTTATTTAATTTAATATCTATACCTACTCCTTTGGAATTCAAAATCATTCGTATAATTAGGTGTCTATGAATTAGACAATGAAATTTTTGTCAGATGGTGTGCGCTGAAATGATTTGGTGTTAAACGTGTATACCATAATGTAGGTATGTTTATTCTCTTTTATGGACATTGGAAGCTTGCTGTAGCAGATATACTATTAAATGAAAGAAAGTTTGAGGTAGTACGAAGGTAGATCTCCAAACGTTTGTTCGTTACTATAAAACCGTATGAAAAACGATATATAGACAAGCAAGCACATTAAATATTCAAAAGTTGGCATACATATGCATTTACTTTTTCAAGGAGAAGATTTTTACGCCATCTTCTTCTGTAGCTTTCCACTAGATGGCGGTGGAGCATATCAACTTATAGCGTTTAGTAAGTGAATTTAATTACACGATAAGCTATTTATTTATACAGATAAATTGTATAAATTCGTAAAAAGATATTTTCTTGCTTCTTATGATGATTATACTATCTTCATCATATTTTTCTCTTGGAAACCCCCGGGTAGTATCATCTTCATACTAGTCGGGTAGTTTTTTGTTTCATATACTTGTGGCACTCATCGGGTAGGTAGGTTTTATATTTTGACGTTTATGAAATACGAATTCTGGTTGCTGAACATCATAAGCTTCTACAGCTGCCCTTTAATCTATTGCACAATAACATAACGCAAATGTAGCGTATAAACCAGGCTTTTCAACAACTTAATATCGAAAATATTAACCTTAAACCTGCTGTCTGAAGAAATTAAATAAAAATCGGTTGACAAAGTAAAGCACAAACACCAGACTTAGTTAACAGTTTAATAAAAGTTTTCCATTTAGTGGGACTGCCAAGTCCCTTGCTAAATGTAAAACCAGGGCTGGAATCGGCTAAGGTGATAGTTGATTGTCACTTTTTTGATTGTCGTTTTTGATTATCAACTCTTCTTTGCTCCGCGTAAGACGATCACTAAAAAATGGTTGATTATTGGCAGCACTTAGAGCTTCAGATGTCACTTCCTTGCCGACGCTGTCATTCTCAACAGCTGATGGGTTCATATTCGAAATGTTTCTTTTTTATTTTGAAAATTGTAGGTGAATTTGAGAATAATAATACTCGTATGTTCACAAATTACAATAATTTTTTTTTTTTTTAAGGTCTCAAGCTAATAAAGAGCAAATACGTATCCTTTCCACGATTGAAGAACATGTTTTCATTTTCCGTTGGCCTTATCATCATGATATGATTTCCATCAACCCTTTAACTGCAAAATTTAAAGGGCAAATTTAAAATAGGCACCATCCCCAAAGAAGATTTAAAGTTCTAGCCAATTGTAGGATGGTTGGAACATGCGTTGACCTTACTTGTTGGTAGATCAACCAGTTCCAAAACAAATAAACGCTTCTTTTGATAAGCGAAAGTTTTCCAAAAATCTAAAAAGCCACCAATTAACAATGAAAGTTTATAAATACATAATGCATACTTGGACTTTTTTGTAATTATTTTCTTCATTTGTGCAGAAAAGTTCCAATGAAGATAATTGCACTTCACGAATTTTCAAATTTCACTTTTTTCATTTTAATTTATTTAGTATCTATTATTCTTTTTTCACGAAAGTATTTAATTTATTTGGAGTCGAAGTCGAGGTGCATACATTTGAAAATGGCACAAATGTATGAAAGCGACACCTAAATAGCTGTCACATAAAATTGATCGCAAAAAAGCGATTGTCAATTTGATAATCACCTTACGTGGACGCAAAGCTATGATTTTGATTGTCAACTATCAACTATCACCTTAGCCGATTCCACCCCAGGATCTCGCATGATTGTCTATGACACATCAGCTTTGTAATGGGACTGAACTTGCAATACAAAAATGACTTCCAAGTGCAATTAAAGTGATGATTCTATGTATTACGACTAGCAATAGTAGTTTAACTAAAATGAAAAGTTTTGGTTATGAATAGTGCTTTTGTTATTTGCACATCTAGATGTAGAAAAATTATCATAAGGTTGAAGCAGCCAGCTTCTCTGCTCCTCAATAACGTGAATAATGTTGGACTTTCTATGCGCGTCAATTGTTATTGGTTTGACAGTATAGACTTCCAATTTAAGTTATCAACAAAGAAATTATTCAAGTCAGAAAATCGTCGTGACCAATTACACATACATAGTGCACGCTAATGAGGCTCATTTTTGGAAAAAATATGGTCAAATGACTCAAACCTGCAGACCAAGGCACCAAAAATTGTTGTGATATATAGGTTACCAAGGGATATAATCATGACATATGGCATTTCTTCGGTCCGAATGCAACACTTTTGCTTTTTGACAAACACATTTACTCCAAATCATGCTTATCGCTAAATCTTCACGAGCTAGATCTTGTAAGCCATAAAGTGGGCGGAAAAAGGCAGAGTAGTTATTGTGAATGACGCCTAATCAATAAATTTGGATATTCTTCAACACTCTCCTGATACAATATTATTGTCCTTTTGTAGATTTATATTATAAACACTTTTAGTTTATTCAAGTACTAAAAATGAAAGAAGTAGAGTTTTACCAAATCTAATTTCGACTGTACAGTTTTTGCCAAACAGCTGTACAAAAAAAGACGCCCTAAAGGCACCAAGTCACAAAGAACAGAGACAGGAACAGAAACAGAATCCCATACACTTGCAACAGAAACAAATTTATGAAAAGATTGTTTTTTCAGCATCAGAATTTAGAGACAGAAAAATTTCCCGTTTCATGACAGAACGTAAAAAAGTTTTTTTTCGTTCGGATTTTTCTGCATCTGTCGTCTGGCTGTTTGGTTCGCATAGTACTATTGCATATTGTGATGACCACGTAAAACAAATAACAAATTAATACGAAACAGAATTTACTACAGAACGAAAATTCTTCCTGTTCTATTTCCATTACTGTTCTTTGTCACTTGGTGCCCTAATGGCTAAATATGTGTCATTTCCGCTGTGGGCATCGATCGTAGTATTTTATCCCTAAAATTTTAAATTTTTCGTAAGTGTAGGTACCTATAGACAATAATTTTGTTTCAAAAGAAGTGTATATTTGGTTAAAATATTAATACAAAATTAACAACATAGATTGGTTGAGGGAAAATAAAAACATTTTGAGCAATCTTTCTTCGGTTATTTCAGAAAAATGTAAATATAAAATCAAAGTTAATGATATCCAAAGGCGGAAAATACAAATACGCCCTTTAAAAAAATATATATAAATATAAAAATATATAATATCTAACTACTATATTTCGGTTGGCAGAATTTTTTTTTTTGTTATGTATGTTTTTGCACTGCAGTGATGTAAATCAACTTTTCTCAATTGTATACTAAAAACTGAAAAGAAGTACTACTGAAACTCACAACATTTTTTGTAAATGCCATAAAATAAATATTGTAGGTACAAGAGAAAAAAAAATGTATCGAATCTAACGGCCATATTATTCACTCCGAGTGTAAATTACGTTTAAGTTAATTTTACATCTTTATCCGTATTTTTAAACGCGTACGCAGAAAATGCACTTATTTAAAATCAACCAACTTTCGGTTGAAAACAACCAAGTAATACTGTTGATATAGCTCCTATAGAGTTAGTGGATTAAAAATAACCGAGTCAACCTCTTTAACGGCACTCGGTTTAAAATTACCGATTTATGAATTTCCTCTCCGAATTTTCTCGGTCGTAAATAACATACCAACTGATAACGTGTTATTTTGTACAGTAGGATTTAACCTTTTTAACTCGCTAGTTTTCAACAACGAATTCTCGTCTATTTCCTACAGAGACTTAGTTAATTTTAACCCATTTTTTTTTTTACCGAGCGAAAGTCCCACTCTATTAAGGTTAAAATTCTGCGTGCGATGATTTAAATTAGCATTTATAATACTAGCTCAAAACAAATACTAAGCCCGCTGGATAGAGATGCATTTAAACGAGGAGTTTAAACCGATTTTAGCTCGATTTTAAATTTTATTTTATTGCTTCAATTATGAACTTGGTCCCTTATATGCTTCTTTTCGGAAATATTTCCGAAAATCCAAGACATCGTAATCATTAACTCAAGCCGTCGAAGACGAGAACGACTTTGATCACCACCTGCTGTTGCCATCAGCTATTCGATAAATTCATCTTCCGACGACGAAGCCATCAAAATACTATGCACTTTAAAAATCAAATACATTAGCTTTTTCTTTCTCTTTTACTTGTTTCCTGAACGAAGAAATGTCAATATTACGAAACTGAGTTTTAAGCCGATTTATAATACTTAAACTTATGTTCGGGTTTAATGACGGATTATTGTGGACCTGGGCTTAATTTTTTGAGTGAATAATATGCTGGAAGTGAAATAACCTCGATTTACAAAAATAAAAATAGTACACATATTACTATGAATTAAGAAGCGGTACTTGCGTACTCGGGAAAGTCAAATAGGTAGTACAGAAATCAGTACAATAGTAAGCCTTTCTTCAACAATATTTATCAGTATAATTTGCAATGCTCAAAATTCAAACTTAGTAACCAGCAACAGAGATACATTACATATGTCAACGGTCCACCTCTACGTTTTGTTCAAAAAACTAGTATACCTAGTCTCATAGTGCTCATCGCTCAGCTGGCACAAGTGACATCGTCGCTGGAACAATGGCAATTTGTTCCCATTGTGAGCATTATTATAAGTACCTATTCGAAAACAATATAAGTAAACACTATACTCACCAAAATACATAAGGATGTTGTCATAGGATGTTGTCATGTGTAAATAAAAGACGGCTACATCCATTTCAATTTTACTCTACAATTATTGCATTTCTCTTTATTTTCTTAATAAATAATAATTTCTACAAGTGTTTACATACTATTACTATGTATTTGTGTTCCATATACTTAAGACCTTAAATAATATTTCGTTTCATTCTTTTATCATTTTTAACGTTTCTATAAGTTGTCTGTCTGTATTTTCCCATTTCACATTCATAAACTAATATTGCGATGTTCTTGAGTAAGGTATACGTTTATCTTGTCACTTTACCCTCACGATGAGTTGCTACTGAACAAAAGCGACTCTATGCTGAACGGATTACTCCTTCGAATACTAATAGGATGGTGGGTGGGTGACTTGTCCTCCTTTAAGAAATGCGTCTGATGGGAGTTGTTAAATATGAACGAAGGATTCTCATTGGCTTCTTCTTGTTGGGGGGGATTCTGTTGAGATTGTGGACTTCCAATGCTTGTCGGACTTGCAGTCGACGGAAAACTGTTGGCCAGATCATTGTTTGAACTTCGGAATGAGAAATCCTCGGGCTCGTCATCACTATCGGTTCCACCGACAACATCGATCTGAATGCCATCATCTTCGAGATCAGAATCTGAGAAAGCACCACTACCCCGGTGCTGGGATATGTATTCAGCCTTGAGAGCTTCGAGGTCGACGGTGATGCCCTTAGCTTGGAGTTTGCGAGCCTGCCGGTCGATAGCTTTGGCCAGCTTCTTGCGTCGCCGCGCTCTAAAGAGAGAGGGATAAATAATTTTTTTTTCTTTAGAAACTGGTTGTAAAACTATAAAACTTTTAGACGCTGTACCTCTCTTTGGCTTTCAGCTCATTTGGCGGGATTGGTTCACCTGAACACGTTTGCGGTTGGGCATTGTGCGCAGGTCGGCCGGGTCCTTTTTTGGTGTGCTCACGTTTTCGAACTTTTGCTCGTCGATTCTGGAACCATACCTATCTGAAACAAAGTGTATAATTTAGCAAATGGTGCACGGAAAAGTCGATAGATTTTATTTTTAGTGCAAATGAGTTAAAAAAAATCGGGTCCAACTTTACTACCTCCGTTTGAGCGATAATTTTTTTTACGAAATGATTTGGAATTTGGTTAAATATGCGTAATTTTGTTAGAGTTTTGGTTACGGAACTGAAGAGAAATTTAAAACAGACTTTGCTGCAGTGGATGTTTTGGTTTTTTTTGTTAAAGACATCATGTCTGTTTTTCGGTATATTACTTTTAAACCAATCAATAATTCTATTATTTTGCCGCTTGCTTAAGTACTTAGAGTAAATTTGAGCGGACTATTCAACGGAGTACTTGGATGATTTGGATAAATCTTTTTTGAAAGAAAATTCCTTAAAAATAGAATCAAGTAAAAATCAAGATGAAAACGGGGTTACATTGATATTCATTGAGAATGTTATTTCAACGAGTAACTTCAATTTCAAACAATTGTTGTAAGAGGTTAAATTTTTTGTTTGAGTTGTGAGGCGCAGAAATGTTCCCGGTCTAGAATATAGCTATTACCTACATACAAAAAATTAAGTAACCGACTGAATAATTAATGAGTTCTCCCTTATTTAAAGGCTTAGAAAAATATACCAACTAAAGGAAGCACAGCTGCACTCTATAGGATTATTATCGAAGACAATAAAAGACCACGGGAATTTGCATATACGCTAGAGATCCACAACCACAGCGCTCATAACTTTTTCTTCTTTTGTCTTCAGGAAAGCGGACCGATACGCTTCTTTTTGTTGGGCATAGTTATGTAGGTAATTTTAAAGAACAAACGTTTTTTTTTTTTAATAAAACTTGACTGATTAAAAAGAAAAGTTCTCTTAACTTCTGTCACCACATTTGAAAATAAAAGATCTGTTATTTGATTTTGTGCGGTTTTCCCACAATGGCGGTTGCGGAAAGGGTTCACGTATAGGTAAATTCTTCCAACTTCCAAATCGCAAATAAAAGAGCGGCTAAATATAAAAGTGTTATTTCCGAAGCTATTGCGGAAAGGCAGCCGCCTTACGTTTCAAAACCTTTTTATTTGAAAAAAAGATTTGTTGAAAAATATTGCACTAAAGTAGGGACAATAAAGACTATGTCGCAGGAAACTTTCTCGTGGTTTTTTTGACTTTCACAGAAACAGACCGATTAAAATGTGTATGACAGTCGAAATACCAATAAAGTGTTTTCAATCGTGTAAGATGTAGGTAAGTTATAGTAGGTATATACTCGTAGGTGGTTGCTGATTATTTTAAATGGGCTTAAATGATGTTTTCTGAAACTCATAATATGTAACTGAGCAGAGCAAATAACAAAACACTTCTGAGACAACCTGTCACTTTGCAAGCCCTTGAAATACTAACGACTAAAACTATTTCAATCGCAGATTTCTAAGACAAGTTTCTCAGGTCAGATTAGTTGCTAATAACCATTAAATCGTTTCCATATAATAAATGCATTTTTACAACCCACAATTTGATAAATAACTGAAACTAGACCTACCGCAACGCGACTCTCTTTCAGGTCCAATCGCATTGCCAGAGCTTCTCGCATGAAGATATCCGGGTAATGGCTTGCGGAAAAGGCTCTTTCTAGTTCCTCTAGTTGCCAAGAATTGAAATTCGTTCTCGATCGTCGCCGTTTGGATGAACTACTGTCATCCTCGCCGTCCGCTGTGAAACCTGAAAATATAGAAAGCAAAAAAATTAACAATCATAAAGTCAGAATGTACAAATCGAATGTGAAAATATTTTCGATGAAACAGAAAACAGAACGTGGAGTTGATTGCCATGACTTTTGTAATTTCTAAAGACAGAAAAATATATTTTTGTAATTCGCACACGTTATCTGTAGATTATAGAAATTAGCAAACATTTATAAAATCTGACTTATCTTCCCAGTGCAGAACAGCACTTAGTCCAACAAAAAACAAAGTTGAAGAAAACAACTTTAGTTGATTCCCAGGAAATTGAAAAAATACCTACCTACCCCAAACTAAATTGAGTCAACTGAATTAATATGGGAAGCTAAGCAGGATGCATGACCCTAAGCGAAGCGTCTAAATCAGTAAATTTTTCAATAAAAAAAAACAATTGTCACTGCTTTTATCTATGCACATATAAATCATAAATATTTGTAGAGATGGAAGAGGCCAGTTAAAATAATTTCATTCAAAATCCTCCTTTCGTAACCGCGCTATTTCCCAATGGAAATTGCTTATACACAAGGACACAATTTTATTGTCGTGATCTTATCTCAACGCATTGCATTGTTTTCCTTTTATTATTTACGAACTCCGCTAGTAGGCCAATAAATAACGAATTCAAATACTCTCCAACAGATAGTTGTAAATGTAATATGAGTTCGCATATACACATCATACGAGAGGAATAACAATTTGACAAACCTGCAAAGGACTGAGGGCGAGCAAATTACCACTTACATAGTATACAGTCAGCATAAGCAAACCAGAACAAAAAGGGAAACAAAGACTATAAATCATAAGCTTGTGCCTTACCCCATAGCCCATACTGTACTTGCACTACACAGAATATTCTTGGCGCGAGGGGATTTGTGCTTAAAAATTCAGTGAAGTATTATTTTGGTCAGTGTTGCTACTTATGGTTGTTATTTAAACTCTACACTTGAAATCAAAGCAGCAAGAAGTGATGTGACAAGAAAACAAGTTAATTTTAAATGGGCTATTATGCATTTAGTTTTTTACCGCTACAGGCTTACTCCTCTTTTAAACCTTTTCGCTGATCATTGTGCCAAAAAAATCCTAATATGACCTACTTTCTACAAAAAAAAATGCATTAGAAGATTTGCCTTTTGTTGAAAAAAAAGATAACAAAACCAAATAAAGAGTATAAAAAAAGGTCCTAAGGGTAACCTTTATAACGAAACACCCATATGCAAAGAAGCCTTACCAATGGATTTTTCTACTGCCAAACATTCTAAAGCTGTTAAAAAAATGATCTTTGAACATTGTATAGAAATGCAAAGATTTGCTTTTTACCTATTTCAAGTCTGTCTACCGGAACCTCGGATAATTGAACCGGAATTCTACATACGAGTACCTACTATATAAAGTAAAAATTAGAACAAAGCGAAGCTACCTACTACAAATATTTAGAACATAAAAAGGGTTCGGAACGTTTTAATTTCTTTCTATTTGCACTAAAATGTATTCTGAATTAATTAGAGGAACAACGCAATACTCTTTAGTAGTTTCGGAATTTGTACTAAAGTTGTTCTTAAGCAGAGGTTTTATGAACTCTTAATTGTCATAAATAAAATTATATTTAATAAATCGTATTGTTAAATCTTAAAAAAATCGTATTTGTAAATCTTAATACCGTCTTAAAAAATTAGCCAATCGTCAAAATGAGAAAAGCATTATACTAAGAGGAAGAGCTACTGAACTATGAACGGTTTAATTCAATTTCCAACTGAAAGCTTACAACTACTTTATAAACAGATACGAAAATCTATATATAGATATAACCAGCAATTCAATTTTGGGCTTACACTATTACCTCAAAAGCAAAGCGTAACATATACAGTAGTTGACACCTCTAGTTACTTCTTCAAGAACGTTATTCTTTTTTAAACATATAATAAATTCGAACCATTTTCCTGATTTTCTTATATTAGAGGCTTTCTTCTGTCTTTACTAAAATCAAAGTGTAAACACCTATTAGCAATTTTATTTCAAGTCTAAAATTGGGTAAAATTTAAAAGAGACTCCCAATTTGGTTAGTATACATTTTTCCCTGAAAACTTTTGACAACGATTATGTGTTTCAGATTTTTAAAAATACTTTAACAGACAAAAATTTATTCAGCTTTAACTAGCCCTTTCGGTAAGATTTTTTTCTTATATAAAATTTAAAAATTGCAAAAAAGCAATAAATTCGTTCTAGCTTTAAAATAACTTAATTGTTAAATAGATTATACTTTACTGGTTTATTTTTGCTTTTTTGTAAGTAATGGATTTAAATATATTTTTTAATTTGTTCTAAATATAAACTTATCAAAATGACATTTTGCATGAAAAACTATATTTTTTTAGTAAAAGCAAAAATTCCTTCAACAATACCTATACATGTATAGCAATTTCCTTAACTACTGAATCATTTACGCTATATCAAATTAAAAGTATAGGCTCCATGGCACATTTAAAATGAAATCCTAAACAAAGAATAAAAGCATGCCAAAAATATGATCAAAAAACACCCCCTGGGACATTCCGAATTTTTCTTAAATTTTTTTAAACTGCACTTGCGCTTCGTGATTATATTATACTAGAGTTCCCCAGTGGTAGAAATTCTACCATTATATGGCTTATAAACAACATATTAGAAAACAAATTACAGACAGCAAAAAAACAAAGCGAATGTGTTGTGCTTAAGGTAATGTGTATGTTGCTCTCAAATATTTCTTTCCTCCTAGGTATATATAAGATTAGACTATAAAAGTATATCACTGAACAAAACAGTAAAAATAAATAAAAATAAGACATTTATGTCAACTAAATAAATTTTAAGAAGTTCACTTTAGTTTATCGAATCTTTTGTGCCACTCTGTGAATTAATTTTCTTAAATTTCCATAAATTTATGTTACCTTTATTATTATTTTTACTTTTATTATATATTTCGTTTTCGTTAAATATTTTCTGCTTATTCCTGCCTGTCCTAGCGATGGATGTTTACACATCTCTGAAGTATTACATTGCCCACAAAAAATGAATATATTTCTGCGGAAGCCGGTGATCGTCCTTTCTTACAATACCTACAAGCCAGCTTATGCCAGAGCGGTTCTGTGTGACCAAGTCGTTCAGTTTATTTGGCTTCTCCCTTTTGCCCCTGAATTCCTCAGAGTTTTCCTTTAACCTTCTTTGTAGACCCGTATAAAGCTTAATATTTTTTTTGTAATGGTGCCTCATCTCGGCTTATTTTTTTATAAATAATATTATATTTTACGAAAAGCTTTAAGAGCTATGGGTGTTGTCTAGAATAAAAATAGCTGACTTATAATAACCTACGTTAGTACATTGAGCAATCGGCAAAAAAAATTGGCAACAACCATCCTGTCCTGTAATGTATTTATTGCAGTTGCAGCTCATTCCATCACGTAAGCAAAGACGGAACAATGCATAAATGAGTAATTACAAAATAAATCCTTGCCGACTTCGACCCATGGCTTCAGTACATGCGTTCAGTTTGCATGCTCATGTGGGCAAGAAAAAAAATCAATTTCCCTGGATAAACTTCAGAACAGGAGGTTGAGGTAAAGTAAACTAATATGAAGTTATCGCAGTTTTTGTTTCGTTTCTCTCAGTTATAGCGCCTTGCGTTCATTAGCAAAGGGTGTTCATATAAATATGATTCCGGCCTTAGAGTGAGGGATACGAATGGATTCCAAGATCATTAAATACCTACGGTTGGAGAGGTGGCCGCAACTGGCAAAGCGTGCATTGCCAACATTCGAGTGTTGTTTTATCTAGCTCCTGCCTGGCACTTTCATTTTACTCGGACATAGAGGACACAATTATAGGGTTGCAGTGTGGTTCAGTTAATAGCGTCTGCTGCCGCAGTCCAGCAGAGGTAATAATTCTTTCAAAAGGGGGTAATTGAAATTTATTATGATTATTGCGGTGTGTAGTTGGTGATGGCGTTGCTATTTTATTGGGCTTTTATATTATTTCAGGCGGCTAAATTGCATTGTCGATATTTATATGATATGCATGTTCAGGTTGGTGCCCAAGAAAACAAATCTAGCTACGTGAAGCAGATAAAAAGTCACGGAATGTCGGAATATAAGGTGGCGGAGACCGGAGAGTAGCTATAAAGTAACTCTGTGCATGGCGAAAAAAGTGTGTTTTAATGAATTAATTTATGAAGAGCCTGAATAGGCTGAGAGATAGGTTGAATAAAGGGCTCATAGTCAGGTATTAGTAAATTTAATAATTCCGTCAAATTGACAGAGGAACTCATCTTACTTGACCACGACGATGGTCATTTTTAGGACTATTTTTTTTTTTTTTGTAATAAGCATGAGAATCAAATTCTTTTGTCACTAAAAGTTATTATATATGTATGTCTGCGTTAGTTCGAGTAGTACTTACAATGAGTCGTTTTTGTTGCTAATGCACATCCAACAAGCGGGATTTTTTCAAAACCAATTAAATAAATTTATTAATTTAATAATTTATTTTGGATAATTGCTTACCTAATCGAAAATATGAAAATATAAAAATTTAAAATAATATTTAGTAGGTTCGCTTAGTGGTTGAAAATTCAATGATAAAATGTTCCTAAAAAAAAAATACAATTTTATTCAGTTATTGCCTTATTAGCAGAAAATTGATTTCCATCATTTAAATTGTTGGTTTTAAAAATACAGAAAAAATATTTCCCAATTTGAAAACAAATATTACAAGTGGAAGTATTCATGCTTAATCTTAAAGTTGTTGAAATTGAACACTACACACGCGTTGTTGTGGAATCATTACTATAATAGGGCGTAGTCAATGAGAGACAATTTTTGAAGTTTCATCTATCATCGCTTCTTTCACTCACATTCATAAATTGAATCCACCAAACATACTCGTAATTTGTTGTTAGTATTATTTTTGTTTTCGACACATCTATGAATTACAGCCTTCAAACTCGTGAACAAATAAATGGAATTGGTTAAATTTATTATTTTGTGTTTCTCGAACGATCGGAGAACATGTTTTGATGGAATGGAATGGATAATAGCTCTTCTCGCCTTTTGTATATCGGGTTTTAACCCTAAAATAAATCGTATTTATGTCATATCTACATATGAGCGAATTCTGAATCCAACTTGTTTCTGACATTTAAAAATAAAAATATATAAAATGGCAATACCGAAATTGAAAAGAAAGGAAATTAATAATTTACTACTAAATAGAGTTACATACCTACTATTTATGTAGATAATGATTTAGTCAATGAAAAGGAAAAAGTTATTTGAGCTGTTCCAGACTGGTAAATTCCACCTGAGGAAAATGAGTGAGATTGTTCTTATATATACCTGACGTTCATTATGCCAAGAGATGCCCCCTTCTTTCGCTTTTTCCCCTTTTCCAAGATTTTTATTTTTTTCTGCATATTTGCTCTGAAATAGTTCAAGGTCGGCATTCTCCAAGTAAAAACGTTTTCGTGTGCACGAGCACTCTTATTATGTGCTTTATGAAACTCTTATTATAACTCTTCGGAACTCCGAAACAAAATATTTTTCATTTTCCAATTCCTTCTAACTTTATTGTGTTTGAGTTTAGAAATAAATTGTAGTATACAATTTTTTGTTGCGTTTTACAGCTTTTCAGATCTTTCCAGAACTCTAATCAGAACACAGGAAAAAAAATATATTTTTTTTAATTTTATCAATTTTTAAACTCTCATAACTTTTCTGTTTATATTCCGAAACATAGTTTTCTTTTTTATGGATCTCCAAAACTCTGACTTCTTCGAAAATAGAGTGCTGTCGTAAAATCGATTTTTTTTGAAAAGCATGGGAGGCAGCATACCTACATCTTAAAAAATGTTAGTGTCAAATTGGTCTTGTTGGGTTTTCATTAACGAAAACAAAATTATGTAAACACAAATTTTGTTAATTTGTCCATATGTCGTTTGTTTCCGTCACCTGTCAGACTTATAAGTCTCATGTCTTTTATCCTGAAAACTTTTGAGTACTAGCTGTGAGTACCTGCGGCTTAACATACTTTCAAAGAATTGGAGCATGAGGTCACTATATAGCTCAATAGAGAAGCCAATAATTAAAGACAAGCCGCAATAATAACAATCCTATTTAGATTCCAGGCTAGATTTCACGAGCTCAAAATGGCGAAATTTTCCAAATAAAATTAACCATTGTGAACAATGAAATATTTACCGTGACGTTGAAAAATGATAATTAGTAAGGTCGAAAGAATAATTTTATATCACAAGCTGCGTTTCCGGGATTGAAGAAGTATTGTTTTTTTTTGTCTACAAAATTTAGGTGAGGCAATTTTTTTTTTTGAAAAAATACGCCTTATTAACAAAATTCATAAAAATGAGATCGAAGTTGATGTAGTACTTCTTGCAACATGCGAAATTATGAGACAAACTATACCAACACTTAATGCGGTCTTGGTTCACAAGAGCAATACCACACTTTGATTCGCCACCACTTAATGAGGTTAAAGAGACTGATAAATGTATATCTAGAACTTAGTCCGAAACAGAATGTCAATAAAATGCATGCCATCCCTGCCATTTATATGAACGAGCTGACTAGCAACGCAACTGAGTATTTTCAGGCGGCCATCTCATTTTCCTATTGTAAAAGACTTGAAGACGTTTTCCCACAATAACTTCAATGTGGCATCATAACTTCTGCCCCACTCGTTAATATATAAATGTGCTTAGTCATATAAATAATATCAATTTCCGACGAACAAAGTCGGTAACGGAAAATAATTTTGTAAATGTTTGTTTGTTGCCAATCACCAGCATCATTCATCAGAGATATCATTTAAGCACTTCCCGGTATAAAACATCACAAGATCTACAAACGGTAATTAAGTGAGCGATTTAGAACGAATTCACTGCTAAATTAAGACATATGACTAAGCATTCGATACACGTAAAGAAAGCTTCTTAAAATAAAACTGACACCTTATGCAACCAGTTATAGTATTCGCTCCTATATTCTGCTCACTGTACAAACAAAAAAGGTACAAAGTGTGAAACGTACCCATAGAAAAACCATGTCAACTTGAAGAGGTTATCTTCGTTCACCGATTAAATCAATTAGGTATAATATTACAGATTTTACATATTTTCAGATTGACAAATTCGAAGAAAAGATTTTGTAATTAAGCAGCGAATTAAACAAAGAAAACATCATCTAATCAATTATGAAATTATGTTTAGAATTTTAATTTTATTTTTCATTTTCGCATGCTTAAAGCTGTACAAACTGGTATGGGCATTTAAAAAATTTTTAATTGATATTCATATTTGAGTATTTAACATTAACAAGTCCGAATATAAGTATCATGTTGCTAATTTCCAAAACGTTGAGAGGATTTTGTGTTTGGAAAGTGGCAATCATTTTGTGAACACGCCTCCCTTAATGCTAATGAAATTGATTTCTCGTCAACATTCGCCGATGGGCATGAAGTTCATTAATCATCTCCGCACGAGATGATCACTTAAGTGGAAACCCAATCTCTGACAGTGTATAGTGTATATAGGCTTAATGATTATCGGGTGGTGTTACTCCCCCATTCCCACGCAAAAATAGAAAATCGCACGGGAACTTGCAAAACGTTCTGCTTGTGTGCTGGTGAACGAAACCCGGGACAGGAAATGGAAAATGTCACCTAGTCGAGTCATCAATCATGCAGTAGCTTTAGTTTTGAGCGAAATAATTAGCACTTTTTCCTTGAGAAGAAAAACTGAGGAAAATTTAAAATTGATTCTGAATTTTCAAATACGTGTATGAGATTCAATTTAGATAGCCATTCTTTGTACACGTAAAAGTAAAAGGCAAAGCGTGCTGCAAATAATAACACACAACCCTTTAACAAGGTATGAGAGAACACTATATATTGTGTTGTAGTAGTATGCCTTTTATAGAGCCAGTGTTTAAGAACATAAACTTGTTTCTCTGGCAAGAAGGGCGCGAAGCACTTAATTTATTCAGCTGGCAGACGAGAGCCTTCTTTTATCCAAAAACATGTTATGTGTAATTTTTAGTGTCACAGGTAATTTATTGCGAAAAATTAAAATAATATCACAACAGAACCTATGCCGGCTTTTAATGTTATTTTAATGTTATCTTTCCATTTTGTTTGTTTATATAAGAAAAATGAATTTTTGTAGTATAATATACCGAATTTGGACCTATTTGTTTTTAGTTTGGGGGGTTGAATGGAATTAGGAAGTACACGTTTTAAATTAACACTTCATTAGATTGACCAGGAGGTCCTAGAGATAAATTTACAGAGCCGAGCAAAATAAAAAAAAACATTGTTTGCCAATAACTGAAAATATAACACCTATATCATTTAAAAGATATATGTTTTCAAAAAAAGTAGCCTATATTTCAATATAGGCACTTAAAATGTTGCAATTACTTGGTTATAAAGGCTGTAATAGCTTCACTTTTAATTTATAAAAGCTATCTTACCCTTCGAACTTCATTTAGCCCAACTTCGAAATTTGATCAATAGTAGGTACCTACTTACTTATAATTTTAAACATTTTAAATAACTTTTGTTGTATTGGAAGTGACACTAACCTTTTTCCCATCTATCTATTTGTTTTTACAAGAAACTCCTTTACCCCATTAAAGCTCTATTTTTACGGCATTAAAGCATTTGTCCTTCCTTGGGCCAATTTGAATCAATCCAGGACAAAATCGCGAAAATCGAACAATCCGTTCGAGAGTTATGAGTGCACACACGGACGTCAGTCTCTTTTAAATAACAGGTGGCACAAAATTAATCACCCTATCAGAAGATGTTATAGTTTCTACAAATGGCGCCCTAACTTCAATCAAGTTTGACATTTGTGAACGTTACAGGTGCAGTATAAACAGGCAAGCAATGGAGCGCTATACTCCACAGGACCGTGCAATAATAATCTCCACAAAAAGGAGGACGATTTTATGTCATGAGCGACGAGGCGCATTTCCACTTAAGCGGTTACTTCAATAAGCAAAATATCCGTTTCTGGGGCACTGAAAATCCGCGTGTGATGCACGACGAGCCATTACATCCACTCAAATCCTCTGTGTGCGCGGAGCGGCGTTCATGCGGTAGGAGTAATTGGGCCGCAATACGGTCACTGTTACTATGGCGAACGCTACTGGGCCAATTCTCACTGCCGGAATTGAATGAGCGTGGTTTCACAAAAACGGTGCAACCGCAAAAACAGCACGAACCGCAATGGACTTTGTGAAGGTTGATTTTCCTGGTAGAATAATTTCCCGTTTTGGCGATTCGACATGACCAGCAAGATCGTCCGATTAACAATCCCAGACTTCTTTCTTTGGGGTTACTTGAAGTCGCGGGCTTATGCCAACAAGCCTCAGACAACCGCAGGGCTTAAGGAGAAAATTCGAAAATTCGATTTTATTATTTGAATGATATTAGTTTAAGACAAATAAATCTATTTGTTTTGGAGGATGATCCAAACAGTTTAGTACATCTTAACAAGCAATGAATTTCAAAAGCAATTGAAATGTCCATTGGATACTGACTCCATCATGAATGATGCTGACCAAAGCAATGATTTTGATTTTTAAAGAAGAACACCAATGTTCTTCAGCGGGAACAACTTTTTAGTCCATCTCAGAGTAGGATCAGTTAGGAGGCTGGATCTCAACGAACTTAACATGCACCTAGAACTGGCGAAGGCAACTATTTACATAAGGACAAATTTCAGTTGAGGTCCACGTCAAATCATATATATAGCTAAATCATAGTATCATCTAAAGAAAGTTGAAAAGAAAATCTAATCTAATTTGTTAGCGTTATTAACCTTTTTTTGAAGCACCGAGAAACCTATCCAATATTAGCCGCAAATATTCTGGTCTTGGCAGGGGGCAGGATTCGCACACATCTACAAACAAATTAATAAGGCGGACATCATGTAAATGTATAAGGATTTGTATAAAATACATTTAAACTGTTTTTTCTCCAACATATTTCCAATACAATTACGTTTTCAAATAGGAAAATTTAATTAAATAACTATACATTTATGGCGAATGACATTCGCTATTTGCCAAAGACTTGAAAAATTATGAATTTCGGAGAGTTGCACAGTCTAAAGAAGTTCACTTCATATTTGAGGCAAAGAGCATAGATTAATAAGGGTTAAATGAGAAAGTTTCGACACATAAATTGCCCTTGGAAGTATGAAAGGTTTGTTTATTAGTGAACTCAAAAAAAAAAAACATATTTAAAAATCACAATGCCCAATTTTCGAATTGGATTGGAACCAAAAGTTCGGACTTTTACTCTGAATACTTATCGCCATTCTTGGCCAAACTCGGAGAATTATTACTGAATCCTATACTTACGCTCTAACAACATAAGAAACCATTTACCGTATCCCAACATGCAAAATACAACGGCAGGGGTGTAGAGACCGCCTCGCACTACATGCAAATCAAATCAAATCAGACGCAATGTTTCAGTTGGTTTGGTTCCAATACACCAAATATCTTTATTGGTGTACTTCCCACCAAACTTAGCTGACTTTAACATTCTGGACACACAATATAATATGTATAGATACAAATCACAGCGTGTAGTAAATGAAGATAAAAACAAATTTCAAAGCACTGACTTTTTACCATTATCCTTTTCATATTTTTAAAGTGTCGAATGTATAAAATAGGAAAGTACAGTGTATCAAATCATATGAAAACGTGCGTTATGACTTGAGCTGTAAAGATCCTCTTATATATGTATTAGGACTTCACAAAGGTAGGTATTTATTTAAAGGCTCTTTTATGAAAAAAAAATAAAGAACTCTGCCGGCCAACGATAATTTACAATGACGATTCAGCTGTCAGCGCTTTAGGTAAACCAAACTTATTTTTTGTGCATCTTTATTCATTCGAATGGATATCAGTGCTTTCAAAAAGCAATTTTGTATGATGTCTCTGATGTATTTGAGCAAATATAACGTAACTTTCAACATCAATCTATGTACGATAGGAAAAGCTACCCAATTCTTGTCAACAGTCCCATATAAATAGAACAATACTTAGCATCAGCCTGAACTGCAAATCGTGGGATCTAAAAAATAAGACACTTAAAAAATACAAATTGCCGCTGATATAAGTCGGAACTACTCGAACATCGGATAAAACTATGTACCGTTGTCAAACGCAAGCCGGTTATCGATTCCGTGAAACTTGAATACTTATTTTGAAAGGTTAACGGAAAGGTTTTCTAAAAAGTTGGTTTACCTGAAAATGGCAATAACGATTTTGACCAAAATGCACACTAATAGGTAGCTAGAGCTCCAATTTCAAAACGGCTGAAATATGTAATATTGTAGCTTTTCCTTTTAAAAAAGTTCAACAATCTATATATATAAAAGATAGTGTCCGAAGCGATGTTATCCCATAACTCGAGATTGGCCGAACCGATTTTGACGATTTATACTTTGTTGGAAAGGTATTTTCTCAGCACGGGTTTTAAAAAAAATTAAAATTTCAAAATGTCTTATTTTGACCACCCAGCGTGTTATCTACGACAGGTTTTCTTCGATTGTTTTCAATATTTTTTTTTTTTTTTTTCATTTTGTATATGTTTTTAAAACTATATGAAGCACAGAAAACGCTAATTTTAAAAACTGCCCATAACTTAAAAACCATATTTTCGGTTAGGATAAAACTTAAAAAAAAAACTAATTATAATGCTTACGTTCCTGACTTAAATTAGTTTTAAAGTTAGAAATGATTTGTATGCCAATTTGAATCAGGGTGGACGATTTTGTTTAATATTGTCTTAAATTTGATGGCGTAGTTTTAGAAACATATTTTAAATTTATTGGTTAGGTACTATTTTTTTTTTTGTCAATCAGGCAGACGGCAAAGCCATGCTAACGTGTTTATTGTAAGTATTGTAAAAATTATGAATTCATCAATAAAAATCTGAAATCTGAATCTGAAGGCGTTTAAGAAAATCGATTTTCTCACATTTGTCAGTCAAATGTTTAGAACCGGTTACAGACAGCTGATTGTCATCAGCAGCTCTGAAAATCAAACTAATTTCAGTGACAATACTTTAAGTTTAAAAGCCGTCGGCATTTGATAATTAAGTTTGATATTAAAAAACCGGAATGATTCACGATAAGCAAAAAATAATAATTATCCAAGATTTTACTTGAACTGCAAAGATAGGATAGGGGACGGATTTTTGGGTTTGTCAGTTTGGCGGTTCATTGGGAAAATGGGCAATGTATCTATGTACTTCACGGCAGCCAATGCAACCCAGCGAGCCTATGGACAACCTACAACAATAGTCCTTCAACATTTGCCGAGACGGCGAGCTTCTTTATTGCGAAATGCCACGCTCATCACGAACGTCCTCCCGAATATCGCTGAGAACTATGTTGACCATGATTGGCTGAATGAAGGACGTCGTTCCTTTTAATTCAAAATTGCGTAAGAGGAGTTTTGAAACCATGCACACAATTTGAGATTCAAAGTCTGCTTACTTATAATTTTGTTGCGCAACCTAAATGAATCGAAACTTTGTAACGGAACGCTTTTGATTATGAAGACTTTCGAATAAAATGTCATTAAAATGACGATTTTGAGAGGAGAACTCAAGGGCGAGGATGTTCTCTCCGCGGATTCCGCGATTTGACACAATTTTGGTGTGTAGTTTATAAATCTAACTGAAACTAAAATTCTAAATAAACTCTTGACAGCGTCACTCCTTGGTCAGAGGAACCAGAACCAGTGACAATTATTGTCATAGCACAAAAAAGAAGAGATAAATCAACATAAGAGAAGAAACATCAAGTGATAGGGTTGCAAGTCAAGGAAAGTTACTTCTATGAAATAAAAGTCCACCTTCTGATGGCTACTCACTAGCCAATTCCGCTTAAGTCAAAAGAATTTAAACTGCGATCCGGTTGTAGAAAAGGGAGCAATGTTGGTAGTTAATGGAAAAAAGGGCCGTCTTAAAGCAAGCAACTCTAATAGCATTTGAAGTGAATGCACTTCATCAAGGCCGTTTCGGACCACCCCGGAGCTTTTGGGCACACCACAATTTGGGAAAATAGAATAGGGAATCAAAACACCTTTTTGCACTGACTGTTTAATTGCCGTTTTTTATTAATTGAGTTCGAACACGAATTTAATTTCGTATATAGCGTTTAGAGAGTCAAACATAAATTTATTTTTACTCTATGATTTTTTATTCCATTGCTTAAAGGACTTAAAACTAAAATAAGTTTTTCACAATCTTAATTTGTTGCCTTTAGATATTGTTGTAAGTATATTTTGGATTAACATAAAACTTAATTTCTGGTGGTTAACAAAATACATCAAAAAAATCAGCGTTTCTAAGTTTAAAGATATTTTTAAGATGTTAACCGTGGTAAATATCTTCTTTGAATGTTCTTCGATCTTTAAAACAATAACAAAATGTTGACGTGTAGGTAATTCTTAATACAGCCTGACTTTAAACGGTGGCGAAACGCGGAACTAAGTACATATTTCCTACGTGAATGGCACATTTTCTGTTGATCTCGGCGTCGGCAAGAAGACAGTAAACCCTGGATACGCCGGGAAGGCAATAATAAAGTTACCAAAATATCTAAAGCTACTATTAAACGATATGATGAATCAGCATACGTATGCTGAAAAATGTGCCCCAATCACAACATATCGTCTAATAGCGATGACAGAAATTTCGCTATTAGACATTTTTCAGCATACGTATGCTGATTCATCATATCGTCTAATAGTAGCTTAACTGATTTAAATGGTTTTTTCTTAAATGGTTTTAAACATTTAAATAAATGTTTTTCTAGGTATAGGTATTTTTTATTCTTTTTTTTTTAATTGAACGTTGCTTAAGTGGTTATTATGGAAAATCAAGTTCTTGTGTAATTCAAGTATGGGTGGGTCGTTCGCTTCAGTCGCTAAAAGGATCTCAACCTTTTCCTTCGTAGAGTTTTAAGAAAACCTGAGCCATAATGTTCTGATTTGGACGAAAACGTTTGTTATTCTTTTGTTGTTTGCAAATACATCGCAAAAACTATAAAACTATTAATTGCCTGTGAGAGAATTCAAAGACAGCATTGCGGCTGCAGCCTGCCTGGTCGGGCGGGCGGCTGCCAAGGGGCGCAAACTTCAGCGGGTGTATTTTGCTTTAGGTATAATGCTTATACTCATATAAATGGTAGGCGCTCAACTTACCACACAACAACTGAGCCGAACCTAAACAAAATATCTACCTAAGTAAAAAAATCTTTACACACCCGAACAAATATTTTTTTCACACTCAATCTTTGTCCTTTACTTTTCAACTTTGTTCGGCAACTGTTCTTCACTTCACATTAAAAATTTAAAAAAAATTTAACCTGAACGTGAACACTGAAAATGATTTTTAGTATGGCGGAACATGTTTGCTTGATTTATTTTTTTTTTGTTGTTGTTGGAAAGTTTGAGCAGAGTTGCAGTTCTGTGGGTAATTTGATTTTCAAGTGGATGGGCCAGTTCACTGTAATGGTAGAAAATCTACCACTTGGCGAGCTCTAATTTGCCATTCTTCATGGGTTAGTGACAGTTAGACATAGTTATCAAAATATCGGAAATGCACTTTGTCTAGCATAGGAAATAAAAAGATCTCTGTAACTCCCCTTAACATTTATCTTCCTCGCACTGCTGGAATAGCCTTTCTCATTCCTTTCGTATCCAATTTACGAATCTCGCCTTATTTGGCATGATCTAAAATGAATTCTAACCATATCTACTAATTAATAATTTGGTGGGTAATGTGATATAGTATATATCACTTCACCCAATTTTAACTATATCACATTAGCCGCATTTGGCTTATGAAACAATCGAGAGATTTTTTTAAAAATACACTTCATCGAATTAAAAACTCATCCATGTAAGGTCTCTTCACACACAAACAAAATTTATTTCTTCAGTTTTTTAATTCTGCACTAATTTTTGCTGAAATATCACAATTAAATGAGCGCGAACGCACCAAAAGCTGCAGCAAGTGTTCTTCTCCATTGCCGTCATGTTGACAAGAAAATTCTTTTCGAGAATTGATTATTTCGGAAAATAAGCTAATATATCACATTTCCCGACAATATCACAATACCCCAAGTTACTCTATTGAGTTGTTTCTGTTCCTTAAACATTTATTTTTTTAGTTGGGCGCAAAGTTGAAACATTTCCAAAGTCGCTTCTGACTCACATAGTAAAATTTAACTCTTGGAAAGATTGGTTAGAAGTAAAAGCCCCAAACGGGGTTTAAGTAGGTATGTAAAACAAAGAAACACATTTTTTTTCATAATATTCATAGAACTTTTTAGTTCCAGACTTACATTTAAGTACTCGTATGTAAGTAAAACTAGTTTCTCAAGAATGTAGACAAAAACGACCTTTAAGTAATCAGAGCAATTGTATAGTAAATGGTTTATACTGCTCTCATCCTAGATTTTTATAAAAAAAAATTGTGCATTTCCAATTTTCGAAACTCGACTTTAAATTTAAGTGATTCAGCATTGGTTTTCTGCAATTTATGGGCAACAGTAGGTAAGATAAAGTGGAGACAGGAATTTGCAATTAGTAAGGCGGAAATCAAATGTTTGTGTTAGGAATAGTTTTACCGAACGTTTCAGAAGATATATAATTCACAATCTGCACAGGAATCTGGCAAGTCACTCGTATGTCAAATGGTAAGCTGCCTTTTACTCTAAATAAACATAAAAGTTGATTACTATCCATTCGCAAAAGCGAATCATTTAGGTTTGATGCTTATCTATACTCAATTATTGCAAATCGAATTCTAGGATGGAGCAAGGATGTCTACTGAGTACTGAACCCTCTCCTATTCTCATTCTGAACGATCTTGTCGCACGGATTACCTATAAGCCTCCTGCTCTGTGCTGACGATGTTGTTATACTATAGCGGAAACGTTAAACATGTTACAAATCATGATAAATAAGTTGCAACAATGTTGTCAAGATTGGAACTTGCAACTAAATACTAACAAATCAAAAGTTATGATGTTTCGTCAAGGAATAGAAATACCTTGGAGGCCTGACTTTCAAGAGAAGTTAAAGGAATCAAAAAGAACATTCTGTTGGTGACTTTTACTTCACTATAAGATTACCGTTAGAGCTCTGGATGCACAAAATAATATTGAATATTGCTGAATTCAGTTATTGGTAGCAGTCGTCTTTTTTCGGCCTTTTCTTTTTGACTAATTACAAGTTTGAACCAGCAATATTCCTGAACAACAAGAACAATCAGTTGTAATTTTAAAGGAATATTGGGACAACATTAAATCGCACCACGTGTAGAAGTTAAATCCTAGGGGGATCTGACAGTTCGAAGAAGTTGAAAAAATATTGCGTTACTTCCTAAAGAAAATGTCCCGACTGCCTGAAAATGCGCCAAACCACATATTGTACCTGGAAACTGGATTACCACCGGTGTTTTTTTTTTCGCTTGGATTACACTTAGTTCTGAAAATCGATCGCAAAAGAAACCATCGTCTTCCCCATTAAAATTGCTAAGCGCACCTTCTTTTCCGAATGGACTAGGCTGGGACCTGTGTATATTCCACCCCTACACGAAGTACATACTGTAAGTAAAACAGACCTAGAAAAAAAATTTCATGAACATTAAGATCGAAGGATCCACGCAGGAGCTATTTAAAAGGCAAAGCGAACAAAGCTAAGTAAGATATATCTATAAAGTTTTAAATCATGATATTGGGGATCAAAACTATTTTCAAAGCCAAGGGCGAGCTACTGCAATTAAATTACATGCCGCTGCCACACAGAGAACTTCTACGTAGGTATCTCGGAAGTGAAGAAAGTACCTACACTATGCAGCCAGGCTTGCCAGATTTTTTATTTTTTATTTTTTGCCAAAATTTTTATATAGCTCAATTCTAATTGGGGTATAGATAAATCTGTGCACTTTTTATCTTGTGCGACTATTTTTCTATAGCGCTTTTCGCCCCCTAAACATACTCTCAAAGAATTCTACAATTTCATTGATTCACACAACTAATTATTGGTTTAACACGTATTTACGAATTTTAGGCTTATGTTCTTGGGAGATGTACTTAATGTACATAGTTTGACTTTTGAAAATCTCAAATTTAGTGAAAGCGAAGCGATCAATTTCGTATTCATAACAAGATACTTTAACGGAGCTATGTGAACATTTTAAGGCACGCTTGAACCTGATGGTAGTAGGTTCTGTGAAACTGATAGGAACCTTTAAAGCCGTAGGACAGCCCTGCCGTATAATCGGCGAGAGTGTAAATTCCTACCTATGTTCTTATGTTTTGATTTATGAACACTCAACGGGGGCTAGTTGTAAACCCAAAAATTACAATGTATATTGTTATTGGGGTTATTTGAAAAAATGCTGACTAGGTACAATAAATTGGAAGTAAGGAATCGTACAAGGGACATACCTATTTAACCGCATTAATTTTTATTTTGATAAAGTTCTTAACTTTTTCGTTTCTTAAATGTTCCGTCGGGAAAAAACACTGGCGAAAAGGGATTTCCATTTAGGTACCCTACCTATC
This sequence comes from Cheilosia vernalis, assembly GCA_949126925.1. NCBI lineage: Eukaryota > Metazoa > Arthropoda > Insecta > Diptera > Syrphidae > Cheilosia > Cheilosia vernalis. Next base: position 27,496,984 of record OX421360.1, on the reverse strand, counting down.
TACCACATAACGAATTTCAAATAGCGAACTGTTTCCACACGTTGTAAAATAATAACACGAATTGTTTATTTAGGGATACGTATTAAAAATCTGTTTATATGCTTTATTCTTATAGGTACGGACAAAGGCGGCGCTGGCTGAAAAAATTCGTCTTGGTTTATGCAATTATACCTATAAAGCAATAGGAAGTTAAACAGAGACGGTTACCTACCGTCGATTTGTCGCATCAGACAATTAAGACTCAACAGGGGTCCCTCTACATCAAACCCATTTAGTTATAAGAGAAGTGCAACTCACCATTATCCTCATTGGATCCTTCACTTGGAGGTCCCTGTGGCATTTGTCTATTTCCCGATGATATGAGCAGTCGGTGGTGTATCGCAACTGACGCGACAGCCGCCGCAGCCGCCGTCTGTTGTGCTGAGACATTTCTCATCGCCGCATTTAATCCACTTAGGTTAGCAAACGCATTCGCATTCGAACTGGCCGCCAGAGCAGCCGCACTATGCGCCGGGTTTCCATCGAATCGATGTCTACCCATAAACGGTCCCCCGGCGCCACCAACTCCACCTGTCACTGCGGCGGCGGCCGCTGCCGCTCCACCAAACACTCCGGGCACACCAAACTGAAGGAACGGTCCCCATGGCGGCACACGGACTCCCGGCGCACCCAATTGTGCCGCCGCCGCAGCGTACAATTGCAATGCAGCGGTCGGATGAAGCCCTTCCGACGGTACACTGGACGCCACTTCTGTTGATTGTTCGAGCACCATCATTCCAATTACAATCGCACACACTAAACACAATCACTGCGGTGACAATTAATTTTTAACAATACTATACAGTATACACATCGATAAACAGTCCGACACGAGAGCACTCAGCGCCCAGAAAATCTCGTTTCAATTAAAGTTTACAACCCCCGCCGCGTCAAATCAATTTACTGCTGCGCTGCCAATTCAATTACACTCAATTAAAGTCAATTATGATAAACAAACACATATGTATGTAGGAACCATACTGACTGTCAGCTCCACAGACAAAACTGTAATGCAACAACCGACACTCCTAAATTTCTGAGTTGAACTAAACTTGAGAAACGTTGCACAGGTCCAAGAAGCCCAAGGCCATCCGTCTCCGGCCATAGATAGGCGGGCTTTGTTCCAGTACGATTTCTGCCATTTCTCAGTCAAATGAGGGAGAAAGTATACCGATTGTCTATGAGTGCGCACAAGCGAGATGGCAGGCATAAGACAGGTTTGCCCACTTCATAATCACACAAAGAAATCACACCATCTCACTTTACCGCCACCATTCTTATTAGCAGAGCAGCTACTGTTGCACCCTAAACGAGTGAGACAAAAATACAGGGAAATTTATATTGCCTTCTGGGATTTTGGGGAGGAGCACCGAACTTATTCAATTTGTAATGAAATATCGTTTTATTCACCCGCGTCGTGTGCTTTTGAGCTATGTGTGGCAACATTTCGGTGGAAGTGTGAGCTACACTCACCCTCACACTGCCAAATTCTAAGGCGACCAATTTGCTTTTAATTTGTTAACATAAACGCCTCGCTTTAAAGAAAATGCGCATGAATCATTTTGTGTGTTCACTTTACGGGTATTCGTTTTTCGTTTTTCGTTTTTCGTATTTTTATTTCGAGAATATAGTGAACTCTCCCCACCGCTCACGTAACAGTATACCGATGAGAAATTCTCGTCTCGTTCATCAATTTAAGGATTTACTTTTGGGGTACTCACCTCTCACCACTGCCAGTGGCTGTTTCTCACTCCACTCGTGTCATTTGGCAACTGTGTGACTCTGGCTGTCACCTTGACTCCCCACTTTGTGTGCATTGGGCTGGACTCCGTCGTCCCCCGCTCTTAGTAACGCCGCCATTATAGCCATATTTCTTTCTCACTCGTTCTCACTTTTTGTGAACTCGACTGGCACCGGAGTGGAGTGTAGCTGGCGTGACGTGAACGGTGAACGGTGAACTCCATTCGGTGGTGGGCTTGCGAATATTTGATATGTTGGCAGGTTGCTTAATTGGTGTGTGCCGTAGTGATAATTTTATAAATGACGTCAAAGTTTTGTGGCGGATTCCTTTCAGACTGGCTTTTCTTTCTCTCTCTGTCGGTCCTTGAAGTAGCTACTAGGGGGAAGAAAATACTTTTCGAAGATGGTTTGACAGCGCTGAAGCTGGAGGTGAACTCCATTTTTTTTTTGTGTAGGTATACGGTATAATATACTTATAAGTTGATTCCGGCTCTGATGTGATAAAACTTAATTAATTCTGCTTTCACTTGGCATGGACCTTATGCAAAAATAGAAAAAGTAAGTCGAAAACAAAGCCTCCACGGTTCTGTATCTACCTAACCTTAGGTACATCTATAGATATATAAAGGTAGTTACCTACCTAATTGCAATTTTGACATTTATTCCTAAGGTAGGTGGGTATTCTTTCTGCCATTCTAATTAGGCTTGTGTTTTGCCAACCTTCTTGAGATTGAGGAGAATTTTAATTAAAAAGTCTGATGCCATTTTAAGATTGAAAGGAGACCAGAGGTAGGTATACCTATGGTTAAATTTCTTCTTGGGTATCGAAATCGCAGTTAGGAAAAAAAATAAGCAATCCTACAAAATTTTCCTAACAAACATTCCTTCCCTTACCTAAATGTAGGTAAATATCTTCATCCAGCACTAGACTAATTTTAACAAATACGAATATATCACACACCTTCTTGGTTAATGTCAAGTAATTGCTCAAAGCACATCGGAAGGTAGGTACCTACCTATATTTCTTCGACAATTTTGTGGTTCCATAGCGAAATTGAGTGAACGTGTTTAGGTTTTAACCGTGAAAGTTGACGGCGATGGGCAAGCTACTAATGAGATTAAGTAAGACTTGTACCTACTATTTTTTTTTTTTTTTTTTTTTGTGAACATAAAAGAAATTTGTCAATCTTTTAGATTAGGTAGGCATTCAACAAGGCGTGCTTTTTGAGCTTCGATGTCGATGTCGCTGTACAGCTCGTAGAGTTCGCTGTTAAATCTTCTCCTCCAAAGCCCGTCAACGCAAACGGGACCAAAAATCACTCGAAGTATTTTGCGTTCGAAGCGACCAAGAAGATCCTCATCCGTCTTTGCTAGGGTCCATGCTTCTGCGCCATACAGCAGGACAGGGATGATGAGGGTCTTATAGAATCTCCTTAGTGCTTCTTGACAAGGCCTTACTCATCAATTGCCATCTTAGGCCAAAGAAACAGCGGATGGCAAGTGTGATTCTACGCTTGATTTCTGATGTGATGTGATTGTAAGAGTTTATAGCGGAGCCGAGGTCGACAAAGTCCCTATAACAACCTCAAAGTTATAGCTGTCTATCGTGACGTTCTGTCCGATTCGTCGGTGTTGTGTGTCCAGCATATATTTTGTTTTACCCTCATTCACCACTAAAGCCATTTTTGCCGCTTCTGTACTAATACTTGCAAACGCACCAGTGACAGCTCGCTGTGTTCTGCCAACAATGTCAATGTCGTAAGCGTGTCCAAGCAGTTGCACATACTTTTGGAAAATTGTGCCTCTGGTGTTGGCTTGCGAGTTTCGCACAATTATTTATATAGGGATTTCTATAGTATATTGGGTGTAAACAAACACACGATTAAGTATTTTTCTGGTTGGTTTTAGCAGCGTCTTATACCGTCAAATAGAGACCGCTACAATACAATAAGCAGCTCTACAATGTTTTGAGAATTTCACAAGAAATTTGTTTCTAATATAATTTTCTTAGCTGCAGTTTGAAATGGTAGCAACACGTCAATTTTTGTATCCACCAAAAAATGGTGTCCCTCAAGGCTAATTTCAAGTCCTCTCCTTCAAGCTCTGTTATAGTTGCCATAATTTCCAAGGTATTCAGTTTGTGAATCTGTCACTGCCATTAAAGGTTTCATCAAATGCTGCTGGCTTTTCAATCCTCGTGGATAAATCTTTGAGCTTTTGAGTCTGCAAGAAAACTGCAGCTGCGATTTATGGAAAGTGGGACTTTAAAATATACACATCGGAGTCTAAAATATTTACTATTTATTAGAATATTATGACTTACATATCTCGGATTCGAAAAGAAATGTTATCAACTAGAAGGGCATGTTTTCATTAGTAGCCCTTTTTTATTATCAGCCATGATCTATCATCGATCCAGTGGCGGACTAAGAGGCAGTGACACCCGGGGCGGTAAAGCAAGCTTACACCCCTTGAAAAATTTAAGAAAAAAACACGAACAAATATTTTATTTAAAGGTGCTTACGAGTTTTTATTGTACTGAATGTTTCGATTATATCATTAAAATCTATATTTTTTGTGTGCTCCGTTTCGATTGAAAGTATAGCCAAATTAGTCAACCTATTTTGGCTCATCGTTGATCTTAGATAAGTCTTTATTAATTTTAATTTGGAAAAGCTTCGTTCACACGATGCCACTGAGACGCAAATTGTTAAATAAATTCTCATCGCCAATGACAGACTCGGTAAAGAGTCTGAAAAATCCCACTTAACAATGAAGCTTAAAAATTCAAAGGCTGTCCAAATTTCTGCATCTTTTAAATTTATCTTTGAAGCTACCATGTGACGCCGAATTCGCTGGATTTCCAATATGATACTGTTGTCTGTAAGTTCTGTAAATGTCGAGGTAAGCATTGGAACCACAGCCCGCAGTTCTTCTTCCGTTCCATACAGCAATATTTTCGGTTGAAGAGCTGAGAAAACTGACGCAATATCTTCCATGGCCTTAGATCGATGCACAAGTTCAGTATAAAATGTATCCTGACATTCTAACATGGCTCTTCGTGTTTCCTCTTCCAACGTCAAACCAGCATCTTGAGCCTTTTCGCCTGGCATAATTTTCTTTTTTTTTCTTCTTCCCAGCCTTTCAATTGAAATTTCTAGCTCGGTGCATTGTTCTCTTGCGTATATTACGGCCTTTTTCACGGATTCATCACGGTGTTCACGAAGAAAACTCGCTAGTGCCTTAAGTTTTATTACACTTTATTTCTAGAGTGAGCCCGGATTTTTGCAAGTATTTCTGTGCTGAATCAACTTCTTCCAAAATATCGAACCAGAATGAAAGATAACATAAAAACGTAAAGTCGCATACAGCAGATAAGAGTATGGTTGCAGCACCTCTTGTATCTAAATTTTCCTTTTCAGGATCACAAAGGAGTTCAAGAGTTGAAACTATCTTCACAAAATTTTCCTTCAATGGCTTAACAGCCTCGTGATGAGCGCTCCATCTAGTGTTTACAAGTCGCTTGACTGACACACCTACTCTTGGGCTCTTGGGCGATAAATATTTTATTTCCATATTACTTATATTAAGAGAATAGGCCAGTAACGAAATTCATGCGCACATATATATAGGTAGGTATTTGGGAAACAAATTTATTGTTTTATTTGTGTTTTTATTTTTTGTAGTGTGCAAAGTTATTTTTCTGTTACTGATGGCACCCCCTATTAGTCTGCCACCCGGGGCGGACCGCCCCCACCGCCCCCCCCTTAGTCCGCCACTGCATCGATCATCGATTTACATGCACTTACAACAACGGCATATGATCCTGCTTCTCATCGAGATCATATCTGAAAATAATTACTACTATTGCTCGCAGCGTTGTTTGTTTCAGTCTTGAAAGGTGATGTGCCTGTATAAACGATAGCCAAGCCACACAGTCACGTTGCCATAGGTACTTAAAAAATTCAACACCCTTCATAAGACAAAAAATGAAAAATGAATCTTAAAAAGACTTTCACCTTCAAAAATAAAAATTATTAATTTGACAAGCAACTGACATGATATGACATGTCAATTGACATCATATTGTGTCGTCACGTTGTACAGAATGTTTGCAATATGGCTGGTGGCAGTGGCATGGTCGTGTTTAAAAAGCAACTGTTGCCACAACTCGAAAAAAAAAATGTCTATGATCCGTATTGTTTTATTTTCATGATCTGATTCGGATCAGATCAGACTGATAATAAAATACGGCTATTGTGTTTGCAGGGTAAACAAGTTTTTCATCCTGGATCGCACGCTTTAGCTGCTTACAAATAGTTTGGTTTAAGAAGATATTCACCTTCATTTTAAAAAATGTTGAATTTTTAAGAGAAGCTTATAATTAAAAAAAAAAAAATCAGCAATTAGGTAGAATTATTATAGAGAATTCAGTTCATTTTATACAGTTTAAGATATGTATGTTAAATTAAAAAGAAATGAAGCGAACTTGACCCAGCGCGGTAAACGCGTGAAATTAAGGTTCCGAGTATCGTATTTGTATATAGGAATGCATTTGAAATTAACATGAGCTGCACCCTTCTTAACCTGATTTAAGAAAATGATTTTCTTATCAAATTAAACGGATTCTCTTAAAACCGATCTGCAATACACATACAAGAAATTAAGGTGACTTGTGCACTTATTTTATGCACGGAGCCTGCTTAGCAAAAACAAAAATGCAGAAATCCGCTAATTTAATATACCTAGATTCGATTTGTTTTTACCATGCCTTTATTCCTTTTACCGCGTAGCAAATTCAATAATCCCTATATTAAAGGCAAATAAGAGACATCTGTACCGCACCTAATAACCAAGTATCATCACAACATAAAATGTACCTGCACAAAGCCCTCATAAATAAATTAGGAAACGCCATTCACCCGCCACTCGATTTATGTAATCCCAAACATATGGACCACAAAAATCGTATGTATCATGCAGACTGATTTCAAATTCAATTATGTGGGCCACATGCTTCAATGGTTTTTGCGTAACAACCCCAAAATTATTTTCATTTTATTATTAATATAATTTCAGACCAAAAAAAAAGTTGTTTGTTTTTGTTTCCATGCAGATAACAATGGCAAAGGGGTGTTGCAGTTGACACTCCCAACTTCAATGCTTACAATAATACCTACCCCTTTTGAATTAGTTCAACACCAAATGCCTTCGAAGTTAAAAAGAAGAAAACAAAAATCAACCCGTGAAAATCCCTGCAACCACTTGTACTTTATTGAATCGAAGTGGGATAATTATATCAGGAACTGACAGGGCGACATAGAATCCGCCACCAAGCCAGAGTCCCCCTTTTCAAGTCGATGGCGGTCTGTCCCTGGGGGTTAATAACGTCTGCATCGTTGAGCCTCAATAACACTGTAGTGCGACGCGTCTTTCTTACTGCAAAGATATCACCACGAATTAAAACAACCGTAATCATCCCTAAGGACAACATTGGGATTCACTTGCTAGCCTGACGGTTGGGGTGAAGGACACGACACGTCGACAAAGACAAATACAACCACATTGGAAACCGCAACAGCAATCTCGCACTCGTTCTCGAAGACAACGGCTCAGTCGGTCTTGGTAACGGTAGGGCTAATGTAGTCAAAGTGTAAACGTCAATGTGTAAACTCATCATTAAAGGGCAGCGTCGTAACAAATACAACAAGAGAATAAGGAGTAGAAAGCAATCATCGAACATGACAAATGAGCTATATAAGGGCGAATTTATACACTTATCAGCTTGAATTCATATGTACAATACAATCGGTTTGTTGAGGGGAATTGATTTGCTTTTTATGGCAAGTTGTTGTGTACTGCCGGCGACGGGGATGTTATTGCATGTCTATTATGTTATTTCGATTGCGGTTAGACAGAATAATAAGGCAGTTGGAGAGGGCGTTAATGCCTTGTTTTTTTTTCTGAATGGGATGCTAGGAAATGTGAACAGATTTTCCAAATTAGTTTCATCTTATTTTCGGTGTTGACCTTTTTCGGGGCGTAGTCTACATTCACTCAATTAGACTTGCTCACAAGCCAGAACTGATTTACTTGAGTCAAAAGGAACAGGTAGCCGTTCGGCTCAGGTTTACTGATTTTGCCTAAAATGAGTTATGGTTTGTTTTATCGTATTTTAATTTTTAAATTTAAAAGGAAATTTCGTTTCTTTAATCGAGAATATTAAACAATTAACAAACTCTTCTTTATTAGAATTTAATTAAATTGATTTTAAACATTAACTCTTGAATCAAAAAAATATTTCTTCTAGGTAAGAAATATCATGTTACTTAATCGAACAAATATTTTTTGATCTAAGAAAAGAATTTTGTATAGCATAGTTAACAAATATATTCTGATAGCAAAAAAAAAAATATTATTTCATACATTAAATTTTAATTTAACTTTAACAAATTTTGTAATATCAAGAAAATAATTGCAGCGGTTTAGAGAAATTTAATTAAACTTTTTATTTTATTAAATAAAATTTAATTCTACCATATTATATCAGATCGAATAGGTAACAGATTATCGTTTTTTGATTGGATTGATATCATTGAGGAGAAGGGGCTAGGGAAGTAGTGGGAGGGTTACTAGGCTAAGTACCTAAGCTTTTTAAATCTTTTTCATTATTGATTAACTGTGACATTGTGTATAGTAGTTAAACAAATAAATAATGCACATACATACAAAAACGAAAATCTTGTGTACAGAGAAACCAGGACGAATACAAAAAAAAAATGTCTCGTATTATCTAAATTTAACTCAATGAATTTTGTATATTTATATTTACACTCCAAATACTCGATTCATATTTACTAGAAATAAGAACCAAGTTCAAGAAATTTGGTCTGTTTCGAAGGAGTTATGCACGAGCAAATGTTTTTACCTTGCTTTGACCTTTGGAAAATCATATCGTATACAGTTGGCCCATTTTCCACTTCTTACTGAGTACGCCTGAGTGTATAGTGTTGTAAAAGTATTTCGAAAAAGTGTCGTCTATAATTTTGCGATATCGTGTATTCGGTTGACAATGTAATACTTTGGTTGTTCCATTTATTGTTCTATAACTACGATATAAGAAGCGCATTGTTGCTAAAAGTCGTGTTTCCTGTACTTGAAATGTCACTGTCACTATTTAGGTACACATTTATTCTATTTTGTTATCATTGATCTGCTTTTTATTTATTTTTTAAAGAAACGATTCCAAAGAAACGATTTTGTTGGGATATCCTCATCGATATCCTCATCGTCTTCGTCATCATTATCCTCACCATCCTCATCGTCATTCTCATCATCCTTATTCTTACTTTTATTTATTTGAATATGCCGCCAGTCAACATATTTTTTTATTTTGATACTTCGCCACATAATTCAAACATTTAAAAGTACATAACGTAATGTCTCTCTCAAGCGAATGAAAACCTGTTTTTTCACTTGCTATAAATAAACCCTCCACGAAAAAGAGCTTTACAATTATTGTTCTTGAAAACCCTTCGGGGAAAATATCATGTTTAGATACGCTTTCGCTCTCGTTGTCGCAGCCACAAATTCGTTGCAATTCTGCTGGTTAATCAAAAATAGACGAGATCCATTTCTAGTTCCAACATTTTGCATCCGTTTGACCGATTGTCAGGAGATACCTAGTCCTTACTCGAAGGTTAACATCTGGCCACTTTTCAAAAATGTGGAATAGACTTTTGAGATCGGTTCCACAGACTTACAACTGATAAAATAAAGTGCACGACTGGGTCGAACGAAACTTTCTCGTTGATTTGATTGTTTTTTTTTTTTTTTTTTAAAGGTAGGTAGGTTAGGTAAACGGATAGGTAGAGCCGGGAGAACCCTGCTGATTGGTAGGTAAGGATCTGAAAGCAATGCTAGATTAAAGTAGCAGTTCATAAAATACTGAAAATCGGAGTCAGAGTCAGAGAACACCGAAAAGGTTAAAGCTTCTGTTATTGTTAAATTCAAGTGGAAAACGAAATAGGGAATCATTTTAAATCTATGAAATGCTTATGCATTTTGGATAAAATTGTTGCTACCGATTTCATATAACCTACTTATAGAAAACCAGTTGAGTTGAATTATTTATTCGTATTACGATACTTTAAAAAACAAACGGTGTTTTCCCTCGAATTACGTTGACCATAAAAAAACATTTTTGATCTTCTCTATCCCAATTTCCCTAACGCCCGCGTTGTGTACTTCAAACTACACCATAAGAGTAGTCATAACCTCTTTAGCGCGTGTTTATTATAAAAAAAAATATAAAAATCGTATAGTACCTACAGCGTTCTCGAGAACAATAAAAAATCTTAAAGTGCGGTGCAAAATAAAAAAAAATGCTCACAAACTCTTAAAACGACGTTTCAAACAAATCCGCCTATCTGTAGGCCTCAGAAGCCGATTGAGGGACAGTAAGCCGGACAGAATTGCGTAATATTTCCCGAAATCATTTGAAATTTTGTACGAAAACCACAACTTTCTAAATACAAATGAGTGCAAAAAGTACAATCGGAACACAAGACTGGCTTTACAGTCCACACAGTTAATTTTCCATCCCTGCCACCAAAATGAACAATTATGAACTACTGGTTCGTATTTTTGACTATTTATTTTCGGCATATATGAACAATTTAATTTCTTCGGTGATCAATTGTTCAAATGAACTCGCGTCCGAGAAGTTTACTTGCTTTTATACTCTTGGGCGAATATTTTGTTTCCGGAAGTTATATCCTTACATCAGAATATGTCCAAAAGTATAATTCAGGAAGGTGCCTCTAGATTGTCCTCTAGCTGATGGGATTTTTAGAATATTTTTCTGGGATCTTTTGAAGTTGAACCTGGATATTTAATAAGCTCCCGCAAAATATGTTTGTCTTCTTTGTAGTACATTTTTCGGTTCTTGCTGTGCGACGAACATTCTGCTGATTGATTTGGAAATTTACAGTTTGCCTCGATAAATTAGGTTCTTTCCTTACTTTTGTAATATAAAGACAGGAATTGTATTTCCGGTATTTCCATATTTAGCTCTTTCTCCTTATTTAGATGATAAAAATAAATCTATCTAATTAAATTTGAATTCTTGAAACTTGAAACATTCGGCTTAATCCTTTTTGGCACTTCAATGGTCCTATTTACACAAGCTATCAAAGGCCACGCCATATGTAATCACAGAGTGAAAACTAACAATGATAAATCCGATGCCGTTAAGCTATGTTCAGAAACTCGCTCTGAAAATAACTTGCGTTTATGTCAAAATACTTTTTCCAATGACTTCTTCATCGTTATTCGCAGCTTCATTGCAAGTTTCATGCTTTTTGTCCAGAAGCAGATAAGTGTATACTTACTTGACTAATATAGTACGCATGGATACCTATATGCAATTGTAATATTTTTTTAAGTGAATCTTTAATCCACCACTGGCAATTGTGACACCAGAGATACGAGTACGTAGTGTATGTTATCGAATACCATATTGCACATCCAATTGCCAACATTTCACTTATGCTCTTCAGCCCGGCGACTGTGCTCGTATTCTGGTTCGAACTTAATGCACACCTGATTCCAATGCATCCCCGGGCGATGTTGTGGGCAAATCGAATGCAGCCTCGTTGGGTCCAACGCCAACCCGATATATTAGCACATGAGGCTGGCAGCATTGCCGGTTAAATACTCAATCGCGATTAGTGCTTGTTCTTTCGTTTATGTTGTTGTTGGCGAATCCTTCTTTTACTGAGGCTAAAGTCGAAGTTTTCAGTGCGCATATACACTCGTTCATAGCTCGAACAACAATGAACCGGATAAATGCAAAGAGGGTGAGCGAGGCAGACATAAGGCATTCTTGGCTTGGCCCAGGGATCAGATAACTCAATTATCTACACCGTAAACAAATGCCATTGCTATGGACAGACACTTTTGAAACCGATCTTGCAAGCATCCACAGCGACAGACGAGAAGCCTGACCATGGGTTATTGTTCCTGCGCAAATGGTTTGTAAACGTGATTTTTATGATCATTTAACATAATAATGCATTGTATGACCACAAAAACTGATGCGCGAGTAAATTAGGAGTTAGTTTAGCAGTTCTGTTACGTTTGCAATGCGCCGTAAACGTAGGCAGCCAAATATACAAGTGCAGGTGATTGCTATAGCGAGTGGGTGAAGCAATGACGGAGGGGGTTGGTGGTGCTTTACTATGGTGCTGGCTAAATCGTGCACAGGTAATCGCTATGAAGGTGTTATAATTTACCATTATGTCGACTGATGAGCTATGAGATTTCTTGCGTTCGACGTCCGTTGGTGAATGGTGATCTGCGAGGAGCAATTCATCTCCTTGCTAAAAAAAAAAACGATTTTTCATTCCTTAGTGTAGAAGCAAATTCGTTATAGTTTATGTGAAAAACTGATGACTCAATTTGTCACGGGCTGTGGGCATTCAAAGATGGAGAATTATTGTTGTATCGAGAACTGAATCAGGAGAAATGTGGTCCGACGCCCAGATTTTGCGATCGGTTGTCTATTATTTGAAATAATTCAATTATTCAATCGAATTCATACGAATTTCACATAAATAAAGGGCAATCTACGAAGATTTTTTGTATTATGGCCTTCACCAGAATATGCCAAGTGCATACCTATTTTGAGGGCAATGTTATAAACGAAAAATTATTTTTCGGAAATATCAAATGTCGCCATATATGAGTAGATATACGCATTTTACGAACCAATTACAGATTATATAAATTATGCTAAAACTAAAAGCATAGGCGGAAAATTGTTGAAATCCTGTATTAGAAAAGATCAGTAGATACTAACTAACAGCACTCTAACGTTAAAGCCGGTTCCTAATTTTTTAGTCAATTATAAACGCCTTGCAACCTGCCTACAACTAGTTCCAACCGAAGAGCGGACCTTAAAATTATTTTCGAGGTGTTCAAATATATTAATACACTGCGAACATTTCTTTAAAAATCTTCATAATAAAAATTTTGCAATAGAAGTGACAGACGGGAGAGGATTGGGAGTCAATAGTATGGAATAAAATTTACTTTTGGTGGGTTTAAATAATACCGCAGGTTATATATACGATAAAGTGGATTGTATATCGACTACAATTAGAAAAATATTAGTAGGAAAATTGTCACGGGCCTTATCCGACTATAATTTTGCGCCATTGATTTTAATACAAAAAAAAGTGTACTAAAAGCAAAAGCTTCAAGTTTCAAAATGTCTTTTAACAAAAGTGAAAAATACATTTCGTTCGACTTGTCAATCTCGCACATCGATATTATATCTCTCTCGGCGCGAAGGGCAAAGCGAAAGAACTTGATAAGCTTCATCGAGAGCTATCAAGTAAATAACAAGAACAAATATCTTGAATTGCTAGTGACCGCCTTCCTCATTCTCATATACACGAACGATTGTGGAAAGGACCAGAATGACGAAAATTCTTCGAAATAAAAAACTAAATTTTGCAAGGAAATTACGATCAGTTAGCGTTACTAATAATTATTATAAACTTTTCTGATACTACTCATAAGGTAAAATATTAAGTATAACTTAAATCGCTCTCAATAGTATCAGATCAGCAGACGGGTCTAAATATTTTGTCAGTGGATAATTTTGTAAGAAAAATCTTTGCTGTTGTCAGATCGTAAAATTTAACGGATCTGGGAAGTATTTAATTTAATTTATTATTCATTATGTATCATTTATATTTATTAATTTATCATTTCAGTTTTTACAGCAGTTTTTCAGATACAAATAATCTGCTGTCAAATGTGTACTAAATGATAAATCATGCACTTTCTGTGTTAATTTTATTTGTCCAGTTTATGTTTAGTAAGTATAAGTATGACAGATGGCTGACTTAATGTGTCTTATTTTTGACTGGCTTATAGCGGTCAGATGAACAGTTGTTTCAGTTGATGTATTTCTAGGTTTAGCTGACCGAATCTAGTCAAGAAATTCGTGACTAAGACTGAGTACTAAGTTGACAGATTGTATATATGTGGCTGACGTAGGAAAAGTTAAGCATCCTATTGAACAATGCCGATTTATCAAATATTTGATTTTTATAAATGTTTTGAAAAGCTTTGAATCGCCTTCTTCTATGCACTGGAGGGTGGAGGGTTGTTGACATAGACGTCTGATCTTCAATCGCCGCCCAAACAAAAAAAAAATCGGTTATCTCTTTTTGCTAAATCGATAAATTCGGATCATCAGCAACACATGCAGCAGAAATGGCAAACATTCAGCTAATATTATGACACTTCAAATGACAGCTGAGTTTGACAGATTTCAAATGTCAGCGCTACCAACTTGAAACCACGAAATGAATGACAGTGTATATCGACCAATAAATGTGAGCAAATATTACTAGCACTGCATAATAGAAAACTAGAAAATGAAAACAATTGACTGACTTTTCTTTACAACATATTCGTATTTTTTTTTTTTTGTTAGCTTATCAAACAATTTGATTTTGTTTTCAAATGTTTAAAAACCAGACAGCCTATAGCGAAATTACTTATTTCCTATATCCCATTTTAATTTTAGTTGAGTTGATAGAGATGAGACTTCGAAATGTAAGTACCACTGATTGCTATTTAAATACACTACAAAAGCCGCATAACTATACAAAGGAGAAATAAAATAAGAACCATTTAAAATATTTACAATCGTGTCGTTCCATGTCCGCCAATACCTGTCCTACCGTATTTATTCGATATCTCTTGTCTTTTGCATTGATTACACGTATAATTTCTGTAGGATTGTTCTTTTCCTTTTGCTTTTTTATACACATACAAAAGTTATGACATTTTAACTGCTCATAAAAAGTAAAAATCGTTTATTATCTGTTTTTGTTTCCCTGGCTTCTGTGCGGTTTCACATTTACAGACGATTGTGAGGGGACAAATGGGAAGAAGAGCAGATATTTTCACAAACTGCCCAAAATTGTAGTCATGTTAAGTTTTTCGGCTTTCCGGACTGTCATGTTCATACCTCTTTTTGGCTGTTATTATTTTTTATGTCGGGCTTATCATATCCTTTGGGAACGAATTTTTGTTGAAATGAACGACAAAATATAACCATGAATGACAGAAAATTATTTTTCGGTTTGAATACAACAATATAGTTATATAGGCACAATCGCTTTTATATGAGTGACTACACGGTTGAATCATATTTAATTCAATGCAAGTCCGAAACTGTGTTTTATTTGCACAAAGAGAAAACTGTGCAACTGAACAACCATAATGATGAATTTTGAGACCAATGACTGCTTCGCTAAAGAACTTAACATTCACTACTTACTCCAGTTCTTTTTGGCAATATTTACCATACTTAATTTACCTAACTTACTTCGGTCGTTTGGTTGCAATGATTCTAGAATCTAGACTTATCCCATTGAATGTTAACTTAGATTATGAGAGTGAAGTTGTTGAAAATCTTGTCCAGCTTAACCCCCGTCAGATGAATAATTTTCGGAATGATGTACATAATAGGTATTCTTGATTTGGTATTTTCTGATTCCGAGCTCGACTTAAGTAGCAACAACGCCATGATCCCACTCCATGGTAATTCTGTTTTTCACGTAGGTAGAACTACACCCTACATGTAGTTTACGAATTTTTTAAACCCGGTTCAAGTGGCACTATTATTTCAAATATAATTATGCCAAAGCCAATTTCAGCAACATTTCGAACTTAGATAGCATGAGTGTGTTAGACATTTTTAATAATTGTGATTTATATAATTCTTTTAATTTATTTTTGAAAACAGTTCAAATGGCAATTACACCTAAAGTTAAGTATGTCAATGGTAATAAACCAATTTCGTTTGATGATGGAATCACGAATTTAATTAACAGGAAAAATAAGGCCTCCAAGTGAATACTACGTAATATTTATAAAATAATAAACTAATGTAGTTTTTTGATTTGGCAAGCAGGGCTCTAATCGGTTACGAATTGTTTATCGTTAGAAGGATTGATTTTTTAACTGAATTATTTATTTTACAACCAAGAAAATAAATTACTAAAATTAACATAAGCTACCTTAACTTATTACCAGTTTAAGTAGATTAACTATTATTACCAGTTAAAGTAGCTTATGTCAATTTTGGTAATTTCTCGGAAGAACAAAACAAATTTATCTTATGTATTTTAAATCTATTTAGTTTTCTTTATATTTAACGGTTTTTAATGATTTTAAAGTAATAGGACCTGGACCACAAGAAGCTAAGAAAAGGAGAACTTTGTAATGTAAAAAAATCGAATTTGGCTTATGTCGACATAAGATACTTTAACTTATTGCCACAGAATAGCGTCAACATCAAGAAGTAAACGGTTGCTCTCTTTATCGATTTTGCTATACATATAAGTTAAACAAAGCTGAGCTCAGCGGTTTTATGCTCCAATGGTTTGAATCCTATATCACGAACAGGAAACCAGTGGTTAGAATGAGAGAAACATTTAGTGAGTGCGGTGAAATAAAAATTTGTGTTCCTCAGGGCTCTATTTTGGGACCAATTCTATTTATAATAATTATATTTAAATTATATTTTCACGCTGAAAGTAATGATAAGATAAAACTTAAATAATATCTCTTTAGGACATCTTCTTTGAACTTAAAAATTTCATAGTTGTCACTTTTCAAAGTGTGCACTACTACCCTTATTATGAAGTTACACAATAGTAATTATTGTTTTGTTATTGGACATGGTATTGGAATTGAAATTGATTAAGTTAGAGCTCTGATTCTCAATTTTCTCAAAAACTAGAAGACATAAGTCAATCTGGTTTTCATTGTTCAATTAATAATTCCTTGGGGCAGTAAATACTAGATAAGAATATTGTGCCTATGTTCACAATATTGAAAAAAATCAGTATGCATACAATTTTTTTTTAATTTTCTTCCTTAAATTTCTAGATTGAAAGTGTTTGTTCCAAAAAATCAGAGATACGTAACCTTATTTAAAAATAATATGAAAGAACGGCTTCCAGGCTTTCGAAAAAGTTGTAGAAATTTGTTCGAAGTGTTGCCATTCTTTTTTTCATTTTAAGCATTTCTAAGTTACCTACAATGTTTTTTTCGGAGTAAAGACGTATACGATTCCATCATAGACTGGTGAGCACTCTCCTCTACCACCATAGGATATTTCTGTCGACCCAAAGTTCACAAGTACATAATTTTCTGCATATATAAATAGTTCCAGCTACAGATTTAACAATTGGTCATTTGTTTCAGTTTCATAGCCGCACCCTGCTTCTTCCAATTATGACAATGGAAAGCGGAATGCAAACTTTTAATACTGCTTTCCCCATAATGTCTATTCACGTATTCCTCACTTTAAACTAGTTTATTTTATTGCAAAATTATTAACGCAATTAACACTGGAGGTGTTTAAAGTTGGATTTAAACTTTTAATGGCGTTTCTCTTTCATAGCAAGCAAAATTGTTTGTAGGAAACTTTTTCGTACTCTCCGAGCAGCTCCGGCTCAACTACCATTGCCAACTGCCTCTTAATTTGAATAGAAAACACATTAAGTTGTACCTTAATAACTCATTAAAATCCCATTGATCCTGGGCGAAACTTTTTGAGGCTCTCCCAAAGGCAATTATAAGAGCATTCTTCTGTCATATATGCTACGGACATGACCCTCACAGCATTGGTAGTGGTAGGTAAAATTTAATACACCTTTTAAAGGAATAAAAATCTCATTTCGGGCAATATTCTGTTGGTATGCGAAAAAACAACAACTTCCGGAATGTATATCTAAGGAAAGTGGAAACACACACCCTTCAGGCACGAATTATTATTTAGTTTTCTACACGAGTACCTATCGTACAAGATTTTTTTCTCTATCTGACACTATGCTGGTTGAAAATTGTGGGATTATGGTCTTCTTTGGGTTTTATTGAGCTGAAGCGGGATGGAGTGTAATTTTGTATGCCTGGGTTAGATAAATGCTCTTGCCACAACAATAAATTTTCAAGGGGATTGAGTTAAAGCGACAGGCTCTTGTTTCGTATATGTATATATGAAAATTGGGGGATTTACTTTTGGAAATGTTTTTTTTTTCTATATTTTTTTTTTTTTTTTTTTTTTTTTTTTTTTGTGGTCATCCCTGAGCATATGGAAGGATTATGTGAAGGTGCTGAGATAATCTTTTTATTTGTTGTGCATTTTCAATAAAAAAATATGGATCTGAAATATATAAAAGCATCATCAGAGAGCTTTTCCATTATGACGATATTATTTTGGCGAAAAATTTCGATTTAAAAAAATGCTATCAAACTTGACTTCACAATGATTTAAGCTTTGATTTTATTCGAATAAAATATACTAGCTGACCCGGCGAACTTCGTTCCGCCCAAATTCGTTAATGTAATAAAAATAATAATTCCGAGGACGAACAATGAACATGCTGCTTTATGTAATTCGGTCAATTCAAATTCTGTATTCAAAAGTTATATTAAAAACAATACAAAAATAACTAAAGTATAGCATTGTTGATGTGTTTAAATCAAACCGAAATGATTGACGTGTCAGCCAATCTTAATTTTTTCACTAAAGTGCTTTACGGTACACGAAGTACAAAGCGGAAGATTTTGCTCACACGTGAGCACGCCACATACGATTGAAAAACATGGGATTTCAATAATTGGTGTCACAAATATCCAGCGATTGTCCTTGAGACTTATTATTTTGCAAATCATCGGAATCCGCGTAATTATATAATCGGTGCTTGAATTTTTAAGTCAAAATCTTCGCTTCCAAGACATTCCATTTGCGATTCTTTATACATTCAAATCAAACCCAATCCGTTCAAAAAGTTTCGGTTGATTGGGGTTGCTCAACAAAATAATAACTGAGCCGTGTAGCGGTGAGCCCGGAACATCTAAAGAATTTAAAAATCAAAATTTTGAAATAAGTTTTGTTGTATTGGAAGTGACACAACCCGTTTTTCTATCAAGTATATTTTTTTACAAAGTGCGGTTGCCATACTAAGTTCTATTCCCAATCTCATCCCCTTAAACTTTTATTTTCACGACAAAAAGTAGCATAATGTCCTTCCTAAACGAATACTCCAAGCCCAAAATCGTAAAAATCGAACGATCCATTCTCGAGTTATGAGTGCACACACAGATATCAGTCTCTTTTAGGTATAGGAGTACCCACCCGGTTTGTCCGTGCCTGTCGTTTAGAACTATCGAGTCCAAAACTATTCTGTTTTTAAAACTGGAACCAACTGGATGGGTATCCACAAAATTTCATTGAAATCAGTTGAGTGGTTTCGGAGATCGACAACACCTAACCAATTCCTCCGTAGATTTTGAAATTAAAATTCTTTCTTAGATTTCCTATCTGTAATGTGTTAAGAGTCATAAAAGCATTATTATGTTTTCACTGATCTTGACTGTAACTCTCTTCGGCCGCCGACTCTCTTTCGTGACGTCGTTTGTAATTTGTACAGGCATGAAGAACGAAAGAAAAGTGTATCCCGAATCAAAGTATGTACACAACTGCGTAGTTGAAATTTAGTGTAGTAAAATTCAACTTTTTCAATTGTTAATATTTAAAAAAAAATAAAAATGCAAAGATAAGCACCCTGAAAATATCTATTTTTTGACACTTCATTTGTTAAGATTGGTTGAGCGTGTGAACCGCAAAAGGGAGAAACACACTACAGAAACTACAGAAATAATATAGAGGGGATATTAGAAACAGTTTCATTTAATAATTATAGATATATGTATGACCAAATACTATATATAAACGATTTAACCCGCACAATTTTGAACGAAAATCCTCCTCTTTCGCTTTAATTTTTCCTGCCTGTGAATACGTGTTATAATTGGCCGCCGGGTGGCACTATTTCAATAACAAAACATCTGTAAATGAATTTATGACATTAAAAGTAAAAAAAAAATGTTGACTATGGTTTTTTAAATATAACTATACTTGTTCTTTATACATCTTTGGCGCCAAAAAATGCTCATCAGTTCATGTTCATTTTTCATTTTTTTTTTTCTTTAATTTTGTTTATATGGACTACATGTACAATGTACATATTTGACAGCAGAATTCATGCAACTGCCTAAGTGTAAACCCTGAGGGTTGCTCCAAAAATGAGTGAACAACATGCAAGTTAAACCCAAGTTTCCGCTAGGGCATTAGTTAATTTTATAATACATATTCCCAAACATTGAATAAATTTCTATTAGGCATGGTGGATGTTTTCAAATTCGTATATTTATTTGCACACAATAAAAATACGATTGGAAATTCTGTAGTTCAATTACTTAGCCCAATTTATTTCCCAAATAATGAACATATGTGGATAAAAAATTAGTTTGATGCTCTAAAGATAAGTGCATAATTTTTTTTAAGTGGGAGGCTGCATTGGGTTGTTATCTTCTAAATAAAATATTTTTTTTTTTCGGTAAATATAGAGTTTTATTAATATTAGCTAATAATAAATACACTCAATTATTTGTATATTCAGACTTGCTATTTATTTATTCAGACTTCTCAAGTATGGTATACTAAAGGATTTGTTTCGTAGAAGTATATTTGCATACAAAATGTGTAAACTATGTAGTTCTTATACTTCATAAATAGTTTAAGTGTAATGTTAAATACAAATTAACGTAAATTTTAATATTTTACATATTTCATTAGCCTTTGTCGCGAAATTAAAACAAAGAAAAAACAACGGATTTTGTGTAGTGTGTATAAGCGTAAGGCATAAGGCTACATTACAATGTTAACACTTTGCCCTCGAAAACGATTTCCTATCGTTGCATTTCTTACATCTTTCATTATCATCGATAGGAATCGGCCAAGTTGAGTATACGATGGGAATATCCGAAATTGGCCGCTGTGTAATTTCCTTTTTGAATTTAGCAAATGCCGCCATATACATATTGGTAGGTATGCATTTGACGTACCAATTACTTAATTATGCCGGAACTAAAATATATTTTTCCCCATGACATTCAAATTTTATGTTTCAATATGACTTCAAAACTAAAAGCATTAAAATCAGTTAAAAAATTGTATTTTCTTTAAAACAGAAAAGCTTAAAGTTACAAAATCTCTTCTAACAATTTGAAAACCGTTTCAGTTAATTTTTCTCTGATTAATATCATGAGATAGATTTCTACTAGATAGCTATTGACAAATGATGATTTTATTAAAGTATTTGGCATTGTGAAAAATTTATATCAGAATTCCTTATTTTCCAACAATTTATTAAAATTTCAAAACTCTTAAACTGAACTACCAAAAAATGGCTTCCCGATTGACATCAAGTTCCAGCACAGGATTTTCTAAGTATGCGTGCGACACCAATGCCACGTTTACTTATAGGAATTCCTGCGCCAGATCCAGATACCGTCTCTGTTCTAAATTGAGCATCGAGTTTGGATCATCTTAGATAAATGACGAAGCTACATAAAATCTATTATTTACTCATAATTTTGCATTGACTGCCTCAGAATCTTAGGTTGAACAGAAAACCATATTGTCAAAAGAGAGTTAAAAAATAATCAAAGCGAATTTTTCGAAACCATAAGGTTCTGGTCTTTTTATTTCTAAAGGTATAGAAAAACCTGATGGACTTTCATGCTGTTTTTCGCCAAATTACGTGGCGTACGCAGTGCGGGCTCAGGTCGCTCCACGACACGCTTTCACTCAAGTGAATTTTTTTTTTTTGTCAATCATCCCTTTATTACTATCGATTAGCATTAGC
The DNA here is from genome assembly GCA_949126925.1 of Cheilosia vernalis. NCBI lineage: Eukaryota > Metazoa > Arthropoda > Insecta > Diptera > Syrphidae > Cheilosia > Cheilosia vernalis. Next base: position 27,475,397 of record OX421360.1, on the reverse strand, counting down.
AGGTATATCTACCTAATAATTGTATCCTAATTCATACCGAAATTATAAAGCCCATTCAAATAATTGCTATACCTTTACAAACTCCAAGCATACAAATTTTCATATTATCTGCACCTGATATTGATTCACATATTTATATATTATCCGCAAGAATTATAATTACATATATGTATATTTAAGAACAATTACAACATAATACTTGTGAGAAATTCTCTGAAGCGCATAACCCACATAATTCGATTCAAGCCGATTTAGAATACCATTATATTGATGTAATACTACCTCCAATTCCAAGTATCCTTTGATCACAGTCAGATTCAGATCAACCATTTCTCATTGCACTGGTGCGTGGCGGGGATTTCGATGTCACGCCTAACTTACGTTTCACAAGTGCGGCGTCACACAGAAAGCCAAAAATAAAAGAGCAATGGTACTAATCCGATTTTGGTTGTAGATACATGAATTTAACACGCTACAGGCTTTGATTTAATCTTCAGTCACTACCACCTCTAACAGTAACGTCGCTACAGATTTAAAAATCCATAACAGAGATGGATTCTTCAACATCAATTCATTTGCGGATGCGGATTTCTGGTATAGTTCTTTGCATCGCAGGATCAGGAAACGTTTATCATTGCTCTCTATTTGCTAATACAATCAGATAACATTATTGTTTTTCATGTTGTACGTAAATAATATATCCTCCATTCACCCTCAGTAGAGATACTCAGACTCACCCTTGTGCTATACACTGAGACTGCGACCAAAGCCTTATTTATCACTTTGAGAACATCTATACGACTGTATAGCATCGCCACTCGCCAGCACCACAGCTATACGACCGTTGGCGTTGCAGCAAAAACAAAATCGTTTCTAATCTAAGTAGACCTAGACGGAGCATATAGGGTGGAGCTATGTGTAGATCCTTTCGTTCTCAGTTGCAATCTTTATACAATTACAGTGGTTTATATTTTACTGTTTTGCCGAGACAAGCAGCGCTGGTGCGGTTCTAACTAAAATATTTTCCGTTTGATACCGTCGAAATGATGCCTATGACATCTGATAAGTAATATATTTTTATTATGTTCCTCTTTTGAGTGGTGTTTATAAAAGGGCCTTTGTGATGTGACAGGGGGAGATTCGAAAATTACGTTTTTCGGCGATGAATGAGGCAAGGTCGCGTGGTTCGATTGCGTAGATAAGAGAAGATAAACTCGTTTTGATGAATCCCAGTGTGACATAATTTTCATTCCGTTCTCTCGTATTTGATCATATTTCACTCCATTTGTGATGATGATTAATTGGTTTGAGATTGGCAAACGAATGAATGGCACCCCTGTCGAAATGGTTTATCACATAATCGCAGTAATATCTTAGAGGAGTATTTTTATTATTTTATTTCAGAAATAAATACAATTTACATTTTTTTAACTTTAAGTTTGACTTAAGTTATTAAAATGTTTGGCCGAAGGCCATCCACCAGACTGACATTTATATTACAATTTATACATAATAAGAAAAAACTATTTACATTCATTGTTTACCTTGTGTGAATAAAGTTTTTTAACAATTTTTGGAGAAATTTTAGAACTGAACTACCTATGCATGATCTGTAACAAAAAGCGCTTAAGCAATATTGATATAAAGAAGGTCCCAACTTCGTTCTCCGTTTAAAATGTTGATCTTTTCCCTTTAGTAAATGTGGCTACACCAATAAAGCGTTTACGGAAATCCTTGAGTATATTTGGCAAACTCCCAGGAAATGGAATTTATCCTCGCGTTTTTACAATTGCACACTAATGAGTTAATTTCTTACTTTGAATGGAAGGCTGATTTTTTTCAGAAGTGTTGTCAGCTAGAAGTAGGTTTTTTGCTTTAAGTAGTAGTTTACTTTACTGTAGTAAGTCCAATAGCTTCTTTAATGTACGTATCAAACATCATATTACCAGCTTTCTTCAGCAAGTCCTTAAATGTTGTCTTAAGTGAATTGGGGTTTTATCGGCTGATATTGAAAATGTTGCAGAGGATTCGATTGCTAGTTTGTTCCACTCATTTACACATGTTTCACCCGAATTTATAATTTGTGTTAGTATTAGTCGTGGAAGCCTTTGTATACTCATCGCCCTAACTTTTGCCACATATTTGAAATGCAATGTAATGGTGTCCAAAATGGGGGGTACTATATCCAATTCAAGATATAACATATAGTTTGGTGATGTACTGGCCAGCATGAAGGTGCCATTAATAAAATAACGAAGAAACTTTTCCACGGCTTCAAAAGAACGATATCCTCATGCCTGTGCTATGAAAAACAGAATAGCAATTGCGGTTGCTCTAAACTTTATACTTAGCTATGTGAGAAACGTTATTCTTAAGAATGCAACCTCTCCACACAGAACACATAGCACGCCTGGCTACTTATCGAAGTACAAACGAAAAAAAATTCAATACAAACAACTACAAACGAATGTCTATCGAACTGCAATTCAATATTCTAGAAAAACTGCGGGCTAACTTCACATACGTCTGCTTTTCACTATGATTCAAGACTCGCATACAATGATCTTCCTTGAGTTATACATTTGGTCGCCAACATAAAACACGCGGTTTCCACTAGGTAGGTACCTAAATATCCTTGTTGCTAGTTCACGTAGTAGTCCATAATTCTTCTTGCTAAATCTGAGTCATCAAATGACACCGATAATTTTTCCCATACTTCTTTATGTGGACATAATATAGCGACGGATATATCATCAAAATAATTTTTGCTTAGCCAAGGCTCCACAAAGATGCCCATAAATTATTAACTATTTTCCACGCCAAATTTACAAGAATTATTCAAATTGACACGACCCTTTAACCGTTCAATGGCCTGCAAATTACCTGTCGACATTTTCTACAAACTAAAACAAAGAAACGTTATTAAATGATAACCGTAACAAGAGCGTGCTACCAAATTCCGTTATTACTAAAAACAACCCTTTATTCAAAAACTAGCTGGTATGGTAGTTCGCCTTACCGGTTAAATTGACTCTCGCTGAGTGAACGAATTCGTTGACGCTCCCTCTCAACGTTGCCCATTGAATATCGTCTGCCGTCTGGCTAGCATTGCAATACGTTGAAGTGCTCAACGGTATGTAAAATGTCAATTCATTGTCCCATTTCTCTACCACTATTCCGATCCAAGAACAAATGCACAATCGTGCAGGAGTTCTATTGCCGCAATTGAATAAAGATCATTCCGAGGCACATTCACAAATATGAGAAGGACACATATGAAATTATGTGCGGCATTCAAGCCGCCCCGACATACCTATTCAGCACTCACCGGCAATTCGAAATTGCCAGAAACTACGCAGTTCGTACTTTCCTGGCAAACTTCAAACCACGACATCTTACTTAGGTGGCGCTACAGTCCGGGGTGGACAGGGGCCTGTTTTTCGACATAACCTCAAGGTTTTTCAAACGAAATCTCAAAACGATCTTATACGACTTATAGTTCAGCACAATATTTTTGGACAAGCGCGTCACTAGCGTCGAAATACCCGCACAGACGAATATCAATGCAATGAACTCAATTTAATTCCAAAAGAAAGGCGGGCTGGTACTGGCGACGATATACATGCCATTCGAGTCGGACAATCCACCCTCAGAGCTATCCTGTTCACTAGCCAGAACAGTAGAAAAGGAAGGATGGGATCTGATCGCTGGCTGTGATGCCAACTCCCATCATACGCTCTGGGGCAGTACTGACATCAATGTACGAGGTGAGTCCCTCTTAGAATTTATAATCAAAAATAATCTCCTGATAGCAAATATTGGCAATGAACCAACCTTCGTTATTAGGAATAGACGTGAGGTATTGGATATTACTCTTCACAGTAACTCGCCCACTCTAACTGTGAAGGATTGGAGGGTCTCTTCTGAGCCATCCTTTTCAGATCACAGGATTATAGAATTTTCAATAGATGAAGAGACAGTAGTTTCAAGTAAATTCAGGAACCCAAGACTCACCAATTGGGAAGCTTTTGCCTCGGAGGCTGTGAGAAATGGCCAAATCCTGAATGATCAAAAAATAGGGACACCAGCCGAAATCGATGCATTCACAGAGAATTTAAACAAAATTCTAAGTAAGGCATATGATAAAGCCTGTCCTCTACGGACAATCAAGAAAAGGAATTGTTCTTCGTGGTGGTCCAAAGACCTCCTTGAAATTAGAAGGAAAGTCAGACGCCTGTTCAATTTAGCCAAACGCACCAATTCCCAGTCAGACTGGGACTTATACAAAGCCGGTCAACGGAAATTCAAGGCTGCTGTCACTAGTGCTAAACGTACAGCCTGACATACCTTTTGCAATGAAATAGAAGATACCAGGGAATCAGCTAGACTTAGGAAAATCCTATCGAAAGAACCTGCAGTTCCAGGTTATCTTAAAGACAATATGGGCAACTGGACACAGTCTTCAGAAGAGACGTTAAGTCTGCTTCTAAAAACGCACTTTCCGGGTTGTATCAAAACAACCGTCCAGTCTGCACCAAGCACTGCAACTACAGCAGCAACAGTTCCAGCTGGTATAATAACCGAGGAAAAACTTAACTGGGCGATTGAAACTTTCTCCCCTTTTAAGTCTCCTGGGCTGGACGGGATTTTTCCAATCATGCTCCAGAAAGCCAGGTCAATTGTTATACCAGCTCTGACGAGTGACGAGACTCTTCACGCGCTGCCTCGAATGTGGTCACATTCCCAGGGCATGGCGTGAAGTTAAGGTTGTCTTCATTCCGAAGGCAGGAAAGTCCAGCCATACGACTGCTAAGGATTTCAGGCCCATAAGTTTAACCTCATTCATCCTGAAAACCTTGGAAAAGCTTTTGAACGTTTTTATCCGCAGTCGACTTGACAATAACGCGATCTCAACGGCTCAGCATGCCTACATCAAAGGTAAAGGAGTTGAGACTGCGTTGCATGAGGTCACTCGCATCATAGAAAAATCCCTAAAGGACAAAGAATACACACTAGCCGCGTTCCTCGACATTGAAGGAGCATTCAATAATGTTAAGACGTGTGCTGTGAAGAGAGCACTACTCAATAACAATGTAGACCAAACGCTTACCAATGTGATTGAGAGTTTGCTCAATGAAAGAAATATTAACGCAGAATTAGGTGGCATTGAACTTAGAGTGACAGCCTCAAGAGGTACACCACAAGTAGGAGTCATTTCCCCCCTACTCTGGGTCCTTGTCATAAATGAAATATTACTAAAGTTCGAAAACAGAGGGGTCAAAGTTACTGCGTATGCAGACGATGTAGTGATACTTGCTACAGGCAAATTCCTACCGACCATAAGCGAACTACTAGAAAACGCATTACGAACACTTAGTTTGTGGGCAAACCAATGCGGTCTTGGAATCAATCCACAGAAGACTGAACTAGTCTTGTTCAGTAACAAAAGGGTGATTCCAAACTTCGATCCTCCAACTATTGAGGGTATACCCCTTAGGGTTGCTGAGAGTGCCAAATATCTAGGTATAATCTTAGATAGGAAGCTCAATTGGAAACCAAACGTCAATGAAAGAGTAAAAAAAGCCGCAAATGCTTTTTACGCATGCAACCGAATCTTCGGCAAAAGGTGGGGACCAAACCCCAAAATAATTCTGTGGATGTATACGGCTGTTGTGCGTCCAATACTCACATACGGTAGCTTAGTCTGGTGGCAAGCCACAAACAAAGCTTCGAATCTTAAATTAATGACCAAAATACAAAGACTAGCATGTATAGGTACAACCGGCGCAATAAGGACAACACCTACTGCTGGAATGGAGGCTATCCTCAACTTGTTACCTCGAGATCTATACATGCAAGAATCTGCAGCCAAAAGTGCCCTCAGGATCAGCCAAACAAAAAGCTGGAAACCCTACACAACGGGACACACACAGATTCTGAATAAATATGTGGGAGATGCGGTCACTTCTGACTAATTGTCTCCCCTTCTTGACTTTGACATACCATTCTCCTGCTATTTCCCTAGCAGGGAGGAATGGAACACAGATGAACCCACAAAAGGAAAATCGATATCCATCTACACAGATGGCTCTAAGATGGACCGTGGAACAGGTGCTGGAATCTTCTCTGAAGAGTTAAATATACACCAGTCAATCAGACTACCTGATTACAGTAGTGTCTTTCAGGCGGAGGTTCTGGCAATCGCTGAAGCTGCCCATATGGTGTCAATGTTATCAATACCAAACAATGATATTACCATATTCATTGACAGCCAGGCGGCTATAAAAGCAGTATCTGCTATCGAAATAAAATCAAAGCTAATTCACCGCTGCCGTGAAGAGCTTAAGGTTCTCTGCTCGCAGCACACCACGCGTCTCTGCTGGGTCCCTGGACACAGTGACAAAACCGGCAATGAGATGGCTGATGAATTGGCAAGAAATGGTTCTGCTATGGACCAAGATCGGGCGATTAATTCAATCAAACCACCACTCTGTAATCTCAGAGAGAGGGTGGAAAATAAAACCCGGATGAAAGCCAACAACAGGTGGAAAGAACTAACTACCTGCGAAATACCACGGAAGTTATGGCCGGAATACAATCCAAGTCGGACTATCAAGCTCTTGCGATTTGATAGAACGTCGATGTATAAACTGGTAGGAGCACTTGGAAGATACTACTTCCATGATTTACATGAACTTTCAGATATATCTTTATCTAATCTTTACAGGTTCATAAACACATCAGGATGGCTGGACAAGGTCGAGTAACCAAGAAGGAAACACTATAGCCAACAACACCGGCTAACCCCCCAATAAGGGCATCACAATGGGTCCACATGGACCCACCCATAAACCTAACCTAACCTAAAAGAGTCCCATCCTAGAGAAACATGTAAATGGCATAGGTATTCAGGGAAACTTTTTTTTATTTTTTGTGTCACTGGCTCTCTTTTGCACTGCGGGTACTCACTTCAAATATACGCATCCTATTTTAACACCATACTAGCACTAATTACACCTGCAATTACGGCAGCATTATTTAAAGGGGTGCAAAAAAGTAACGTTAAAAAATCTGATATTTTCAAGGCTCGTCATTCATCTTTCGCATACTCTAGTTTAATTTCTCATCATTAGGCTACTGTTTGAGTGCCGCCGATTCTCTCCTTGGTGCTCGCAATCAGATATATAAATCAAGTCAACAACACAAAAAAAAAATGTCGCCCAGATGGTCTATACGCAAAACGCAGCCGCAACAGTGAAATGCTCATTAAGGTCTAAAAATCAGTTAGGAAGCAAAAACGTAATATTAAATTCTTATTTGCCCACAGGGCAAATTGTGTTGCACTTTGCACACACAGTTACACTTGGACTTAATCACTTAATTTAATGCAAAACAATTCATATTGCTACTGGTTCGCGCAATCAGAGATGCAGCAACTGGGAGAAAGGAAGTGACCAATGCCTTAGGCTGGATTCCCACTTGCAAAAACAGAGATGCGCTGGTTGTTCTTTGATGTAGCTCAAACGTTTTTACACTTGGGTAATTGTTTCACATATTCAGACTAGAGCGAAGCATTGTAGAGTAGAACTTAATATCACTCCGCGATTTAAGTTCGTCGTCAATTTATCATTGAATGCATCTGGGGCATTGTCTTGGGAACTAAACGCTCTTAGTAAAAAGTTAATTTACTTTTTATCAAGAAGATTCGACGTTGATATGTTCCTGCAAACGTAATGCAGAAGCAGTCTGTACCTATAGTAAGCTGTTGTCTGTTTTTGTGGTATTCATTTGATGTGAAATCAAAGAAATCGCGCAATCCAATGAAGCTCTCAATTCTGGGGACCCGTCTTAGGAAAAATGGAGACATACAATTTCCTACCGAATGCGCGAACGGCTAAATTGAAAAGCTTATGTAGGTACTCAGGGCAAATAAATACTCTCCGAAGTTTGTCACACATTCACTTAAGTTCTGAGGTTGATAAAAGCAATAGTCTTTACCAGCGCTGTCGCTGAAAGTTTTCAAAAAAGGGACTAAGAAGGGGCCCGTGACGAAAAAAGGGGCCACCACATCAAATACCTACTAATAAAAAGAAAACAGATTAACAAACCCATTTAAATTTAATAAAAAAACAAATGCATTCATCACAAAACACTTCTTTTAATATGTTTGCATTCTTTATTGTTCAATCAAGAATGAAATCTTACTTAAACTGAAAAAGGGGTTATTTTGATCATTTTTCAAGAAGGGGCCAAACGGCAACGCTTTCCGGCTATGACATGTATGGTTTGTATAGTTCCTCACAGCTCTAGAAGCAGAAATTTAAGCCAATATCTATCCGGATAGCATTATACGAACACCTTTTTGCTTACAGCTTGGGAATGCTTTTGTCAATTGAAATAGAATTTAGTTTGTTATTAAGTTCAATTACACCGTAGGTTTAAAGACATAAATCATCTTCCGTGGTGTTACCATTTTGTGATTTTGTCTGTTTTCCCAGTGTTTTCGGAAGTGTCCTTCCGAAGTAGGACAAAAGTCCATAAAAAAACATTTATGGAACTATAATTATGTCTCTTTTAACATGTTTTGATTTTGGAGAAATTTTGTGAATTTGTATTTTTATAATTTATAAAAGCCCGCTGTTGAAATGACCAATCGACAACATCGTGAGACAGTTATTCGAATGGAGTTCTCAAGGTACATGGATAGTTGGTGGACCAAGAACTATAATAATAATAATAAGTTGACGCAAAAGGTCTGTAGGGACCCAGGGCCTAGCTTCTCATAACCATTCGTTTTGTGTGAGTTTTTCATTTTTTTTTGGAACGAAGGGATCTACAATTTTATGCCGGTTCCAAACGGGCCGATTGAGAAGCTCTTTCATGACAGTTATACTCTCGGATGTTTGTCAGACGTTCGCGAGAGGTGGCGCAGTGAAAAAAACCCTGAGTTGGAATTTGGGTTTTTTGTGGGATTCGAACCTGGACCCCTCGCTTAGTAGTCCAACACACTAACCACTAAGCCACTGCGACCACAAGACCAAGAACTATAGGGAATAGTATTGGGCGACGCAGCATCCCAAACCTAAAACGTGACTGCAGCTGGAGTATCTGGCTGCAGATCGAGAAGAATGATTCATAATATAAATTTTAGTGAAGTTGATCAATAAGCTTTTAATTAAAAATAAAAAAAAAGTATTATTGGAGCTATGTCCTTGGATTAATAATTACCTGAAAACAAATTTAATGTCCGAAATGAAAGTGAATGGTGCTGTTGTACCTGTTGTTTGCAACTTGCCATATTAATATATAAAATAATCTAAACCAAAAATAAACTCAATAAAATATATATTTTGTAAAACAGGTTTTGCTCACTATACATAATCTCTATATATATATAAAATTGTTGCAAGTGCGTTATGACTTTATAACTCACGAACGTCTCAACCGATTTCAATGATTTTTGTTGTGTTTTATCCGTCTTCAATCAGGGATGGTTTATGAAAAAAGAAAAGTCGGAAAATTCTCAACCGGTGGCGTTGTAGGCACAATCTTCGTTTTTCATGGGGAAAAGAACTTTGGAAAAAATAAAATGGGTAGAAATCGAGTAGTGACACTTCAAATACAAAAAAAAAATATTTTAAATTTTCAAAGCAATTGTTGTTGTCAATTATTTTAATTATTTTCCAAGCAAATTGTTGTTGTCAACAATTTTGAAATTTTTTTTTTGAAATATAACCTACCTAATAAGTTTGTTTATGTTTATGTTACATTAAGTAAGTTTTTGAAATGGAGTAGATACTTTCCATCCTTTCCATCATTTTCGTTTGACATGTATTTTCAGGATCCTTGCATAAATATTTATGTGTGAGTAAGTTAAAATGTAGGCGCAGGGGTGATTGAGATGACGTGGACAATGATGACAGGCAACAGGAGTTGTTGAGCGTTTTGAGTTTGTACGTAGGGGTTGTTACGAAAAATGAGCGAGTAACAATCGTGGTATTCTGCTCATTAGTGAATATAGGGTTATGGGGAGGGCAACTCAAAGGTACCATTACACCTTCGGTACCGGTGTAGAGAGAGAAGGGAAAAGGCTTACCAACCAAGTTGATAGGTGTGCGGTTTTGGATGTATTCGATTGAATGGCAAAAAAGAGGCTTGCCTCATGCGCACATTTTCATTTGGTTAGTCGAAAGAATGCAACCAGACGAAATTAATGACATCATATGTGCCGAGATTCCAGGTCCCGAAACCGATCCAGACCTGCATGATGTCATAATTACAAACATAATTAATAGACCGTGTGGCGCCATTAACATACAATCACCGTGCATGGTCGACGGCAAGTGTTCCAAGCGTTATCCACGAAATTTGACTAATAAGACCATAACTGGCAACGATGGTATCTTCTGGAATAGCGGCTACGCTGCTGGAAGGTTGCCGAACCGCTCATTCGGCATTGAAATTGCCATTAAACCTTCAAGCGGTTGAAGAACCAACATGTAACATAGCGAAACATTCAGCAATGGCCAAAGTTTTGGTAGCAAGCAAAATTATTATCTAGGACGAATGCACAATGTCGCATAAGCGTGCGTTAGAAGCTCTGAATCGCAATATGAAAGATCTGCATAATGACGCACGACGTTTTGGGGCTGCATTGATTATACTCTCAGGCAATTTCCGGCAAACGCTACCAGTAATACCACGATCGACCGCTGCCGATGAGAACAATGCTTTGAGGAAACTTTAGCTGACGACATCGCATGTTTGCTAAATGATCCATCTGCCGAAGTCTTCTCCAATCAAGTACTAAGTATCGGTAATGGTCATGTTCCTGTCGACGCATCGAATGGATTGATTTCGTTGCCGCGGAATTTTTGCAATTTTGTCCCAACGAAAGAGGTATTTAAGCGTCTACAGCGTCTACATAAAATAGCATGTGCATTGTGCATGCTCGAAATTATTACATTCATTACATTACCTAACGAATTTGGGCGGGACGAAGTTCGCCGGATCCGCTAGTATAGATATAAACTAGCGGACCCAGCCTGATTTGCTAGGAGTTAAGATTAAAAAAATGTAAAACTATATATTGCTTCGTTGAGTTGAGGAGCTTCGATAAATGATTATGGACGAAATTTTTCAAACTCAACAACGAATTTTCCATCTCTACAGTCTACATCTCATACGATAAAATGCAAAAATTCGTCGAAAACAAAAATTATAATTTTTCGCCATTGCCAGGCGCCAGCTGCGTATTCAGCAGCCGATGGGTCTTTCTGCAATGCGACTCTCATGTTCGTGGTCAATTTCAATTAGTTGCCATACCGCCACAAAGACGACGATTTCAGGATTGCATTGAGCTCATCGGCCGCAGTAAATTTCGGGATAACGGCGTTTGACGAAAATCGCCGGAGAGCAGCATCATAGAACCACCAAATTGTCTCGAATCAATTCGTAGTTCCTCCATCGTTCGGTTAACTGCCTCCAAAGCTCGTCCTGCATTCTTCCCAAATGATGATTTTGCATTCTCGCATCAATTTCGCTGTCGCCGAATTATCGGTCATTGTGCACGTTGGCTTGTCAACCGTGAGAAGATTCATCGGCAGCTTCAAAGCGGAATGTCCAGTTCGACCGCCTTCCAACAATGTGGCAGCAATGCCAGAGGATGCAACGGCCAACGCATTTGAGATATTGACCGAATTGTTCCCAGAATCAACGAAATGACGAATGTCTTGCCGTCCGGTCCATCGTCAACAACCTTCACCAGCAAATCGTTTGTCCTGCTCGGCATTCAACAGCGGCATTATGTACCGATAACTCGATAACTTCTTCGCCCAAAATGAAAACAAAACGTTTTTTATCACAATAAAATTCACAATTATCCGAAATTTTCCAAGCTTCACATCAAATTTTCCACCACTCGTCCAAAATCATCAAATCGCGATAAAATGCAATTTCGTCGAAAAAAAAGAACTAAAGTTTTTCGAGTTTTTCCGGAATTTCAAAGTTTTCCACTTAAAATTTTCTGTTTTTCCATTCGAAAAGCCATTCCGGAACAATTGCACATAAAATTCCAAACAAAACATCAATTTTCGATTTTTCCAGTTTCTCGACTTTACCGGAGGGTTTTCCCAAAATTTTCTTTCGTAATAACCTTTTAGACATTACGAACAACTAAAAGAAAAATTGAGCCAGCCGTTCTCAATTGATGAATTACTATACATTTTTATAAAGATTGATTTAAAAGTTCAACAATGATTTCTTGTTGGACTTTTTTTGCAATAATGTCGTAAGCTTTAATCATACTTATATACCTAAATTAAAATACAGATTTCTCATCCCAATGTAAAAGAATACTAACTTGTACTTTTTGCCAACGTCGAACAAAGATTGTCCAACAAATGGAAGGTGCAACGAGCAAACCAAGACCCACTACCCACCACACCTTATGACAAGGGGTGATTTGCTGTATAAATGAATGCTACTTTTACCCACGGTTGCCACTTGCCACAATGGTCACATGGTCATTTTTAAATACCATTTAGAAATTTTTTTTTACGAAATGAAATATAATACCTAATTAAAAAAATAATATGTGATCTGTGTATATGAAGAATATCTTGAAATAAATAATTATGATGAATTGATTGGTCTGTGGTTAAAAATATTTCGGATTTAAATTATTTTGGTAATTTTAAGCGACAGTTGGTCATTTTTATTTCCAATTTTGAACGCAAACTTTATTTTCAAGTGGCAACTGTGCTTTTACTTTCAGTCAAATTACGGCCGGAAGCGATGTGCATGCACCTGCACAGCCTGCTGCCGTATTGGGGTAGGTGGATTTCCTTCCACACTCTGATTAGTGTAGCTGTAATAAGTAAAGCGGAAAGAAAAATTTCGCTTATATTTCAATATCTAATTTCTTTGGTATTGTCAATTGGGCTTACTAATAATCATTTTTAACCTTCAAACTTAATGGGCCTTCACACTAAAAAATATTTCCTGGGTCACAATATAATATAATTTTGTATGGAAAATTTCGCCATTGTGAGTTCGAAAAATTTAGCCTGGATACTAAAACTGATTATATTAGCACCGCGGAATAAGTTTAAAAGTTGACATAAGGTATGAATTCTATATGGCTCTTGGAAAAGTACCTTCAACCAGTAGCACTCAGTCCTATTTGTTTTATTGCATAATGGAACATCCATTTAACTATATAGCACACCCAGCATTGAAACACCAAGTCCAAAACGAATACATTCCCCAAAACAAGTAGCCCAACACCCGAAGTCCCGACCCTCATACATTTTTCTAAAATCAATGATCCAAATCAACATCAACTCCCAGATTGGCCAACCACCATAATTGAGCATTCGCATTTGAAGTCATCTCCTCGAACTTTGTGTACCCGTCTCTTCGTAAATTTCTCCATTTGTCTACACTTTTTCCTGGTTTTATTTTTCAATTTAAATTTGATTACCAGGAATGCTCGTCGTTATGTTCTCTGAGTGAAACACTAATAATACGAATTCACTTTGCCAGACGAAGGGGGCCACGGCCACTGCACAGCTCACACACATTCCCGCATATTGTGTATCACTCCAAGGCAGGCAAGCTCCTGACGTTCTTGTTTTCAGTTGATTGTATGGCTATAAAAGCTCCATATTCACCAGGATAGAACGATAGAATACAAACCCGTGCCACTGAGTTCTTAGTGGTTGAGTAGCATGGCCGCTAACTATACCATCACCCACATCCCCTGCATGTAACCACTTGGCGGAAGCCATTTTGTTGGAGCCGGATAAATAATTCCATCCACATTATTTTACTTGATGCTATCATGGAGCCAGGGTATACAAAACGGGCGAGTGAAAGCATATGGAGGTATGTAGGTATATTGTACATATTTCGTTGCCAGATTTCAATCCAAGGGTGATTCTCTAACACACAATGGAATGATGTTCATGGAACCGGGGATATTGTCGTCCCCAAAATTAAGGGTCGCAAATTAAAATGTATTGGTGTGGATGTAGGATGGCACGGCGGATGTTGCGATGGTGCAAGAATTGCCAATTACGACGTAGAACTTCCAGCTCGAGCTGTACACATTCGCCATGGCCTATTTATCATAACGTAGATAGACAGACAGAGAGGTGTGTAAGGTATAGGTATACGTTCTGCCTATACTTCAATACAATATGTATCTTTTCTCATATGGTGGGGGCATAAATTAAATTGTGAATAAGGATCTCTAAGCCCTGGGCTTTTTTTCTCGTTGTTTTGATGGAGGCTTGGAACTTTCATCGAGGATTCGTTGGCAAAGTACCTATCTACTCAACTCATTTTGTCTTGCCGCAAACGTATAGCGAGTTAGTTTTTCCGGGGAGCTTGATTTGATTTATTTGACGCGATTAGTAGGAAAACACGCTGCCGCGTGTAGTTTTTGCCATTGCTCTTAATTTGGAGCCTGACCGATATGGCGGGAGGAGTATCACTATTCACTATATATTGAAGAGGACTCTATAGGTGCAGGGGGATAAGAAAGTCCTTCAGGCGTTAATGGGCGGTAATAATTGGGCTATTTGTTCTATTTGTAATTTGCGGGGGATTTTCTCACTCACACTCATCAGATGGGAAAATTTATTCAGTCACTAAGGAGAATGTTTGAACGTCCGTGGGCATGAGGGATTATGAGACTCTATTCAGTAGGTACCTATTTAGAGAAATTGTTCTGTTAAATATGTTTTTTTTTTTAGATTATTGAACAGACAAGTTTTGATTTACTTAAAAATCCGGGGTGGACCTAGGAATCAACCAACAAGTGTGTAATGCCAGCACGATCTCTCACCAGCTGTCTCCAGTTTCTCACGCTACAATGCCGGAGACCAGTCCGAATTGTAACCAGGGTTGTCAGATGTGGCGATTTATCGCCAAATGGGCGATTTCAAGTCTTATTTGGCGATACGAAAATCAGTTTGGCGACATACCCAAAAAACGTGCGATTTTTGGCGATTTTTCATTTTGGAATTAAAATCTTAATGTATTTCTATTTCCCACTAATTCCAAGAAAAAAAAACCGAAAGGTATCGGCTTCAGAAAAATTTATCGATTTCCGATTTTCAAATGAATTTTTGAATTATTAAAAGTAAATAATGCCATGTTAGCCATTCGATGGTGTAAAGTATAAAATCAAACAATTTACGGCCATATTATTCACTCCCTTTAATCCGGGTTAAAGTTTACATCCGGATTTAAGTGAGTTTAACCCAAAAAATAAACCCAAGTCCATAATATTCAGTCGTTAAACCTGAACATTAACCCAGTTTTTTAAACTTGACAGCGTTTAATCCGATTAAATTTAAACCGCACTCCGGAGACGAGTTTAAGTACTTTAACCCGGGTTAAAACTAAATATCATCATAATATTCACTGCTTTGGTTTAGGTAACACTTTTGACATTTCTTTGCTCGTAGGAGGCAAGAAATAGAAAAGTGAAATAAAATAAATAGCAACAAGCTTTTTTGTTGGTCACGCGTATTCACAGACGGGGGCTGAAATTACAAAAACAACTATGTAAACAAATGGGTTTTGGGGGACGTACGAAAGATATCCATTCCATCTCTTTTAATCATTCATCTCTGTCTTTCTCCTTTTATTTTACATAAAGTTAAAAGGAAATGAAAAAACAACTATTGACACAAAACAAATCAAAAAAAATCTAATAAAATGTGACAACAAAAAACAAATGTCATTATATGAGAATTTTGACATTACGCAGGTTTAAAACGGATCAAAAACGGTTTAAACTGTTTTAAATCCGCATTTAAATCCATCTTTAATCCAGCGGGCTTAATGCATGTTTTTCAGTGAATAATATGGACATAGGTTTAAATTGTCGGGTTTAATAAATGTGGATTAATGGTCGGGTGTAAAATTAGATTAAACTTGCATTACACCCGGAGTGAATAATATGGCCGTAAAACGAAAACAAAAGCAAAATAAAAACAGCGGATTTTTGACCAACGAGAGTGGGAACAATTTCAAGATAGAATAATTTATCTATCAATAATGGGTACGCATTCATTCGATTTGCTGCAATAATTTTGAGCCTTCTGTTGAAAAGCTTTTTTCATTTAATGTTAATATTTAGGAAGATGGTTTTCAGGATGAAATAGATGAGTGATACTAGACTGATCTTTTGGTTTTTATGTTGTTTTTGTTTTATTAACAATATTAGCTGAAGTTTGTATCAAGTAAATTGTTTTCGTTTTCTTTTTTAATAATGTGTTATTTTTTGTGTTTTAAATAATTAATTGCTTAGTTTTATTACATTTTACAATACTTTTAATTTGGCGATTTATGGCGATGGAGATTTATTTATTTGGCGATTTTTGGCGATTTTAAATTTAAGATTGGCGATTTCGATTTTAAAAACCTGACAACCCTGATTGTAACTAACGTCATTACTAGCGGTCCCCAGTCTGCTTTGCAAGGCGTTAAAATTAAATATTTTTCAAACTACCTACCTATTTCGCTTCGTTGAGTCGAGGAGTTTCGATAAATGTTTATGGACGAAAATTCCCAACTTTCATAATGATTAATAACTCTTCCACCTTTACATCAAATCATGCGATAAAATGCTATATTTCGTCGAAAAATTCAAATCTTTCGGGTTTTTCCAAAAATGTTCTTTTGTAAGGACCTTCTCCTGGTAATAACGAACAACCAAGGCGGCCCAGCCGTTCTCAATAATTGATGAATTACTATACATTTTTCACACCATTTTTATACATATTTTTAATATAGAAAATATTTTTTTTCATATGAAAATAAATCGCAAAACGGGTATTTTTTATAAAACAAATGTGTGAGAATACAGTCTTTAAAGTCTCGGAACGACCCCTTTTTAACGGGGATTTCATTAGCGATGTCTAAATATTCAGTAAAATCAACATTCACGTCATGATGAAGTACACGAAGGAACCACGTTTACAAATAATTCAAATTTACTACATTATACCGAAATTCAGAGTCGGTGGTCGCAACTTAAGAGTGCTTCAAATTTTTAGCGATTAAGTGCATTTTTGGTTAAACGGTTTCGTCAATAAGCGAAATATGCGTTACTGGACAGGTGAAAACCCTCATGTGTTTTATAAAACAGCACATCATCCGCAGAAAGTCACTGTTTGGTGCGGTTTTCAAGCCGGTGTGGCGTCATTGGGCCGATTTTTTCGTCGATGAAAATAACCGTAACGCTACGGAAATGGTATTCGCTACAGAGACATGTTGGAAAGTTATTTCTTTAACAATTGCATGGACATCAGTGATATGCGGTTCCAACAAGACGGTGCCACAATGGAGTTATTGGTCTCAGTTCGGTGAACGTGTTATCTCGAGAAACGGACCCGCCTATTGGCCGCCTGGACAAACACTGAAGGTAACAGACAAGCTAAAATGTTCATGCCAACTACTTCCCTTTCAAGAACTAAACAACTCCTAAACCTAACAAGGAGTCAGATTCGTACAGTCACAGGGTTCCTCACTGGGCACTGCCAAGTCAAAAAACACCTCATGACTATGGGAATAATACAAAACAACACTTGCAGACTATGCAACGAAGACGAAGAATCAGCAGAACACATACTGTGTCACTGTGAATGTCTAGTCAGATAACGTCAACACCACCTAGGTAAACCTTACCTTGGGGCAGAGGACATACCTGACAGCGCACTCAAAGATCTACTAGGATTCATAACTAAGTCCGGTATCATGAGCGAGATTTAATTGGAGGAAATCACAATAGGCCCACTCGTGGCCGCAGTGATATGGCAACCAGATTCCACCTCCCTCAATCTATCTATCTATCTATTGGCCGCCAAAATCGTGTGACTTAACGCCTCTAGAATTTTTTTTAAATAGTTACATTAAATCATTGTTTCCGCAGTGGCTTAGACGTAAGTGTTGGACTATAAAGCGAGGGGTCCAGGTTCAAATCCCAAAAAAACTTTAATTCGAACTTAGGGCTTTTTTCCAGCTTAACTGGCAGCCACAACGCCTTCTAAATAATTCTAAAGTAATTGTGGGATCATTCTAGCTTTCCTCTGTTCCTCCTTAAATTTTTTTTTATTTTTCGTTTAATTTGTTGTTACAAGATTATTTTATGTAAGTATCCAACTTTCGTATGACTTATTTGTTATGTCATGGAATTAAAAGTGGTTGTTCATATTTTCTATCTAAATATATCTAATTTATTATAAATTAATTTTTGTATATACCTAAGTTGAAATAGATAGACGTCTTGTAGGAAATAATTACTTTTAGTTTTCTGAGCATCAGGACTAGTCTAAACAGCCATAGAAAACCGAAGGCTTCGGTTTTCCTTTATAAAAGAAAATGTTACACAAGCACACGACCTTACAAATCATCATAAATCTACTTCTGGCGTATGCAGCTATCCGTTTACCAAGTGGAATCATTTAATTTCTCGGTCAGATGCACTTGTAAGATTTATTGCCACTTTTTATCTTACCATCCGTATTATAGGGGTTCATGCCTGATTGTATTTTTTTCAAAAATCTACGAATCCTACTCCAATAAACACTGGAAAAGAAATTATTGCTAAAAAAAATAAAACATATTCCAAGGTTGAAGAAATGCACACCTCGGTGACCTGAGCACAAACGGCAAATGAAATTTTTATGTTTGTTTTGGTTCTTTTCCCTAATTTTATCTGGCCCCGCACCCGATCCATAAATCAAAGATAACTTTTCCAATTTAACTAAATAACAAGTATGTCGTGTCGCATAGTTTTAAATATTGTAGCGCTAGTGTTAGTACGTATGGTTGATGCTTGCTAACTCTTCGTGTCACCCTCACCTTATTTATTTCTGGCTTTTGTTCTCTAGTGTCTGGTATTTCTGCAGAGGTGGTTTGAATATGTGGGTGTGCATTTTTATAACATAACAAAGTGGTCTGGAAGAAGCGTTTTGTAAGAATCGCCATCAGCGGTGTGCTCGGTTTTAATCAGGGACGTCGAGAGAAAAATCGGGGCCATTTACGTAAGTTAGAGAATTCAAAAACGTAAAAATAAGAGTATAAAAATGATTAATGAATATCATGTAATAATTTTCATTATTCGAAAAATATGTAGTTACACATTTTTTTCCAGCAAAACTGCCTACAATTCAATCGAATCGAATCTAATTTCTTCGTTAAAGGTCCTTAAAGACCCATCCTTAAAAACTATCTTATGAAGAGCCAGCGGTGCAGATTTAGTATTCTTGCAAGGACGCTTCAGGAACGTTCAGGTACAGTGACATGTATGGTCCAAAATACACGCAGAGTAACACACACATTTAGGAAAATCGTCGCATAAAAAAGGGTAGGCCGGAAATCGTAAAAGCGGAAAAATATACTTAAGAGTTTTCTCTGAAAGGAAACACGAGATCTTTTTGAGCTTCGATCTCAGAAAGCCAAAGTAGATTAAGAGTTTGAACATAAACTGAAAAACGCTATAAATTACACATAAATTCAATGACTGTCTCGAGTGGTCTCAGACTTCATATTTAAAAGTAACTTATGCCAATAGAATGGTTTTAGAAGTGATTTGTTCGATTCCGAACTCTCATGGGTCCAGACCACTTTGATTACACACACAAACGGTTAACAGATTATTTTCCTTCCTGCTCCCAGATGGTCGAACCGTCAATCAAATCGACCGCGAGGCTTGCATCCAACATCTTTGACGTGCACACATTCAGAGGGGCAAACATCGACCCTGACCATTTCCTTGTTGCGGCTAAATTCAGATCTCAAGAATCGAGAGTCCAACGAGAAAAACTGGGTACTGCCCAGAAGAAGGAACTCGACGATCGACGTAGATGTGTTTGAGTAGCATTTGCAGCCTGCTCAATGGTCGTCATAGGAGGTGGTAGGGAAAAAGACCACCCACGGTCAGTCAATGACGGCGTATTCAACTAATCATCAATCAAGTGTGGATGGAAGTAAGCATGCCCGATGACTGAACTATAAGCTCCATATGCCCCATTTACAAAAAAGGCGAACCTATATCCTGAGAACTATCGCGGTATATCGTATATCCCTGCCAAATGTCGCATATAAGATTCTATCCAACTTACGAAAGACGCAACAAAAAATCAATATTTGTTTTCAGACTTACACATACACTGCCACAATACCAATATACTTTGCACAGTTGTTTTACGTTATTTTAAGAAGTTTGCTTTCAAGTCAAATAGGCAAAGTTCCGTGCTATCGCAGGGATTCAACTGACAACGCTCTTGGAATAGGGAGACAACTAGATATCTGTACAGATGGTAAAGCAGCCATAAGCGCCATCGACAACCCCACAACGAAATCCTTTCTTGTAAAAGAGTGCAAAAGTAAACTGAATGTCCCAGCTAGTAAGAATAGCATATCAATAATTTGGGTACCGGGGCATGAAGGTGTAACGAGCAACGAAAGGGCAGATGAACCAACAAGGGAAGGAGCGGGAAATAAAGAACAACCAACCAAAAAAGTAACAGATACTGGGAACACCTACAAACATGCAGAGTGGCCAAAACAATATTAGAAACACCAGATAATAAACTCTGGGAGAGCGCAATTAATATTGATTGTGGCTTATTTCAGGACACATCAACCTTTCAGGAACATTTCAGAAACATCGATTTGTCCAAGTTGCCAAGAGGAG
Source organism: Cheilosia vernalis (assembly GCA_949126925.1). NCBI lineage: Eukaryota > Metazoa > Arthropoda > Insecta > Diptera > Syrphidae > Cheilosia > Cheilosia vernalis. Next base: position 27,454,681 of record OX421360.1, on the reverse strand, counting down.
GAGGAAGATATACACCTCTATCGGGAATAATATTTCCCCCGGAATGTTTTCTATTCAGCAATCTAATTTACATTACTGACAAGGGAAACACTTCCATCGGAACTTATTTGCGATTGCCCTGATAGAACATTTTCTCTGCCACTGTCCAGCAAAAGGGAGGCTTTGAAACAAAATTCTAGAATCGCATTTGATAGCAGACCTTACACACTTGGAAATATGGAACTAAGCGAACAAACAAATTCGCGAACCAGTCCCCCATCCCCTGTCCTTTCAAAAGTCCAAGTACATCCTAACTGTAGAAACAAGGGGGGGCACAAATGGCCAATCAGAAGCCTCAGTAAACAGCGGGAAGCTCAACCTCACCAACCAACCTACCCACTTCAATTCGGAGCTAGAATAAAATTGCACCCAAAACCTCGTACTTCTGAGAAGACAAACGGTGCTTCTCTTTCCTCTATCATCCATCAGACATCCATCCGTAAGAATAGTAATCTCTTCGTTACTTCCGAACGGAACCGATTTATATGTAATAAGGTTTCAGTAAAGGTAAAGGCAAGGAGAATTACCTTTGTTTATAGGCACAAAATCGCTGATTTAATTTATTATAAAGTTCAGGTTCCTTCTTGGCCCATAGTCCATACGTTTCGTATCATTTCTCACTGATAGCACAAATAAAAATACTATAATTACGATTGACAATTTTTATCATCACGAACTTACAATAATATCTAGAAAACGCATACATATTTTTAACGCTTAGCTGCCCTCAATCGCTACATCCATCGCAACCTGGACATAGTAGGGCCCTTCGTTTACGTATTTTTTCAATTGAAGTTGTGTCTGTATGTCGAATAGACTGCTCTCCGACAAAATCTGAACTATTTGAAACTTCGCAAACTTTGCATCCTTATCAAACTCCACTCTCCTATCCAACAGATACTCTATAAATCCAGCTGTATGCTTTAGAGCCATAATGCCCCAACGGTAACGGCATAAGGTACGAATTAAGTTCAAGCAGGAAACCTTTATGTCCGGGAATGGATTGCGGCAGAAGTCCATTAAAAATTGAAGGTTAGGTCCCCCGGCGAGTATTTGACACCATTTCTCCATGATTTTGCTATAGACAGAGAATTAAAACGTCAACAAAAATTATGAATAAAATCGTCTCACCTAGCTTCCTGAGAGACATCACCCTCACATGAAAAGACAACTTCAAGGGCATTAAATGCACGATTTTTGAGCTCGGTTGGCAGATTTCTAAGATATGATAGAAAATCTTCAAAGGTCTCGCGAAGATTATCGGAGTAATTATCTTCGAGAAGTATCTTTCCTTGTTGGGAGTGGGCGAGATTGCCAAGAGTGTCAAAAGCGGTTGGTAGAACTGATGGATCGGCAGAGTGCAGACAACCAAACAAGCACTGAACCATGTTTGGATATCCAGAAATGATCTTTTGTGGCTGGGAGTATGCAACCTTACCGAAAAACTTCATAATTCCCGGTACTAGCAACCGATCCAGGGGGGTTTGATCAATTCCATCCACTCGCTTTGATATTTTTTCAAAGACTTCTTTCTGTTCTAGAAACACCAACCCATGATTTTGTTCAGCTAATGATACCAAGATTTCCAGTACATTAACTTGGAGAAGGATATCATTGTGATCCAATTCTGCTAAAGCTGCGTTGAGGATATCTTCTACTTTACTTAGATTTAATGGAGATATTTTTGACAAGTTGACTGCTATCTCATAAACTCTGCATCGCACGACATCATCTTGCTGCAGTTTAGAAAATAATGATTTCCTTAGATTGACGTTCTCCAATTTATTTGCGAGAATGACTGATAATATGCCTACTGCTGGGACTCCAACGCTCGTCTCGTGCTCTTGTACACAGTCAATTATAACATGTATAAGATCTTCTGGTAGCATAGCACGTGGATTTCTTGTGAGTTCCTTTAAAATAGTGTTTAGTGCTAAGCTGCGAACCTTAGGACTACTGTGCTGAAGAGAACGCTCTAGTAGACTGGGCAGATCGTCTTGATTGATAATCAAATGAGACATACAAATTGACAGGATATCGATGGCTAAATCGCACTGCTCTCTGAAATTTTAATTGTTCAGATTTGTCATAATTCGTACATATTATCAAATATAAATATAGGTACCTCGCATCACTATCCTCCAAGCACTCGTAGATCTCCGATGATTTTAGCAGCTTGGCTGTAACAATGCTTTCTAACGAGGTTCCGTCACCAAGCCGAAATCGAATTTCGTTGAGCGTTTCCACTCGATTTTCTTTAATCCGAAGATTATCGAGTTTTTCTAAACACCAGTCTTCGACCATTTTTCTGGTATGTAATTTAGGAATTTTAATAAACTTTTATAAAAGATCCTATGGGAAGGTAGAAAACACGAAAAGAAAAACAATCATAAAGACATAAACCAAAAGTCACTGTCATGATGAGTAACTAAACGAGATAATTAATGTGGTATTCGATTGGGCGCTCTCAGAGCACTTTTTTTGCTCTCAGGGCAATTTTTATGTTCGTTTGGTACAGGAAAAAGCAATCTTTTTCAGATTTCAGAGCACTTTTGCGAATCTAGATATTTTCTCAGATTTACCAATACAAGTGCGTTTGAGTTTGACAACTGATGGAGTTTGTTTACATTTTTAGTGAATTTTTTCTCCAGCAAAGAAAGGCATTGCATCGGGTGAATCTATTTGTGTAAATTATTTATGTATATATATTTAGAAATCAATCGGAACAGCTATTTCTTATGTTTTAATACAAAATTTATATAGTGAATGGAAATCGCTTAGAAAAGTGTCGAAGACTACACATATTCAAATCGCACGAATATCAACACAAAAAAGAGCAAGAGCAAGTTTTATGTTCGATTAGCCACACGAAATCTGGAATCTGAGAGCAAATCTGAAGAAGCCCAAACGAATACCACATAACTCAGACATTTTTCTTTTTCAGTTCAGGCCCCGAACTGTTATACAAAAAGTTTGTTTCTCTTTTTTAGCTCAGATAGTTATGTCGTTTTCCATTGGTTTCACTCGGGGATCCACTCATTCTGTAGTCCAATGGAACAAGAAAACTGCTTCTGATTCAATCCACAAGAGTATTGGTGAAATGCCAAAAAATTATCTATGGCAGCCGTCAGTTGACTTGTATAAAATACACAAACTACACTTGTGTGAGTGCTTCTTGAGTGGATTCTGACTTCAAATCCAGAAGCGAAATTCTCTCCTCAGAATCACCAGAAGAGTATTTTTTGTGCCAATGGAACGGTTTCAGAAGTGATTTTTTCGATTCCGGACTCTCCCGGACGCTTCTTTTTGCCCAATGGAAAACGACATTACTGTGTTTCTGTTTTCGTTCAGAGCAGAAACAGAAACACAAATACGAACTCTGACGTATCTGAGCTAAAAAAGAAACAAGAACTTTTTGTATAACTGTTCAGATTCTGCTCGGTACTAAAATGTGTTCCATTTCCTTCATTTGATAATTTTTTGACAGTAAAACTTATTTTGGTGTTTTTTAGGAGTCAGATACTATTTAATGTAAAAAAAAAAGCTCCTAGCAACTTAAAAATGTAATTTGAATAAATGTTCAATTAATTTTTTTTTTTAAATATTAATTAGGCTGGTGTATAGGTACGCACTCACTCCTATCGGAAATTTTCGACTGAAAAATGCAAAAAAAAAAATTAGATTCATACGGGCCTTACGAATTACTTAGGTTTTTTCAATGTTTTCAATCTCCGTATTTAACTATTTCCTATACTGATTATAACAGATAGCCCTCAAACTTTTCAAACAAAGCATCTAAAACTATAGCAGTCATTATCAAGTTTTGACATTACTTCAAGACAAGCCATTCGCCATTTATAAATTTCTACAGAAAAAAATATTTTTCTTGTGACGCCGACAATTTTCTCCAAATATACATTAAAACTTTTCTCAATATTAAATAATAATTTACATACCTTAAATCAAAAGAATGTCGCAAAGATTTACCTCAGCTCCACCAGGGCAACCTCCTGTTCCTGGTCAGCCCAGATATCAGCCACCCCCTTCACAATCGACAGGAATGAGACCCTACAATACTGCAGGAAACTTTCCGGTATACATAATATATGCAAACTAACTTAAAATTTGTTGCATACTCAAAGTTTCTAATTCTATTCAATAGCAGCGTGGTTTCCCAATGCACCAGAATCCACCGCCACCGGTTGGTAGCGCACCATCACCTGGAGGTCCACAAATGCACCAACGTTCATCACAGCCAGGATTTCAAAGTGGTCTACGGGGTAGTTCCTCTACGGCTGGTGGCAAACGCTCACAGGAATCTCGAAGCATCAATCAAACTCCTGGCAAAGGCGAGTATGTTGCAGCCAAAAAGAAGAAGAAACTCGCAGACAAGATTTTGCCGCAAAAAGTGCGAGATCTAGTTCCTGAATCTCAGGCGTACATGGACCTTCTAACATTTGAGAGGAAATTGGATGCCACGATCATGCGAAAGAGGTTAGATATTCAGGAAGCACTCAAACGTCCGATGAAACAAAAACGAAAGCTACGCATATTTATTTCAAACACGTTCTACCCCAGTAAGGAACCTACTGGCGACGGCGAAGAAGGCGCCGTGGCTTCCTGGGAGTTAAGAGTTGAAGGCAGGCTTCTCGAAGACAACAAGGGTGATCCAAACACGAAAATAAAAAGAAAATTCTCATCATTTTTTAAATCGCTTGTCATTGAACTTGACAAAGACCTTTATGGTCCGGATAATCACCTTGTGGAGTGGCATCGCACGCATACCACTCAAGAAACTGATGGATTTCAGGTGAAACGGCCTGGGGATAGGAATGTTCGTTGTACAATTCTTCTTCTCCTTGACTATCAACCGTTGCAGTTTAAATTGGATCCTAGATTGGCCCGTTTGCTGGGCGTGCATACTCAGACTCGCCCAGTGATAATTTCCGCACTTTGGCAATACATAAAAACGCATAAATTGCAAGATGCACACGAACGCGAATATATAAACTGCGATAAATATCTGGAGCAGATATTCGGCTGTCCAAGAATGAAATTCGCTGAAATACCACAGCGCTTGAATCCACTCCTGCATCCTCCAGACCCAATTGTAATCAATCATTTCATTGAAAGCGGTGCGGAAAATAAACAGACCGCATGCTATGACATCGATGTGGAAGTAGACGACACGTTAAAGAATCAGATGAATAACTTTTTACTGAGTACCGCTAGTCAACAGGAAATACAAGGACTGGATGCGAAGATACACGAGACAGTAGACACCATAAATCAGTTAAAGACAAATAGAGAATTCTTCTTGAGCTTCGCTAAGGATCCACAGACTTTTATTCATAGGTGGATAGTTAGTCAGACGAGGGATCTTAAGGTAGTTGCTACTTTTAGCATTTGAATATACGTATCTTTGATTCGCTTTGACTTTTCAGACAATGACCGATGTTGTCGGTAATCCGGAAGAGGAACGCCGTGCTGAGTTTTACTACCAGCCCTGGACTCACGAAGCGGTATCGCGTTACTTCTTCACAAAAGTAAATCAGAAACGCGCCGAACTAGAGCAGGCTTTGGGTATTCGTAATTCATAAGGATAGACTTTGATCGTATTTAGGATGACAGATTAAGAGTTAAGGTTTTATTTAATCCTTGAAAGGCTTCACATTTAGGTATCAGTTTTAGTATCGCATTGTAATAAAAGTAAAACAAAAATTATATTTCAATAAATTTTATGATTTTTTACCATTAGATATCGACATGCAAATTAATTGTCCAGTTATAACTCTTTTTGTGTGAATGCTATTGGACAGCTGGAAAGAACTTGTACATCGTCTAGGCTTTATCACGAACGTTGGTCATTTTAAAAGCAAGTTTTATTTAAAAAAAAAAGTAGAGCTGTAGGTAGAAAGATCCATGCAAGGCAGCGTCAAAAGTGCACAAAGTGGAGGAATTTTCTCCAACTCACGAGTCTACGTCTGGTAGAAAATACTGTGACGGTAAATATTATATGGAAATACACATTTGTTTAATTTTCGATGCTACTTACAACCTGTCATACAAAATGCTCCCGTTCCGCTGACTAATTCTATATTCTCCATTTTTTTTTTTTTTTAAACCTTCTGACTATGCCTAAGCATTAAAGGCACGTCGACCAATAAGATCTATTGTGCCATAGGGCCAGAATATTGTTCAGTCTAGCATGCTCTCCACTTTCCTGATAAAGTTAATTAAGCTGCTAGCAGAAGACTTCTTCATCTCTTCAGGGCTGAGAAGCTCCCTGTAGAAGATTGTTCTTCTGATTCCACATAGGGCTGGACATACACATATTATGTGCTCAGCTGTTTCGTATTCTTCAAGACATAACCGACAGAGTGAGGAGTCAGTTAAATTTATTTTATTTAGGTGATATCGTAGGTGGTGATGTCCTGTGAGGAAACCAGTGAGATTTTTGATATCATGCCTGTTTAGATTTAAAATTTTATTGGCATCTTTATTGAACGGTTGTATAGCACGCTTGGCCTGTCTTAGACCTGGGATGCTCTCCCAGTATGAAATACATTTTGTGTGTTCCCATCTTTTGATGGCTAGATATAGACGATTTGGGAGCATAACAGAAGGGTTCAGGTCCTGTGAAAGGAGTTGCAGAGCCCAATCTGGCCATTTCGTCGGCTTTCTCGTTTCCCTCAAAACCCTCATGGCCCGGAATCCACCATAATTTGGTTTTATTCCTGAGGCCAAGCGTTCGAAGGGCGTTGAAACAGCTTAGTACCGATTTTGGGTCAATAATATGCGAGCTTTGAGCGTTAATAGCTGCTTGACTGTCCGTGAATATATGGATGTGAATGCCTTTAATACCAGTGTTGTATATGTGACTAGCACACTCTTGGATGGCTTGGAGCTCAGCCTGGAACACGCTTGGATTAGCCCACATCGGTATTGAGACATTATGGTTAGGTCCGTGGAACCCAGCTCCCACTCCTGTTTCCATTTTGGAACCATCCGTATACCACTTTAGGCCATTTTGGCAAGTAAGTGGGCTATTACTCGCCCATGCTTCTCTACTTGGGATCTCTGTAGAGAACCGCTTATCGAAACATAAGGTCTTTGGGAGGCGGTCTGTTACCGCGCAGATCATGTCAAGTTCTGGAATTTCAGAGAACAATTCGTTTAACTCAGGACGTTCCCTGAGGCTTGTTTCTTTCATTTGGATATATATATTCTCCATTTAGTTCCATATTTTATCGTCAGTCTCTAACTTGTAATCGATAATCATATCCAAATCACTTCACACAAGACATAATTGTGTACTTTTCCATAGGTTCCGATCGGAGATACAACCATTTTGTTGAAAGTAAAAAAAAAAAAAAAAAAAAGCAGGAATTTAGCTAGTAATCGAGAAGTTAAATTCATCAGATGATTTTACTTCTCCAATGGAACGAATTCAGGAATTATTTTGGAAAGCTTCTTCTTGCCCAACGGAAAACGACATGAGAAAACAAGTTTTTGTTTGTGTAAATCCGATAACGATTCAGGTGACTGATAGACGCCATCTTACAAAAAACATTTAAACAATGCTTAAAAACAGTTATCTCCTCTCACGCAGAGGAATGTTTTTTTTATCAAAACTATTAATGTAAAATAAATAATAAAACATAAAAGCTGATGAAAGAAAGATGTTAGTGAAAAAACCTTGTGTATTTTGAGTTGTTCCGGGAATTGAACGCGAAACCAGTCTGCAACACAATAACCACTTAGCCACTGCTCTAACGGAATTGAATATGTTACCAAAAAAAGCTGAGTAATACAAAATGAATACCAAGCTAGCTATCAAATGCTGATACCAACTTTTTTTCCATTGCGAGGCACAGTCATCGTTGTTAAAGTACAGTCGAGCCAACATAGGCAAGCGTTTTAAATTTGTTTTACAAATCCTTGGCCTTGATTTTGTTCTAATAAAACGGAAACACATACAATTAAAAACCAACATAATTTTATTGTAGTTTCTTTCATTATTTGTTATCAAATATGTACCACAGTAAACGAGATAAAATGCAAACCTTATTAATTATGAAGACGGATTTTCTTCAAGTACAAACTACATATTACTAATAGCGCCCAAAGAAGTCAGTCGCCGCCACTACTTTAAGTTCTAATTTTTCTTCTTGTCGTTGTCCAGCAGCTTTTTTGTAGACTCATCAGTCTTTTTCTCAGTATCAGTTCTTTCCTCAATTGCCAGACCATTGTCTAAACGGTTTTTATCAACCGGATATAGCCACCGTTGGTAAAGGTATATTAGGAAGACCACATCGTCCCTAAAGCAAGCAACACGATGCGATGTGGGCATGGTTATAATAAACGCAAACACGTCATCGATAAACGTATTGAAAGCTTTGTACATAAAAGACCGCCATGGCAGTGCAGCCACGGACTTAAGTTTATAGTTGACAAACAATTGTGGCAGCATAAAAAGGAAATCAAAAGCATACACGCCATTGACTAGAGAGTTAAGCGTCCATGAATACCAACTCTTGTGTGGTTGGTATAGCAAGGAATATGCTGCTCCAGCTATGCAGAGTGGGTATAGGAGATAGCTTAGGTATTTCATGGCTTCTCGGTCAAATTGTTCAGTTTTCTTTTCCGCTTTGCCGTCCTTATCTGCAGTTGCTTTATGAATTCCTCTCAAATTTATTTCCAGCTTGAGAATCTTTTTACATTTCCATAATTCAATAAAAACTCCAATTCCAGCGGGGACTAAAATAAGAAGAGAGGTACTTTCATCCATCAGGTAAAAGAAAATAACAATTTGTGAAAAGGCTCTCCACAAGGTCGTCCGAGTAGAAAGTCCCTCATATGACTTCTTTTTTCTCCAAAATGTAACATCGTTTTTAAATGATAGAAAATCAAAGAGCAGCTAAAAAGATAAACAATAAAGATTGGTTCATTTTGATGGTAAAGATGGTGGTATTGACATTCGATCAACTTACGTGGACACTTCCAACAAACAACGTTCCGCATAGCAGATAGACATTTGTGTCTGAAAATATTCCCTTCACTTCATCCACATCCTTATTAGAGAAACCCATCATTTGCATAGATTTGGTGGCATGCTCAATGAGGAGCATGAGACGCAATTTGCCTATGCCTATTGGTTTATACTCTAAGGATACGGTGAATTTTGTCGAGTTTTTGGTCACTTGCACGAGGTTCTTTATTCGAGCGTTGAAAAAGTCACTTTTGATGATTGGCAAGATCTCGCCATTGCGGCTTACTCGAATTAGATGGGCGAGTTCGGGTGGAACATCCGTTTGTGATAAGCTTATTAAATCAGTTAGTATGGTCACATAGGCTTTCGATGTAATATGGGTTACTGGTTTCGTTGAAGTTGGGGAGATTGTGGAATGTTTGTCTAATCGCTGACTAGGTGAAGATTCCTAAAAAAAAACCCAAATTCTTGTTAGTATTTGTAATATCAAAGATATGTCGAAAATATAGAACGCAAACATGTCTGGTAACATCGGCTGCTGACCGCAGTGCGATTTCCGTTTCTCACATTTCGTTGAAAACAATATTTCAACAAAAGAGGCTGTAAAGCCCGGTAAAAATTTGTTTTTTTGATTTTATTGCTTTTAACAATTTTTTCCCTGGCTGTAGTTTGCGAGTTTTAAAACCAACTTAGGTTTATAAAAAAAAAAAATTAGAAATCGAGCACAAAATTGGTTAGAAAAAAGATTTATGTATCCCAAAAAGTTGTGAGAAGTAGTGAATTGTTTTTCTAGCAGGCTGTTTTTCCATCTGTGAATATTTCAAGAGGGGAGCGTAACTGTAACCTTTCATGTACGGCCCTAAATAATTTGTTTTTACATCTTGAACTATATATTAATCGTGTTTCGTGAATTTTAGTTCATTGTTTCCAAATTCAGACCTATGGTGAGAACTTGGTATCTTTTTGTTACCATTACTAGCTCCGCCATGGAGGGGTTGACAACAAGTCCGACCGTGTCCTTCTTTTACTAGCGTGTTCCAGAAGATTAGATCCTTTACAATGCTCGAAAATTTTGCTTTTCGGCCGTCATTTATAACTATATACATAGATAGTGCTTCGTTTGCTACGAAGCTACAGTTAAAAAAAGCGTTACAGGTGCTTTTTAAAGAAAAAGTTTTGAATTCGTGGGTGACGCCCTATGCCTCACAAGGAATGACTGGTCAAAATCTTGGGTAGAGAGGACTAAATTGAACTAACTTTTGCAAACGTTTTCAGAGGATATACCTACAAGATTTCGATGAATTTTATACTCCAAGAAATAGGATATCTACTATTTATCTTTTTACTTACACTATCGCCCAGTAAATTGAAAGCTTCCGGTCTGGGAACCATATATTCCGTTAAGCATATGCTATGTATCACAGTTGGTCCATCTCTTTTCAGTGTTTTCCACTCCAATAATGGTCCATCGAGTGCGAACACAACTTGCATATGTAACGTCCCATTCTTCCGGGTCTTTCGTGGAACATCAATTTGTATGTCCCTGAAATATGTAGTTAATGTATAAAAAACAAACGACTTAACAGCTGTACTGAACTTACTTCCGAAAAGTTTCATAATAATTAAAGTCGTTCATGTTTAAAATTTTTGTTGTTTCCGCTGCAATTGGGTTGCTTCCCACTGATGTGAATAGGGCTAATTGCATTTTCGGCTTTTTAGCCAGAAACGATTGATAACAAGGCACTGATGAACACTGTAGGCTTGTGAAAAGCTGGGCCATGGTCCACATTGAGTGAGCAATGTAAACCAGAAAAATGCATCCTAAGATGCTAGTGAATGATGGAATATACATGTTTAAGCTTGCAATTCAATAAACACAAGTGTTAGTTTCATTCATAGCACACAGTTACGAAAGTATGTTATGCTTAATTAAAGCACCTAAAACTTAAAACAATTTAATTGTTTCCGTCCACCTCATCAAAAGAAATTTGTTTTGTTGTTGCAGCCGGGTTGTCAAACTAGCGAAACGAACTTGACATAAGAAATGAATGGAGGAAAAACATATAACAGAATGGCATCACCCTTTTCAAGGTTCGTTCAACTTCAACTTATCGAAGGTGCAGAGATGTTCATAAAATATATTTTTTTTCCTAATCGAATAATGCGACAGTCGACGGATACCTATATTACAGAATGGTCCCGTTGGAACAAAATTATATGTCATACTGCATTTACAATATCGTACATTCCTAACACGCAAGAATAAAGGGAGGGTCAATTCTAAATAGCTGTGTGACTAAAACGACACCAAAGGACGAAAAAATATGTCGTTTTCCAATGGAACAAAAAATCTATCTTTTTTTTTTTGTATTGAGTCGGATCACTTTTTGAAGATCTCGATATTTTTTTAAGATCTACACACCAACACACACTGCCACAATACCAACATACTTTACACAGCTTTTTTACGAAATTTTATGAAGTTGGCTTTGAAAACAAATGAGGGAAATTACGCAAAATGACAAGAGACATAAAAATTTTTTAGTCATCTCTATAAAAATATCAACATGCAGAGCTTTCCTATAATTCCTATCACGCAAACAAGATGGCCGACCTAAATACGTGTCACGTTTTTTTGCGTGTTAGGTAATGCTGTCCCTTTCGGTCACACGGCTATTTAGTATTATTTAGCATCCCTTTAATTTTGCGTGATAGGAATGTGTGACCATGTAAATGCAGCATTACCTACCTACTCAGAGCTTGACGTCAAAATAAAATAGTCGTTGACGCTGACGGCTTGTGACTTGTGACGGTCTGGAAGCACTGGTAGTAATTGATGACTTGGCAGCATGTTACAGTTTTTTTTTAAATCGCGGTGTCAAATTGCTTGTCTAAATTGACGTTCGTAATAGGCGGCAACGATTAAAGAAATCACATCAGTTGCTTTTGTTTTTGTTGAGTTTAAAATAATTAGTAATATTTACGATTTTAAAATAGCTGTGTAAAGGATGTCTATTAATATAGAAATAAACCGAAAACAATTGAGTGAAAAGCTGGCGCTTCATTATTTACCAGCAGGGATTGAAGGCGATGGTGAAGCAAATGTTGACGACTATTTTAACAACTATACATCGAAGGAAGACGGTAATCTAACAAATGCTCTACGCGGGTTTCCGCTAATTGGAATAGATTTTGAATTGCCGACAAAGTTAACGGGAGTTGTATTTCAAGAGACGAATGTCACGCTTGATGAGACTGCCGAAAGACTGTTTAGAGTTACTGGAACATTTAATAAATTCACATATTGGAACTACGACAAAGTCCCATCTGCTGCTGATGCGCTACGGCAGGCTATGCAAGTGTCCATAGTATCAGATGAACTTTCTAAAGTTATTTCTTCTGAAGATATGGAAAAAGAATTGTCGAAGCATCCACAAAGTATTTCCTGTATCAAATAAAACATTCCTTTAAATTATTTTTTGTCTTTTATCGATTTATATTTGACTGCTTTTTCAGAGCAACGATTTACTCATAATTTACTTTAGATATTGTTAACTACTTTTTCTTGGCCGGCCAAGTTGATGTCAACAGCCCTCAACAGCCTTAGGCTGTTATGAAAATAACCACTAGTATTGTCTTAAGACGAAGTCCAAGAAGCATTGTAACTTAATAGTTCAATCCTTTACACATGTTTCTACGATTTTGGGAACTGATTTCAGAAGTGTTGTGCACGCTTTAAATCAGGAAACCGTGCAGGAATGCAAGGTTATAAGTGAAACCAGCCATTGCGACTTTCTACGCTTATGAGAAGCTATGGCTTATAAAAGATACACATTTTATTCTTGTACCTAGTCAATAAATGTGGATAATATTTATCCCTTCCCTTAAACGATTTTGTTTTTAGAATAAAAATTGTTAATATCTCTAAATGCGAACTATCCAAATATCGAACCCCGAAATTGAAGATCTTTCGCATTGTTTAACAAAAAAATTTTTCATTGGGTAAGGATTTTTTTCTTTAATTGGAGATAAGTGGTTTCCCAGTAACAATAGCAATATAAGAAGTGAAGATGTTCGCTATACAATAGAAGCATATGTATGTGGAGTGCAAAGGGTTACACTACACCTACCTAAAAATACTGTTGTGTTGACACGTAAACGGGAACCGAGAATAAGAGGAGAAGAAAAAACGTAAAGGCAAATTTGCCACTTGTTTTGTGCAATGACTGTTTTTTTTTAAATTACATGTTTTTATTTCCTGGTATTATCGTACAAAACATTGTGAAATTAAACATAATAGCTATCCTATGATAACAAAATATATAGAACATGAAATCAAAACAAAAACAAAAAAAAAAATATATATATATAACAAGTAAAAAAATTAAACCATTAACAATAGAATCAAAACAAATTAAATAACTCCCTCACAACAATGACAATTGAGAAAAAATGGTGTAGATGGACATGGATATGGAAGGCATGAGTTTAATGAACTAGATAATACAAATCAAATTACGTATACTTAAAAGACGATTTAGGTCGAAAAATAAAGAAGACTTATGTCTTCTTAGTAATTTATTCAACAGTTTCACTCAACAAATAAACAATTTCACATCGTTTTTGGTGTGTTTACAAGTATTCGTAGCTTATCTGTTTTAATAAAATGATTAAATAACAAACTTAACATAGTATAGTCTTAAAAGTTAATGTTTTAAATGAGGGATAAAAACGAAAGAATGTATTTTGCTTTCTTTTCGATAACACTAATTGAGTTCATGAGCGAAATGAAGGCGAATATGTGCTATGTCAGAAAGATAATATCTCCAGCAATCGTACTTGACGATGATGTTATAGGACTCTGGGGTGTGACGAAATGAATCAACGCAGAACTGCATTCCATAACTCGAGTGTATTTCTGCATTATATCGGTCTTGCGTAAGCGTGCGGGCGTGTTTATATATGTATATATGTACAAGAGTGCTGACTTAACAGATAATTATAATCGTTGATGATCATTGTGCTATGCGTTTCTTTCGGTTCGGTGTCAATATTTTAAGCATTGTTACGACAGGAGCCTCAAACGAAAGGGATACGACAAACGACAGCAGCCATGACCAGACTACGAGTCCGAAGAATGTAACGATCTGAAAAAGAGTTTAAAAAATAATGTATTACAAATTAAAATATAGTTCAAGCTATATGCAGACCATCCTTTATCGTTTGCAATATGTATATTGGAATTACGTTTTACAAATTACCGCCCCAGTGGGTCTCTTTTTTATTTTGACTTAATTTTTTATTTGAAATTTAAATTGGGAAATTATAGCAGATAGTAAATATAACGTACTTATTAGGTCTGTTCCGTAACGATTATGCATTCAGACACATTTGTCGTCCCCTTTCGCAAAAAAATTTATAAGTATTAAAGCATCACGCCTGAAAGTTGAAGTCCATACAGGCACAGGTAAAGGTGCACTCTTAAATTTGAATATAAAAGGCGAAAACCGATAGTAATAAAATTAAAGCCGGGCCTCAACCAATATGCCTACTTATCTTATGTTTCTTCGGAACGGAGCATTATAAGTCCCACCCATCTTAACCGATACGTTTTTATTTATCTTGCCTTTCATTGCCTCTGAATGGATGTGAGAGGCTAGGCCGAGTATCTATCTATTCGGGTCTTTTGAGTAAATTTGTTATACCTACCCAGTGTCTTGTTACAAACCTGAATGCAACCCAAATATTTTGAATAAAACTTCTGACATACCTAATTGAATCATTATGTGAGGTTACTTGTTAACAGGAACATGTTATTATCTACGCTTTAGTTCTTAAAATTAAGAAAACACATAAAAAATAAATTTCACCATTAGTTGCATTGAAAATTACCTCTACAACCAAATATTTCATCGACGATGGTTGAGACTCTAGTCTCACTTGGGGCTTAAACACAAATACCAAACAAAAATATTTCTTACCATAGAATCGGTTCCTAAATGGAGCGGGGCATCAGAATTGAGAGCCATCGCTCTTATCACAATTGGATGCACAAGATATGCGCAGTATGTAACCCTTGAAAATGGATATAGACAAGGGGCTGATAAAATTGTATTGATAAATCCACCATATCCTGTAGAGCAGGCTATAGTTATCCATGCAAGCGATACTGCCCACGCTGAGTGGCTAAGTGAACTGTAAGCGGCAGCTGTTAATTGTGACAGTTCGGTATTATATAGTCCGAACACCAGCACGAATAGATTCGTCATCGTAAGTATCCAGGCTATGGACACTGTAAACTTTGATAACCGAATTTTGCAATTTGTCTTGAACAATATCCATCCAACAGCCATGCCTATCAAATAGGGTCCCAACCTAGTCCATGGTTTGTCGTAGATTTTATCGAATAATGCCAGAGGATCATCTGTATTTGGCTTGTGGTTGTTTGTGAAAGCGATAATAGCTGTCGTGATCCAAGACGAGACTAGGAAGATCGCCATTGTACTAGCAGCGATATTAAAATGCCGAACGGCGACAATAAGAATGATTGCTCCAATAATGTAGAACTGCGTATCATTGGCTAGATACCAACTCCACAGCATACACTAGAACAGACAAAACATTTCATATTCTGGTCAAGAATGATTAGAAATAATTTACCATTTGCTCAACAGGAAATAGGGTGTTGACGTACAGCAAGTTCCTCCACCAGAACTTAGGACAAGTGACGTGATCCATAGTTGGTGGATCAAAGATTGAAGTGGTCTCTAGATACTTCATTGTGACTTGGACAATACCCAAAACGTACATATAAGGGGCTGTTAACCTGAAATACACCAAGTAAGTTATGAATATATAATCGTATTTAGCGATGATCATACATAAAACAACTCACCTCATAAATCTATAAGCAACTAATCCAAAGAAATGCACCAAACCAGCTGTAAATTCGTTTGCTCCCTTCGTCAATTTGTTAAGATTTCCCTTTGCATTTGTTCTAAAGTAAATGTATGACACTAAAACTCCACTCAGAAAGAAAAATGTGTCGACACTGAAGGGTCCATTAGTAATGGCCTGAAAAAAGAAGTTCTTTTCGACATCTTTACGCATTTCCATGTTGTCCGAATACTTAAAGACAACAATACATGTGTGTCCCAATATAACCCAGGCCATAGAAAATGCTCTCAAGCCATGAATAGATGGGATCGTATCTGAGCCTACATTACGATCACAAATGGCATTAAAGTTTGTTATAACTGAAAACGATAGAAGTAACTCGGAGTAAACGCTCAGTTTCTCTGGTTCATGTAAGTGTCCTTCAAGGTGTTCATCAGAATTGTTAGTGTTCATTGTGTTCGCAGTGTGAGGCAAGTTTAAGACAATATTAAGGTCCTTTAGATCCTTCTTAAGATCATTTGTTCCAGAGTCACTGTAATCGGACGCTGCACACCCAATACCTGAAGATGTTTCACTATTGTTCATCATTTCTTTGTCTTGTTCACGAAGTACTTTATGTAAGCGCCTTCTTAGGTATACTTCATAGAAAGTTCCGAGTGCCATAAGAATAAATACTATACCGGATACGATGCTGTGAAGATGAAAGCGTTCTTGCGTTAATAACTTTAAATTGGAAATTATTTAAATTTACCTTAAAATCCAGAATGTTGTGTCTTGAAGGAGATCATATCCATTCGCTGTTGGTACGCGAATATCAATTAAATCTGTTTGACGGAAGGGCAACTGAATTCGCGAAGCGCTGGTCACCTTGCGTACATCACCAACGGAGCAGGAAGATGGAAGGCAAACGCCAACGTATATTGTCCTAGTCTGAAAAAAAAAGAGTTTGAAATAGGTATAACTTTAAAAAATTCTTTACAGCAATTTACAATTTCTCAACTTCGTGACAGCCGGTTAAGACCATCTTCCCTAAAGTTTTTCGACGGAAGTTCGCAGGAATTTTTATAAAACGAAAGTGTTTTCTTCTGCTGCAAACTTGTGCATATAATATGTTGGAAAAAATCTTACTAAAACGCTCGAATTTAACTCAACAAAGTAAAGAAAAGTACTTAGCTAAATGCTCAATTAAGCTTTAAAGACAAATTGTTATTCAATCTGTTATATTTCATGTATGTGCTAACACATACACGTCTGTTCCTTTACTTTTAAATCTTACGAATTTTTACGAATTCTTACGAATTTTTACTCAATGCCGTTCCTTAACTCGAAAAATTCGTAAAAGAGAGCGTCGCCGAGAGAGCAAGATATTACCCCTCCACTGAGAATCTTACCAATTTTTACTCAACAAATTTCTTGGTGTAAGAAATTTGAAGTGCTGTCAGTCACCAAACAATTAACAGCTGATTTGAAATTTCTTGTCATAAGGCGTTTTTCTTTTTTAGTTCAGAGCACAACCTGAACTGTTATACAAAAAGTTCGTGTTTCTTTTTTAGCTCAGACACTTCAGAGCTCGAATTTGTGTTTCTTTTTTCGCTCAGAGCATGATCAGAGCGCGCTCTATGAGCTCAGAATAAATTGACTGAGCATCCTGAGTAAAAAGCTGAGCACACATGTACATGCACACTTCCAGTCACATTTAATGTAAAAAAAAAAACAGGAAAAACAAAACATCCTCTGAACGCTCTGAGCACGAATGGTTCAGAGCGCGCTCATAATGCTCGAACTCTGTTCAGTGCTCAGCTCTGAACTAAAAAATGAAAAACGCCTATATTTGACATTCGATTGAATTTGTTTTGATTTCTGCGTTCTATTAAAATGGTATCAATAGGCGTTTTTCTTTTTTAGTTCAGAGCACAACCTGAACTGTTATACAAAAAGTTCGTGTTTCTTTTTTAGCTCAGACACTTCAGAGCTCGAATTTGTGTTTCTTTTTTCGCTCAGAGCATGATCAGAGCGCGCTCTATGAGCTCAGAATAAATTGACTGAGCATCCTGAGTAAAAATCTGAGCACACATGTACATGCACACTTCCAGTCACATTTAATGGACAAAAAAAACAGGAAAAACAAAACATCCTCTGAACGCTCTGAGCACGAATGGTTCAGAGCGCGCTCATAATGCTCGAACTCTGTTCAGTGCTCAGCTCTGAACTAAAAAAGAAAAACGCCTAATATCAACAGGCGGCAAAATAAATATTGAATGTTCTCCCCGAATTCTTTACCACTGCAATTTATGGAATTATTTATCTGTCTGTTCTGGGTTGTGTTGTCCAATATACACACTCTAGAAACTTCTTATAGAATTAAACTAGGGAAAATTGAAACACGTCCGTTTTCGTGTGGATTAAACGTTATAATAATTTCTTTATTCGATTAGGTACATTTATATAGAGGAAAAATACTGTTCAAGTAACGTTTGTTTACATAATATATTTTAAGTTTGACATTTTGTCATAAAACTCTCCACCAAATGTGGAATCTAATTAATAGGGTTACCAATAAGTTATAATTTTAATTAAACATTTGTGTTACTATAAAATAATATTTATGTTTCGCCAACACTGTCATATCTGTAATTTTTCATAGTTTACTACAAAAGCGTTCCCTAACTTTTGCCTAAGTGTCTCTCTCTGTGAGAGAATTTATCCCCACCACTGCCATTTTAATTGTCTTTTACATTCTTACTACAAAAGTAAGGGAACAGACCTCGGCGTAGCATTATGCTATGCTATATGCGCAGTTAAATAAATATCCATTGCCATTTGAACAAATTTTTAACGCAATATCAGTTTCAATTTAAAAAGTAGGTCCATGGCAAAAAAGTGACACATTAACTGCAAAATACGTGCCCCAGCCCAGCCCCATAGTGCTCATGGTATAGGATTGCTCTTTAACTGCCGATAAGTTCGCCAAAATTGTATCATCACAATCATCACCTCCGTGTGGTTTACCCTGGCATTGTATATATAGTACTATCACTCCGACAAAAAGATCATTGCGCCATGATCGGCGGAATCTCTATACACAATGGGTCGTATGAATAAAACCTTTGTATATACATTCCTATAGTAGCGCCAAGAAATCTAATAAAAATGTTGTACCAGTATCCCACGGAAGCTTTGGCGCTTCAATCGTTCAATAATGAAAACTGGTTTGTGCCCTTAATTGATTTAGACAGAGCTTTAAGTTTTTATCGTTTTTTCGTCAAAACAAAAGCTATATTTGAACGAACGAAATTGATGTGATAAACAAAACAACAATAATATTTTTGCTGTTTGTTCCGACGAAAACGAAAGTCTGGCATATCTACTATTTATTATAGATTTTGTCAAAGAAAATAATTTGTATATTTTGGACTGGTTGCCATATTTAATTTTTTCTCCCCGATCACTATCTAAGATTTGTTTGCCAATTGTCTAAATCCGTCAACATAGCAATGTAGTATTTTCAGCTACTATATAAGTAGGTAGTTTATGAAGCAGGAGAGCCTTCGAGGGGCTCTGGCACTGCGGCTTTTTATCTTATTGTGTAGGTGCATAAAACATGAACATGTAGGTGGATATTCAATTGCAAGATGCAGACGATACTCCTATTTTATGTTTTGTATTTAACTGCAAACACTAAATTGTACTTGTGTTTGTTTTTCCAACTAATTTACCTACGATGACTTTAGTCTTTTGTGGATTCCAAAGATCAGCTGCATTTCATTCTTTGCATGGGTGTTGGAGCATGAGCGATGGAGGGAATTCTCTACGGAAAGTTGCCGCAAAGTCCGATTTGAGGAGGGTTTCGACTTAGAGAGAGTCGACTGAATGGGAAATTTAAAATCTTGTGTCTAAGTTTTAATACATTTGTTCGACTCATGGAAAATTCGACTTGAGGTAGATCGACCACATAGTTTTTTTTTTTTCCTATTCTGTGAGTTCTTCTTTGTTTAACTTTAATATTCCCAGTTTTAAGACTTTCCCATCAAAATTCCGAGGCATGTAAAAGTACGGTAGTCCGCTAGACAAGCAGAAGATCCCATAACTCTCCGACGAGCTAAGCACTGGCTTAAACAAGCAACCTGCCTTGCTTTGAAGACCGGATAGCCCTTCCATCGAAGTTAAAGTTGAGATTCCTGTGTCTCTAAGGTGGAAGGGTAACTAATTTTTAAAACAATAGCATTAACGACGGCGTTAAACGACTCTATGTGCCTCGAACTCAAGACTAAAGAGCATAGTTTTGATGAAGTTGTGGTAACGAACGAATGGGCCTTCAGGAAGTCGTAGCCTGCACTGTGCATCTTCGTAGATAAAACTAGCCTCCGATCCAGGATTGCGAAGAGGACGAATAGAGAATTTGTTACCAAGATAAAAGATATCGATTAATGCAGTTGCAAGAATAATTACACGTTCACTATTTTTGGAAAAAAAAAGAATGGACTTGTAAATTGAGTGTTGTTCTAGTGGACTGTATGTGTTGTTAAGAGACTTGTTGAGAAGTACTGGGCTGAGAAATACTCGTACTATTAGTATAATGTTTATCCGGGCGCACTTGTGCTTGATGGGTAGTAGTATTAGTAGTAGTAGTACAGCGACTTTATTAACATTTAAAATAATTTTAGAATTTTTTTGTTCGTATTTACAAACAATGTTAAATAAGTCTTTTATGGTTTGGCTTATGGCCGTCTACTAGATTGACAATTGAGCTATCAAAACTACAATGACTTATGACTTGAAATACCTATATGTACAATATATTTATGTTCAAAAATCGCCTTCCAAGATACCAGTGTGCTCGATATACTTGTTGTCGATGCATCCCCCAAAATGATGAAACGTCTATTTTAGCTACTGCTAGATAAGCCTCGAGGTTAGATGTAATTAGGTATCACACCCAAGTATTTATACTCTTTCACTACTTCAACGCGTACACCCTGATAGGACCATTTTGCGTTGCGAGAGTATTTTCCACCACCATTTCTAAAAATCATCATCTTTGATTTCGATAGGTTTACAGTCTAATTCCATTGATTGCAATAACTTTCAAGACGATTGATAACTAGCTGCATCCCATTTACTGTCTCCGACAAAAACACTATACCTATCCGCAAACTTTAACGCTGGTATCCGCACACCACCAAGTTTAATCCCTCCTTCTATACTTCCTCAACTACCTATATCATTTCTAAACAAGATGAAGAGCAATGTGCTTAAGATGCAATCTTGCTTAACACCCATTTGCGATCCGAATTCTACAGTATGTAAGAGTGTGTGATGTCGTTGCCGACATAGCTTACAAGTGAACTGACTTCGACAGCCGTTAACCGTGGGAATAGTGAACAGAAATGAAGTGGATGAGGGGAACTGCATAAACGACAGTTGAAATTATTCGTTTTAGTTTAGAAATACACGATTTTCTGATTTTGAGGTGGTCTTTGAGCCTTAAGATTTGAATCCCTAATATCAGAAACTGATTCTAAGATTTGATATTGCTTGGTTAGAAATGCGTCCAATTCTGAATTGACAAAACATTTTTAATATTTTAAATTTGTAAGAAATTCACACAACAAATACAAATCGAAACCCAACGACAAAAAATTTTCTATGAATGAAAGAGTAAAAATCTCAACGAAAGCTTTTTTTATAAGGAATAAAATTATCAAAGGCTCAAAGCTCTCAGTAATTCATTTCTCGATTTGGTATGAGTAGCGACACCTATTAGGTTACTGGTACTACTGGATTGGCGCTACTATAGGAATGTATATACAAAGATAAAACGTAGCAATTGCTTTTACTCGAGAAAAATGTCAAAATCGAAGCATTTGCTACGTTTCGTATGAATAAAAACCAATTTGAGTTAGTTCCAACTTTTGACATGTTCGAAAGGCGGCGGCACTGACCTTTTACTCAGATCGGTATGAATAAAACTTGTCAGACAAAGCAAATGCTATGCAAATTCTGAATCTGCTATTTTGTTGACTCAGACCTTTTGCTAAATATTTTGTATGCTCATTTTTCAACATAAAACAATCTAAATATTATTAATAGTTAAGTTGAATTCTGTTTGTACAGGAAAACCAACGAAATACATACGGAAAAAGCAGTAGCTGTTTCGTCTCAAGCGAAGCTAATATTTCTTTCAGATGAAAATATTTAGGCAGAATCATTTGTAAGGTAGGTATATTATAGCGGAGATCTAGGTCGACTATTTGTAACTATCTGTCTAGTTTGTTAACAAATAAATATTTCCAACAATATCGGATACGATTCCCGGCACCTAAAGTAGAACGGAAGCATCAACAAGCTATTCGGCAAACAAAAATCATATTTTCAGGTGAAATTGAAGATAAAAATTGCATTTATATTTCTGTAGGTATTTATTTTTTTTAATTTCAATTTCCACAAAAGTCGTTAGAATCTTAAGAAAAATTCGAAAATTCAAATTTATTGGTCAGGTTTGACAGGAACTGCAAGGCAAGTACACGTACAGCGAAGTAAATGCTATGTTCGAATTTTCGACTTTACTTTAGCAAAGTATATTTTTATTCATACCGATTCAAAGCATTTGCTAAGGGCTTTTATTTTGCTACAACCTTTTGCTCAAAGCAAATGCTAGTTTTTATTCATACGACCCAATGACCCTGGTGGGCTTTTGCAGTGATATTCCGATAAATATCTACTTACTCTGATAACACAACATGTAGAGCTGAACTGCACGAATCCCACTGTGTGAACTTCATAACAAATCAAAACTGAAAAAAGTTTTAGACGTCACTGGTCTCTTTTTCGAAACCTCAGAATTATTTAGATGCAGCCCCTATATTATCGGTAAATTCTGTTCATGAAAGGAAAGTTACTAACGAAACATAAATATCACGTCATAAAAGGTGGGTGCATCAGTCAGTGGTTGGTGTGCTATGGTCGAGGAAAAACAAACATAAATTTCGTGTTTAAAAATTTGGCAGATAATACATTTGCCAAGCAAAATCGGAGATTTCATTGACTATAGGTACTAAGTGTCATAAAACGTTTCTTATCATTATGTATAATAAGTAAATCATCATTTATTTTCTTTGCTGGATGGGTCACCATTTGCAGATAATAAGGGCCTTCCCAAAGCTAATCAGGAAACTCTCATATTTACAAATGTCTGGCTTTACTTACAGAAAACATCAGTTTGAATATATTCTTCGATCTGTTGTTTGCAATTAAGTATTCTCGGATTACTGTATCAGCTAGTAATAATGTCGAACTTTAGAATCATACTCCCTGTGGTTTTTCTGGTTGCTCCTTTCGCGATAACGCAAGGTAAAGTGTTCAGAAAATGCGAACTAGCTCGCACAATGGCCAGTTTTGGGATTCCAAAATTGGAACTTCCTGACTGGGTATGCCTTGCGCGATACGAAAGCGATTACAATACAAAAGCTATGCACACTAACTCCAACGGATCTAAAGATTGGGGAATATTTCAAATCAACGATCGTTACTGGTGTAAGCCCGAAGATGGCCGACGTTCATCAAATTTGTGCAATATTGCATGCAGCGAGTTTTTGAGTGATAGCATTAACAGATCAGTGGCCTGCGCTCGTAAGATTAAGGATATACAGGGTTTCAAGGCATGGTACGCATGGCGATCACGCTGTAAGACCAATAAACCTAATACGAACGAGTGTTTTTGAACGCTAATGCTATTATTGCTATTAAATGTGTGTTATGTATGAGTATGTGCTAAGTAAAATAAAAATATAAAAAAACATTTTTTTGAATTTGAATTTGCACGGATTTCGAATTTTCGGTGACGCTTTATGATCTCACAAAACGAGTGCAATACAAGATTCGTATGTAAGTTAAGCACATTTGGACGAAATTAAGAACCTGTGAAATATCACCGAAGCTGCGGCCAAACAGCTAGCCCCTGGTAAAGGTGATATTATTATATATGTTCTATACCTAAGGTCTTAAGTGTGGTATAGCGAGCTCATCTACAAAAAATGACGATTCTATATGTCTTACACGAACTGTCTAATGTCACAAATAAGAACCTACGTGAAGTTAGCCCGCACTTTTTCTAGAATAAAAAACGTGAAATGCAGTTCGATAGGCATTCGTTTGTAGTTGTTTGTAGTGAAATTTTTTTCGTTTGTAGTTCAACCGTTAGAAAGTTAGAACCATTTGAAAAACAAATTTTCAATCCCTTAAAACCTTGTTATCTCCGAAACCGTGGCAAGCAGAGCGATGAAATTTTCTGTGTCGAAAGTGTTTGCCATTATTAATCTAATAGAATTCAAATTATACCAATCGGCCTAACGGTTTATGATTTATTTGAAATTTAAGCAAAATTTGGGCTTCTAACTTAAGGTCCCCATAACTCAAAAACTGTTAAACTACAAACGATGAAACTTTACATTTCTATTCTCTGAACCCTTTTCTAACTATGGTATCAAACAGAAGACAGTCCGCATTACTGGACACTTTTAATTCGCAATTTAAGGGGAGCCTATAATGGTCTAAATTGACCCATTTTTAAGCGATCCGATATTTCCATTGCAGTTCATTGGAAAACGATTTTGCATCACTTTCTTAGAAGAGGGTGGGCTGTTGCATTAGAAAAAAACATATTTCACCCTTCATAAGTCGTTAGGAGTGGAAATATCGGATCGCTTAAAAATGGGTCAATTTAGACCATTATAGGCTCCCCTTAAATTGCGAATAAAAAGTGTCCAGTAATGCGGGCTGTCTTCTATTTGATACCATAGTTAGAAAAGGGTTCAGAGAATAGAAATGTAAAGTTTCATCGTTTGTAGTTTAACAGTTTTTGAGTTATGGGGACCTTAAGTTAGAAGCCCAAATTTTGCTTAAATTTCAAATAAATCATAAACCGTTAGGCCGATTGGTATAATTTGAATTCTATTAGATTAATAATGGCAAACACTTTCGACACAGAAAATTTCATCGCTCTGCTTGCCACGGTTTCGGAGATAACAAGGTTTTAAGGGATTGAAAATTTGTTTTTCAAATGGTTCTAACTTTCTAACGGTTGAACTACAAACGAAAAAAATTTCACTACAAACAACTACAAACGAATGCCTATCGAACTGCAAACTCAGTTTTCCATTCTAGAAAAAGTGCGGGCTAACTTCACAAAAAAAAATTAAGCTGCAATTTCGCTTAAATTCCATATAAATCCCAAACCGTTAGGCCGATTGATACAATTTTTTTTTTATTAGATTGGTGAGGTGGAAAACTGTTGAAATAGGAAATTTCATCACTCGGCAATGTACCGTTTCGAAGATAACGCGGTCTTATATCGCCTGCTTAAATTGCTTATAAATTCTTTTTGGTTTGGTCAATTTCGACATTTAAGGTTTTATTAGATAGAGCACACATGCTTTCTAACAACCAACTAGTTTTTGTCGTTTGTAGTTGTCCAGCATTTGAAATATCCGTCCCCTTAAATCAGTCTGCAACGAAGATTTCAACCATTTTCTTAAATGTTCAATAAATCGTTATCTATTGATAAGAGGTAATTTTTTTTTGCTCCATTAGATACATCTAATAGAAAGCATTAGAAAAAAATAGATTTCACTATTTTGATTTGCTTAATAACTGAAATATGGATATGAGTTTATATGACGAAGTAGTGTTCGCTTAAGTTTCATCTAATTTTTTTTCTTTGTGATAAAATCACAAAATTTGAATTGGATTAGATAGTCAGGAATACAGGCTTTGCAGAAATTGCATTTTTGTTGTTATAAATTGTTTCAAAGGGGTTAGGTTTTCATGTTATTCGAAGGAATAGAAAAAATTGTGGGATAAAATCGGGGTTCATTGATTGGTTGTTGTTGCTAATTGACAGGTAGTGACTCATGTCGATGGGCACAGATGAGTGCTTTGCGAAAATGTGTTTACCGTTGTTTTGTTGTTGTTGGGAAGCTCATATATGGATGCAACTCTAAAGGGATGCGTTTTTTGACTTTGATTGCTTTTTATTAAGTAACGCTTAAGTGAATTCAGAAATTTTAAATGCAGTTATTTAAGTTAGGATATGCTTTATGCACCAGTAGTTTTAAATTATTTCTCTCTTTTGTAAATTCGGAGTTACAGGTGCAAACACAAATGTCCTTATGTCTCGGAAATAAGACATTTCTGTTAAAAAAGAATTTCACTACAAACAACTACAAACGATTTCGAATGCAACTGGCTAGTTTTTATTTCAAAAAGCCAAAAGTGCGGGCTGAAATTTTTTTCTAATGCTTCTAACTTTCTAACGGTTGAACTACAAACGAAAAAAATTTCACTACAAACAACTACAAACGAATGTCTATCGAACTGCATTTCACGTTTTTCATTCTAGAACAAGTGCGGGCTAACTTCACGTAGGTCAAATAAGATCCTATTCAACGTATACTGTCGGAACGTCTCAGACCGTTCTGCAACTGACTTATCGGCATCATGTTCCTTCCGGCCCCGCAGATTCTCTATAAATTCTCACTCTCACTTTAAGTCGATACACACCACCTTTTTTATCTATACTTTAAATACACATATGACACTTTTTATCGTCAGGAGCTCTATGTGGACATGGCCGAGTCCGGGAACCCGGCAAAACTGATCCAGTGTCGTGTGACACTGAAAAACACGCGCTTCAACGTGCAATTTGAAAGAAAGTGTACATAGATCGAGCGATGAATTACGCTAGGAAACCATTGCTACTTTGGTTTAGCAAAACCTTATCCTTCACGTTAACGCTGTATCGCACAGTAATTTTCGTCACAATTATCTTGGCCGATCCATTATTTTAAACAAAAAACTGAGTCGCCGGTTATGCTGTACATACTACACGCAAAATATTAATCATAAATAATTTAAAAAATAGTACGAAACAGAGTGTCGTTACATCAAGTGGATTTAATATTTTGTACCTATACGAGAATTTGTTGTTATTTTCTTTAGGAAAGTAGTTACTTACAATCGGAGTAGTAAATGTTTCATTTAGAAACATTTTCAGAATGTAAAATCCAGGTTGAAATGGTGGATTTTCATGTCGTACCGAACTGTACAACTGTTGATGGGCTTTCGCAAACGGTAATCCGGAGTTTCTTTCGCCTTTTATGTTATCGTTCTTTAAGTCCTTATTCTCTTCCTGGTAAATAGATTTGCAGAGTGACAGCGATCCCATCCAATAATTGTTACCGTAAAAGAACCCAGAAGTATAATGGCCAGAAGCATCGTCCACTAAAATACAGAAAAGTAAAGATAAATATCGAACAAACTATGTATTTCTTGTATCTTTATTATGGTTAATAATTAGGCCTATTTGGCAAAATCTTTTATACATTTATACTCTGTTATTCTGTAATGACTTTCCATACAAAAGTTCGAACTATCTCTAGAATTTTTATTCTGTGTGGAAAAATATTTTATGGATGCTGTTAAAAATCATAACAGAATAAAAGACAGCATTTTGTGACATTCT
Source organism: Cheilosia vernalis (assembly GCA_949126925.1). Taxonomy (NCBI): domain Eukaryota; kingdom Metazoa; phylum Arthropoda; class Insecta; order Diptera; family Syrphidae; genus Cheilosia; species Cheilosia vernalis. Next base: position 27,427,235 of record OX421360.1, on the reverse strand, counting down.
CGCGACACTATATTTTCAAGGATACTTATCCTATCAGACATCAATATAGGAAGCAACCACATTTTTTGTTTATCGCAGCAGAATACAATTTTCGAAGTTCCGTTATAGAGTTTCATAAAAGTTTGAAACAGAATAACAAATTTAGCAGAATATGCCCAAATAGTGTTTTTTATGCACTAGCTATTGTGCTATATCAGCAAATAAATGTAAACAACGATTTGCTTGGAAGGTACTCGTACGTACATTACATAAGAATCTCCATTTTTTTTTGTACCTATAGAAAGAGGTCAACTGAGCAGACTGGTATTATGTAGGTGTATCGCATTTCTATTGTTTTTTGTGTCAACAATTAAAGAAAACTGTCACAAAATTAAACAGGGAAATGCGAAAGAATAAAATGATTTTTCAAAGTATTTTTTTTTTTTCTACGAGAAGATTCTTGTGTTTAACATGTAGGGTGACGTGGTCGTAAATGCACCACCCTTTTTTCAAACGACCATAACATTTTTAAAATAAGTTTTTTTTGTTTGGTATTTTGACATACATTTTATGAATTTGTTATGGAAATATGTATAGAGTAAATTTGTTGATAGCATGTGAACATTTTAAGTTAAAATGAATTGTTCAAAAAATGAGAAATGGTGCATGGTGCACCATGGTAGGTACTAAATGCACCAGTTGTATGTGTATAATGCACCACCTATTATTTTAAAAATTAAAACAAATATTTCAATAGATAAACACAGTTTTATTAGACAAAAAAACAGTTCATTGCAACTTTGAAGAACATATAAATAAAAATAAATACTAATGACTTCATCTTCACATCAAAATAAAAATAAGTTAACAATAAAACAAAAATAACAAAAATAAAATAGGTATTTAAACATAAACAAAATAAAAAACTTAAAATTAATTACTTAACGAATATTTAATTTATATACAGATTCTGAGAATTTGTATAACGACTGTTGCCGCTTCGTTGGCCCCGATACAGAAGGATCTTGCGGTGGTGCATTGTGCACTACTACGGAATTTTAGGTTAAAATTTAAATAATATGCAGACAACGCATCAAGGTTATAAACTCTTTATTATAAACCAAAAATAAAAGGTTAAACAATCATTTTATTAAAGCTAAATAAAGAAAAAAGTCACTTCCACTGAAGAAATAAAAAAATTAACTTACCCTTTTTTTTTCGTTTTTCACTAAAATTGTAAAAAAAAATTCGCACACGTTCGCGCACAAAGAAAGCCACTACCAGACTGAAATCTACTATCGTTGCCGGAAAAAACGAATACTTTTGAGTGAGGTAGACACAATTACATCTGTCAGTTAGGCAGATGGAGCTATGGTGCGTGGTGCACCACTGGTGCATCTACGACCATGTCACCCTACCTAACCTACCAGTGAAAAAAGAAGTTTCACCATGGTCCGTGCTAGATGGGGTAGGTACCTATGTAATATCTTGTGAATTATTGACTTATATCCATTTGAAAATTGTGCATTTTGAAAAAAAGCAGTTCTTGTAAAAGTACCTACATAATGTGAAGCCAATTTAATAATAATTGTCTTGTTTTCCTCGTCCAATGGTGGGTTGAATATCGGTCAGTCATTTTTTTTTACTTACTTTCTGATGCAAAGAAAACCAGTTTTGCTTAATGTGAATGAACTGGATCGCCTATGGTTAATATTTTTTTTTTTAATAAACATTCTTGTCACGATTGACCCACAAAGAATTGACAATAAGATAACATTTTAATACTCCATGTTATAGTTGGTGAGGTTGGTTATTGTTTGTATACTTTGTTATTCATAAGAAAAATTGATACGTGAATAAAAGCAAATTAAAATAAAATAGGTATATAGCTGAAAATGTACTGCAACCTCTGGGCGAATTTCGGTGAAAAGTTGAATCAAATACCATTTTCTTGTGTATTCTATTAATATTGACACAGTTAAACTATCGAACGACTTTGAACCCAAAATTATCTCTCCATTTCTGCACTTGACATTCTGGATGCTATAGAAGCGAGTGTAATTACAAACCGCTTATAAATCACATCATTCATATTTCAAAGAAAATTAGTGCAAACAGCACTACACCTAGATGTGGAGCAGCCTTGTGACTACCCTACCCTTAGCCCAATAAGGCCCAGGCCTAGGGCTTCACGAGAGACGAGGGGGCACCACGAAAAAGCCAAACACAATGAAGCTGTTGAATCTAAATTATTAAAGTTCATTCAGTGGATTGTCATAAATCAGTAAAATCGTTCGTACCTTTATCATTTAAAACACAGAAATACTTAACTAAATTACTTAAATTCATATGCTCAAATACAAATAAATCTCATTTTCCTAATTCTCGACTGCACCAATACATTTCAGTTATATTTTTCTGTTACGCTACTACAACTGGAAATGTTTTATTTAGGTTTACCACAATATCTCGAAAGCAAAAGTCTCGAATTAAAAAAATCTCGAAAAAAAAAATTTCGAAAGCTTAATCTGGAATAACAAAAATCTCGAATTAATATTAATTTTTGAGACAATGGTAATTTGCGCAAATTATGAAATGTGTATTCTTTGTTGAATTTTCAAATTGTTGGGTGGGACATAAGGCCCAAAATTTTTTCTTGGGACTTTTGCCCGGCTTTGGTATTTGATAAACAAAGCATATGTCTTCGAATTTTAGCACTCAAACTAGATAAAAAAAATCTGGAATTTACTTTTTACTTTCGAGATTTTCTCGAGATATAGTCTTTCGAGATTTTTGTACATTCGAGATTTTTGCACTCGAGATTAAAAAAAATGTCGAGATTTTTAAAATTCGAGATTTTTGTCATTCGAGATTACGTTATGATCCCGTTTTATTTGCCAAGCTGCCCTTATTTTCGTAAGGGCCCTATATACATAACTTTCGATCTCAATTTAATACATATTTGAAGTTACTTCTGTGTCTCCGATTTTATTACCTTCATTTCAAATTATGTTTTTTTAAATTCGATAGGAAATCACAATTCCCAGAAACGCTAAGTAAAAAAGGTACCTATGCGTCAATATTTAAAAAAATTAATATTTTCCTCGAAAAATTGAAAATGTATGTTAGGGCGTTTACGAAAATAGAGAGGAAGCATTTGTAACTGAAATATTACTCTTATCGTTGCAGGACGTTCGACTAAATTCGCAATTTGGCAGCTATTCTGTGCATTTCTTAGTTAGAAAAGTCACTTCGGAGATTTTTAAAAAGCATTTTATCGCGAAAAGATCATTCTCTCAATAAAAGCGCTTAAAAAGTCATTGTCAAACCATGATGAAGCAGAAAAAGCTTTATGCAGTATTTATTCTTGTGCATTGAGAGTGACTTGCATCAAGAAAAACATTTTATAACGATATTATAAATACGACCTGGCTATTAAGAAATCCAGAACCCAATATTTCAAGCAGTAGAGTAGGTAGGGTAGAGCGAGGAGGATTTGACGAAAGGAGGCTTTGTCATTTTCAATTATAAAACCACACATAACGCAAAAGAGAGCCAAAATCCGAATTTGCATTGCCTGCTATGTTATGAGTTACACAAATGAAAAGGTCGGTTGTATCTCCGCCTTACAGCCCAACGCACGTTTTTTTTGATTTTGGTCGACTTTTTTGGTAATTTTGTATATTTTCTTTGTTGGGAAACCACGTGTAAATACCAATATTTTTTTTTTTAACTTTAGTGATTGTGACTATAAAAACATAGATACTTATTAAACATAACGACAATGTTTATTGAAAATAACGCACAGTTTTGATAAGTTGAAATATAAAGTTAAAGTGCGATCATAGGAGGATTTAACAACTTAGAGTACGGAGGATTTGACAATTTGCAGAGAATACCCCTTTACCGCACACAACCAAATATTTTAGGAGACAAAATAAATCAAATATTTTTTATGAGTTTTTAGTGGAAAACGTTAAGCTTGCACTTTCAACGGACTTAGTAGCAATACTTCGAAGCCCTGTGCAAATGCCTGGAACCTCCAGATCCAAGGAGAAACCTAAATTTAACGTAGATTTTTCTAATCTTGATGTTCGCTGAATTAATAATTATTTTGGATGTTTAATTTATAATTACTGATTACAACTTAATTTATGAACTATTCTGTATATTTTGATAATTTTTTTCAAAACAAAATGATCTTTGTGTTACCTTTTTAAATGAAAGTTCGTACACTGGCAAATGCTCCTACCTATTGTCAAAACCTCCTAAGGCAATGTCAAATCCTCCTATAAAGTGGGAGGATTTTACACTTTTACTATATTTCTTTTTCGCTCTACATCATGGGAACCCTTTAGATTACACAATTGTAATATACACCATTTTAAAGTCAAATATATAAGGAAAGTTTCATACCCCGACATTTTTAACGGTGTGCTAAATTTTGGTTCAAAATGACGTATCATCGTTTTTTTGTCAAACCCTCCTCGCCTTACCCTATACTGTATACATCTTTCATTTTAAAGAAAATTTGTTTTTCTTGTATTGAATTCACTAGAACGTGTTATATATTTTATTGAGAAAAGTAAAAAATTAAATCATGAACTATATACCTACTCTTAAAGCACAGGACCCAAAAATATTAGATCCGGCGCTTCGCGTAGAGTTCGCATTTTGTTTTGTCGGCTATGTCCTCTTATAATGCAAGAAATACATACGTTGCTATCAAACTCGTATACAGTTGTTGTTAAGAAATAATGGAATGAGTCGAAAATATTTTTCGGAAATACTGAACGTGTCTTAGAAGTCTAACATATAAGCCCATAAGAAAGCGGACAAACAGTAGATGAATCCATTAGATTACTTAAAACGTGTGGGTGTCAATAGTATGTACCAGTTAAATCTCACTGTTAAACATATAACGTCTACAAATTAGTTTAAAACCGAAAGAGTATAAACATAAAATCTTTTACCCTTTTAACGATGTTGAAAAAATTGAAATTAGTGACACATTAATTGAACTTGAACAAATAAAAAAAATACACTTTATTGGAAGTGTTTGATCAAACTTGACCTTGGCATAGTGAGCAAAACAAAATGACAAAAACAAAAACCATGACATCGAGATTACACAATTCCCATCCCACTTTGGTCTTCGATTTATTATGTAGGCAAAATAGTTAATAAAAAGTGGTTTCCCCATTAGTGTATAAAAACAAGCCGTGATACCTACGAAGCACTATAGATTTTGTTAGATCCTAGCCATTAATGCAGCGTCAAGAAGATTAATATGAGAAAAAAATCCCAATATCAATGTTTAAAGAATTTCGTTTGCACACTTTAATCTAATGCATATTTTCTACAATTATTTATTATTCCAGTATCTACAGGTGCATCTTTAACACTTTATGCGAAGAAGTGACCAACGCAAGTTATAGATACCGTGCCATTAATTATAAAAAGTATTTCTTTATAAATCGCATTCTAAGAGAGATAAGTGGGTCATGTTAAAATTGTTAATGAGTCACCCTTTTCAACAATTTTTTGTTCATTAATTGTGTAAACTTTTAAACCCAATCTGAGCCATGGGTACGGCAAAAAAAATAGAAATACTATGTTGGGGATGGGGAAGTGCTGAAGAAGGTATTTCATTGTTGGTGTTGGTATATTATTGAAATATTACTACGTTCGATGTAAAGTGAAAAGTGTTGTTTTGATACCTACCTAATTGTGTACATCCATCCGCAGAGCTTCATGACGACACTACGATTAGTGGTTAGGGGTGTGCTTCGAGTGATCATAAGCTCTGTCTCAAAACTTACTTACTTATAATATCTACGCTATTCTATCTTTCCTAAGCAGGAGTAAACAAGGTTTCAAACTTACTCAACTCCATTTCAATGCTCTATGTCAATGATGCTTAGGACAAAAATATTTAGAAGTTTGCCGAGGACAGCATAATTTGATCTCTCATGCCGAGCAGTATGTTTATCAATTCACACACAATCAAAGATATGAATAACTGAACTAGTGCGTGATCGATCACTGAAGATTAAAAAAAAAAAATAGAAGGGTATTGGTGTCGAACGGCTGAATGGAAAGGCTTTTTTATTAAAGTTTTACTCTTGGATGTTAGCCAGGATGGAACTTTAAAAACCTCAGTTTGTAGTCTACAGCATTCTACCTTTCTAAGAAGAATGTTTCGGCTGGGTCACAAGTTTTTATACAAGACCAACCCATCCTGCTCAAGGAATCCTTGCAGCTTCTTTATAGACATAGTGCCTTACTAATAATTTTTTTAACCTTAACACAATCGAACGCAGATTGGTTGTCACTAAATTCATAGATTTATGAAGTTAGTATAGATTCCAGCTTTAAGCACTGCCACGTAGTTACATGGTGAGGAATTAATTCTGACGTTGTCAGTTGTGCCAGCTTTGCCGTTTGGCTCTTTTTGAACCTCACGACCCTTGGTCACCAATTTTTGAAAAGTTATCAAAATGGCCAATTTTTCAGTATAATTAGGTAAGATTTTCTTCTTTATTGAACGAAAAACAATGCAAACATATGAAAAAAAGTATTTCGTAACGAAAGAAAATTGTTTGCTGATAAAAATAAATATCACTGCTGCTGTTAACGGCATCGTAGAAAACGATCGAAGTGAAACTTCCCATACAAACTTTGACATTTAGAATACGCAGCAGAAATTGCGTATCATAAGTTTGTTGTGCGGTTTCATTGTGATTTTCTAAAAAGTTTGTAAGTTCAAAACATCGAAAACATGAAAATGTTGCTTTATTTAAACAATTGCGCTTAGTTAATCTGAGAGATAAATAAACTTTATTAAGAATTTGAAAAGAGAATAATTGTTCTTGAGAAAACTCGCGTCGAGTTCCATTATGTCCTTTGAAATTCGTCTTAAATATGCACGCATTTTCCTGTCGTATGATGCTAATTCCACATTGTTTATTGTACTCAAATAGCTATACATACCTAAGCCTTTACTATCCGTTTATTTTTAGTTTACTTTGCTCTGTCTTTGCTGAAATTTATTGCCGAACAACTGATTTGCCGACCAACTTTAGTTACCTAAGTCTCTCTCGGCGGATTTCACGATTTAGGTACACAATATATGGAAAGTGAAAGTGCATCGAGTTTGTGAATCGAATCTCAAATACGCTTTATTCCACGATAGGGGTAAACAATTAAACATGTCAGGTTTACCTACCAATGCACTGACAAATTGGCTCTCATTGAGCTGACAATAAAAAACTGTCTTACAAATTAATTATTGTTAGACGACTTCTCTTTAGTCTTTTTTTAGTGCAAGATTCAATGATCTCCATTTTGGAATACAAAAGTGAAGTTAAATCTCAAATCGAGCCCACTGTATCAGATTAGACTGTGAGTTCAAAACTTGATTGATTAACATAGAACAAAGTCCAAGGCAAGTATAACCATAAAAAAAAAACACATTCTTAACACATAGGTACCTATATAACTTAACAATTACTTAAACGTTTATTTTAACGAAAAGAAAAAAACAACGTTACTCTCAAAAAACTTTTAGCTATAGAAAAACTGTGCAAAAATTCCACTTAGGGGTGGTGGTTAGGGGTGTGCTTCGACTGATCATAAGCTCTGTCTCAAAACTTACTTATAATATCTACGCTATTCTATCTTTACTAAGCAGGAGTAAACAAGGTTTCAAACTTACTCAACTCCATTGCAATGCTCTATATCAATGATGCTTAGGACAAAAATATTTAGAAGTTTGCCGAGGACAGCACTTCCACTTAGCCAAAGTAATATTTTGGGTTGATTTTAATTTTCAACAACTTGGACGATTACTCAAAAAGTCCAAGCTTGAATGAAATATCGATCGGCCAAACAACAATGGACGACGCTGACAGCTCAGCTAATAATCTCAATTAACATGTTAGAACTTAGAATGTACCTATACAATTTTATAAATGTCCGAAGTTCATAGCAGCATTTTTTTGAACTTATGTTTTACTTGAGTGTCTGATGGATTTATGTGCCTTTGTCCCAGCGCTGCTGGGGTTTGGTTTTCCTAAAGGTGTTATGTTTGTAGTTATTTTTTCAACATTTGTACGACTTAAAAGAAGAAATTTTGAATTTGATACGCTGACCAAACATAGGTTTTCCGAATGGAAAAGTGTGTTCCAAATAAATAAAACACAAAATGTCAAAGCATGTTGCATTTGTATTGTAAACGATTGATTATTTAACTGTATTTAAAAATAACACGCACATTTTAAGGTTATACCAAAAAGGATATTATAACGAAATGAAATAGAGATTTACAAAAAAACCTGTTTGCCTGTAAACAATTTCTCCCCACAATTTTCCTCCCGTCGACACTAAATACCTACAACACATTGATCTGTAATGTTATAGTCAATAATATTTATTGCACCCCTAAGATATATTTACCAACACCAGATTCAACTTTTAATTCGATTCAGTCTTTAACCGTGATTTGATAGTCAAACCCATATTCTAAGATACGACCAAATTTCATAATAATAGTGGTAATATCGGTGTACTAAGTTTCGCTCGATACCGCAATCGAACAATCTACCGTAAATTATAAAGAAATAATAGATTGAAAACAAATCCAGCAACAAGTGCATACAAAAACCATAAGTCCGGCTTCTTTGACTAATTCATGTGTATAGGTTTCTTAACCATAGGTATTGAAACGAGCGAACAGAATGTGAAGTAATATCGTGAAAATTGATTTCGATTTCTTGCCTGCTTTATCTGTTTGTTGGTCTTTATTCATATTTCATCGAACGTAATCGTACGGTCCAAAGCCAAACGAAACTTAACAGACACACAGAAAGACAAAACACAAGACACAACACAACCCATCCATTCATTGAGAAGAGAAAGTATTATGTAACTTATTTTCGTTTCGTGCAAATAACCATGTGCCATGCCATGAGGTTTCTTTCGGATTATAGGTATTGCTGTTATTATTGCAGCAGCGATGGGATGTGTGTAGTTTAAGCTTTGAACAATGTGGTTATTTTGAACTTTCATCATACCTACTGTCAGCTGCTAAACGGGAGTCCCAACAATGACCGTTGTTATTAACAGACAGGTAAGATATTTTGCAGCTTGGCAATAGTGTAGGTATGATCTTTACAAATTAACAAATTTATAAATGTCTCATATTTGCAAATTATAACAGCGTCTGCGGACATTGCGGAGTACATTCGTACTTCGTATAGCGAACATTGAAAATTGTCTAGACACATACCCCTCTGTTATGCATATGCTTACATTGGCCGGCTAGGCGACCTGATTACCCACATATGCAGAGTTCGTACGGTACATACACATCTGTATTTCATGAGCATTATTGTGGGCTGTGTCAACATCAACAAGTGCGCGCTTGGCAGATTGATGGCTGGCATTCCATCTGACAGCTAAATGATTTTATTGCATAGTCTGTAGCTACTAATATCTGTAATTCAGACTTGACATACAAATATTATTCGCTATGGGCTTACAATTTTGTATGTGCGAAATATGCCTTTTGAAAGCACTGCAACAGAAAATTAAGCTCAGCGCATATCTATCTACTGTAGGGTAAACTGTCCCACAGTGGCCCACGTTCCACAGTGAACCTTTTAAATTTACTTAATCTCTACTTATAAGAGAAAAACGAAGTAAAGAGAAAATAAACCGCGTTACGATCCTTTCTGAATTTACCTGAGAGTTGAAGTAGTGCGCACGTCTGTGTCAGTTGTGCTCAAGAAAAAGTGATTTTACTTATAAGTAAATTAGAAATCGTGCTTCTTATTTTTGTTCCATTTAAAAAACTATTGTGCTTTATGAGATTTGTGGGATACAATTTAAAATTTTAATTATTATTATTAATTAAAATTAGCTTGTCAATCAAATTTGTGAAACTGTTTTTTTTATAAAAATATTTTTCTCCAAAAAAGGCACTTGTCCAACAGTGAACCAGCTCCTAGTGGTACACAGTGAGCAATGGTAAATATGGTAGCATTTCCCAGCTTCAGAATTACGTATATTTTTATTAAACATTTAGCAACGACCTTACAGCATTTAACATTCGTTACTATTATTTTTCGTTAGTTACAAGTTTTATGATATTACTGAAGTCCTTGAAAGTTATTTTTGTTAATGTTTTGCTATTGTTTATTGTTGTTATTACTTTTCGTCGCTTTTATTACTTATATTTTTGTATTGTTTTGTTTTTTTAATGTAAAATATTAAATAAAAACTGATTTGTACCAATTACTTGTCTTTGTTCTTTATTTTTCTTATGGAATCAAAAATAAACACTATAGGTTCACTGTGAACTACCCGTTGGTTCACTGTGTCCACCCTCTAGTACACAGTGAACCAGTTGAGGTGCATTTAAAAAAACTCAAAATTTAGTATTTTCTACTATCTTTCGAAAGCTGGATGTGGTTAAATACAAAGCTAATAAAGCATATAATAAGAACCTTCAAACCGTTTAAAGATTAAACCAATACTTTATAAATAAAATCTAGTCAAACGCAAATTGGTCCACTGTTGGACAGTTTACCCTACATAAGTATGTTGTATTGTACTTTACTCAAGTTGCCCGACTCTGATACGCTAATATCATTCAGCTTTCTGACGGTTCACGCTATATTATCGTGCAGAGTTTAATTCATAGACAAACTGAGAACATCGGTCGATTTACCGTTAGGTACCTACTTGTCTAGGTATATGCTTTATTTTTACGTAGTGGGAAAGATTATATGCTAGTATTGTCACATAGAAATTCGTACTAAAAAATGTTTCGTTAGGTAAATATCTAATATCTACCTACTTCAAAAATGCCAGCTCACTAGATACATTTTTTTAGAAATAAGTGTTCATGCACTTAAGATATCTATAAAAAATTAACAATTCAGTATTGTTGTATAAAATATTAACGTTTTGAGCAAACTTTCACCAGTTGTTTAAGAAAAGTGTACCTACACATGCAATCGATGTTTATGATTTAAAAAAATGGTGAATACATAACCACGTTTGCATTTATATGGCTCAAATATGTACCTAAAAGATCTCCTGAAGGTCGTTTTATTTACCTATTAACAATATAGATACCTATAGAATAAAAAAAACGAGTTTAATGTCGTTTTTCATTGGGATCAAAAAAAAAATCTTGATAAATCACTTTTCATGTTCCATTGGGACCAAAAATCCATTTTTTTCGATTCGGAACACTTTTTGCTGATCTCGATATTTTTTCAGATCTACACACACTCTCACAATACTAATCTACTTCGCACAGCTGTTTTAAGTCATTTTAAGAAGTTTGCTTTCAAGACAAATGGGCGAAGTTTTGTAAAAACCAAAATAACGAAATACATTAATAGCCGTGGATATAATTTAGGAGGAACTATTATCTTCATAGTTTTCCTCGTCATCTGAAGACTACGAATCACCAAAAATACTCCATTTGTATGTGCAATAGGGGAAACATTTTTCAAGTAGATCTCCATTTGTTTTTTTGCAAAAACAAATGCAATTCGAACATCTGATATTGCTGCCAAATAACGCACTAATACATTTTCAAACGCAGATAAATTTCTTTGCATGTTCCATTCGCCGCTTAAAATCTGAGATCTGGTGGTCCCAATGGAAAACGACATATAAGTGACTACCCTTACTACAAGTTTTTTTTGATATTTGAAGGAAAAAGTTAACACATCTGTAAAAGGATGTTTTTTTCAACGTAATGTAATGTTTAGCAAGATATTCTAGTTCCAACATTTTTTAGTAGCAAAAGGTAATTATAATTATATAACCAAACTGTGATTTTTATTTTTTATTTTTATAATACCTACTTATATTTAATGTGATTTTCTTTAAATTCATTACAAGGTTAACTTTTTAAATTTAGATTTTTTTCACAAAAAGGTAGGAAGGTACCTATCGAGGTAATTATTTGAAAGTTAATTTGAGGGCGGTGAAAAGGGGAACATCACCACGTTCCTTGGGTAAAATGAGGATAGAATACTTAAAACAGTGGTTATCAACGTTGTTATGCGACGGATTCTATGGGACTGCTCGTTCCGTTCCGCCAAAGCGTCGGATGCAACGTATTCTATGAACTGGACCCTTTAGTTTTCTACAAGATAGAGACACAAATTGGTTATATATTAAGTTGTGCTATCTAAGCTATATGCTTTCATCCGGAATTTGGATACATAGACAATCAGTTTATAATTTGCTTTAGGTACTTATCTCTTCGTTTGGACTTCATTTCACCATAACGTTTGGTTGCTTCTTTCTGGAAATAATTCAGCAATTACTCATTAGTCGACGATCCTAACCGTGGGCTTGCAAATCATATACCCAGTGCACAGCACACATCATAAAATCCATTCAGGTAAACAAAGTCCAAGTAGTAGGTAACAAGAAAAGTTGCGCAACAACTTCACATCATGCAATGAATATAAAATACCGCTGTGGCACGCTAACCCATCGTATCAATTCAACACAATGGTCCGTAATAGATCATGCGCTTTGAATTAATTTCAAGAAAATTCTGGTAGGCATAAATGCAGAAGTGGAGCCAAATCAACAAACAGCTACTCAGTATTCCGAACCGAATGAAATTTCACCAAAATGGCCTTGTACTGAATTTCTCTGTCAAGCCCGAAGCCGCAGCGATATCATCCTCACAGCTATCAATCATAGACAACTTCACTTAAAAACATATTGCGAATACAACGACCATAAATGATATACAGTGACTCAAATAAGACTACAAGATATCAACACCAGACGTCTCATTGTTTTACTTTCATTCGAATATCTACCAGTTCCATGTGTATCTTATGGGTGCATTCATTCTATCAAGGTCACGAACATAAATGAGTCCAGTGAGTTTTAAAAAATCATGATCCATTGATTTACACAGCAATATGTGTAATTAAATATCAATTCAGGTTTCAAGTCAAATCGGGTTTTACTCATTTAACACCTGTGAATTTGAGTGTAGATCATGACCCATTTTAAAGCATCGCCGGTCTAATGATGGTGCACAGTTATAAAAATCGTTTGGCTTGTGGCTTTTACTTCTTCGCTTAGCCCTTTTTCAAATAGAGGTATACCTATACATTATTGCGCAATAAGTTTTCCATTTTTACTGTGTTTCTGCTGTCCGTTTATCCATTGACCTCAGATTTCGATTGCAAGCCGTTCGGTATTGAGTCCCAATGTTCATAGGTGAGGAATACACTGTCATGTTCTTTTGTCATTTGTGAGATTTTGTCTGCATCTTCTTGTGATAATTATATTGGAGCGTCAAGGATGAGGGCACAACCTTCACTTTACGTTAACATTTTTTCAGGTGTCTTGCCAGGAAATATAAAGGGAGCAATAGAAAAGGAATGCACTATTTATATAGATTTTTCAAATACTGAATTCAAAGTGTTCCGTATCCCAAAAATGCCTTTTGAATTTAAAAAAAAATCAGCTCATAATTATCATAACCCACTCTTTTATGTATGAAGTCTTAAATACTGGCTGGAAATGAAACCTACATGTATAAGACTTCGTGCAATCAGTACCGCTCAACCTTTACAATAAAGCAAAACTAAATTCGTGCCTTTATCGTAGCAAACTTCATACTTAGCTTGCTTTCGTTATTCGCTATACACTCGAAATTCATTTATTCAACAATATGCGGGCAGTTTAAATCACTTCACCAATTGCCTGATTTAATTTTTAAAATCATATAAAATTAAAAAGCATTTCACTATTCAATACACTTGACATCATTCTCTGTAGTGGTTCACCACCACCGTCGTCGAAGTAGAAATGAAATTATCGAAAATTGAATTTTTTTCATCAACACTCATCTTTTCATCTTTTTAATGCAAACGCTAATGTTCGATTTCTGCGAATTCACCGAACCAATATAGGTGCGGTGGGTTAGATACTGGTGCGGTAAGTGTCTAGGAATAATGGGTCCACGAGGACCTAAGTGTGGTATTGTAATGTTCACCCTGCTCCACCAACCCTTTTACGGAACCTAACCTAAGTGTGTAGGACGATTGAGAGAGGGGTCCCTGCGGTTTAACCCTCATAGTGTACTAAGGCCCATTTTATTCACTCGAAGTTGAACACAACTTGGGGATTTTTATATGGAAAACTCCCCGTGTTGTGTTCAACTTCCAGTGAATAAAATGGGCCTAAGGGTTTTTGGATAGCGCCACCCGTTGCGAACGTTTTTGAACAATGCTGAAAGAAATGCATCAATTATAGCATGAATTGAAAGTTGTCCCTGTTGTAGCACTCGTAGTTATACTATCACTCCAATATTGCAAAATTGTGTGCTAATTATGTTTTCGGGGGTAGAAACCAGGTAGTTTTGTTTGTATATGTTTTTATGTTTTCAGTAATTTTTTTCATTGCGAAATCAAAGCTACCGCAACTAGTGATTACCAAAATCAGCTAATATGACGATTAAGTAATCATTTTTTTTTAATTATCGCTGAATTAAATAAAGTGTGCAGTAGCAACTTGCGTCAGTTTGTGTTGAAAGATGTGATTGAGTGCAACATTTCCTATGATACTCGTGGCTGTACCTAATTCTGTTTTGTTAGTGGCGATTAAATCTGCAGCCGATAGTTGAAGTAACGCACTTTGTGTTGTGTTTCGTATTAATTGTGCTGAGGCCTTTATATCTTGCATTTGATGGTCGCACTTTGTCTGTCTTTGACATGTGTGTGAACATTGCAGCACATACTGTCTATAGTCATTGTACTGTAGTTAGTGTGGGCTCCATGAAATTATGCCCCAATGAAAAATGGCCCCAAAAAAAATGAAAGAAGGCCCCAAAAAATGGGGTAATATTTCATAATGCAAAATGACCCCATTAAATCTATGCAATATTGCCCCAAATAAATGCAGAATGGGCCCAAATTGTTAGCATAAAAAATGAAAAATTACCCCAAAATAATGCATGGCAAGCAACAACAAAAACGATGACAAAATTGGGGAGTATTTTCATTATTTTGGGGTCTTCTTGCAGATTTTTAGGGAAATTTTTCATTTTCTTATTTCGGTATCAAAACAAAATTCTACTAGAAGAAACGGAAGTATTCTGTTTTTACGACGGCGTCAATCGTTTCAAGGACAAAATATTGTATATTTTCTTCATTTAAAAATATCAACCTTATCAAAGAAAATATTCCTGAAGGTCAGCGCCGGATTTTAATAGGTGCAACTTTTAAGATTGTTCCGAAGGGATGTTTCAAACAACTTCTCGTCATATAAGTCGAATATGAGCTGACTTTAAGCTTTAGAAAATTAAAAAAACATAATTAAAACTTTAGAAAATTTTTCTAAATTTTCTAAAGTTAAAATTTAAAGTTATTTGAAAACCTGAGCTGACTTTAAGCTTTAGAAAATTAAAAAAAAACATAATTAAAACTTTAGAAAATTTGAGAAAATAAAAGGTAAAAATTCGCGCGAATTTTAACTTTTATTTTCTCAAATTTTCTAAAGTTAAAATTTAAAGTTATTTGAAAACCTGAGCTGACTTTAAGCTTTAGAAAATTAAAAAAAACATAATTAAAACTTTAGAAAATTTGAGAAAATAAAAGTTAAAAATTCGCGCGAATTTTAACTTTTATTTTCTCAAATTTTCTAAAGCTAAAATTTAAAGTTATTTGAAAACCTGAGCTGACTTTAAGCTTTAGGGAATTAAAAAAAAAAACATAATAAAAAGTCAGCTCACGTTTTCAAATAACTTTAAATTTAAACTTTAGAAAATTTTTGAAAAAAAAGTTAAAATTCGTGCGAATTTTTGTTGTAATTTGGAGCTCTGTACATTGTATTTTGGGTCATTTTTCATTACTTTGGGGTGATATTTCATCTTTGGCAAACTATTTTTTTCCAGCATTTTAAAAAAGACCCTGATAATATTACATTGGGGTATAATTTCACAAATAAAAATGAGTTTTCACCCAAAAATATTAATGAAAGGAGGCCCCACAATAATGAAAAATCACCCCAATCGGACTATCAAACGTTGTTGTTGCTTCCTATATAATTTTTTGGGGCCTTTTGTCATTTTTTTTTGGGGCCATTTTTCATTGGGGCATAATTTCATGGAGCCGTTCGCAAATGCGAAAGCACATTTTAAGGTTACCAAAGAGAACATTATAGGGTAATACAAATAAAATATAATATTAAGAAACACCAGGATTGTTAGGATGGTTTTACTTTATTTCAGTAAACATTCCTGTTATATATTTAGATGAAAGATACCTAAATGAGAATAATATTACTTTGTCTAGTTAATAAAAAGATGTTAACGAGAGCAGGGTACAGTAGGACATAGTCTACAGGTGTATTCCTCTAGAAGTCTAATCTCTAATCATCCTAAAGTTATTCTGTTCTGTACTTAATGAGGAAAACTGGAAGAAATGTGATAAATGTTTGCTTAAGCCTCAAAGACATTCTAATAATTACATTTGAATCTTTAAAATGGAAGGTGTAACTAACGCATCTGAGGGTTCAAATCATTGCTTGAATTCGATTGCATTACTATGGGAATGATTCAATGTGAGTGCTCATTACTCTCAATCCGAAATCACCCCAGAAAAACGAAACCATTAAAACAATACCTATATTGCATGGATTATTTTTTCTCAACTAATGTATCTAAATAACGCATGCACTGCAGCTCTGTTATTTAAGGAGAAAACCGTACAATTATTATTTATCCAGAACGATTAATATTGTAGGCCAGATTCGAGTCTCGAAAAAAATTCCAACTTAAGGTTTTTTTTTTCCAATGCCTAACTTTTCGCGAATGTTGTAGTCATAAAAACAAATTATATAGAATTCGTTATTGAAGCGACATTGATGTTCAGAATAAAATTGCATGTTCAGGAAAAAATTGAATAAGTTTTGGGTAAAGTTGGGTCATGGAAAATGAACTCTTCAGATTGTACTTTTCACAAGTTGAAAGTGTTACTTTGTCGTTGTGGAAATTCGTAGCTATATTATGAATATTAAGCTAAATATGCCCACAAACTTTTTGTTTTTACTACATATTTACTTAGCTCATGATTTAAAAAGACAAATATTTTCCATCCATGGCCCT
This sequence comes from Cheilosia vernalis, assembly GCA_949126925.1. NCBI lineage: Eukaryota > Metazoa > Arthropoda > Insecta > Diptera > Syrphidae > Cheilosia > Cheilosia vernalis. The sequence goes on along the minus strand of OX421360.1, from coordinate 27,410,092 downwards.
GAAATAAAAGAAATCGAAATTTTGAAAACTTAATTGGTGAAATACCAAATGACCATTAAAGTAAAAATTAATAATAATTAAAAAAAAAACACATTGTTTTTGAGAACAAACAAATTCAGAATTTCAAATGACAAAATAATAATAATAGTTCTGTGCCAGGATTTATGCTTCTTAGTGCGCCTTAATCAATATCAACTTGTAATTTCTTTTGCAAAAGAAAATTTAAAATTTTAAAATTATGACATGCTCCATTTCTTAACAAATTCTTGGTTTGAATTTACTGACCATGTTTCAACTGAAGCCGATTTCTGCACTTAATTTCTTATTAAATATATGTATTAAGAAGTTCTTTCCACACAAGCCGAAAAATGTGGTATTGAAAATTAAAGTGCCTTAAGCTTTTCTATATAGTTCCTAGACATAAAATCACCAAAATAATTTTGAATGCCCAAAACATTAAATTTGATGCATTTTTAAGGATTTTAAATGCTCAAATCAAAACCGGGTATGGTATTATAAACGCTATCAATTTTTGAAATTTTATCATCAGGAAAAAATGTACTACCTATTTAGGTAATAGTAATAGTAAAAGTAGGCGCAGTGGCTTAGTGTTTAGTGTGTTGGTTATATAAATGAAATGGTGTCTCCTAAAATAACATGGTTTGACGAAAAATATTCTATAGAAATAAACACTTCGTCTTCGAAATTTATTCTTCCCCGGAGGTCTTGCATAAACGAAATGTAATAATGTTTTGCATGTACTCGTAGCTTAATTTGGTGTATTTCATGATTTGGCACATTGTATCTTTAATAGAAGGATTGCAACTGCATAATTTTTGAAGCAAAAATATGTTAGGTACATATAATTGTATCCGCTTTTCCATGTTCCATCACTGGTGTTTAGGATAGATTTTATGACTCACAATTGTGATATTTTCCATAACAAATTATCAATTGTGAACTATAAAATATGTAGTATGAAGATTCAAAATGATTCCGAAAATTAACCATAAATTTTAAGATTTGTTTTTAAAAGCGACCGTTTTTCTACAATTTTTTAAACGAAGACCTTTTTTATTATTACCTACCACATCATTATCATAGAATATTAAGAAATAAAAAAATATCAATTCAGCCTAAATTTTTTACAAAATAATTATTAAAATCATTTACATATATAAAAACATAGTAGAGGACTAACATAGACTTTGCAGCTATCTCTATTTGCAAAACATAGTTTTAAAAATATATGCCTTAAAGATAGAATAAAACAGATAAAATGTCAAATGCATTGTTTCATTTTCATAAAGCTTCCGTTTCTTAAATTGATTTAGTAACCAATCAAGTTTTCTTTATATTGTCGCATAATGGAAAGTTAAAGTCAACGGCAAAGTTAAAAAGAATAAATTTAAAATATGTATCTACATAATTATATTATGTGCAAGATAAATAATTGACGATACAGGCCCATGCAGGAGCCTAAGCTTCCCTTTACTCTGCCGTTCAATAATAGTGTGTTTTTATTTTTGGGACGAATGGAGTATATTTGAAATACGCTGCAACGGAATATTTATATAACAACTTGTTTTCAATATCGACATTTGTTTTGGCGCCATCACATAATCCAAGTTGTTAAACAAGCTCAGACAGACTTTATGGCACAGCATGCTGCCAGTGTGCACACTGATCGTAAGTTTATTCATTCGATGAAGTCCTAGTAATACTTTGACTATGTGGAATGTGTAGCTGACCTAGTTAAGAGTATTGCGAAAATACTTACTTATAGCTCTGAAAGTGAATTAGTTATAACCAATTCAAGAAAGAGCTACTCGTTAAATGTTCAATAGCTAACTAGGAAATGAAGTATACCTATAGTCAAATGTAAGCTTTGTACTTTCAAAAACAAAAACTAAGAAATGAATATTTACCTTTAAATTAGCTGCTCAGTGTTCCGGTATTTTAAACATAATAACGATCTAGCTTGCTACACCAAAAATGGCTAGTTACACCAAAAATAAATGGATTCTCGATTTATTGCACCAAAAATTGTTAAATAAGTTGCACCAAGAGCATTCAAATGGAAAGTATCTAGAAAAGCGAATTGTTCGTTATGCAATTGCAGAAAACGTAATAAAATTCAGATTCCCAAGAGCTGTAATAATAAAAAGTCACCATGCCTTAAGCAGACAACAGCACTGAACGATGGTGCATCTCAACCCAAGCGCGTAAGACGAACAGGTATCAGTTGCTACCAGTATAAATTGCGTGACGCATACAGTAGTCGAACACAATATCTCCTAATTAACCAGACTCAGGCAATGGCAAATTTAGGGTCTTTATAGTCAGATGAGAAAATGAAGAATTACGTTCAGATGCCTATAGAAAGTTTACATAGGGCACTTTCTCTCGATCTTGTCAGTATTGAAACGGATATCAGTTTATGCATATACGAGCACTTTAAATAAGTATTTCAATAATGCGGGTGTAGGTAAAGACGTCTACGTATTAAACCTGATTGATGACTGAAATTAGCAAACCAGTATAGACATTAGTAAGGGTTTGTGCCTTTGTGGCCCACTGGCATCCATCAACGATGCGTAAATAACAAATAACCCACTTAAAGGTTTTTTTTTTTATTCAGAAAATAGATAAACCTTCATCTTGGCATACGTGCAGCGAATTGAATTAAATTGTTTTTTTTTTTTTTTTTTTTTTTTGATAATTAGGTAGGTATATTGTTCTTCATCAAGATTGTTAAACTTTGAGATTAAACGATGTTATTCAATAGAATGTATTCCATTTTACTCTGTTTGTCTTGGCTGCCCGTCACATGTGAATAATCAGATTAAAATCGTACCAAATTGCATAAATGGGGAGGTTTGTTTAATTTTAAAAATTAACATTCTGGTTGAGTTTAGTTTACACATACCTACCTAGCAAAAAACGGTATCGTGTCATAAAAATATCTTAGCCAAAACCACCGTAGGGTAACCTATTCCTATACCGTGAAATTTCGTTCACTTTGCGTTCCATTTATAAATTAATAAATTAATAGATCTTCCGCTGGTGAATTCATCTGAGAATCCGAGAAGAAGCATAAATTCGTGTGAAATAGACTCGAGGAACGAAATGAGAACTTAATGCAAATGGGAAACGGTATGTTTATCAATGCGTCACAGCTTCATATATTTCTATGAAATTTGAAATGTATGGAAGCACAGGTTTAATATACAATAAATGGTCCTCTGTTAGATACATTATCAATACATTTTGAAATGATAAAATGACATTCACTATATTTACTTTCACTTTTTAAAGTAGAACTTTATATGCCTTGTTTGGTAGTTATTCTGAACTCCGATGAAACGAAAAAGCGACAGGTTGAAGTAAAACTTATTTTCGCTCGTTGGACAATAATTATTCTCCAGTTTCTATAGGTCGTCAAAGCTATTGAAGTTATAGAGAGTGGGCAAATATTTTTGCTTAATAGCATCCCATTTAAGTTTTTATCGCGGAAATTTCAAGGAAATTTCAAGAATAACGTTTATTTCTTGATTAGTTATTGTAATGTTTTTACACAAGACCAATCAAGCACAATTATTCCAAGTTAGAGTAAGCTGGCGTATCCTTCTATTTTATGTTATACTGTTATATTATTTGAAATTGAAAGCACCAAATGAATTGAGCTCTTGTATTCATGAGGCATACTCAGTTTACAAAAATTTGTACGATTATTCCTTGTTACTACAATGGTAGTATGTAAACCTAATATTCTGATTTTTCTCAGGGTGCAGTAGCAAACAAATACGCTTATCCGTGAAGTGTTGACACGGGCTCATAGGAAACAAAAATAAAATATTTTGTGAAGTCGTCAGGAATTTGAGATTGCCAACCCTTCTTTTTCGGTTTGCTTTCTCATAAAAAACAAAATTTATTTATTTGACAATTAATTATCGTGGAACAATCTTTCCTATTTTTTAAGACAAAAATAATCAAACACTAAAATGTCGACGATTATGCCAGCTTTACTAAAAATTAGAAGACCTCAACATTTTCTAATCCGCCAATTTTTTTCTAGAATCTATAAGATTTGTCATCTCTTGTGTTTTTGTTCCGTAATAATATTGCTTTCAAATTATAACGGATGAGTTTATTAGAATGTCTTGAATTATTCATAAGTATAGGCTGATGATTAGGGTTGCCAATTTTAGCTTGAAGCTCAACGGGACAAATGTCAAGAAATATGGAAAAAACCGCGATTTAAAAATTTCTCCAGGAACAAAATAAAAATTATTTGTATTCGTTTGAGTAACAGATGTCAATTTATAGATATCACATTCTTATAATGCTAAATGACCTTGTTTAAAGATTTCAACTAGAATTTGGTCAATTTAGAATACAGTGAGTGTGCTGTAAACGATAAAACACGTTTGAAGGTCTAAGTGAATATTTTTGAAACTAAGACTAAAAGTCTGCCAACTTATTTCAGTATAAATTAAAATCTCACATAGGAAGAAAAAGCCTTTTACCTATCGCTTATTTGCATTTCAATTTGTCAAGTAACGAACCAATACTTAAAAAAGTAATGAGAAGAGTACAAAAATAAATACAATTTGATGTTTTAAAAATGTTATGTCTTATAATTTTTAAACTCTAATATTTTTCAAAGAGCTTGATAGGGGCTTTGTTGGAGCCAAATATCTACGTGAGTCCTTGACAATGTGTGCAGTATACAGTTTCCCTTCAGCTCAAATTTTCGCCTAATCTACTAAGAATGGTTTGAAAATGTAGGTATTGAGGTATGAGCTGTACAAACTTATTTATTCTTTTTTTGCGAAGGCGTACAAGAAAGTCTGGGAAAGATCCATCGGTTGCCTGCAAACTATTGGAAAAGGAAATTTAATCAAAATGTAAGCACTAGCGGTATAAAGCAGAAAAAAGTGTTAACCATTTCATGTAATCAAAATCACGTTGAAATAAATAAATATATGCACAGAAATGTCTATTTTAATGTGTTTAGAAATAAAACATTTTTTTTAGACTTAATAAATATTTTTTTATACTATTCCAAAGAATACAATCAGAAAATATTCACAATTTACTAAAAATAATTTAGAATCATAAACGCTCAAACTGAACAGGGTGTTTAAATTTGCTCTTGTTACGAAATTCAATACCATCATTTTGGATTTTTGGGCAACATTCCTCCACCAAGTGACATTAAGGATTTACTTATTTAATTCCCGAGATAAACTTTCTCAACAATCACATTGGACCCTACATCAGTTAGCGATAGGGACCATGACGTACATAATCTCGAATGACAAAAATCTCGAAGGCTAAAAATCTCGAAATTTTTTTTTTTAATCTCGAATGCAAAAATCTCGAATGTACAAAAATCCCGAAAGACCAAAAAAATCTCGAAAATAAAAAGTAAATTCGAGATTTTTTTTATCCCAAGAAAAAAATGTTGGGCCTTATGTCCCACCCAACAATTTGAAAATTCAACAAAGATTATAATTAAAATACCTCGCACCCACAGTAAACCCAAGCAGCAATTGTTACCATTGTCTCAAAAATTAATATTAATTCGAGATTTTTGTTATTCGAGATTAAGCTTTCGAAATTTTTTTTTTCGAGATTTTTACATTCGAGATTTTTGCTTTCGACATTTTTTTTTCGAGATATCGTGGTAAACCCGTTAGCGATATTTTTACAACTAGGATTTTTGTTATTGGTAAAGGGATTTTGGAAAGTGTGGAGGCTTTGCGTAAGCTGCCAGACTAAAGTTGATTATTGCTAAGACCGATTGATTCTTTGATTGTTTAAACAGACATTTCTGTTACTTATTTAGTGGATTTCAATATCTCAAATACGAAAATGTATAAGAGGTAAACACAATAAGTGCAATTTAAATAGATTGTTTACCTCCTTTGCGCAAAAAAATAAATTATGTTAAATATACGTTTTTGGAGCTGATTTATCATATGTACGTACATGTCACTTCCGCAATTAGCAGGGCTTGAGCATATAATATACGTATGTATTTGCTTTTATTGGCTACCACTGTCTGTAAACTCACTGCCAAATTAAACATATCAAGTAAACATATTTTTTTGTTTGTACTTAGTATTCAATGTAGTACGAGTATCAAGGGTGAAATATTTATCATAAGAGTATAGACTAACTGCGTGAAAATTTGTATTTGTATCACTACTGAGATTAATTTAATTTTTTCCTATTTTTCCGTTTTGAATATTTTTTTAAAGCTGTAAATATTTTCTTATTTTTTAGTGGACAGTGGATGCATCTGACATATAGCATAGAAAAGAATGCCCGGAATTTCGAGTTCGATCGACTATCTACTATTAGCATTTTTTTCAATAAAATTAATGCATCTAATTAAGTAAGTATATACTTTGTACTGAGAATTCGTGAATGGCAAATACGTCTTTTTCTCCAATTGTATACTTATGATACTCAAACGCACCCTATTTTTCTACCTGTCCTTCGTAATCTTTTTCATAGTGCGGACTAAATCACTTAACGACTTAATGGCGTTTTCTGAAGATACATATATATCAAAGACGTACATCAGTGAAATCAAAAGTCTCTCAACGGTTGCGGTGATATAATAACTCAAACTAATATTTACATTAAATGAATGAATAAAAAAATAAATAAATTGAAAACATGAGCAGGTACTGTAGAAGCAGGGAATCCGGAATTAAGTATCTATGTACCTACTCGCAATGTTCACATTGTCACGGTGAATTGAATTCGTGGGCCATGTTTTGTATTTTGTCTGTTACCTACGCATTCAGAAAGCTGTACTTTTTAGTACTTGTGACTAAAAAGAAAATGTACAGTTTCGTTGCACGAAATTCGAATCATAATAAATCAGACAGTATGTTAAGTGGATATAACAATGTGCTGAACTAGATTTTAACACAATGGATCATGTGTTTATGCACATTTAATAAAATTCGAATTTGCTAATTTTCTCTTTTTCTGTAATTTTTTATGAGAACGTGTGTAGATTTTGTGCGATTACGATCGATTTATATCGATTGCGTTCGATTTAAAACGCCTACGCGAATTAACCTATTACTTCGGTTTTGATTAAACTTTTTTTTTGCATGCGGAATAACCTCTAGTCAATCTTCTCCATCTGAGGTTGGCCTTCGATAGGAATTCTAAGGTGATCTCAGCTTCGACTGTTCCGAGCGAAATGTGAACCGCTTCCGCAACTGGAACAGTGAAGGGGTAATTCTCTCCCAGTCAGGTCGTTGGCATATTCGATTCTACAAACGTTGCTATGACCTGGAACCCAAATCAGGGTACCCTTAAACTGATCAAGCGAGGTCAGTTCCTTTCGACATTTTAATACTAATTTTGAGGTTATATTAAATTAGGCGACTATCAATGAAGATTTGAAACCTATGGCCGTATCCGTAAGCCTAAAGGATTTTGAGATGATTACAGACTCGGAAAAAACACCCGCATACCCACTCCAAAGTTAATTTTTAAACCTAGTAGATTGTTAAATTTTAGTCCGTGTTCACCCGTCCATCTTGGCAATCTGATCTAGAAGGGAATTTTACTTTGAAATGTTTAGTGAAAAGCATTTTGTTAGTAATGTAGTCCGTTGAGGGTGGTGCATGTTATCTTGATAGAGAAAGAAGAATTTTGTTATGGCCGTAGTGTCTCAGTTTGAGCTTGGGATCCAGGATCACTTCTAGATACCTATCACTGGTCGATAAGAAAAGCTGTTGGCTGTTTAGGCGGTGATTTATGTTTTTGTGGTCAAAAGTATCAATTCAGTTTTACTCGGGTTGTCACCAAGACCGCAAAATCTCCTGGCCCATGTGTTAACCTTTACTAGAACATTTTCCATAATTTCACTAATTACGGAAGGAAACTCCTCTGACACCAGTATCACCATATCGTCCGCATATCCGACCACCTTAATAACTCTTTCTCTGTCTAAAGTTACGAGTATTTTGTTCATCACTCTGAGTAACAGCTGTGGTGAGATAACACCTTCTTGGGGTGTGCCTCTGCTAGCAAAATTTTGTTATATTGTTTTGACTGAGTTATTATGGTACTTAGCATATAGACTATAGAGACATCCCCAGCTCCGTAAGTTACTCTAGAATTGCTTCAGTGTGTACATTGTTGAAAGCCCCTTATTTTGGTACAGTGTATTCTTTATAGTGTATTGACTTTTTGATTGTTCGCACTACTTCTTGAAAAGCCGATCTTCCTTTGACGTACCTCCATATATAGTGTTGAGCAAACAGATCCCAAAAATCGATGTGAGTCATAAAAGTGCTATGTTTTGGCAATTTTGTAGCCCATCAAACTTTTGCCTCTGTGATAATTGATACAATGTAATCCCAGGTGCCGGGTTTCCAGCTTTGTGAGTTGTTACACTCTGTGCTGTTATCCTTGCACCCTGAAAGTTTGTATTCATTAAAAGCTCTCTGACTCAGTCCAAACTCCATCTGTCTTTCTTAGAAGAATAGGTTTGGGGTGCTCTTGGAATAATATTTGATTTAGCCTTAGGCCCTATTTATAGCCATAGGTATAAAAACGAAACCGTACAAATTTTCTTTTGCTTTTTTAGATCACTTAGTCCTTATGGTTCAACTCATTCTAATGAGTGAATTGTAAAGTTAGTTTATCAAAAATAAGTAAATAAATAAACTTTTTTTTCGTCTTTGTTTATGTTTATAGTTTTTTTTTGCGGGGTTTTGGTCCCACGAGTAAAACGGAAATTGGGTCCTTCCCGAAAGAGCCGTCATACCGGGATAGGACTAGATTACGATAGACCTATATACTTATACTAAAAAAAATGGCAATTGATTCAAACTCTTGGAAATTAGTTAATTCAAAAAGTTCATCTATCCATTATGATTATTATCTTAATATACGTAATAATTCCCGCAAGACAACAAAATAAACGCTTATACCATTAAACGCCAGATAACGATTTAATGCAATCATAGCTAAATACATACATAGGTATAGTAGTGGTTTCTTAGATAGTTGTCACCTTGACATGGGTTTCATGTCGTTACCTGAAGAATCAAAAAATTGTGTGCGTCTGAGCAGCAGCGATATAATAATACAGGGGTTCATGGCTCAGTCAAAACTTGGTATGGGTAATCTCAGTTGCATTACGATCCTCAAAAGGGAACTTTCATTTGTACTTTTAATGTGGAGTTTTTAAAGATATTTTCCACTTTACAGACTGTACAATAGTTTCCATATACTTGGTAGTTTGCAAAGTCTTAATTATCATAGTCCAGCACTTGCTATATCGGGAGAAACGTTTAAAATGTAAAAGTATAGTGTTGATGTCGTTTTTGAACTCAAGTCTTGGGTCATGAAGAATGAACTTAAGCAGTTAAGCCAAAGTGTATGGTCATGGTGAATAAACCTTTATGGGCTAATTCAGGTGAATCAGATTTGTAGAGCTAACCGATGTTAATGAAGATTAATTTTACTGTTAATGGATGCATACATAACTTTTAATACTTTCATACATTTGTCAGGTTATGAGAATAATACTGGGATATGAACTTTGGATTCTTCTTATAATTGTTTGTTATTAATCATTGCGGCCTCTATCTAGTCCTGATAGTCATTTGATCTTTACGAAAAGTGTATATAACCTGTGTTTGGATTGGGTAGATCGAGTTAAATCAATCTTTTTCGCGGTGGGTATGGTGTGCGATTTATCACTTACCAGATAGTACATCGCTGGGACAATTTCGCATGGAACTTTCTTAAGCTAAAATATTGTTCGAAAGTGTCCAAATTTTTAATTATTTAACTTAAATATGACTTTATGTTTTAAGAACGGTAATGAATGTAAGCAAGCGACTAATCGGGAAGAAGTATAAAATAAAATATAGAAATTTAACAAAAGGAAGTATGGTTTTTATTACAAAATTTTATTATAGGAAATAAGTTAAATTCGTTTATTCTATATTAAAGCCGTCCTTCTTTTCCTGTACACATCTTCTTAATATCGGGTATGAATCTACCCAAAAGTAATGTTTTTTAGTAAATTAGCAAATTCTCCCACTCTCCCCTATATGCAAACTTAATAATGTACCATCAGGTTCTCTAAAAGCTTTTGAACTTCAAGTGAAGTGCCAATGAAGTGTTATATTATAACCTGCAGTTTTAGTCAAAAAATCTACCTAAATATACTTCCGTACTTAATAGCACTTCCGTACATCCTTTTATCGTTACAAGTCCGGATACGAATAAATATGGATATTTTATACATAATGGGTGTGGCAGTAAATATCTGTTTCTGTATGATAATTAATCAAATAAATCGATGTTGCTAGATAAACATACAAAATTGTGAAAAGGTGTGATTTATTCCGTATCTTGCCGCAAGGTAGGACTTAAACAAACAATGGCTAGGCTCTAAACTGAAAAAAACCTTGGTTACCTCCTATTATTATATATAGTCTATGTGCCTTTCAAATATTGTATACCATATATGAAATCGTCAATTTATAATATAATCGTATTTAGTGTCCCTGTCGAGGATAGATGTTATGAACTCAAATTTTATCCAAAATTATCCATTGTGACCTACAAAATATTTAGTGCGTGAAGATTACAAACGGTTATTACTAAGGCCCAATGTGAATCTACTATATTCATGCTATATTAAGACATTATGTATTTAAAAAAAATATTAAAACCAGATGAGACAATCCAAAGTAGCACCTATACAGAGACATAATCGATATAAAGAAACTATTTGATTTAGTTGCTTTTAAATAACTACAAATAAAACGGTTCATTTTAAACGCAGGAGATAACAAAATGCCAATGCAACAATGGCTTACAAATACCGATTTTTTAAGCAATTTTACACATCTCAGAATTTAACCGAGTTTATATTTTTTTTTTCAAAAGAAAGTAATCCCAATTTTGAAACACACATTTTATAAATTAAAATTAGTCTTCCAGAAACTTTCTACATAACAATAAGACACTTAAGTAAAGAAATTGGTTCTGTTTTTATTTTGTTTACAATCGTTCAATTGTTTTGAATACGTGACTGGTATTTTTTTAAATAAACAATTGCCGTAGATAGGTCCAACATTTTAAAAGCTCTAGTATCTATTTGACATTTGGATTTAAAATCAGGGCACTCATTCCGTAACTCTGAGAACGATAATCGTTTCAGCGATAGTAGTCAACGATCTCATCACCAATTTGCTTTCCGTAACTCTATCACTATCGTCTCGTCTATCGTTTATTTTATACAAATCGTGAGAGCATTGAGAACATTGAGTGTCTTTCAGAGACCCTCAAACTACATGAAAATTCCAATCAGACGTCGTTGAAAATGTCATAAATGAGTTTTTTGGCAAACTATTTTGTATTTGATCCGGAAAAACATGAAAATTGCAAAGTGGAATTATTTCAAATTTGTTCCATAGTTTATTAATAATAATAAATAGCATCGAAAATATGTATTATTGATAGGTCAGCTTCATGGAAGTCGGGATACCTACTTGTCGAAAGGTTCCACTTCGTATTCTTCGATTGCTGTACTATCACTATCAATACAAATGTTATGGAGGGCAGCACAAACATTTGCAAAAACTACTTTTCCGTTTTCCAATTATAATTCTAAATCAACATGAGTATTATGAAAATATTTAATGTTTAAATTATTTACCTTTGCAAACAGCAATACACCCTTCCACAATATTTCTTACTTTTGCATGAGGTTCATAAGTCTAAAATGTACATAAGTCGTTATTTATATATTTGGTAGCATTTGAAAAACATCTAAAGTCAATTATTCATCTTGAAGTTCAATAAAAACTCTTCAGTTGTTTGCAAAACATACAAATCAATGCAAAACGATACCTCATTAGGTATCGCTCAAATTGTATCGTCTGGGCGATAGCGTTTCGACGATTATTGATTTACGTGAAGCAAATGTTCAATCGTCAAAACGATATCGTCTGGACGATAGACGATTATTGAAGTTACGTGAAGCAAAGCTATCGTCGAAACGATATCGTCTGGCGATAATCGACATACGGAATGAGTGCCCAGATATTCACCGACATTTTTAATTCGTAGGTACTGCAACACATCTAAGGAATCAAATACTAACAGGTCTTTAATAGAGTTTTCAAAAATCGTACATAGGTATATAAGCCAATAAGTATTTGCAAATAAGGTTTTTTTGTTAAGTTGTGTATCAAAATTGTGTATGAACATTTTTCGGGCTCAAATATTTTTAGCTCAAATATTTTTTAGCTCAAACTCAAACACGTTGCATATTTGTTTATTACATGAAATGTAAAAAATGTTGGTTTAAAAAAAAATTTAATAGCGCTAGAAAAATAAATAAATCCAATCAGCACTAGAAAGACAATACTAATAAATTTAAATATTCACTTACTCTTGATGGCCCACATCTGTCTTGCCGTGAGACCTTTCAAATAACGTTCGATATCCTGCGTGCAATTCTCAGATAACTCCAAATCTCCATTTGATATATTAATCCAATTTGCCGCAATGTTTTGTATGTCAAAAACATCTAGCATATCCCTCAAACGTAGAATTTTTGAAAAGTCTATAGCTTCACTAATATTATGATCACTATTTAATTTTAAATTCATCATTTTTACATCCTCCATTATCATGCCACTTATGTTCATATTGGTTGGTACTTTGGTAGAGTCACCATCACCATTGCTTATCTCGGCATAACCAAGGGATAATGTGACCAAAATCAACCACAGAATTGATATTGGTTTTGCCATAGTGGACATTTTTGAATACATTTACAAAAATATATGCCTTGCTAATTTAATTGTATATTTGCCACGCACTAATGCAGGTGTAGCATCGTTAAAGAAAACACTTGTAACTAACAAACAAAACAGAAGAAAATAATCGTTAAAAACGGAAACACCAAACCGTTCCGGAAAAGCACACGGTGATGTACCAAGACATACTGAACCGGAAGTACTCAATAGTAAAATACTTTTACTTTCTTTCCCAAGACCACTTAAATATTTTGTGTTTTTTACACTCGTTGTGCAGATTGAATTCAACAAAGTTTATGACTTTTCCCCTGTGCGGAAGGCATGAAAAAAAAAAAACGAAAAACACAAAGAAAATGATGGTTTTTTGCGGCGCTCAGCTTTATTGTCACAACTTCTCCAACTCTACCATCGTTTATCACTCGCGACCGAAAGACAAAATGTATGATCGAAAATACGAATGTATCCAGTATCCAACAAATGCAAGATCGGCAGACGATGCCTTTGGCGATTACGAAACGAAACTGAAGTGCGGCGCGAAAAGAGCGGAAACGGCACCTTTATGACTTAACCGTCTGGCTAATGAAAGTGAACTGAAAAGTGGTTTTCTTCTTTCGCTTCGAAATTGAAAATTATACTTCCAAGTTCCAACCGAAAACCACGATTGGTGTTGTTTGGTGGGGCAGTTACACACAATATCGGTTTAGGTATGTTGTCCACCACCACTCTTTTAAAAAGTATTTGCTTTATTTTTTTCTTTGACGGCTTTATTTAAAAGTATTTGGTAAGAAGTTCGAATGCACTTACAGTTAGGAAAATTAACATATCACCATCTTGGATTTTCTGGTGATGTGAAATATCATCACCTCTGAAATATTTTATGAAATGTTGTTTATATCAATAAAAATGAGTTCAAACTATATAAGATATTAGTAAGAGATTCACAACTAAAAAGACATGACGCAACTGCAAAAATATAGTTTGATTTCTTGTATTTTTTTCAATAATGTGAACAATTAAGGCCCGTTTGCTGATACTACTCATAGCGATTTAATTTCTACTTAAATACCTTATGGGCTGCTTTTTCCTTGTCATAAACTGTCACATAAGATTTTAAGTGGAACTTAAATCGCTATGACTCTATGAGTAGTATCAGAAAACGGGTCTAAATCTCATAGTTAAACATTGCAATTCGTTGGTTATAGCAAATATATTAAGTAACCGAAAATGAATGTCATACAGTAAGCCCCATTAACTGAACAAAGATGCTATAGAGGGAAACAATGTTAAAAAATAGGTTCGATCTAATTAGGAACAAAGGCTTAATATTTTTGACGAAAATAAAATAAAAGCAATAAAAACATTGAGCAACATAAAAATTAATGAAAAATGCAAAGATGTAGGGAAATTTTATCATTTGTCTTCGCTTTTTTAACTTATATTCATCAAATGGGTTTATTTAAAATTATTCGCTCGAGTTGTGAACGGTGGGAAAAAAGCTTAACCAATGCTTTATCGGGTTGGACGCGTGGACTCAGGGGTCAGGGCCGATGAATTCTCTATGTCAGGATATCGTTAATACCATTTTCAGCTACGTGGTTGTTATTATCTAAATGATTGCCGTTTCAATGGTGCGGAATCCATTTGAAAGATCAGTTTAGATAAAAGTTATTGCCTCTAAGTCAAAGAGCGATCGCGTGGCTGTGATATTAAAGATCGTAAAGAAATTATACAGAACAATGGGACCTACCCCATTTCCAAAAACACATATTCTTTCTCATTTATTTCCTTTCTGTCCATCCTTTGTATACTTCAGCACATGTGGTAAAGTCGCACAAGGGTTATATTATCTGACACACATATTATGGCAAATAGTTAGGTTAGGTTGATTTGTTTTGAGATTGTTTCAAAAGACTTGGCACCATATCGGGCCATATACCCTTACAGTTAAAACCTGAACCAATTTCCCCAAAAGACTCGATTTCCCTACAGAATTCAGGTATACGGTCTCAATTTTGTTTGAGAGACCAATCCCCTCTACAAGTTATTCAAGAATTACATACCAAGGTGCTTTCTTCTACTTCGAGCAGTTGCCTGCCATGAGAAGGTGAGGGATATCCTCCGTGGCTCTAAGGCCCTCACAGTAGCCTCATGTATCCGTATGAACTAAGCCCAAACTTGCATGCTTCTTAAAAAGTCATTGCACAGAAATTTAATTTTGATTGATTAATTCTCCAGACTTCTCCGATTTAAATCGGCATAAACATTGATCAAAAACTCATCAAGTATTATGACAGTGGACTAGTGAATATGAGCCACGTATTTGTTGTGTGTCCACTTGAAGCACGATCAAAATGTTTGGATTTTTGCTTTTTGATCAACCATAATGTTCATTTTTGCGTTAACAGCGATGACGCAAAACAGCATTCACATAGCGGAATTTTGTTTTAAACGATTTTTCAGCTCATTTGGACGATTATCGAATGAAAACTCCTTTCATTTTAAACTTTCTCGATTACGTAGTAAGTGAAAGATATTGTTTTCCTACAGAATTTCGAGATGTTAATCAATTCTGATATTGCGATGATAGATGAACTCAAAAAAGTGGGTCGAAAAATTCTGTCTGCCTGACTGTCCGTATGCTCCAGGGGCCTAAACGGTTGCCCGGATTCGGTTGAAGGGCAACCTCAATATTAATTGTGTACCTACTTCCCATATAAAATCTTAATACCAGTTTCATTTGTTCCAAAATGGCTCTACCGATTTCTATCAAAATTGATATTTGAGCTTAGGCTACGTGGGTAACATGATTACGTACTCAGTACTTCGCTAAATCGAATATCTTTACTTGTGAAATTTGGACATAGATGTCTCGAAAACGGTCCATACGATTGCAACAAAAACTCATTCTTAAGGTAGGTAATATTTTCAATGTTCATTTATAACTTAAGAGCAAACTCAGTTCTTGTCTATATTGTCGTAAAATGTATTTTTGAAAAAGAGGCCTTTCTTCATAATTTCGTTTTCTTTAGCTTGCGTGGAAATGCCACTAACGATTTTGACCAAATTGTATAGGTAGATATTTAGAGTAAATTTGATTATTTCAAAATGATTGCGTCCTAAATTTATAATTCTAATCACGGAAAACGCCAATTTTAAAAACTACTCATAACTCGAAAAACCCATTTTCAATTTCGATAAAAAGGATAAAAAATAATTAAGACTTACATTCCGAACAATATCTCAGTTTTTAGTGTTTTCTAAACGTTCCAGCAATTTTGATCAAAATGCTTATTAAACATAATATAAGAACTCTGAATAAGATCCCGTACTTAGTTTTTTTCTTCCAGCCGTTCTATTGAAGGTTTTTTCGGCTCCTCCTCAAATTCAGATAACAGCTACGCCAAGAGCCTATTGTGTCATAACCCCCCATTCCCGCATTTTGACATATTATCAGTATTATTAGGCTCCAGAAAAAAATTATAATGATGCGTTGTCTTCTCAGGTCTTTCGCATGTGCGTTTAACTTTTTATTTTGATTACCAAGAAAGTTCGGCGGGCTTTGATTAGCATGGCTTTTAGTATACGTACATACCAAAAAAAAATATTCCGTTGGTCGTTTTCCATTGAATGTTGTTCACCTTTTTACGCATGTAGTATAGTACATCCTATAATAAGAACTTTTCTGTCGTTTCTGACCAAGAAGTCGTTCATTGCAAAATTGTGAGCAACTCGGAAAAATTTTAAGTCAGTTCTTTTATATAAAGTCGCGTTATTCCTAGAATAAAAAGACTATATATATATATATACTAGAATAATTGTCTTTATATTCCAGGAATAAAGCGAATTCATACAAAAGAACTAACTTTACATTTTTCCGAGTTGCTCACAATTTTCCAATGAACGACGAACGTGTAATTCGATATTGTATGGTCTATAACCCGGTATCATTTAAGAGGGTTGTTCCACACTTCCAGGTTTCCCTCGTGCTGTAAATATTCCGCCAGAGTTTTGTGCATGGGTTTCAACTGGATGTATACACCTTATCTACTTTAGTTACTCAGCTATTTCTTAAAAAAACTCTGAAAATATGTAGTGGGTCCAAATGGTTTTGTTATCTTTAATTTAAAAAAATCTATTGCATGGCATAGACGTCAACTCCATTGATTTTTAGTTTTTGTGTTGCAATTTTTAGACCTCTGGAAATCGATATCACCTTTATGGGTTGGGCATTTATTTAGGCTTTTTGTTCCGATCAACCATTACATGGATTACGATTCGAAGGTCTTTGAAACAAAGGCATTTCAAAATCAAATTCAAAAGATATTGCCTTCAATATAATTCCATAGTAACACCCGATTTAAAGCGGTGTCATTACTAATCAACCATCCTCTTGTAATCAACAATCTGTATTTACTTTGACCAAATTTTCTATATACGCTAATTGAACTGTGATAATTTGAAAAAAAAAAAAAAAAAAAAAAAACAATCCATACATACCCAATACCCATTCCCCTTAGCAGCCATAGTAATACTATTTAATACAAGTCATCGAGTTCCTTATCACTTCGTTACCATTACAAATACTTGCAGTGACAACTACCCCCTGCCCCTATGAATTTCTATCCTTTCATGCATCCTTCAGCAATACATTATAACAGTTATAATCTTCTTTTTTTTGTGTAATTGTGTCTACATAAGTATATTTTGTATCGCAATCAGATTTGCTACATAAGAGGAGCACTCAACTCCCGTAATCGCGTAAAAATAAAAACTAACAGTACATGGACCAGTAGTTTACCGGATTACCTTGAATGTCGTTGACTGAAATCTGAAATTTCCCTCCAAAGCGGAGCACTATCAAATACCTACAGCTACACCATCACACACAAATTATCGCCGCAAAAAAAGAAGGAATAGTTCGGTGTTGTCATTTTTTGTGGAGATTGGGGACAGCATTTTTTGGGGACGTAATTGTTTTTGACATGTCATTCAAAAATACAGTGCGCGTCGAGTTTATAGAGCCGACTTTTTATTCAAATATTTTTTTTAACAATTAAAAAAAAAACCAACTAATGGTCGGAAACAATTTTGTTAATTAGGACGCCCACACCATTTAACGAAATATATATTTTTAGAAGAAATTTATATAATTTTAAAATTTAATGGATTCGTCAATAAAGAAATACGAGTATATCGAATTCAAATACTTACGCCACAAAAATTATTCCAGAGCCGTTAAATAGTCTATAGGTCTCTATTGACGGCCAGGTTACAGGCCGATCGATGAGTTTTTTTTAGGCATGATGTTCATGCACTTGAATTGGGAAGTAGGGCTAGTTGTTGTATAGATTCATCCTCACTGTGCTTTGGTATAGATGGATATTCAAAGATAATAATAATCATAGTTGACGCAACAGGTCTCTAGGGACCCTGGGCCTAGCTTCTCACATCCATTGGCTTTGTGTGAGTTTTTAATTTTTGGATCGATTGGAAGGGATCTACAAATTTACGGTCAATTGAGAAGCTCTTTCAAGACAGTTATACTCTCGGATTCGCGAGAGATGGTGCAGTGAAAAAACCCTGAGTTGGAATTTGGGTTTTTGCGGAATTCGAACCTGGGACCCCTCGCTTAGTAGTCTAACACAATAACCACTAAGCCACTGCGCCTACGGATATTCAAAAATGCCTAGGTAATGTTAATGTACCTATGGGTAGTCGAAATCAATCCACCTCGCACTTCAAAGGTGTGCGATTGTGATCCAACATTTTAATTAAATAATTGGAATTCCGTTTGTTTATGCAATAGCACTTTTTTATGTGGAGATATTAAACTTAAATAGCACATATTACTCATAAACAAACTACATCTTTGTGGGCCAAAATATTTTGTTTTATATAGAAAATGGAAATAGAAAACACGTCCTAAACTTTTTCGGGTATGCGGGGATAGTCGGACACAAATAAAATACGTCATCAGCAAGGTAAAAGTATATGTTCAGGAAAGCAGAAAAACTCAGCAAAAGAAATTAAATTCAAAGCAGATATGTCATATCACATAGCAACTTTTTGTCATGCTTATGTGACATTTACCTGTCAAAACAAGCGTAAGCTACAAAAAGTAACACAGAATTTACAGCAGGTGGAAAGGTCAACCGTTGCGCAATATTCGATCCAAAAGATAAAAATTAAACAGATGGAAAACAAAAAAGTTTCACTTTTGATGGCAAATTCCGTGCAAAAGGTAGTTTGCTTTGTGCTGTCATACACACAGCACACACACATGTTCGCTTTAATAAACTTTACATAATTTTGCACAGACAAGAAGAAAAAGTCAAAACGATTTGCATTAATCACTGTGGCCGGTCAAATCTTAAGCAAACATTTACATTTTCTTTCACACGTCTAATCCCAAAACAATTTTATTTTCTAATATTTTCGAAGTTTTGAATAAACAACGGAGAGGATTGTTAAAAAATCAAACTGCTAATGTAGGTGCAAATTTACAAGTCGCCCTGTACGTGTAAATACGCACGAACAAAAAGCAAAAGCAAGAGCAACACAACAAATTTGTATTATGTACCTACATGATGTGTTTTGTGCAATCTTAACTTTCTTCCTTCTGCGATCAAAGTGATAGCCCTCAGATCAGATATTTCAGTGCCAACGGCAACCTCAATTATTTGGTGAAAAATCTGCAGTTAAATGGATGCATCTTGAGGTCTTTGAAATATGTTATTTGCAGGTGTAGTGATTTGCATCTGTTGGTTACGGCCGCCAGTGGGAAGTGCGGTAGAAACAAGAAAGGTAATTGAATGTATCAAAATCACTGCATAAAAATTCTTCTTTCCATTGGGTGTTCTGTGGTATCAAGAAAATATGTAATAATATAACTCTAGTACGCACATAACATTTCTTTTAGTCATATGAAGAATTAACTCTAATGCTTAATATCGGAAGTGAAAGTATGTCTTTAAGTATGTTAATGAGTGCAGTACTTGTGCAAGAGCTATACCTTTGTGATTGTGTTTAAAAGATCGGAAGCATTGCAATGCTCTCAGTTACAATGCGTTACGCATGCTTAAGGCAATAAATTGCAGGTTATTCAATTATTGCACATGTAAAAGTGGTTACAGGTCAATGCTTTTAGTTACAGTTTGAATTTAATTGAAATTTAAAGAGTTATTTCATCATCCTCGTAAATTTAGGGAATTCGCGTAATAAAAGTCTTTGAATTTAACGTCAAGGAAAGGGGGATGCTTACGGTATTCATACGCAGTAAAATTACATACTACTGCTCATGGTACCGCTTGGTTACATAAATATATAACTTAAAAACTTAAAAGAAAATATTAATGTATGAGTTCTTGTTTTTTATGTTTCTTACATATTACATATAAGTATAGTTCGATAAAGAGAGCTGGCATTTTTAAGAATTAAGCTCCGTGAAAATACACATCGAGGGTCGAGCTGCTATATTTAACCTTGCTTTTCCTATTGAGCTAGTGCTAGATAATTCCCATCTAAAGCTTTATTAGTAGCATTTCTTAATATCCCGACATTTTGGCATTTTTCCAGTCCAATGAATATTGGATTTTTGGATTTTGTGAAACCCCATTGTCGTTTGAAGTTCAATGCGTTGAGTTACGAGTACATTTAAATGTCCGATATTATGTAAGATATAGATATATTTATGTACGTAGTATACAACTTTGTACCGATAAGAAACTAAGGTCATTATTATTATCAAGGTATTATGAACGCAACCTTGAACTATGCAGTCATTACGCGATTTCTTCAAATGATAGAATTGGGAACACTGGACTTGAGCAAGTATATTTTCGTTATTATGATACTTTATTCTCAATAAATATATAAGCTATATTTATATATTTAAAACAAAGTTGAATCCCTAAAACCGCCCATAACTCGAGAACTGATCGTCCGATTTGAGCTATATTTTCTTTGATGTGAAAAATTCCTAAAAATGCATTTTCCATCATTTTGTACGGGATTTATTTTTTAAATTTTTATCGCAATGTCAGATCGTATTTGTAGAAAATTCTACATGAATTTTTAATTACTAACAATTTGCTTTAGGACTTTTTGGATTTCGGTAATTTGTGAAATATTGGTTAACTATTTCTTAATTGTTTAATGAATTTGTGTTTTCAGTTAGTAGTAATTCCGCATAGTTTTGTGCCTTTGCCAGTGATTGAAGTGCAAATTTAGTGGTGAGTTAAGTATTTAATTGCTTTTGATGGGAATTGATTTTCCACACCTATATTTTTTTCCCTATTTTGTAAAACGTAAAATATTTATTTTTGTAATCTCCAGTATGAAAATATTAAACCTAATTGTCACCGACACATTGTTTCGTAAGATTTTTCTCGACACTCATGGCTGATAAAAGTCTGCACTGTCAAAACAAAGCATTTTACTAAATGTGAGCGGAACACGAGACAAAAAAAATACAAGCAACAAAGTTCTTTAGCAAGGACATATAGTTCGTATTATAATTCTAATTCTTAATTAGTATCTTAAATTCAGAGAATATTTTTTCGCATTCTTATTCATTGGTATAAATAGAGAGGAATGCCACTTCAAAATTTACAAAGTGGGGTGAGCGTTATGATACTTTAACAATTCAAATGTAAGAAAGAAAATAAAAAGGATAAATTACAACAAATGACATTGATGCGAAGGAACTTATAAATTGTAAATAAAGGCATACATTCATGAAATACAGAAACACTCAAATAATGGAGCGCAACAAAATTTGAATTCAGTTGTGATTGAAAGAGAGAAAGATGGGGTCAAATTCTGTAAGGCAAAATGTTAAAACGTTTTCGTAGCACCAAGAAATTAGATTGTGTAACATAGGGAAAATAATTCGTGCGCACGAAAACACGTTTTTCTCTACAGAATCAGACCCCCCAGGATTTTAGTCTTTTTTTTGAAATACTCGTATAGAGCTAGAGATTCTAATGATACGTATAAATTCGCGAAGACTATTAAATAATTTGCAAGTTGTAACAGAAACAAAAGCTTCTCAAATTGGTAGTGCGAAAGAAGGCAATTGAACACGGTATACTAGCGTTGCTTGTGTGTCATGTAATTGACGGAGTTTGCGATTATCAGCGACCTTCTTTTCTGATTGATAATCAATTTGTCTAGCAAGCAGATTTAAGTTTCGTAGAAAAAGAAATTATGCTTTATTATCTTTTGCTATGTTAGAAATAGTGTTTTAGAAATGTGTATACGGTTTGTTTGGTAAAAGGGAGTGTACTATGCAGACAAATTTTCGAGAAAACTGTTTTCAAACAATATAGTGAAAGCAAAGCGTAGAGATTAAAGAATTTAAACTACGAATGAAGCAAATTCTACAAGAAAAATAGTTTTTAATTATTTTATTACTACATAGAATGAAACCTTTTATAAGAGGTGACTAGGGGACCGAGCAATGCCACCGCCATCGCTATAAGTTTCATTCGAAAATTCAAAATCAAATCCAAATAGTTGCAACATATCAAATACATAATCGGTATAATTTTTCGCAACCAAAGTTTTCCAAGAAAATGCAATATCGAGACTAGCATCATGTTCTATAACACACGAAGCGCCCTATCTTCTTGAAGTGATAATTTGTTTATAAACGATATTCCACTCAATCTCAAACAGAACAAATTTAATAAATTGTTAAATCTGTTTTTTTTTTTTAATTTTCATCAAGATTTGATTCACAATAGTTTCTGTTCTTCGTTCTGGTACTTACAAGAAAAAATTTACAAAAAAAAAAGAGTTCGAAGGCGATTTACCCGATAAACTGTTCCATACTGAGCAGGTGGAATATTAACAAATTTCAAATAATACGTTGCTTTCTATCTACATAACTTCTGGCGTGAGTTCTTGGACACGTTTTGGAATCTTTGTTGAAGGGGTGCGGTGGCGGGGGAAAGTCCTCAAACCGCCTAGAGTTCAGGCGTTGGTCAGCGACTATGACTATTAAGCTGTAGTCGATGTTAATTTAAAAACTCTTATATGTCTCTATAGATTTCGCAGCGAGAATCCAGTGACGCGTTGCTCAATAAAAAGATTTGAGAAACTACTCATCTTCTTCCTGAAAGAAGAAACCGTACTTCGGTTAAAGTACTCTGATGTGTTGTACTGCGTTAGTATATCGAATACCTAATCATAAAAATAATAATGATGGTTCTGGTTATTAGTGCATTTCTGGAAAACTCAAGTGATGAGTCGAACTCTTTTTATTTGACATTTCGTTTGGTAAGGACATATAAAATCTGCTTCAAGGGACTATCAAACAAGATAAACAATACTAATGCGAGAACGTATATGATAGCACTGAATCCAATGAACATAATGAACTGAAAATATAAAAGGGAACAGTTTCAACACATTGGTACAAAATTTAATATAAGAGCAAAGACGATTACTTACCACCTGTCCTTCCGTGGTATTGAATGGGACTTCGCCAGCTAAAAGAAATGTCCGAATTACAAACGGACCAATTATGAGGGAAGCATTCGAAAGTTTTCCGATGATGTTCATAAACTCGTTGGAAAATATATTTCGAAGAAACACTGCAAAAAAAGTTAATATTTTTATAAAAATTAAGACAGGGAAACTATCTTATAGCTAAAATTGACAAATTAATACATAAGTATCCTGGTGTCTTAAAAATAAAGCGCACGACTGGGTCGAAAAAATTGGTTATTTGATTTCTTATTCTATAAGGTAGATTTTTACATACGTACCTACGTAATAAAATAAAATAAACAACAAACTAAAATGTTAATGAACGTGCAAGTCTCATTCGAACCCGTCGTGGACCTTATTTTTATTTGGAAGTCCCATGTACGCCCATGTAAAGGCCGACTTCTTTTGTACGGGGTGAAATTGACTTCCTTATATACTTTCAGAACCCCCTTTCAGGATCGCGACCGATTTAACGTACGGGTGTTCGCAGATTGCTTCTGCCAAATTGTTGTAAATATAGTTAATATATAATGTAGCTTTTACCTCCATATTGCGTTGTACTCGCTAGAACAATCCAAAATATAATCAGGGTCCACATAGTATGCCCCAAAGTTATCACACACGCTCTCGTCAATTGACTAGCTCGAAATAACGTGAACTGATATCCAAACACGAAAAAACACATGATCAGCAGACAGGCAATCCATCCTGAGAAAAATGGTATTTCAGCCCTATTGAATTTCAAAAATTGGTATTATAATATTGTACACTTACCAAATATGAAAATCGTAACTCTTATCTGGATCGTTCCATTTGTCTTCTGAAGCACATAACCTAAGCACATTCCGAGAATGTATAATGGAATGCGTAGCCAAACTTTATCATAGATCAGATTGAATTCCGTCAAATCATTCACTATCGAATTATTGGAACTGTTAGGAAGATATCTACATTAGTTTAAATGAATTATGAGATAAAGTAATAGCAGGAATTAAATTTAAATACGAAAATCATATTTAGTGTCCAGGCTAGATTTAACGAGCTCACAGTGGCGAAATTTCCCATACTGCTATTTATAAGTTAACACAAGAGCATAATGCTAGCGGCCCGAAATTAATCGGTTCGAATTCGGATAGATCGAAAGACGGATTTGGGACATGCTCCATTGCACAATTGATGTTTGGTTCCATTAAACAGCAACAAAATGCGGCGAGGAAGCTTCGTCGGGCGGGCAGCGGGTTCAATCTCAAACTTTTTGTTATGTGACAATATATAATTACCCATTGAGGCCTACAATATATTTAGCGTGAAGGTTAAAAACGATTAGACCCTATATTCATATCTAATGAATTATTTGTAACTTTATTACCGTGTCGGCATTTGTGAAGGCACACACTCTAAAATGCTTCCATTCACAGTCATGGCATTCCATATATTTTTGTTCGCATACTATATGGACTCAGAAAGCACCAAACGGATTGCGCCTACATTTTTAGGCAATCTTCGGTAGATATTGTGCCGCAGTTTGCCCCCTAATGCATCTACATAATATTTGTAATAGGTATCTATCTAACTTAAATAATACAATGCAGTTTGCCATAGTACCTACCCTTCTGCATTATTCTCGGTTGACAAATAATTTGTATTTTTTCATTTTAGTTGAACTATTTCCACTTTTATGTAAGTAAAACTGTTCTAAGTCCGAATCCTTCAAAGTGTAAAACACTTTTGCCACTCTTTATCGAAACTTTAAATTCTACCCAAAAAGTTTTTTTTTGAAAAAAAAAATCTAAATGAAAACAAAATGCTAAATTCAATAAAAAAAAAAATATAAATAGATATTAGATAAGTAAGGAGGAGTTAGAATTAAAAAAAAATAAAAAGAAAATGCTCTCTCTATCTCTGATTTTCAAAATTCTGCAACAATAAAAAAAGTTTTGGCAAATGTTCAAAAGCGCGCTTTTTAACATTTGAAAAACAGAATTTTTAAAACATAATTTATGCAGAATTTTGTAAAAATAATTTTGACCCATTCAGAATCGATTTAGGGTTAACTACTAAGAATTGTTGTAAAGTTAAGGCGATGTAATAAATTATTAATAGAAAATTATGTTTTTTTATTTAAATTGTCCTCACCAAAAATTCGAAACTGTGTAGTTGCACAAATACATAACGTAGTTCATTGCATTAATAATAATTTAGGCACTGGCTGACCAATCTCCAATCACCTCTAAATGTGGTTGCGCCGATTTGGTTGTATAAAAGTTATGCCAATCAAAGAAAGTCTTGTTGCAATGTTAGTGTGTGGCTTACCGGAACTGAGTTACTCCGTTGCATGAGCATAAAACCTGTTAAGGGGTGTTAAGGCAAATCTGTAAAGGGTTTATGCATTGCAGCTCGCCATTGGAGTTTTGCTTGCCATTCTTGTTTGTTGCAAGAGAAAGTGGCCACAATCAGCATCAGGACGAAATTCCAAAGGATATCGCTAATTTGTGCTCACGCCCCCACAGGAGAAAGACGACATAGGCTATAGCCTACTTTGCGAAGGATCAAAATGTGATGCACTCAGTTCAGTATTGTCCTCGACAGCTTTCTTCCCAGTTAATTTTGTCGTTTGTATAGACTTATAGGTATTACCTTGTTTAAGTAGCGCCTCGGTCGTTGTTAAATTACAGGAAGCAGACAAAAGATGAGAACTTTCTTCAACTTTAACATGATTACTTATTGTTACTTTATGTAATATCGAAGAACACGCCTTACTGCAGTGTCACCTCCTTCCCATCGCAACTTTTCATGATTGACGATATTGATTGCATCTATAATTTTATAGCGTCTATGCTTAAGATCATTAATAACATCATTTCGATTTGTGTAGTCCGCTAGCTACTACAACCCGTAAAGGCCTTTCCGCCTTATTTTCCAAAGTAAACCAGTCGACCCTCTAAGCATAATTATAGGTCACGAGGGTATTGTATTTTCAGAATATCTTCGTTACCACGGTGTAAAGCCACGTCAATGAAATCGCATCATATGGTGGAATCAGCCGAAGTACCTCTTATATTTATCCAAGGCCAATACTTCGAAGTGATTGAATATCGTTGATTTGACGATCTTGATTTAGTGAATTCGGTTTTGTAAGCGATTGAAAAGATATTTAAATTGTTTCCCCTTTCAATATTACATTGTTGTGGACGGATTAGAGCACTGTGAGTAATAGATACGTATTTTAAACGTGGGAAAGCTAATCGCTCACATCCATGCATTCATAGATTTATTAAACAGCTGTAGTTACCTAATTTTCAATAATGGTAAGCCCGAAAACTTTCCTTACAGGACCTAAACTCCTTAGCTGTACTCCAATAGTTTTAACTTTTAAAAGGTCAAATGAAAGAAGCGAATCTCAAATTTAATTAATACTATCTGTCAAGAGTAAAATTAATCTTTCAAGTTTGTGAACAACAAGAGAGTGTAATATAGTATTATCTAGGTGTATGCTATACTCACGTCCCATCCAACCCGTATTGATTCATTTCCAGAAAAGTCGATGCCACTATAGATGTTGTAAACACCGCTGAAAAAATTATTGCAGCATATTTAGGATGAATCTGTGCGAGTAATAACAGCAAAGATCCAGCAGCAAAGAACTGGATTTCTATAGAGATGAACCAAGTCCATGGCATACACTGAAAGAAAATAGATTCTTATAAGAACTTTAAGTAGCTGTATGCAAATTTCATTAACAAACCCTTTCCTCCAAGGGAAGAAACGTTTCAATGTACACAATGTTCCGCCACTTGTTCACTTCACATCTTTCGAAATCATATGAAGGTATCTCAAGCACCGTATTATAGTGAAAATACTTTGAAGATAGTTCCAGGGCAATCAGTATAAATGCATACGACAGACCAATACTGAAAACAAAAAAGATTAATTCTTATTTTTGAGTTAAATTTTCCATGATCGATCAAACTTCTGAGATGAGTGGAGTAAGATGTAATTATGTCTACTTGTAAGCGGCTAGGTATCTGCAATCAGAAAATAACTTAGCCTTTTCATTGATAAAAATTCTTAAACATTTC
The DNA here is from genome assembly GCA_949126925.1 of Cheilosia vernalis. Classification (NCBI taxonomy): domain Eukaryota; kingdom Metazoa; phylum Arthropoda; class Insecta; order Diptera; family Syrphidae; genus Cheilosia; species Cheilosia vernalis. The sequence continues at coordinate 27,382,689 of OX421360.1, read as the reverse complement.
TGATAATAAAAGAAAGTTTATACAAATTTGGCTTTAATTAAATCACACTTAGCTAGAATTTTAGTGTGCGCGCAATGCTCCCACCACAGTCTGCAGTAAATGCACCCGAACCACACCACCTTGTTTATTCAGAATCAGATATCTCCAAGGCGGACGTTCAGGCATTCGCCGAAGCTGCCATTATGATGTCAATGTTGGCAATACCAAATGACGATATTACCATATGTATTGACAGGCGGCTAAAAGAAGTTTATGCTTTTGAGCTCTGCTGGTTTCAAGACACAGGGACAAAATCGGTAATAAGATGGTTGACGAATTGGCTAGAAATAAATTTGTAATGAAAAAAGACCGATCACTTGAGTCGATAAAGGTTCATAAATACATTAGTCTGGATAGATAAGGTCGAGTAACCACAAAGAGGGCTGTATGAAAACATCGAATTCGACGTCGAAAAAGGCATTACAATTTGTCTACAAGGACCTAAGCTAGTATTGCTTTGCTCTATCTACCCATAAACCTAACCAAAATCGAATGTATGAGTAGATACTGCGCTACTTGCATTTATGAAACAGTTCCATAAATGGCAGGCAACGTAGGTACATGCCAAACCGTTTAACATGTAATGGTCTTTGAAGTATAGGAAGGGATGCCCTTTGTACAGCCAGTGAAAGTCTGAGCTGTTTGGATGGGAAACTTACGTTCCTCGACGACGTGGATTGAAGGGAATTTCTGGATGGTTATTTTTAAACTACTTTTAAGAAAAAAACATGAAAAAAGAAAGACGAAAGTGTTTCCGCCAAATTCGGTTGTATAATTATGAGCAACAAGAAGCCACAATTGTGCTTTATTGATCTTTATATACATTTTTAATTGGTATAATTTAACTGAATATGCCAAAAGAAAGTATGGCCAATTTTTGATAGTTGGAGGTAAATTCAAATCGCGATTAGAGTTTAGTACACTTCATATGAAAAGCAAAACATGGTGTACATAATTATAGTTAAGATAAGATATTCTAATATTTAGACTATTATGCGAAGAGCACCAACATCATTTTTATAAAAAGCTCAGTGGTTAGTATGTGCTGACCTAGAAACTAGGTAGTGCAAAGTTTTTATTTTATTAATAAAACGCCGAAAAATGACAACGGTTATGTGTTGAGGGGTTACATATAATTATAGAGGTATGTATGTAGGTCGCAAAAAAAAAAATATTGAAAAAAACAGTGGCAGCACTTCAAAAAAGTCAGTCCATATTAATTTTACATATAAAAACGTACCACATATTCCAGTAACTTAAGCTTAAATATCAATTTTGTTGCAATCTTTAGAGACGTTTTCGATCAAATCAAACTGGCACGAAAATGTTGTATGGGAAGTGAGGTTACCTTGCAAAAAAAAAACACTTCCCGAAGTCCAAAAACTCCAAATCCGAGGTTTGAACGTAATCCGGGCTATATTTTCGACCACAAGTGATACAAATGTAATAATTTCTTTATTTTGCCCCGAAAGTAATAAAAACAAGTCTTTCCACATACCTACACAACGTCGCATCCACTCCATAATAAAACATTGAATCCATGCAGGGCCATCCTATGGCCTTATAAGATTACACTATTGGTCACTTGACAACAGGCCAGCACAGTCAGACTGTATATTTCACTAGCGGACCCTGCAATGTTTCCCTAGTTGGGTAAATATGAATGAATAGATCTATATTCCTCATTCTCATTCGTCAGTACATTAAATTTTTAAATGCATGTCATGTTCTCTTTTAAACGATCAACACCCTATATGAAAAGTATTATTATGGATAATAAAAGAAACAAACGTAGGTAGCATAGTTGTGGGAATTAGATAGATGTATGTAAGGCCCAACTTTAAAGTCATTGTATACTACCAGGCGCAAGTCTAATTGAGATGTTTTCTAAATGGGGTACTTACATCAGTAGGATTGTTTTATTGAAAAGCAAAGCATTCTTCAGTAGGTACGCAATTACTAGAACATCAACTTAACACTTGCTAGATTCACTGGGCACTTATCCGCTTTCCACCCCACTGAGTAACTGAAACCTAAACCTAGAAACACAATCAAATATAGCTATATCAACCAGTTAATGCAACTTTATCACAAAAGTAACTGTGAGTCTAAAATATTTCATTGCGCATTCGTCTGTTTTTTTCTATTACCTACTGATTCAAATGGTATACACGTTTGAGTACCGATGTGTAATGTGTAGCTCAGCTTTTGGATGAAGTAAAAAATTGATGCGGCGAATTATTGCTTAATCACAATGTCAAGATTTTATGCATTCATTAAGATTCTTGAAGGTAAAGTATTGCACCCCATTTTCGACCACCGACATTTTCTAAAACATTCATTATTTTTGATTCAATCAATCAATCAAAAACCAACTAAAATTCAAACAGAAAGTCAAGTTAAGTAAAAGCTTGCATACAAAGTCACTTACCTACATATTTTGTTTGTAATAATCGTCAGAAGATGTACCAGCTGTTCATAAACATTCCAATTGCCTTTCGGTATCACTTTGAAGAACGTGTATGTCAAATTAGATCCACTGAAGGAGCACCAAATAAAAATACCAAAAAAAAAAGTTTATAAATATTTATAGGTATAATGTAAACTGCAAAGTCGTTGTACGCTACCTGATGAAAAAGTATGCATCAAACAAGTACGTTGTTTGCTTTCTAATAAACTGTCGAAAGCCTGTCTCTTCTCTGTTGTCGAAGCTGTCTCTGTTATTCGAAATAAAGTCCATTTCCGCGCATGTATGAGCGTATATCAGGAGATTCGTAAAAACTGCTAGAACACCATTCATAGCGGTCTGCGCATCGTGTTCTCGTTTTAATAGCTCGAATATAACATTTTGTAGCGATACAGCAGAACTGATATCATGCAAAAATGTGGGCTTTGGAAGGCTTTTACCTAAACAAAACTGCATGTGAATCTGTTAGCAAATACAAAAACCATAGGGAGTACCTGCAGCAAGGCCATTCTCAACAATATCCAATCCTACAGCTGAATGTACCCCAGTATTAAGAGTAAATGTAGCACTATGGACTGGTGTACGGTCCGCAAATTGGTTAACGTTTAAATTCACACTCTTTCGCAGCTTCTCGTACTCCTCAATAATGTTGAATTTCCTATCGAGCTTACCAGACTTAGCATTCGCTTGTTTGGGTTCTTCCATTATTGGGCAGTAATTGGAAAAGTGGGACAGCGTAAACATTAAAACCGAAGTTCCAATGATAATTCTGAAATAAATAACACCATATAATATGCATTTGTATCTTGTTGATATTTAGATATTTATAAAAGCAATTATGTGTATAAAGTCTCCAGCTTATTATGAAATATGAAATAACTTTTCAAAATGAAGGACATAATATAATTATGTTCTTCCAAACTGGAAACATTGATTACTTTAGAGAATAAGATGTATAAGAAATTGGACTTAATAGGTTTCCATATAGGAACCAAACTGTAGCATTCGCAACAACTCGATTATGCTTAAGTCTTAATCTTGGCACGAATCACCGATGCATTACTGTTGCATTTTTTTAATTGGTTAGTTTTTATACAAACTTGACGGGATTAAATTATAAATTCTAATTTCGAAAAGCAAGCCCTCTATTGAAATGAATGAGTGATAATGGTTAAACCGACTTTGTCCGGTCAGATTTTCCCAATTAACCAAAGCTGAATGTGGGCATGCGTTAATCCTCGCTTCTGCCACTCGATTGAATACAAGCAGCAACACGGTTGTACAAAACGTTTTGCTTAACGATGCAGTCCATGATCGTTATTTTCTTTTTAAACCCTGTTGCAAGTGTTTGTCAATCCTTTGAATCGATATTTTCTCCTTTCCATACAAAATTACATTTTCAGACATCGACCCTAGTAGCTTATGATTCGAAGTTTTGATTAGAATTTTTTTTTTGTAGAATGAAATGAGGTTAGATTGGATAAAACTAGGAAGGAGGTCCTAAAACCCATTGTGATTCCCTTCATATAGGCAATTAAACAAACCCCAAGACAATGACAATTGAATTCATGTTTATGACCATGAAATAAAGTAATAGTTAAAAAAATTAGAATCGATCCAATATTTGTGATGGGCAAAACTAATCCAATCCATTGTTATTGATTCAATTTCTCTATCCCAAATGAAACTGAAAGAATGCAGTTTCTCGTTTTCTGAATGAAATGTCAAAGTGAGGCGGCGGTAGCGAAATCTGTCATTCAACAACATAAATAGTTTCGTTCTGTGAAAAACTGCGAAAGTTATGTTGTTTTCTCTTTTTAAGAAAAAATCAAATTTTTTTTTTGATCGAAATTGTTTTTCATGTTCGATTTGCCACAAAAATCAATCTTATTTTTGATCTCAGATCACTTTTAAGAAATCTAAAGTTTTTCGCAGATTTTACACATACTTTCACTAACACCAATGGTTATGATTATGACACACAGCGTCGGCTATGAATTGTTTATCGTTAGAAGCAGTTAGAAGGGTTATACTTTTTTAACTGAATTATTTATTTTACGAGTATGGGATCGATTTTTTTTATTAAATTGTTTTGAAATGCATTACTAAAAGTGCGAAAATCAATTGAAAGGGATTTCGAGTGCAAATGCAAAAATGTTTTTTTTTGCTGCCAACCCAATACACACAAAAATTCATAAAATTCAGATTTCATGTTTGATTTGCCGGCAGAAATCTGAAATCGCAGATCAAAATGTGAACAGCCAAATCGAAAACGACATTAGATTATTTGGATATTGTTCATTCAAGAATAGGTACTAAAATCGCGTTTAAATTGGAGAGTGGGATTAGGAGGGTGAAAATTTGGAGTTATAAGTATTTTTTGATGCGAGATATAGAAAAAATACAAAAATACTAATTTCCTAGCTTTATGCGGGATATACTTTACTACCTATTGTCATACCTACCAAATATAAACAAAAATTTTCATCAAAATCGGTCAAACAAACACCGTGACACGAGATTTTTTTACTCCTATAATAGAAGATAGTTAAAATCTTTTTTTTTACAATTCCGAATTTCCGAGCTCCTGCTTTTGATTCCCAGCCTTTCGTACTCCGTGCTTTTAGATTTCAGTCAAAATACTATTTTGCAAAACAAATGTAGTATCTATCTATATAAATAATTGCTGTCAGTACCAACTACAAGGGTAGTTGATAGCTGATCCGGCAGATGGCAGATTAAGAAAGTAAGTAATATATTTTTACTTAAAAGTCAAGTACATACACGATTGTGTAGAATCCCCCGTCCTGTAGAACATCGAAATTCTCCTTCACTATCCTGTGTTCGATATACGATATATTCTTAACAATATGATTGCTTTGAAACATGAATATATCAAGAATTTGAAGTAAGTCATGATCGTTGCATGATTGCGGCAGGCAAATCATTTGATGTACTTTTTCACTCTGAAAGGAAAAGAGGAGAACGTGAAAAGCTTGCGGAGTAAAAAGTCTCAAAATAATTTTTGGTTTACCTTGTAAAAATGCGAACTACTCATTTCAATGGCATATTTAGCCAGTATTATTGTCACCGGGAACGGAACGACTGTAGTGTTTAGTCGCAAATTCCAGTGCATACCAAGCATATCCTTATATTCTAACTGCAAGTCACGACAGAGCTGAGGATTATGTATTCGATAATTATTACCACTATAAGCTCCTCCACTGTAGTAGCTTGTAGCATCGTATACTGGAAAAAAGGAGTATAAGTGAAGATATGGTCGGACTTTGAACGGTTTAATTTTAAGAGGTGTCCAGTGTCTATGAGAGTTAAGGTGCCGTCACAGCATGCAAGTAAAGTGCTTGCGTCTAGTGTTTTTAAAATTCCGATACCAATGGGGCATCGTATGTAGATAGAGTGATAGGCCATGGAGAAAACCCACACCCAGTAAATGAGGAACCATTTCCACCACCCAGTTTAGGCGAAGTTGCATATATAAAGAAGCTTAAGAATAACCAAACTGAGGGGTCTCATGGCATACCAGCAGAACTCTTCAAATATACGGTGAATAAGTTATAGAAGGGCACTTGCACCAAATCATCAACAAAGTATGGGCGGAAGAAAGATGGCTACGAACCACCAGCTAAATATGACCCACCTACAAAAGGGGATCCTTTGTCTTGCAAGAACTATTTAGGACGATAAGCAGGAAAGGATAGCTAATACTACTCGTAGGTTAACGAACCCAACACTCTCCTTGATGGTTTTCACTAAGTTTATTAGAATTTTGTAGAAGCTATATATATAACAACATAGCCAGGCGGTTGTAATACCAAAGTCTCCGCACTATTAGCGAATTCGTGTCATGCTCTAATAACAGGTATCAATAATTCGGTTGTAAAGACTTCAATAATGGGCAACTAGGAACCTCTTTATAGAATATTGACTTAAGGGTGATGTAGTTGTTATTAAATGCATAATTTCATTCAATTTCATTATTAGTTCGTACCTTTATATTTCTCGTTCTACGTTCCAAAATAAGTGGAACAAACTCCGGTTCAACGAAGAAATCAAGCCAGCGTAGCAAAGAATATGGCTTTCAAAGAATGACACCACACACAAGAACCAACAAAAAAAAAAAAAAAAAAAACAACCAAACTATAGAAACGAAAGGGGGATCACTATACGACAAGATAATCTTTCCATATCAATATTTATAGCCAAAATTATTTATAAGCGACAAAAAGTATTGAAATTACAGCCGTACTTCCACTGGAGACAATGATGTGCTTTTTAACAAGGACTCTTACCTCTTCGGATATAAAAAAGTTGTCTTTCTTGACATATCAGTTTACCATCTAAGTGCCTTTGAAATTATGTTCTATAAACGTACGATTGCCTATAGATCTGTACTTTAAACATTTATTTTCTAATAATCATTTTGGTTTTCGCTGACAATACAATTATAGGTTCCTTCAAACAATATGGCTGTTGTAGTAACTTCTTCAAGGAAATTTAATTTCTTGTAAAAATCTTAGGAAAACACGCTTTTGCAAAACTCTTTTAGCAACATTTTTTAAACTCACTTGCTGGACATAAATTCAGAGAAATACAATTCACAAGACAACTTCTAGTAACTACTTTAAAGTGTTGTCGATTCTCCGTTATTCATATAAATATTTCAAAAATTTTAAAGGAAATGCTATGGAACAACCAAGTAACTTTTCATCCCCAAATGCAACTATACCACTTCTACCAAACTTACGTTTGATTGCCCAAATAGAGCCTTTACGTAATCCCTCTAAATAATTGTAAGTGTCTTTTAAACAGTTATCACTTATATTCCATCCTCTATCGTTGAACTCAAAAAAACGAACCATGGAATAAGGGCTAAAGCCCTCAAACACGTAGTTTACACTCGTTATTATTGCACTGTTCACGTGCGAAGCTCTCACAAAAAAAGAAGCAAACAAAACCAATTGCACTTGCTGATTAATAAAAATATGCATATTAGCTGTCCGAGAGTAGACTAGCGCGGTCCGGAATCAATCGACGACTGCTGCAGTTCTATGTGCGCTCAAAAACGTTTGATCAGTGTTAATAATTCCGATTGATTTACTCACTGCTGAATTGATACTTTCATTTGTTAAATATAAATATGAATCTGAAATGAATCTTAGTAAACATTATCAGAGTTTAATCGATTTTCTGGTACATATTGCATTTCTCGAGGCAGAAGAAAGCAACTTGATTAGTTATGTGCATGAAGACGTATATACTAATGTGCGTTCGCAAATGAGGTACGTGATGTAGGATACATTAGAAGTAAGAAAAAAATAGGTGTTTTAGAGAAAGCACACATCTTCATCGAACTCGTTGAGAAAAATTTAAATAGGTATGTACTTGGGATTAATTTTTAAAAAAAATATTACAAAATAATAAAATTGATTGACAAGGCTAAAACTATATTGGGGGTTTGTTCATTCATCTTTGTCGTTACGTTTTTGGGGTGGGGATTAGAGATTTATTTTAAGTCATAACCAGATGTTTTGAAATAAAATATCAAAATTTACACCCCTTTTTGAAATGGGTAGCATCTCTTAAGTCCTTAACTTCCCATAATCCATTAACACAACAAAAAAACGTTTCTTTAAGAGGGTTTTTTAATTGGATGCGGCCATTTAGTGTTATAGGAATCTGTCTCATCTGATTTTTATTACTCAGCCTCTTATGCAATCACCATGGCGAGTTACACGATTCAGCAGTAACTGTTCCTAAGCGTAAACATTATTTTGGGATCATTTTACGGCGGGCCCAGAGGCAATTCAAAGTGAACCTTTCAGCTTTTGGTTCGAAACGACCGGTTCGGAAACAATCAGCACCCAATATATCAAGGGAATGCCAGATCGGCTGAGAAAATTGACACGGTCCATAACAGTGTACCCTCTTGTGGATCACTAAGTGGCATAGTGGCTTGCGCATTGCATCCACAAAAAGTTTTCGTCAGTAATTTTTTTTTTTTTTTTTTCAAAATGACGTTGGTCACTCCATCTCCATCAACAGCAAGCTGTATAGATAGCATTTGACGTATAACAAGAACAAAAACTGAGCCTACTGCTAGTCTAACTACTTGTCTACATTAACAATAAGTTTAGATTTGGTCGTATCCTTTTTAGAATTCTCTAATGTTCCTGAAAAATGTTGCTAGATAGATTGATAAAAATTAAAAAAAAACACTGAATGATATGAGACACTCATGTGATAAACTTTTTATCTTACTAGGAGAAGAGCCCTACATGTGGATAATATACCGCAGGTAAGATTTATTTATAAGGCAGAAGGCAGAAGGCACATGGGTTGGTTTTATCGTTTAAATTTGAGCCCATACAGAGAAATAAAAAATCAATCCTCTCCTCCATCAGATTAAAAATACGGAAATTAAAAATTGTGTGGACACAGAAAATGACGTAATTTAATTTAAAAAGGAGTAATTGCCCCAAGACAAAATTTTAATTAGTATTTTATAAATTGTATTGAACAATAAAACAAAATAAATTTAAGAAAGCGTAACGAACGACTACAATTATTGGCAACTTTGGTCAACTAGAACAATTTTATTTAACATACCAATTTAAGAAAAGATTGCCAAAAACTACAATTATTGTCACTTCTTAAAACAGAAAAGGAGTTAAGTTTTAGTCAATGGTCTGCTAATCTATATACATACGTTTTAATAATTAGTTTTATTTTAAATTGTAATGTATGTACAGTACCGATATATAAGTATATATTCACATACATTTTTTAATGGACTTTAATTTACTTTACTGTTTAAAAATACTTAGTTTTGTAAATGCATTAATATAGCTTTAATATTTTTTATGAGAAAATAAACAGAAAATATATACCTACTTCTGTCATATTTTTTTAAAATAAGAGTGAAAATTAGGAGTTGATCTTGGGATCCTGAATTTATTTGAATCAGTTTTTTTTTTTTTTTTTTGGAAATGTTTGCACTTTTCATATCAAGCAAGACTTTTTGAATTTGTTTTCGACATTTTGTTTAAACTGTAATTAATGGCAGTTGTATACTACAACTATGGGCACTTATAAAAGTACAACTATGATGATGTCATTATTGGCATACCCACTGCCCTACCCAGCCTAGATAACGCAGCTTTTCTCGGACCCAATTATTGTCGCCCGTTTTATTAACAAAACAATAACTTTTTTAACTAGATATATTTAAAAACGACCCATGGTAAAAAATAGTTGAATTAGCAAATATGAAATAAATACATATCAAAAATTGTGGGTGGTAATAATTGTAGTACCTTTTGTATTAAAATTAGTTCACAATTTGATACGAATTTAAAAAGTGCGATTTTAAGCAGATATAATTGCTTTTTTTTTCTTAAGGTTCCTATTTCTATATTGACGAGTTCGTAAATTACTTACCAATATCATGTTCAAAAAATTTTTTATTTTGAGATGTCATTCGATATAGGTAATGGAAACCACGTTTTGGGGACGTCCCAGGTGAGAGGAAAAATCTTTTTCATTCCTCAAAACAACAAAAATGTTTTTTAGACAATTTGAAAGTAACAAATAAAATAAAATTAAAACTTTAGCGCTGTATGATATTGGAAACCCGCCTCCAGTCCAATGTATACAAGGTGATCCATATTCAATACAGCCCAATCTTTGCTAATCTTGGAAATATTGCAACTTTCAGAAATATCCCCCAAAGGTCGAAAAAGCATTCAACATATCATGGAACTCGGATGAATAGAATACGAGATCGTATGGAAGACAAAGGAAGCATTAATTTGTATTATAGGTAGTATGTAAACACATTGATAGTTTTTACATTACCCCACAAGTAGGTATTTTCTAAAAAAATATGAGCGGCTGCCACTGGGGTCTGAAAGAGTATACAATTTATTCAGCAAACATTGTTCCATTCGCATGGCTTCCACTGTATGAGAAACCAGTTCTAAATTAGTACATACCTTCGGTGCTGCTATTGTTTAGCAGATTTTCCCAACCAAGAGCATGACCTGCTATACCAATTGACAAAACACTCTCCTTAGGTAGGCACCTCGCACGTCCCACCTATATGCTATATATAACTTTCCCAAGTATTACTCACCACTAAGTAATTGCTTGCAAAATCGACCGGTGGAAAAAAAGTTCATCGTCAGCACATCCAAGCAGAATGTTTTGTTTGGCGCTGATAGCTAGCAAACCCGCAAACACCTTCATCTTTTCATCAGCCGGTTGCTCTTAGCGCGTGTATTCAATTTGATTAATGTTGCGTTCCGTCATCTCGTGTGCACCGCGCAACGTACAACAATATAAGGGGCATCTAGTTTGAATGTATTTTTAACGAACGTTTTTATTCAGTTGCTTCTTCAAACCACATCACGAATAAATAGACACAGTCAGAGTACTTTGAATTGGGCTCCCTCAAATCGAATTTAGTTCTCTGGAAAGTTTCATCCCGCGCGTTACGTGCTCGATTGGTGCGTTCTTCTTTTATTTAACTTCAGTGTTTAATATAAAACTCAAACAAAAATTTCTATGAAAAAAAAAACGAAACAATCAACTACATACGATAAACACGAAATCAAACATTTAAAAAAAATATATATAGAATGTTGAAAGTTTCCTTAGCTTACTTCTAACATTACACTATAGGAAGTTTGGGAAACACATTCTTAAAAACGTTAATTTTGGTGTCGTAATGTCGCCCGGTTTTTTTTCATCCTGTGTTCGAACGGATAGATTTTTCAAGATTATATAATCGTGGCCTCTCCATGTGAGGGAATAAAATGAAAGGAGATTATAGGCCTATCGGCCGAGAAGGGATGAAAATAACGATTTTCTTATTCAGCACATACACGTGCATGGATCATTTTCGCTAGATTGACTTAGATTATTGCACTTTTTATATCTATAATACTATGTAGGTGCATTCATTAAGACCGTCGGTCGGTGATCCCCTCCCTATTCTCTTGGCTACACAACTTCCGTGTGTAGAGAGCGCGGCAATTGAAGTATTTTAGGTTTTCTTTTCGTGTGTCGCGTGTTGAGAATATATTTTTTTTTATTGCTCTTAACAATTTTCGCGACTTTTTCTTAATCAAAACCTGACTGCACCATCGGCAATTTGAAAATTAAAATGTGTGATACAGAATACGAATTATGAACAACGAGTATGCTATTTATGTAATAATTGATTTGTTTTTTTTTTTAAGAAAAGGATCAGGAAACTACGGCGAATTTGTGCCCAGTAAAATTTGCAACACCCCCAAAAAAGAAAAAAAAAATCAGTATCGAACCGAATTTTTGTTGTGTAACTTCTTCGCCGAGAGACACCAAAGAAAAAAGAATTATCGAAAATAAGGATATAGGATTCCTATAGTGCATCTACAAATTCCATCCGAACTATCCAGAAAAGTTTGTGTTATATTTCTGAAGAAAAATTTTATTTTTGTAAAATCCACCCTTGTCAGACTGTGCCGTTCAAAAGATATACATATTTTCTTTTTTGACAACTAGTCCAACGAACCCATAAAAACGTAACGTCTGCTAAACTGTGGTGTTGGTGAATGTAATGGCGTTTTTGCGTTCTATCTACCGTTATCGCACAACTAATATAGTCTATAGCCATCATCGCCGCGCTAACATTAATAAAGGATACGATCCATCTGTCGTAGTAGCTTTGAACTTACGATTATTAGGACTAGAGCAACCCAGTAAAAATTATAGTAGCTGCACCGCACTCACTACAAACCATGAGGATGTATTAAAATTCAATACTCAGAGTCAATTATTGCAGTCGACTGTCCGCTCAGGATACGCAAGTGCACCACATCGTCGAAATGTGCATTCAGACGTCAGTAAGCGAGGCCCTCAAGCCATACCCGCGGTGGACCAGAAGCACCAGCAGCTTTCTAAGAAGCAACAGCAAGACAACTCTCCACAGAGGGATCCATTGGACGTCAGCTTCAGCGATCCGATTGCGTCGTTTAAAAGCAAGACAACTGGGGAGCTAATCCGTGCCCTGGTTGTGTACATAATATGTTCCAGTCAGTACCTCGTTGAGCATAATATGAAGGTAAGACATCAACATTCTTTCAGAACCTTTCTAGAAATGACTTTTTAATTTTGCTTCGTCCTTTTTATACAGTCACAAAAAGGGATACTTTGCTGAGCGTGTTTTTTTCTTAATCGATTTCTTTACCTTCGTAATTGAACTCGCTTATTACTGCGCAAGTCGCACTCTTTCGTCCACTTATCCAACACTTTTGCAATTTCTTATTTTCTAGGCCAAAGCATAGAGAAAAAAACTTAACGAATTCAAGTTTCCTTTTCTGTGTACATAATATAAATATATAAGGAATACCTTACTCTGTGGGTTACTTTGCAATCAAGAAACCGGAACTTGTTCAGGGAGCTAAAAAGGGTCAATTACCGGCTTTGCTGTTCTCTCACGATTGTCTGCTTCCCCAGTTCCCAACCCACCGGTTTCGAAGAGAAATAATTAAGAGGTCTGCTGTTTATCTATTACACTATACTTCGAGTGTAGGTATATGCGAGAGGAGGAACGAATGGACAAGCCCCCAACAGACGTACGTAACCGCTTGGCTCTGGCAAGATTTACAGTTGGCATTGAATACGGAGTGACACTGCTTTGAAACTTGTGATTGCAATCAGGTGGACTTCTTACATGTGCGGAGATTTGTTGTATCTAGAAGCTTTGACGTCATAGTTCATAGATAGTCTGTCACAGGGTGACACATGCGGCTTTTTGCTGGCTAGATTCCATGGCAATTGGATAGAAGCAATTAATAAAATCATATTATACCATTTCAGATGCCAAGGGTTGATTAGAAATAATATATCTGGGAAATTAAGGCCACATTTTTAAGCTCAACATAATTACACATTATAATTTTGTTTTTACTGCGTCACATTTCGCGTACTTTTTGCAAAGTTGGTCAAATTCAGTGGAGATTTTTTTTTGTTATCAATTTGTTGATTAATCCACTATAGGGATTGAGGGGTGAGTGCTTAAGTGCGCACCCTCCATGAGTATCTCAATCAGCTATCTTTTTCCCTAGCTTTTGCTCGAGATAATATTCTTTCCACTTCTTGCAACTTCATCGTTTACACCAAGTTTGATTCTTTCGATAACAGAATGGCATAGCGTCTAAAAATTAGAACAGTCAACCTTCTCCTACTCCTGAATAGTCCCCAATGTACCTAAGCTATTTGAAACTTTTGCATCTTGTGATTGAGAACGTCAATTCCATTCCAGCCTCCAGTACATACCTGATTTTACCTCGGTGACGTAGTCATGCAATTAATTTTAAAATGAAACATTTCTGTTCACGGTAGAGTTCGCTGTAGGTTTTCTCAACCTTGTTCGGTAGTACTTTGTAAGCCCATTAACCAAAAAACTACGCGTACCTATACATATTCGTAGTATACCTTTCATTTTTAATAAATTTTTTTTTATATCTACCAATTATTATTTTAAAAAACAAAAAAAAATATTTTTTTTTGTAGATAAATAGATACGAGTATAATATCTCTGTTATAAGCAATCCGAGGTAGAATGTCTTAATATAAATTAAAACGCTGTAAATTTGTTTCACTCTCTTTTTCCCTTTTGATTTTTGTTGAAATATTTGCAGCATTTCATTTGAATGACGTGACAGTATGTACATGTTAACCCGCATTTCGTATTTATGATTTTGCCGAGATTCTACCCCAATAATAAATAGTTTGGACGGCATGATAATATGACATGACACATGGCATGTTCGCAACACTAGATATTAAATCCATTTCACTCAAATTTAAGAACAAAAACCGGACTCGAAAGAGAATTTCGGCAGTGTTAGAATAAACAATTTTAAAGTTCTAGCAAATGAAGCTAACTGAATGTAAATATTGATTTGAAAAACATCACACATCAAATCTAAGATGCAAATTAGCATTCGACCGATGTCTTAAACTTAAATTAGTCCTGTGTTGCTGAAAATGAATTTCAGTATCTTCTTAATATAATTCTACTGTACGTGTGTATGTCAATGAACTCCTTCTAAACGTGTGGACCGATTTGAATGAATTTATTTGTATGCGTTTGGGTGGCGCCCTGCATGATTTAGATTCACAAATTAGCTGCTAGTTAATATATAAAAATCCAATAGGTGCCGTTCGTTTTCTAAAACAGTTTTGTCGTCCATATAGCATGGCTAGACACTAAATTGAATTACATGAGCTACTTATTAGAGGCACTCAGACATTGTTGCCATATTTTATTACTGTTTAACGATTTCGAAAGTGAAATCCGGCAAATGAATGTTCTACCTAAACCAAAACGCATTTGTGAGTGCTTGCGAGCTAACAGCCTGTCTAAACTTACCTAGAAGCTGTTTGATGATTTTGATGTGCAAATTGTTATGATAGAGAGACCATTATTGCTAAAGAGCTACTGACTCCATCCGACGTATTAAATGTATTTAATAGATACTCGACATTCTTGAAAGAGTTAAATATTACTAAATACACTAAATATAGTTAGATATAACACACTGACGATTTAAAACACCCTGATATATTGAAAGTGTCTAGACCAGAGAGGGTGTTAATTTTTATTAAAAAACTAACACGAGCTGTTAATTAGCTATTATCAGCTAAAAACAGATGTTTAAACTTACATCTATCAAGTTGGTAGTTATCGTATGTTTGCTCTAAAGTCTAAACAATAAAACTTTCTCCATCTTAAAATTATTGTATTTACAGTGTATATGATTTGGGGAATATACTAATGCAGTCAAAATCGGTTATCTTATAACGAACTGGAGAATTTATATCCGGTGTTTCGTTATAACCCATATTTCATTAAGAAGTGAACAACCTTTTTCTATTTTAGTAAATCTTTTATTTTATTTATGACTAGCGGCACCCCGTCCTCTTCGCTAGATGCACTCGTATCAGAATATATTCCTATATACATAGATAGCATTCAAATTTTGTCCACAATTCAGATGGATTCGATGGAAACAGGTAGATAAAATAATCGCAAATAAAGTTCCAATTTTGTATGGATGAGCGACAGCTTCAGCATCTGAAAGTGTTTGTTCCCAATGAACATCATTGTCCAATAAATTTAACTGTCGAAATGATATATAAAAATAATTTGTATTGTGTTTGTCGCCAATGTTCTCTGCAATGCGTGAACCGATTTAAATTCTGGATTTCCCATGAAAGGTGACGTTAATACCATTGTTTGTAAGTATATACGATCTTTGTGGGTGTACTGGTTCATGAGTTATAGGGGTGTGGAACCTCCCATTTTATATTTCGAAAACCACCCATTCGATTTAGTTCGAATTTACATACAATCTTAGATATTTTTGTAGGAGTATACCGGCGAAGATTGGTCAAAATCGGACAAAGGGGCGTGCCACCTCCCATACAAAAAATGCATTCAAAATATTCTTGCACCGAACGTAGTCGTTTGAAAACCGGTTCTAAATCGTGGTGCCACCAGTTACAAAAAAACGCAAGGGCTCCGGTGGTGGATGTAATTCATTTAATTTAACTTGTCCAGTCACCTCATGTAACTCATGTTTAAGCTTCAATGCCATACAATTACTGCAGTCATTGATCCAATTTAAACTTTCCCATTAGAAACGTAATCAAAGTTTGCATCATAATTGAACGCTGCACGCTCCAAAGTACATCGCAATACGGACGTAGGGCTTGATTTCGAACAACCCTACCGCGTGCCATGAAATTTCGACTTCGAGTAGTAAAATTGTTATTTGCACGCAGCTCGTTGCTCTGGGAAGCTCTAGATTAAATTTAAATTACAAATTAAATTAAAATTACAACGTCTACGTGCCATTTTGTGTTTCAAAATGTGGCAACACCAACTAAAATTTAAACAAATAACATTTGATTTAGTCGCAAAATAAAATCAAAAATTGAGAATCATACATACCTACCTATACCTACAATGTTTATTATCATAAAAACAATGCGATGCATATAAAGTAAATTTGCAATGAACACATTAATGTAAAAAACACGAATCTGAAATAAAATTGATTAATTTGATTGTACCTATTTTTGTTATCTGTCCGTGAACTATATACTTACGTGGTAATTAGGTAATATTTAATAATAACAAGAATAAAAAAAGTTAGTTTAAAAAACCAAGAAATCCGACTGACTGTAAATACAAACATACGCACAAGACACTCTACCTAACTAATTGACAATTGGAGACTATACCTACACAGCTAAGAAAAAATCTGAGTAGAATGGCATTCAACAAAATCATTGCAAGTGGTCCATATTTTTTTTTTTTTTTTTTTTTTGATTTTCGAATAACCAACAACTTTTGTTTAGCAGTTCCGTTTATATTAGATCCTACTAAAACCGTTATTCGTTCCGTTAACATTTTACCTCCAACGCATTTTTCACCTTTGAATAAAAAGAAAATAAAGTGTCATGGGCGCAGTGGCTTAGTGGTTAGTGTGTTGGACTACTAAGCGAGGGGTTCAGGTTCGAATCCCGCAAAAATCCAATTTCCAACTCAGGGTTTTTTCACTGCGCCACCTCTCGCGAACGTCTGACAAACATCCGAGAGTATAACTGTCATGAAAGAGCTTCTCAATTAGCCGTTTGGAATCGGCATAAAATTGTAGATCCCTTCCATTCGTTCCAAAAATGAAAACTCACACAAAACGAATGGTTGCGAGAAGCTAGGCCTAGGGTCCCTACGGACCTGTTGCGCCAAAAATTATTATTATTATTATTATAAAGTGTCATTTTGTAGAACAAACCTGTTTCGTCGATGTTGAAGATTTGATCATCTGAATAGCCCTCTCGCAGCTTTGACCAAACAGCATGCAACCAATCATCCAATTTTTCCCCAACCCTTTTGCAAAGTCCTCCGTCTTAGTTTGTAGAATTGGTCCGCTTAATGGAGTATTCAAGTTGCTTTTGGCTTCGAACCAGCTGCACAAGGCAGCATCCATGTCGGGATGTTGACTGCATCAAACTTTATTTATTTGTATGTTGGATTTTTCAAAATCCTTCGTAATTTTATCTCGGTCTTTTAAAATGATAGAGATTGTTGAAGCCGATACAGAAAACTCTTATTGGAAACACCAGCTTCGAGCCTTGATATTAGTTTATATTTTTCATTAATAATTGTAAAAATTCTACGTTTTGAACTCATTTTCAAAAAAAAAAAAAAAGACCCATTCCCGTTTCTCTCATAAACCGAAAAAAAACCAAAAAACAGATGCATGAAATTTACAACGCCTACTTAATTTTTTATTTTATTGTCCTGTTCGTTATAAATAAGCGATAGGTTTTTAAACTGTTGTTTCAAACTGTTGGCAATAACCGAAATTTCGTTATAATCGATTTTGAAGTAGGTAATCAGAAATAGCCAATATATGACTTGTCAAAAGAAAATTCATGACCTTTGAAAACTCAAGTGCTACAAATTTTCTATGAAATTGGGTTCCTCATTTCATAGTTTTCCTGGAAACACTACGTCTGTTTTCGTCCAATTTGGTCAAACTCCATTTTTGCAACAAATTAGCAGAAAAGACCAAAAAACTTTGCCTGTTTTGCAATTTCGAAGGTAAAATAATAGTATAAATGTGAAAGAGAAAACATTATTAAAAGCTCATTAGACATTCACTTGGATTAGGTACGACACAGTAAAAACAAGACTTACATAGGTATTTTGTTTGTCATACCCGGTTTTGATTAGATTTTGTTTACAAATGAAAAACTGCTGCTTTTTAGTATGACAAATGACATTAGAGATATAAACAGTAATGGATTGAAGAATTCTTAAGCATATATAATATATAGCATTTAATAAATAATTGTTAATTATTAGTGAAAAATAAGTGTGACAATTAAATAGTTTTTAATGCACAAAACCCATTAAAAAAATTCACAACACATACATTGGCTCTTCTTATACTTGGAAACTTTCTCTCAGTATTCCATCACACTAGCCTACTTACATAATTTGCTTTGCATAATGTGCGGCTTACTTAATATTAAAAATACATTAAACAAGAGCTCAATAAATTCCGTCTTAAGCGACATTACAAAATGGACCTTATCCAATTTAGTGGAGTTTAATGTTTCTCAGTCTGACTTAACTATAGAAAAACCCGAAGAATTTGAACAATACGAATGTGAACATTCCACATTATCAAACTCTATTTGTCCTCCTCGTAACATTTAAGGTATATCGTATGTCATATAGGTTTGTACAGTCAAAATGATTATGAATCGGATCATCCTTTTCGTCTACACAAATTTTTTTGCAATGATCATGTAATGAAGAGCAGGGGATTGGCAGAAGCAGAATTAAACAAAAAAAAAAAGACTAGAATCAGATGTATTCGAAATTCGAAATAAATGGCTTAGCTAAAATTTATTTATTATGGTGTTCGATTGTTGTAAAGAAAATAGGTATGATTAAAAAACAATGCAGGCAATATCTTCAGGTCTATTATAATTTATAACAAAAAAAAAGGCCCTTGAGTATAGCTTAGAAACATTCCAGGCGACTGCGGCCATTCCTATTTGAAAATACATGACTCTAAATCTGCTCCATGGTAATCTGTCACCACTAAGGCCCATTTTATTCACTCGACTTCCAGTGAATAAAATAGGCCTAAGTGCTACACTACTCAACAGGTTGAATATTAGGGGACCACGAGAAGATCACGAGTTGGGGGCATCCGCATTTTATATTGCCTCTGATTTAAACATCATCATCTTCATCAGATATTTGCGAGAGCAAGGCTAGTTTAAACAACTTTTAAGTTTTATATTTCTTTTTCTTTTTCAATAGTTTATCGCACTAAACATGGAGCCACTGCGCTAACTTGGTCTTTTGCAAATCCAAAAAAAAATACTTCTTATAATATTCGAGTTGTTTTTATAAGAAAACACGTATATAAGAAACAAAGTTTCCTATATAAAAACAACTGATATAAGAACCAGAGCTCCAAGCTGTGACTTACGTGTCGGACCCAAGCAAGCTATAAACCGATAAAACGAGCAATGTAAGATCAATTCAAAGTTTTGACATCTTATATCAAATTAAATCAAAAAGTAAAGAAATTAATTGGGAATCACTTACACTAAGCTGTGCTTTGTCACGCCTCTGATTTCGACATTATAATTAATTTATATCCTCCTACGGTAAATTTTATTCTACCGTTTAGCGCTGTACAGTGTATAACCCTTCCAATTAGTTTCCATTCAACCCTCATTGCTGCTGCGTTTATTTCTATCGGCATTTAAAATATATCTATGTTTTTACTGGTGTATCGTGTAGCCACGCAGAAATATGTACATTTCTCATATCTTGTTTTCAATTTTAGTATGTATGTATAAATCTATCTATAAGTATATTCAGCAAATGTACGCGTATTTTTGACATAGTTTACTAACTAAGCTATGCTCCGACCTCCGAGTCTAGGTACCCCCATTCTAGCAAAATGGCAAGTTAATGCAATGCGCTTTGTCACATGAATCATTTCATAGGTAGCTGTTTGTATTCTTTTATAAAGTGCTAAATTTATGATTGCGGTTGATGAATTGATATGTATACATAGGTATGGATATATAGTTGCTTAGATTGATGATAATTACTGCGGTCATGAAACTGGATGAATCGGAAATTTTGCGAAACTAAATACATATAATTTGAAAAAAAACCTGTTTCCCCACATTAAAGATTGTTATGAAATCAAAGAACATTAGTGCTTAGATACACACATAGAACTCACACCCAGCAGACGACTGGGAGAAGTTAGGATTATTTTTGGAAAAATTACCTATTAAACTGGAAGCCACTGAGTACACATAGATATAGATTTTGCTGGCCTAAGTGAGTCGTTAAGCCAATATAGTCGTTAAGCCAAATATCTAGAAACGAATTTGATTGTACAAAAAAAAAATATGTGTTTGCTCTTGAATAGCAGCACATGTGGTTTGGAAAAATTGGCATTTTAGAGATCTTACAAAAATTGTGTAAAAAAAATTGTAAGCAGATTTACTTGGAGCCTACCTAAAATTTTCCCACTATAGTGCCATTTGTTTTTTTTTTTGTACAATACCCCACAGCCCTCACCCCAATAGCGTAAATAAGAGAAGTCTCCACCCAAAAGGAAATTTTGAATTTAAAAAAGTGTAGATTTGTTATTATAACCGCGATTTGAATATTTTAAACTATTTATTGCTTGAATTTTCTTTTCACTAAAAAATTAACTTTTTCGAATTAGGGGGTTTTAGTTAAGAGTTAATTGGATAATATGAAATGTTTTAAAAACTATAGTAGTTGAAACTCTACGGAAATACAGTTCTTTGGCACACAGAAATAATAATGAAATAAAATCTACCGGTTTATTAAAATGCATATAAGCCAGTTTGATAAATAAATATTTTTTTTTAATAAAGAAAAATATACATAGTCTATAGCTTATCTTAAAACTTAAAAAAAAACATGCTAAACCAAATTTATTATAATTTTAAAATGTTAATTCAAGAAATATTGTTTCCGAAATATCTCTTTGTAGTCGATTCTCCTCTTAAATTTTTTTCTATGAGGCCTTTTCGAAATTCTGATACAAATAACCGTCGACTACCTACTGATTGATCCAAAAAAATTCTTCAACGGTTATGATATGCTCTATTTCTTAACGTTGGTTTTGAAAGGGGAGGGGTTTTTAGCAGACTGACTGGTTGCAGTGTCCTTTGCAACCACGAAAGTGTGTGTTAAACAGATGCCCTAGAGATTCATCACGGATTTCGTCGAAGTCCCGTTTGTTGTGAAGGATGAATGATTCGCTAGATCCCGAACCTAATTGCTTCTGGTATTTTTGCTGACTGAATGCGCGGGTTCATATATCTGTGATACAGTGTAATGTTAATGTAATGACATCGACACGTTAGCAAAGTAGAATTGGAATTGGCTCGAATTCTTTTGCTCCCCATGCTGTTAGATTTGACTTTCCCATGTTTCTTAAAGAATGGTTACAGCCAGATATAATGTCAAATTATAATTAAGCTGCAGTTTTCTGGGGAAAAGTAAAAAAAAAAAAACAAAATGCAACACCCAAAACAAAATACATAACTTTTACATTATGTAATTTTTTTTTTTGCATAATAAATAGTATCTACATAATCTATCATTTTCATGTTATTAAACCATCTTTACTCGAAAGTTAGGTACCTAGTGTTAATTCGTTCCAAAAAATGAGCATCACTGTATTGCACTATTGCCCCAACTATTTATTTTGTATTAAATTATTAGGGTATCTCACGACCTTTTTTAAGAAGATACTAGTCTTCCTTTATGGTTTGTTGAATTCCAATGGTCTCATCAGCAAAGTATATCCTTGTGGAAATGAATTGTGCCCGGTAATTCATTATTTGTCTTTGCTTTAATTAATTTGCTTCATATCCCTGCTTTCGTGTATAAACGTTAACAAAAACAAAAAACAAAATTTAACAATTTAAAAAATCAAAATTTCAACAGCTAATGAAAGTGGCTCAAACCGTGCTGGGAACTAAATTATTCACAAAGCTAATGCATGCAACATTCTATGGGCACTTTGTTGCTGGTGAAGACGAAGTTAAAATTGTACCCACTCTAGAAAGGTAAATATTGTATTTTTTGAACTATTTTACTAAAGATTCTTCTTTTCTTTTTTTTTTTCTTCCATATGTTGTTTTCTGCATACAAACAAAAAAATCGTATACTTATTGCTTATTTGCTTATTCAATGTGTGAAAAAAAACAAAATGTTGACCCTAAAAAATATGAAAAATAAATATAATTGCTTAAACCCAAAATTAAAACAACAAATAGTTTATGAAAATCACCCGCGCCTTGATGGGCAGAAAACTATTTGAGCTCCTCATGAAGTCAACATTTTATGGACATTTTGTTGCCGGAGAGGATCGTCATACAATCGTACCTACATTGGAAAGGTTTAATTATGTTTTTTTTTGTTATTAATATTATTTTAAATTTAACGACAGGAATGCGTTTTTTTTAAGTCGTTTCGTTAAATGTGCATGTGCATTTGTAGTTCATTTCATCGGAAGCATTTAGTCACAACTAAGAAGAAGAAAATTTGTACTAAAATGTTAAAAATAACTTTTCGTTTAAACAAATATGAGAGATATACATTATACATCTGCTGTTTTAGCTGATCAGTGGGACTCATTTGTTTCAAAAAATTGCGCTAAGCTTATTTTTTTTATAAGTGCACAACTCTCATTCTTTAGTTGTTCTAATAAGACTAATTCCAGGAAGCATATGTGAATTGAATCCCATGTTTTCGATTGACGTATATTCAAAATTAAAACCAGAAAATCGAACACAATTCGGACACGAAGTATACCAACTTTGAATGCGGGCAAGAACGTCCCTATTCAATGACATAACCGAGTTTTAAAAACCGCTTCTATGAACAATGACAAAAAAGAACCGGAAAATCAATGTTATTCTAGAAATATGTTCTTAGCACGTAGAACCATGAGTCCACTATACCTAAGCAGGTACATTCATTTTTCACGATTTTTGAAAGTATAGTATTTTTTTCAGCGAGTGTGCTTGTTTAACTAATTGATTCTAATCCATATTTATAGCAAATAAAATTGTAAAATAATTTGAGATGTTTAGCAACAGCCACAGCTAAATGACTAAAAATAACTAAATAACGAAAAATAAAAAAAAATGCTAAAATCACGCATAGGTAACTTTATTGTATTCATTTTTATATGAATCGCACAAAATATTCCCATTATTATTTCTAAAGTACCATTTAACTATCGATCTCTTTTGTTTTTTTGTTTTCACACTCAACCAAAGAAATAGATTATTTTCTGGCATAGATCGCATTTTTACTTTATTAAAATATTTTCCATTGATATAAGTTCAAGTTCCGAGTCCAACAATCATCGTTTGCTAAGTATTAGCGATGACATTCATTCGGAAGGATGTGCATAGCGGTGCTTTTGGGACTAGTGTACGTTTAACCTAAAACTGGCCGGCATGGTACCCTCTTCTACACAAAAGTCAATTCATTTTTAACTTCTTTCAAAACACTTGCTTAATTAACACATTTCTGGCTAAACCGGTAGATTCAATAAAAATCATCATCATTCCTTCACTTCACTTCACATTTTTGTCGTGCCGATTACTTCTTACGCCGTAATATGTAGGACACAAAAGTTTAACTTCCAAAGGATTGCATTTTTTCTTTCCTTTTGGTTCAATGCGTATGAATTCGGTACAACCAAAAGAACGTCCTTCTTGTCCTATTAAAATTCAACCAATTGCTAGCCCGTTTGTGACTAATTGTGAAATTCACCTTTCATTGGTGCCGTGAAATAACGCCGAGAGAAATAACGCCGAATTGGAAAACTCGGCGTTATTGCGCTTTCACAAAGTGAAATAACGCCGAATTTTAGAATTCGGCGTTATTTCACGGCACCCCTTTCATTTGGTGTTTGGTACCTATATCACCAAATTTTTTTTTGAAATAATGACCTTTTTAGGTTAAGTACCTACAGCTTAACCGACAAATTTATACACACAAATTCTGTTTGTGCAATTAAGCAGCAAACAGTTGCAAAACATATTGTATTCTTCGAATAAACTTTCATAGTTTTTAATTACGTGTTGAATATACATTTTCCACGATAATACATTTAGCTATTGCTAATTGTAGGGGCTTTTAGGATTTATGTGATGTTACTTTTTTCCTATTTCTATTTTATACATATTTATATTATAATTGAATTATCATATTATATTGAAACTTTTTTATTACGACTTTTGTTCAAAAAGAGAACTTACGCTTAAACTCATAACCAGCCTAACAGTTGACATCGATAAAACATTTTAGATACGATTTTTGGCAAAAAATCAACTCCTAGTCTAACTTATAGGAAATAAAGCAATAAATTTGACTTTAAGTTAGAAAGTATATATAGATTGGCGTCACCACTGACTAAGTCAAATCTGAAATTACAAGCGTTTTTAATTTTTGGAATTTTCCCTTGCTTTATGTATATATTAAATCATAACAATTTTCCGTTAACGACAACTTGAAGCTCTACTCTGATGAAACAATAAAATTGAGTCACAATAGCTCGCAGCGGTTGATTTTTGTTAAATTTTGTTTATTTCTATGAAATGCTAGGTGGAATTTCGAGGTCTATTATCGAGTTTCTATATACCCTAACAAAAAAATAAAAACTTTGAAATTTGCATCGAAATCGGCTGAGTAGTTTTTTTCCTCTTTGATTCGCAAAATGTTTCAAATAATAAAAGTCGAAAATAAAGCAACTATCCAAATTAACCGCACTGTGTGTAATTCGATATTTCAATACATAGAAATTATTCAGTTTTGTATTCGTATATACATTTATGAAGGTTTAAAGTTTAATTTTATTTATAACGCTCGAAAAGATATTAAATTACCGACTTGACTACTAGTATCAGAATGGAAAAAAAAAATCTAGCCATTTTAAATAATTTACTTTAATTGGGGCTCACTTTATTGTTGTTCGTTCATATAAACGAACTGATTTCAGTTTGGAGATTTTTCTCTATTGTGTTTATTGCTTTGATTTGATTTAATTTGGTTGTTGTTCTCCAAAGAATATGTGTGGTGATTTGTTCTATATGCTTTAGTTTAGACTAATATTTGCAGAAGACAAATGCTCAGTAAAAAAAAAAAATGATATTGGTTTGTGAGTTTCGTACAAGTTTCTGATGTTTAAAGCTTTTTAGTTGACGCGAAAGGCCTGGGTGGAATTTCGTCTGACCTAAGTAAGTTAGTGGAGAGTTCTCCATCGCCGTTCAGCACAATCGGAAAAGATTGGCAAGGGTCTTGAAACAATAGGCATGACTCGTATTAAGAGAGGCTGCTGATGGTGGGTATCATGAACATAATAGAAGAACTCTCCCGACATTGGCCCTGCTGCATCTTCCGAATGTTCTATTTTGTACTTATTTCTATTCCGACTTACCAATAATCAACTGTTGTAGTGAAGAAAAATCTCCACACTTTCCAAAAGCTCTGCAACAATAAATAAATTTAGTTGCCAGAATATCGCAAACAGTAGGGTCTAATTTCCATTTTGAGAGAGCTGTCCTTATTTCGGGTATTATAAATAAATTCTACTGTCATTGTGAAAAGGAGTGATGTCAGAAAATTAAGGTACCTATTGATAATTGTAGAATTATAATTCCCCGTTATTCAATCTGAGCGATTTTAAATATAAACTTAGATAAGTTAATTGTTAACGTTTCGGGATTTTAATGGTTGTGATAAACCAATGCAAATGGTTTTTAGGAGGCCTCTACCCAGAAGTCGAGCAAAAGTGCTATAAATGGCATTTTGTTTCTCTTATTACTGGAGCGATTGAATTGAAACTGAATGCATTTGAAAAAACAGAATTATTATATTATATTGTTCTTTATGAAAATATTCGATCTTACTTACTTACTTAAGGTGGCGCTACAGTCCGGGGTGGACCTGGGCCTCAACCAACAAGCGTCTCCAGCCAGCGCGATCTTTAGCTAGCTGTCTCCAGTTTCGCACGCTAAGTTGGTTAAGGTCCCCTTCCACTTGCGTGCGCCACCTGAGTCGCGGTCTTCCTCTACTGCGCCTTCCCTCGGGTATGGATTCGAAGATCTTCCGGGCCGGAGCATTCGTGTCCATTCGCTCTACATGACCCAGCCACCTCAGTCGTTGGACCTTCACTCTTCTGACTAGGTCGATGTCGCTGTACAGCCCGTACAGTTCGTCGTTAAATCTCCTTCTCCATTCACCGTCAATGCAGACGGGACCAAAAATAACACGAAGAATTTTTCTCTCGAAACAACCGAGAGTTACCTCATCCGCTTTTGATAGAGTCCATGCCTCTGCGCCATATAGCAGAACTGGGATGATAAGGGTCTTATAAAGGGTCACTTTAGTTGTTCGAGAGAGGGCTTTGCTACTCAATTGCCTTCTTAGCCCAAAGAAACAGCGATTGGCAAGAGTAATTCTACGTTTAACCTCAGCGCTGGTGTCGTTGTCTGAGTTCATAGCGGAGCCTAGGTAGACAAAGTCCTTAACCACCTCAAAGTTATATCTGTCTATTGTGACGTTCTGTCCGAGCCGTCGGTGTTGGGTGTCCTTTTTAGTTGACAGCATATACTTCGTCTTGCCCTCATTAACCGCCAAACCCATCTTCGCCGCCTCAGTCTCAATACTCACAAACGCGCCATTAACATCACGCTGCGTTCTGCCAATTATGTCAATGTCATCGGCGTATGCGAGTAATTGGACGGACTTTTGAAAGATAGTGCCTCTGGTGTTGGCGTTTGAGTTTTGCACTATTCTTTCAAGAACGATGTTGAAGAAATCACATGACAGCGCATCGCCTTGTCTAAATCCTTTTTTGACATCGAAGGTCTCGGTAAGTTCTTTACCGACCTTGATGGAGCAGCGTGCATTCTCCATCGTCATCCTGCACAAACGGACGAGTTTGGCAGGGATGCCAAAACTAGACATTGCTCTGTATAGTTCGTCCCTATAAATGCTGTCATATGCGGCCTTAAAGTCGATGAAAAGGTGGTGGGTATCGATTTGAAGTTCCTGGGTTTTCTCCAAGATCTGCCGCAGTGTGAATATTTGGTCAATGGTGGACTTTCCTGGCCTGAAGCCACACTGATATGGACCAATCAGGTTGTTTACGAAAGGCTTCAGGCGTTCACACAAAACGGCAGATAAGATCTTGTAGGCAATGTTTAGAAGACTGATACCTCTGTAATTGGCGCAGTTCAGAGGGTCTCCTTTCTTGAGGATCGGGCAAACAATGCTGAGGTTCCATTCATCGGGCATACTTTCCTCCGACCATATTTTACAGATGAGTTGGTGCATGCTCCTAACCAAGTCATCGCCTGCCGCTTTGAACAGCTCGGCGGCTAGGCCATCTGCTCCAGCGGCTTTGTTGGACTTCAGTTTAGATATAGCTATCTTCACCTCGTCCAGGTCGGGTGGACGGTATTGTTGATCCTCATCGTCCAGGTTGAACGGTTCATTCTGCCTGACAGCGGAATTTAAGTCGTCATCGCCGTTAAACAGTCTGCAGAAGTAGTTCTTCCATATCCTCAGCATCGACTGCGATTCTACTACGATGTTCCCTTGTTCGTCCTTGCAGGCTTCGGTTCGGGTTCTGTAGCCTTGTGAAGTTCTTTTTACCCTTTGGTAGAACTTCCGAACCTCATTCCTGTTGTAACATCTCTCTATTTCATCGATCGCGCGCTTCTCATGCTCTTTCTTTTTTCTCCTTAGAAGCCGGTGTTCGTCTCTTCTCTTCTGCGCGTAGAGCTCACGAGCAGCTCTGGTCCTCCTTTGCAGCGCCGCTTTGTATGCCTCTTGCTTCGCTGCATGTGCTTGCCGGCACTCGTCGTCGAACCAGGGGTTTCGTTGTGGCGGTCGGGTGAAACCCAGCACATCAGAGGCGGCGTCTCTGATGGCTTTTTGGCAATGTTGCCACTGGTCTTCAATACTTGATGCTGGCTGCATAGGACCTCTTGAGAGATTGAGAGAGACTCGATCGGAAAAGGATCTGGTGATCTCTTGCGATTGTAGCCGTCCGACGTCAAACTTCCTCCCAGTATTTACTTGTTTTGGCGGCGTTCGGGATATCCGAAGGCGTACCTTGGCTACAACAAGGTAGTGGTCCGAGTCAATGTTGGCCCCTCGGAACGTTCGGACATCCATAATACTGGAGGAGTGCCTTGCGTCGATCGCAATGTGGTCAATCTGGTTGACGGTTGATTGATCAGGAGATCTCCATGTGCCTTTATGAATATCGAGATGCGGGAACCGCGTACTTGCTATGACAACATTTCGCCCCGCCGCGAAGTCGATCAGCCTAAATCCGTTATCGGAGGTGGTGTCGTGTAGGCTGCACCTTCCGACGGTACTACCAAAGATGCCCTCTCTTCCTAACTTGGCGTTAAAATCGCCTAAGACAATTTTAGTGTCATAGCCAGGGCATTGCTCGTAAGTGTGGTCCAAGAGCTCATAGAACCTTTCTTTGGTGTCGTCGTCTTTCTCCTCCGTGGGGGCGTGCGCGCATATTAAGCTAATGTTGCCGAATTTAGCCTTGATGCGGATTGTCGTGATGCGCTCGTTTACATAGTTGAAACTTAAGACTTCTTGCCTA
This sequence comes from Cheilosia vernalis, assembly GCA_949126925.1. Classification (NCBI taxonomy): domain Eukaryota; kingdom Metazoa; phylum Arthropoda; class Insecta; order Diptera; family Syrphidae; genus Cheilosia; species Cheilosia vernalis. The sequence continues at coordinate 27,353,868 of OX421360.1, read as the reverse complement.
AGTCTGGCGCCAACGACGAATCCACATCCGAATAAGCGCTGTTTTTGTTGCCGATAGCAGTCGCCATAATAGATATCGCAGTTTTTCATCTTCTTCTTGCCCGGGCCATCCCATCGCACTTCTTGGATGGCGGTTAAGTCTGCTTTATAGTGGTTCAGGGCTTCCGCTAATTGTTCGGCTGCACGCGGTCTGTTAAGGGACCTAACATTCCACGTACAGATCCGAAATTCGTTGTCCTTTAATATTCGATCACCTTGTACATATAACACGAAAACAAATTGTGAAATTTTAACTATGCAATGGGAACAAATGCAATAAATTCTAATAATGTTTTAGAGTCCTAACGATTCTGTACATTTGGTCAAGCTGGCAGTCAACTATTCCTCGACATGGCCCATATATTTCTTCTCAAGTGTTGTTGATTGCAATTAAAGCTACACAACTGCTTCTCGTAGCAGTGCGTATCAATTATGTTAATGAAAAATACAAAAACAAAGATCTAAGACGTTTACGATGTCACTAACGTCTTCTCAGGTGAAATGAAACGATTGACAAAATAAAAGTTTTGATTAGTTGGCGTAGACTTATTTTATTTTATTTTTAAATCTAGAACAAGATTTTCGCTGATTACAAAGATATTAGTCCAAGACGTTTCACTCGTGACAAAATCCTGGCCAGAAGCACCAAATACCAATCATCAGACTCCGCTACTATGCTACGGAATTGCCCTCTTTGCATTTATCTATTTACCTCTATCTTCATATATTGTTTGTTTGTGGATTAAGATAAAGATTAGTATCACGTTTAAACTACTCACTTTTTCGATAGGGCATACATATATTTTTTATTTCAACGAAATCGGCTTAATTCAGAAGGTCAGCGAATTTAATTTCATTGTTGGTCACCCACGGCACATTTATCATCATCATTTCCATTTCATCTAATAAGTACTCAACAATTTACCATCACTCCAGATAGACTACACTACTGCTACAGCCAAGCTAAGGCCGCGATAGTGTTTATGCATGCGCAAAGGGAATTTTCAAATTATAGAAGATAGCACAATGTTGTTATTTCGATGAAGGGAACCCTCTTCGGATTTCAATTAATGAAGTCATTGTTCGAAAAGCGTTATTAAGTTAATATGGAACTACGAACTACCACTGAAACATATAACTAAATCTATAAGGACATTAAAATAACAGCACGAAACAAACCGTCGATTGAAACAGCAGAAACATAGGTTCAAAGTTGAAAATAGTTTGCTTGTCCTAGCACTTCTGCATCTGCAATTAGTTCATTTTTTAATCTGTTCTCCATCTTTTGGGCTGATAGATGCGTTGTGACAGTGGGAATCATTTGCTATTATTACCATAATATGACACATTTGAATACGACTAAATTAAACACTACACGCAAACGCTAAATGTTCTACCACTGATGATACAGAAGTAAAAAAAATTAACCTCGTTGATATTCGGAATCTATTATAAGTTCTCCAACCAATAGTGTTGATACAATAAGCACAACAACAGCGGCACCTATCGCATTTTATTCAAACTACTTTATATGACCGAGTCTTAGTGAGCTTTTATCTAAATAGTTTCAACCTGGGTATTTACTTGTTTAAATATTTAATTTTCATCACACAACTTCATTAACCCAAATAGGCAGAGGAAATTATTTATATTGGAGATAAATCATTAAAACTCTCATTATTTTCGCCACAAGTTTCTAACTAACAACACTGACTGCATGTAGTCCGGGCAACTTGCATAATTTCAATTACAATTTAAACAGATTATTTTTCATTAAAATTGTTTTTTTTTTCAATTATTTTAAATTCATTTTTTTTAAATTCACTAAACTGGTATTTTAAATATACTTAATTGACAGACTGCGCTCCTTTGGAGTCAAGCCTATTTTGGATTACTCAGTTGAAGAGGATATCTCTCAGGAGGAAGCAGAAAAGCGTGAAGTTGAGTGAGTTTTACATTTTTTTTGGTACTCTTCTCATTCATGTAATAACTTTCTCATTTTTCTTAATCTAAGATCATCTGTATCAAGTGTGGGCGATGTGCAAGATGATGGAACTATGCCTCAATACCATGTAGATAAGTCATTTGCTGATCGGCGATATAAAGTCAGTAGTGCTCGTACTTACTTCTATCTAAATGAGGCGACCTGTGAACGCAATATGGAGGTTTTCATCAAGTGTTTAGAAGCTGTTTCTGGTAAGTTTGTGTTTAGTAGATATTATTTTCTATAAAGTTTGGTAAGTAGTTTGTAAATAGGGTTAACCATAATAGGCGTACTTCAACTTAAACGAATGTCCAGGGTTATCGTACTGTCGCTTTTGCTGCAAATTTCGTCATCCTGGCTATTTCCATATGGTCTTTTGACAGCAACACTTATTGTAGACATAATTTACTAGGCACAGTCGTTTGGCTTAAATTGGTATTTCTATATTTAAATTAGATAGCAGTGTTAATTTTGTTAATTAGCTTGGATACGCAAGCATTTTCCCAAATAGTGTGCAAACTCGTAACTTTAGATAATCGAATTTTGATGCTTGAAAGGCGGGGCTGACTTGGGTAAATAATAATTTTATCCTAGTATAATTGAGCGATTCTAGTCCGGTTCATTCGAATTAGTTTTAAATAACCGCATAAAAGCTCACACCTTTTTCCGACGACAGAAAATGTTAACGACTCTAACTACCGAATTTGTCTCGCATTTGTTTCAGTTGTCTTAAGCCTATTGTGGTGAGACCTTGACCATTTTTATTTCCACTAAGTTCGTTGTATGTTTCATTTAAACTGATTTATTCGAACCAAAAACTGTAAATAACTAGAGATACAGAAATAACTGTCTAAAAGTTAATAAAATTCAGAACGAACTATGTCCCAAAGCTATTTTATTTATCTATTCTACATATTACTACGTCAAAACATTCAAATGGCAATTGGCCAATATTTCATGAAACAAATTCTTCATAGAATTGTAAATAGATCGTTACTATGACCATTACGACAAATTTGCCGCGAAAACAAAAACATTGTGCGTTCGGTAAATCGAAAATCAGTGCATGTTTTCTTTTCAGTGAACTTTGACAGTTCAGCATGTGCAAGAATGACATTCAAATCTTATGTGCATGGACGTTTAATACTTATGTCGTTTTCCATTGGGACCACCACAAATCTTTTTCAGATCTCAGATTTTACGTGGCGAATGTAACATGCAACGAAATTGATCTGCTTTTGTAAATAGATTAGTGTGTTATTTGACAACAATATCAGCTGTTCAAATTGCATTTGTTTTTGCGAAAATCACAAATGGATATCGGCTTGAAAATTGTTTCACCTATTGTACATACAAATAGAGTATTTTTGGGGACTTGTAGTCTTTAGATGACGAGGAAAACTATGAAGATAATAGTTCCTCTTAAATAATATCCATGGCTATTAAATATATTTCGTTATTTTGGTTTTCACGAAACTACCCCCATTTGTCTTCAAAGCAAACTTCTTATAATGACGTCAAACAGCTGTGCAAAGTATATTGGTATTGTGAGAGTGTGTGTAGATCTGAAAAAATATCGAGATCTGCAAAAAGTGCTCTGAATCGAAAAAAAGATTGATTTTTGGTCCCAATGGAACATGAAAAGTGATTTAGATCAAAAAAAAGATTGATTTTTGGTCCCAATGGAAAACGACATTAGTCTCTTTTAAGCCTCGTCCCAATAGCATTTTAAATTTATGGACTTCGATGAAGGATTCGACTATTATCTACCAAACATCCCTGAGTCTCGAAAAATATCGAAGAATCTTAAATGAACCTGCAGTCTTATGCAAAGTCAGTTATACTGCCAGATTTTTGATTTACGTCGACTGAGCCCCGAGCTCAGTAGTCAGCACCCTAACCACTGAGCCAATCTTTATAGTTAAACCTATATCTCTTGATACTTTATAACTATAACAGATTCTTCTTTGACAGTGAACCTCCTTGTCCAAGCTGATTCTACAGCAATAATACTATGAAAAACATTTCAGAAGCAGCCTCAGCTGCTCATTAGTACCCAAATAAAATCTTTTTGAGATATTGGAAACTTTCGACTCTGTTTGTCTACCAATGGAGCTGTTCTGCTCATATTAACTTCTTGCGTGTTATTTCTTAGAGTTATAAATAAGTAGGTTTAAGCTATCCCAAAAATCTTTCTTCGTTTGAAATTAAATACAAACAACTTACAAATATTTCTTACTAATTTCTCTCCAAAATTGAATTAAGACCTTGAACTTTGAACGGCAAACCCGAAAAAAAGAACGCAAGTTTTAAATAATTCTTAACCGGTTGCAGTCGTCACGAGATTGGAAGTACCCACCTACCTGATGTGCGCCAACGCTTTTGATTTTGTTTTTCTTTCTTTTTAAAACGCAGAAATTTTTTTCTAAAAATATACTTATTCCACACACATATGGCGTGCGGATTTTTTCGTGAATGCAAAAGCGGATAAGATCATTTACGTAGGTACCTACATATGAATGTACATATTTTATAATTCCTAAAAAAAATCACTTAAATCTTCAATACTTCTTCACGAAAAGTATCTATTTGTTAGCCGATGTTTGCATCTCAGGTTTCACGCTCTTTTTACTTTTGTCGACAAGAGAAAAAAACAAACACGTAAGAAGACAAATTAATGCGATATAGCCATTTTACAATTACCAAAAAAATAAGAGCTCTTAAAAAATGTAAATTAGAAACATGACGCACAAGTGACAACCGCGAGATATCACTTTTGATTTGTCGCTAACGAGACAAAAACGAAAACCTCTACGTCTACAGTTGCAAGTCTCAAGGCCGACCTAATAAATTGGTGTTAATAAATCAATAAATAGCACATTTTGAAAAGTGGTACACGTTTTGTAAGTTGACTTATTTTGAATGAATTTTCACATAGGTCTTCATGTATCCACAGCCAAGAGATATTTGCTGTCGCTGTCGGTCATATTAATAGCGCTATGTACACAGCAAAGGGGGCAAAATTTGTGTTGTGTATACGTATATTATATATATATACCTAATTGTAAATCGTTATAATAGTTTCTCTTTCTGTGATTTTCATTTGGTCACTAACAGAACAGCAGACTGTTCGAGGCCGTTTTTATGTACCATACCCCCAGAGAGAATTATTATTGTTCACACACTGAGTTAGAAAAAGTTGTGTATTTGTTCTTGATAGGTACCTTTAGTTTCTTAGACCTTAAGTGTGTTATTTTACCATTTCCGATTGTATACCCCGCTGATTAATTTAAAAAAAAAAAACGATCTTCTTACGTGCATTAGTTTTGACAAATATTTGACATTTTAATAGAGAAGTGACAGAAGAAAAAGAATTGAATATAGGCCCGCCAGTCGGCCCGCTTTCAACTGCATGTCATTATGGTGATCTGATTATGTATGTATGTTGTATTGTGTATCTTATTGGGATATTAATTGACTAACTTTCTTCATAATGACATGCTGAAAGTACACGAACGAACCTTATATCCTATCTTACCCTGAACATAGATAATATTATGTAATTCTTCAATTTAATTCGTTTACTAACAGTAATTGAGTATCTATTTTCGCATTAATTTCAATAGATTAGATTTTCCTCTCAATCAATTGTACCCGATCGAAAACAAATTCACAACTGACGATTTAATCCACTTCTGGATTCTGACCACCGATACCAATAATGCAATTAAGTAATAATTTTTTTTTTAGAGAATAATAATGGATAGAAGAATGGTCCAATGTATTTTATGTACCTACATAAATATAGAAAAAGTAACGCCATATACTCGCATAAATTACTGAGAAAATGGTTCCTCACTGTCATGTCACCGATTCGCTTATGCCTGAATCAAACTTTTGACATTTGGATAAAGACACGAGGTCCGAATGCGCTGTCTCTAAATGAGTACTCGAGTCTTTTTTTTAATGCCTTTCAAAGCACAGTTTTTGGTTTGAATATGGCAGTTATTTCATTCATTAATAGATTAAATAATTTTGAATTTTTTTATAAGAAATATTTAATATCTTTTCTCCATTCATTTCGCTAACAAAATTTTCAATCATCAAATAAAACATTTTAATTGGATTAAACAAAATATGAATACGCAATATATTAATAAAAGACGAAGATTCGAGATGTAACCCTCGTCCAAAATCAGAGGGTAAGGAAATTTACAAAAATAACCTTTTAACAGTTTTTGTTGTCAATATCTAATAGTGAGCTGTCTTATTTTGATTTTAGTCAACAAAACATTAAATTTCACTTTTCAAAATGCCTTAACTGTTGGGTTGGGTCTGAGTTTATTAGAAGGCCTGAATAAGAATACCGTTGATTATTAAAAAGTTATTATATTACGGCATTATGAAAAACATTTTTGAGCAAACACAGATTCGTAAAATAAATCCTCAGGAGTTGTACGTAAAAACACGACGAGTATCACAATGGGTCAGATTGACTTGAGCGTGGCACGGTTTACTCCCCGTCATCTCACAAAATTAACCTAACCTAAAACGAGACAAAAAAAAACTATTTCGAACACTTGCAACCTACAAACATAATTATGTAAGCGCCATGAAATTATAACTCAACATTATTTTAGTAAATATATTTTTCTGGAAATTGCTTAAATTAGTTTGTACAACAATCCCTATCATGTACAACGATCGAACAACGTTGGCTCGACTATGATTCTACTTCGTGGAACACAAACAAAAAAAGCGATTGGATGATCATCGTTTATTGTTGCCTCACGTTAGTAATCCAAATGTTAAATATACCGTCATAGAAACTATTCAATAGATCGCTGGCTATTTTATTTTGAAATAGTTTCGTAATTTTTATTGTATTTTTTTCAGTTTTAATTATGTCTGAAAGAAGTAAAAAGAACTATGTTTATTTAAAAGAATTATATTTATGTTGATTTGAATGGACTTGCTCTTTTCCGAGTTATAGCAAAATGCATTCTTTGCAAAAAAATCTGATTGGATTGTTTTTCCAATATTGAATACATGTGCAATGATAAAATTGTATTTGAATTGTTTATTACAACCCGATCGTTATCAATAAAAACTCTTTTGTGATGGTTCATTCCTATCTACCCATTTTGGATTACACCCAATTGCATATCAATAAAGATGAAAAAAGAACAAATTCCATACAAATTAAAATTTTTTAGGGTCACAGTTTGTTTACCGTCATGGTCAAAAAGAAAACCCTGGCTAATTTCACACACACCGATTTCGGACGGCCGATTAAACTGAAAGTTGTTTCTTTGATGATACCGGTCGTCCAAATTCCTATAGTGAACCACATGTATAAACGGGACCTTTCACACACGCCGACCGCTGATCGGTGTCGGCAAAATGCCGGTGAGCAGCCGTCTACTGCCACTGTATCGCCGGCAGTATCGGGAAGTAGTGGCGTACGTGATTAAATAGACGCTTGCACACACACCGATTTTATGCTGACCATTCGACTCGCTTCATTCAAATTATGGGCGCATACTACGATTAAAACTAGTTTTGATAGTTTTCTGATGTTGGAATTCACGATGTCTTTAATTTTGCGCCATTATTATTAAACAATAACCTCGTGTCACGATTAAGAAAACAAAGCAACTGATTGTGACCGGTAAAAATCCGGTGAGTGTGCAAGCACCCAGCTACCGGTAAAATGTCGGCCGATTTTATACTGGCCGTCCAAAATCGGTGTGTGTGAAATTAGCCTAACGGTATATTACGCGATTAGGGCCTTGCTAATTTACTAGCTCTGTCGATCAAAAAGAAATCTATCTCCTACAAATTCAGGTGGGGGGGGGGGATTACGAATCTTGTGAACTTCTTTTAGAAGGTAAACGTACCTATAGCTGTCTTAAAAAATGTACCTAATTGAAACTGTTTATATAAAGACGTACATAACCTCAGTACTAAAGGGGACTTTAGTCTGTTTGAAAAGTCTGTTTTAGCAACCACAAATTAACAAGTCGTTTGCCGCAATTATAGCATATTAGAGAAAAATTCTGGTAATACAACTCTTTGCCTTACATTTCTTCGCTTGAGGTCACTTTGTAATAGCACCAGATTTGACGTTGCCAAATTTCTGAAGCTTTTTTAAAATTTTTTCTTCTGAAACGACATTTTACGAAATCAGCTTATAGGTAGGTAGTAGGTACACAATTTGCGATCGATGGGTTGCCATCGGAACGAACGAGTAAAGAAGAAATAACAAAAATTAGATGCTTTCTTTAACTGTGTCATTGAACTTAGATCTGGTACCTATATTGACAATCGTATGATGGGCAGCCGTTACATTGTGTCAAGGTTTGTAATTCTGTCAATTCTATTTGTGCACTTGGTTTGATACTTTTTTTCCCATATTTCTGACAATTAGTTTTTGTGCTAAAAGTAGGCGAGGCACAGGTCAGCTAAATAAATAAATCTGTATTAATAAAATACAATGGTTCGATTGTAGCTAATGGGACGCAAAATCTCAAAGATTGTTCAACCCATTTCACCGAAAATGTATTAGTTTGCTCTTATTTATGACGTTGCTAATGCTAATGCTGCTGTTTTGGATATTTTTTACTATTGGAACGGAGAATGAATTCTCGATTTGTAATGTGAGCGGAGAATATTTTGTCACAGTAATATTTCTTCAATTCAATTCAAATGATTTCATTTTAATATCATTTACACAGTGAACACAGAACTTGTAGATCTTCTCTGTGTGGAACGAAGTTGGAGTCAATAACTCGCCCCTTGCACACAAAATTGTAGAGGAACTTGTTTTGCTTAAATCGTAAAGTCATTCGAAGAACTCATATTACAATTCAAGGTCGTGTAGATTCTTCTGTGGGTGGATGCTTCTGCTTAGTGAATGTATCCCCATGCGATATGAAGTCAGAAAGCTTATTTTTCCAACTATACTCATCGCATTCAAGTTTAATTCAAATTCATAAGCCAGATTTGTAATTTCCTTATACCAAAGAGTTTAAATCGGATTCCACAACCATTCTTGGTAATCGCACCGGGTTCATCCTTAGCATACTCAGGACGTTTTTGGTACTCAGCTTGAGGGTCTGTATGTAGCTAGGAGCATTCACCGAAAGTCGGAACATCCTTCGTAAATAAAACCTATGCCGCTTTTCCAAAGTATCATAATACATAATGAACCCATACCTGTGCTCCATATTTTGGGATGAATATAAAAACTCCAAAGGGTCAGCAATTTTCGTTAAATTCGATTTACAAAATAACACGCCCACATATAAATTGTAAAATGATCTTAAAATAAAACGATAATAAAAAAATGCTGTTTAAAGAATTCATTTTATTATTGTTTTAGTTTCATTCTATGTTTGGTAAGTACAAGTTTCGAGTTGGTACGTCAATTATTAGGGATTCAGTTATATGCTTTACGAGAATTTCGTCGCAAGTCCAAAATCTCAAACTATTATATTAATAATCAGAAAAGCTTGATCACGGTTTAAAAATATTATTAAGCTTATTCTTAATTGGAATGGTTTCAACACTCTAACTTGATCTGTTAGACCATATCGATATCTTCGTTTTTGTATTCACATTGTCTTATCTTATCCTATATGCTGAAGGTTGAATTTTTGCGTTAATATTTAGGTACATCATCTTGCGGTCACTCTTGTCACACGTGCAACATCTTGGCCTCACATTTGTGTAATGAAGAAAATCCGAGGGGTCTAATGGAGATCTTCAATCCCGGTGTGCAAATTTTCAAATAATGATCTCATCACGTTATTTTATTTTGAAAAGTTTGTAGGGCATTCGGATTTGATTCACTGTTACAATCCTAAAGTTACAATCCGACCCTCCTTTGATATCTATTCGATCAATCTGTTTTATTTTTAGCTAAGATCGTGTATACCGTTATACATATTGTTGTGTCCACAGGTTGCCGGGTCTTCCGCATGTGACGTCTTATTTAAATAACTCGCACATTAAATCTTGCCTTACTACCTACAGTAAAGTTTTGCTAAGAATTTTCATTAACCAATTCCCAATTGTGTATATTTTAAGGTGCTACATTCGGAACTGGCATAACAGCCATCAAACTTACAGCTCTTGGTCGTCCTCAGTTATTGGTAAGTACAACTTTGTTGTCCAGTTCTGTAAACCGAATTAATATCTGCCTTTGTAATGCTGAATGTTATAACGTGTGTCACCTTACATTTGATTTCTTTTGTATTGTTTATAGCTACAAGTATCTGAAGTTATTATGCGCACACGTAAATATATGGAAGATTTGGTTGGCGGACATGGAAACGTTTTAACTCATCACAAAACTATAAAGGACTTAGAAAAATATTATGCCAGTTTGGGTGATAACAAGAATGTTCAGGATTTTCTTAAAAATGTTACCTCGGATAAAGAAGGGTTAGCGTCAAATTTTGTCAGTGAGATGAAAATTCGCGAGGGATATTTTGTTTTGTGATACTTTAAATATGAAAGTATTATTATTAACTGCAGCTAATTTAATTGAAATTACATTGCATTTAAATATGTAAAACACTTTAAGAAACTCGTGTGGAAATGCCGTGTTAATTTTTGTTTGCAATTAAGAACAATTTGGAAATAAGAACATATTTTTATGGGTTTGTTATATCCGTCTGGGATTGTATTTCTAAATATTACAATTTTACACCAACAACATCATACTGTATCCATTATTATCCATCACTGCTCACACATGGGAGATTTCAAAGAAGGTACTTGTCCAACTATACTAAGGGCGCTATACCTGGCTCTATAACTATCGAGCAAAGATAGTTACAAAATTTGAACTATGAGCTTTATGAAATATTTAAAAGATGGTACAGAAATGTGCCCGGTGTTGAATCTTCTCCTCCATGCTCCATCGATCAATCTGAACGCAATATCTTCTGAAGAATATTTCCCTTATCCACTTTCGACAGATTGCAAGAGTCATACTTATAGTTTGAACTCTGCGCTGATGCCATTTTGCGAAGTGACAGCGGAGCCCAGGGAAACAAAGTCATAAATTATTTTGAAGTCATATCTATCCATTATGTTTATGACTTTTTGTCCGACCCACCTTCACCGCTTCCGTTGTAATACTGGCTAACAGCTCGCTGCGAGCTACCAATAATGTGGGGGCGCTCAAGTTGTTGGAAAGTATTCTAGGCGCTCACAAAATACAGCCGACAAGATTTCATTCAGGAGACTCATTCTTTCGTAGTTCGTGCAGCTCAGAGCATCTCCTTTCTTGTGGATGGGACACACGAAACACGATGCTGAGGTTCCATTCGATCCACTCGATCATTCTGGCTGACAACGGGTTGTGGCTCAACCCCAGCGTTTCAGGTTTAGCAATCTGCCGAACTGATATTTCCAAATCTTCAGCACAGACTGTGAATCTATTACTGTGGACCCATGTTCATTTCTGCAGGTTTCCTTTTAAGCTTTGTATCTTCTTTCGAATATTTCCTCAGCAGCAGGACCTCTCAATCAATTCGATCGTCCATTTTTCCTTTTGGAGAAATCACTGATCCTCCCTTGTCCCATTCTTCCTTTTCCGTAGAGCTCACTTGCAGTTCTCTCCACTGCTGTCTTCGTTTTCTAAGTATATTACTCGCACTTAAGATGGTACACTGGTAGCGTTGATACTATCTGTGGATATTCGCATACCTAGCCCACTTTGGCTTGAACCGAGCTTAGGTAGGCTGCCCGAAACGTTCGGACATGGGTTCGTCACCATTCGGATCGTCCATATCTAACATACAATACATATATACATCACCCAGCAATCAGGTAAAAAAAGCCCTGAAACAAAAGAAGAAGATGAATGATTTTCGCCAGAAAATGTTTTAATTTAATATAGATAAATACACCGTTGATTTCTAAATTAGGTATAGACAAATATTATAACACAAAAATTAAGAAAATGTGATTTTACTACATTGTCACCTACAATGCCAACGTGTCACAGCAAAACATTCGAGCACATCAAGATTTAGAGATTTTTAAAAGAAAAATCTATTTTAAGCACATTTACATTTCGATATCTTGATTTCGGTGCACCAAAGAAACACAAACTTTTACAAATTATGTTGGCCATTCATTAACAGAATATGCAAATCATTTTCTCACTGAAAAAAAATTGGGCTCTCTACTCGATTTGGATCTCTTCTAAGATGTTTGCTTTTAATACGTATGTATAGATACCTCAGGAAATTGTACATTCCTTTTTTTTAAATATTTTACATAATGCATTCCTACGCATACGCATAGCTGAGCTATTATAATTATTGAGCAAATAATTCAAGATTCTTTAATATTTTATTGAACTTTAATAAAGTTTAAAAAAGCATTGACCTATCATATAAAAACGTACGTTCTAAAAAAAATGTGCCACCCGAATTCTTCTACTATGTACCTACTTTCCTATTTGGTAATCTACCAATTCCAGTGGCCAAAACGTGATTTATTCACAAATATATCGAAAAAAATATCCGTTAGGTGTTAAGCACTTGAAATGAGTTGGATTACGGCATTCGTGCTCACTTAAATGCATATTTTCTTGAATATAAAATGCTACCAATTTAATGTGCATGTGTAATGCAAAGGTATATGTAAATTATGCATGGATGTTCATAATTATGTTATAACAGAAAAATTGTTCAGTAGATTGGATAAGGGACTGTAGCATAGTCAGGACGCACCTAAACCGAAATGATGTGTCCAAACTTCAGTGTCGTCGAGAACAAAATGGAAGGTTTCCGAAACAATTTTGTTAAAAAGACTCTTATTGTGAATTGTGCAGTCTTGACTTTCTTTAAATTGCGGAATAGTTATCTTTTTTCTATTTCTTTGTTACTTTGTCCGTAATGTATTACATGCTTTCAGTTTTGTTATATTACACGCTGTACTCCAGTTACCTGAGTGCACCAACAATGCCGGGAAGTTCTTAATTCCTTAATGATCAGTTACTCTGTGTCGATTTTCAAGTCACAGTGCCACCCCTGTACGGCGGACGAACTAGGAAGTAAAGGCAATTTTTGCAAATGGCATCGTATACATCAATCATATTTGACATTCGTGAACTAGTTTTGCACCACCCTGCATATGCCGAAATCACATGAAGAATTGAAGAATTCTCTGTATGGAATAAAACCAGATCTGTTATAGGAGCATTAACATAACACTATGTGATATTCGTGATGCGTATACCGGTATACCCACGACGATCTCTGTAATAGAGACAAACAAAATATATTTCACCTTTTTTGTATACCTACCTGTTCAGCACCTGCCACTTTTCGTAAAGTATATTTATTAGGATTTATAACGTCATCGAGTTTCATCGCGACCCGAATTAATTATATGTAAATACAAATTATCCTGGATAAACTGACAACTTCAAGGAAGGAACGAACGAACCATCGATCGGTAGTTTAACCAATTTCACATACTGGGTAATTTTAGTCCCCATGTGGATTTAATTCCCTTCAGCTAGTTTCCGTGCAGCTCCTGCCTGTACCTTCCATCAAGTTATAAATATAAATGTTTGCACTCGTATAATTGCTATTCAAGAAAAATTTACCGCCAAATAAGTGTAGGCATACCTTCTTTGAAATGGAGTCTATGGTTCCCATTCCAATGTTATCAAGTCTGTTTCTAGTCAATGATTAAATTAGTTGCAGTTTAAATATTATAGCATAAAAAGTAAAATATCACCCAAATTAATTCAGAAAAAGGTATACAAACTTGTAGGGATATAGACTCATCTGGGCACCGCAGCACAAAAGACGCAATGTTCGTAATATTATTTTAAACAGTATTATTTATTTTGTAATGTAAGAAAATATTTTGCAAAATGTCACTCACGGACCCAATTGCTTTACACTGTCATCGTTAAGACGCACAGACGTTTCATGCTGAGGCTAATTCATATTATGCTTTTGGCGCCCTTAAACCACTTTAAGGTCTGTGGCATATTCCGCATTTTGTACATAGCAATGCGTTTTTATTTGTTTTCCGTGAGCACATTTCCTTTGCAAATCCTTATATATCCCTGCCTGATCATATTTTGTATACCTTTTAAGTGATTTTGGTTTGGTTCCCGCCAATGTCATCTCTAGTTGCAAGAGTCATTTGATTATATTATCATCTTAAATTTTATTCGGCAGTATTCTTCACTTGTTTCCCTGGTCCGGGATTGTCGATGAAGACTCACAGCTCAGCGATACATTCAGGGTACCAGACCCACAGACAGGACAAATGCGTCGTTTGATTTCACAGATTCCACCCAAAGAAGAAGAAATGTTTAGAAACATGATTCGCCGATTAAACACCATTGTTAAGGTAAGTTAACATACTATTGCTATCAGGTCTTATAGTACGGTCAACTTAGAAATGTGGAAATTATTATTACAGACTGCTGCCGAGTTGGACGTCCGTATTATGATTGACGCCGAACAGACATATTTCCAACCGGCAATTTCCAGAATTACTCTCGAAATGATGAGGAAATACAATAAGGATAAGGCAATAGTCTTTAACACTTATCAGTGTTACTTGAGGGAAACTTATAAGGAGGTTTGTTTGGCGATATTATTAATAAGATTGCTGCAAGGTATTTATAAATGTTATATTCAGGTCTGCACTGACTTGGAGCAAGCCAAACGACAAGACTTCTATTTCGGAGCTAAGCTCGTCAGAGGAGCTTATATTGAACAGGAAAGAGCAAGAGCAGCAGCTCTCAGCTATCCTGATCCAATTAATCCCAATTATGAAGCCACCACCGAAATGTATCATAAAGTTTTGACAGAATGTCTGAGGAGAATAAAGGTAAGCAATATCTGTTTGTCTGATATTTTTTTTAAATAAGAAGTGTAAGTGTAGGTAATTGTGCAGTTGAATTTTTTTTTTTTTTATCTTCAGGAACCACTAAAAGTTCGCCTATTGTTGCGATTTATTTTACTAGTATTAGGTTCAAACAAAGTACATATATATACAAAGTGTATATTTTTGGTACTAGCGTTACATGAAGTCTCTTTTTGGCTAAGATTAGGTCATTCATTCGCATTTATGTATTTATTTCAAAAAAACAGAGCTAACCTCGGCCAGACCACACCCATGTAATGATGATAGTCTGGGCGACAAGCTTTCAAAGCTTTGACGACCGTAATATGTGGTGAAATTCTCTTCAAGCTTATATGCCCCAATTATAGATTTTAATTTTTGGGCCACTTAAATATAAATACAAATTATAAAACAAAGTTGACAGGAAAAACAATTTCTTTATTTTTCCGTAAATACAACTTTGTAGAATCTAATTATCTCACTAAGTAAATCGGATTTAATTGTTAATAAATTGCTCTTTTCTTGATTATGTTGCTCTTCGTTGGGACGTGGTAAATTTTTGTTGTGGGCCTAGTTTACCGGTAAAGCTGGACCCGACACATTGACTTTTTGAAAAAAAAAATTCTCCACACATCATACCTTTCACCGCTTCTATCACTCTTGTAAAATGCACAACTTATTTTCAATAGGGTTTGTGTCTAAAATTAACATTTGAAGGACTTTTTAAACACCAGTTCGTACTTAAACTCTTTTGTTTTTCAAGAGAAAAAAATTATGGAATGATTAACTGATCTTGAGCGCCTGTACACAATTTTCATAACACTAATAGCATTTGCTATTTACAACAAAAATCAAGCACTATAATATGTCGAATATTTCCAAAGGCTAAGATTACACTCGTCACTTTACGTGACAAATTTTGGTATGCTGACGTCACAAAAATTCAGTGTTCGCTCGCGTGTCTTTCGCGAGAGCGCGCTGCGACAGCCCTCGTGATCAGACGGTTAACAAGTGATCACATGAAGTGACAAATTTAGTACAAATGTTTCCGTCATAATGACTCCGGTATGTCAAAACTGTACATGAAATGTGTCAAGAGGACTCGTATTTTAAGTCATTGCAACAATGCTTGCGCTAAGGGGCCAATACAGAAAAAAACAAGAAATTTATATATTATGGCGAAGTCGATGATAAATTCGAATTGTGAAATATCAATACCTATTATTTAAGTTTTTTCGTGTCAGTATATAACTATACTTCGCCCTCTGCAAAATATGAAACCATAATAATGTTCTAACAAATATCTAAGTTATTCAATTTAAATAAATTTGAGGAAACATGGTACATTATAATATAATTTGTTTATACTATCTATATTTAATATTTGTTATAGATATCTATAAAAACACAATCATTCAATCACCCTTGAACTCTTCAGCAATTACGGGATAGTTATGTAGTATTTGACAAAAATAACCATGTTCCGTAGGGCTGTTAGATGTGGAATAAGTTGTCAATATCAATTGGTGTTCGATAACGGTACTAGCTTCTTAAAACCTCATTATAAAAGGTCTTTCATGGAAATTAATTAATTTTAGATTTTCAACAAATCGCATATCACGTAAACGGTCGGCTTAGATTACGTATCATTAATAGCTATATCTCGGCGGTATACCTTAACGAATGCTTGAACTAAAACGATCTGTCTGATCTGATCGAAGTCTGTGAATTTTATGCTGTATCCATGAATGCGCCAAGCAGCTATCATGACGTCTTCTTGGAACTACATCTCTCCAATATTGATTTTCTCAAGCCACATTTCGTATTATTGGCCAAATAGGTCAGTAATACTGAAAGTATATATTAAACTGCATCGAAGTTTGTGAAATCGAAAAATTTAAATCATTGACCTTTGTAGATACGATGTCCTTCGATATGTTATTGGTTTATTATCCATAAAATTAAACGTTTCCACAGTGCGTCGTAAGGCCTAATCAGCAAACGTTGAGTATACACACGCGAGCTCGAAATTTGAAACTACAAGCCGAAGTAAATAATACCACACACTTTATCCTAATAGTTTGATCCGATAAACAGATAAACACAGTAAGGCCAACATGAACGTTGGCAAGTTAAGCAACGTCAGCAGCAGAAGCTGTATGAAAACATCAAAAAAAAACTTTGCCACCCACTATAAAAAGCGTTTTGTGAATTTTCTGAAACTCATCGTTACGTCACATCATAATTTATAAGTTCTAAGAACTGAAAAAATTCACCCCCAACGTTGAAAGTATTTGAACAACGTATTCAATCTAAATCTTATGACGGTGTCGATGTTGCTGTGATGTGTTAATATGAACCATAAAAAAACAGTGTCTTTTAAAAATGCGATATGGCTCTGAAAGTTGCTGTGAATCTGATTCTCGCATTACGCTATAGCTACCAATTAATTGGCAGTTTTTTTAATGAATTTCTTTATTATATTATATACTTATGTTAAATTGTTCATATTTTCATTGAAAATAATGTAAATAAGAAGAAGACTGTTAGGTACTTCTAGAAGAATTTATATTCTTATTTAACCAATGACATGAAATATTCTGATAATGTTTACGATAGAAAGATATATTTTAGAAAGTTACATGTAACATACCTACACTGTTCTGTTCATTTTTCATATGTTCATTTATATATCTACTTATCAATATTTTACCAACCTTTAGTACCCTAACACACACATGAAAAAAACGGTAAGGACCTTAATAGTTTTCTAATATGTTGTTTTTGCATGTGGACGACATGAGCTTTGTCAACGAGTATATTATGTATTTGTAACAAATATAATTATTGTATATAAGTTATGCGGCCTTGTTATAAAAATGTGTTACATTGTCTTTGGTCTTTCATTATTTCCTGGGTTCTAATAAAAGGTTTATCCACAAATTCTAAACAATATGAAGATATAAATCGCACAAAAAACTTTTTTCAATGTTTCGCTTAATATTATTTTCCGAGACCTGGAGGCCTGAACGCACATTCGACACTGTTCATTTTGTTCTAATCGGCAATTCACATTGATTAACTTCCCGTTAAACGACCCAGCCCCAGCTGGCCATTGTTTTGCTAAAAACATTTACGTAGGTATTTCACTTAGAATAGTAAAGTTCCAAATAGCTGTCTTTGAATATGATGGTATATCCCTAACAATGCTAATATTATCCACTCCTACTGAAACAAGGTCATAAAAGTTTTTTTTTTATTTTTATTGTTCTTTCCGAAGCCATTTTTCGGGTTGTTTTTACTATAGGAGCTAAGGATATTTAGAAATGTAGACTATAATCCTGCTTCGATTTTTCTCATAGAACAATGGGTGTATACGAAGACCAAAAAATCATCTATCTCAAAATTTAGTCAACAGTTTTATATTTTTCATACCCCAATCGATTTTCCCACCTTAAGCTCTCTGGTATACCATTGAACATTTTGTTTTTGCTCTTAGATTGCCAAGAACTGATGAAACGCTTACCTATATTTAATTTTAATTCGTCGTGAAAAATCTGCATAATGTTTAAAATTTGTGGGGTAGCTGTTTGTTATTCAAGCATGCATTGTCTTTTTATAACTAATTTTCATAGCATATTTTTGTGAATGCCTACTCAATCTCTATACCAAAAGAACACTTATCATAACAGTTATTGTCTTAAACAAATCAAAATGCAACTCGCAATCCTCTTGCCAATGGGCGACTTTTTTTGTTCAAATTCCGGCATTTTTTCCTTATCGGAGTTATGTCCATTTATAGTTCGTGTCATTTGACTGCCAACCATAAGGAAAGCGATAGAGCTCGGAAAAACAACATGTTAACATTTCTGAAACTATTTTATTTCCTATATTAAAAGCTAAACTTATAAATCGCTGTTAACTTACAATGGTAGTTAAGTTATTGTCGTGAACAATCAACATTTTACCATTTCAAAAATTGGGTCGAACATTTTGAAAATTTTCAAAATCTTCTTCTTTGAATTATCGTATTAAATAATGTCTGTATTGGGCCGGTAAATAAAATTTATATATCGTTTAAATTGGTAAAGAGTACTACTTTTTCGTAGATGAAAATAGTTCAGTGTGATAACATCATCATGTAAAATGATTTGTCATACAAGTAAGTAATCGTTTTCTTTTTTATTTGCTACGACATTTGAATTGAGTTTCAATTTAAATTGATGCCGAATTTGCTGACTTTTAAGAGAATATAACCAATTATAACCCTTAGGTTAGGCACTAGTTATAGCTATGAGATTATTACTTAGGTAGGTACGTAAGTATACCTACGGCAGTACATTTAAAAAAGCCCTAACAACTTTTTCTGTGAAACGATTTGTTTCATTTTTGCCGATATTAATAAAGCTATTCGGTTTGAGTGTTTCAAAAAGTTTTTTTTTTCTTTTCGTTTTAAGTACGTCTATAACTGCATTGCTAGGAATTCGATGTATACAATGCATTATAACTTTCTTAGCTGGTTAAAGAGCAACTTTTTGCGACTTTGAATTCATAAGCGTCTTTCCAAAACAAGAAAATATTACTTACTGCAGAGGAACAGATGAATTGTGCTAGAAAACCCAGTTCTATGTTTTAACTGCAAATATTTCAAATTATTAAAATTTAAAATGCAAAGAAATAAGAAAAATAATACAAATCGCATTGACGAAAAAAAGTTCTACTTATAGACCACTTTATTGTATGAGTTAAATTTTAATTTACCATTCATATTTAATTATTGAGACCTAAAATATATTTAAGTATAAGTTAAAAATGTTTGGTGATTATGTCCGATATACTCAAAATAAAACAAATCATTTGTATAACAGATAGTGGTAACAAGATGACCGAACTGACAATGTCTGAATGATTCTAGTGTTTGTCCAATAACACTTAAGAAAATAAGGACCGTATTTTAAGAAAATTCCCTTTGTTTGACAATTTCCAATATTTTTAAACTGTTCGCTGAATTTGAATAGCAAGTAGACAAGTTGGAACCTCGGAATATTTATTGTGAGTTGAAAACTGCATAGACATTTTTTTTCGATTTAGGTGTTCGGGCTTGCTTATTGGCGAGATTGCTCGAAGATGCAATTCTCTGTGAAATTTATTTTCCAAAATAGCTGTTGTGTATAAGCCAGGACACTTTTTCTACCGCTGGGTGAACTCTAGTCATATTTAGTGTCCAGGGTAGATTTGACGAGCTCACTATGGCGTAATTTTGCCGTAATGGTACCCATTATGACATAGAAAATATTTAGTGTGAAGGTAAAAATGATTTATTTATTTGGCTTATTGGCATTATAAATACATAAAAGAACCACTTTAACACCTAGTTAAATGGCTCCACCATGGAAGTGTGTTCACACCCCTAAAACTATTCTCCTGTGCAATAAGAATTTTACTTCCGCAACAAAGTGCATTTGACCCACAATGTGCCAAAAGAAATAATTGTTGACGAAAAAAATAAGAATTCCCTCTCTACAACTTTCCAATAGAAATGAATGCTGTACATTTGTTGATATATAGGTAGCTTATTTCTGTTTTCTTTGCCTTTCTGTACATCGGTAAGAACTAAATTATCCAGAACTTAACTATTTCGAACGGAAATCAACATTTTTTGCTTTCGAAGATATCCGTTACGTGGATGTTCATACAATACGAAAATATGGTTGTATGGAATTTAGTGATTTTTAAAAATAATGGCTCAAGTTAATTCTTGATATTACTGTCTTTACCATTATATTCTGCCCCGCCGTTATTTGGATAGTTAAGTTTTAACTGTAACGTTTATTGGTTTTCGAATTATTGTAATTTTTGAAAATTTATAGACATCCGTAGTATTTACGTATTTGCTCTGAAATGACATCTTAAAAGAAAATCCTATTTTACTATTTTCTAGCTCCTCAAGGATAATAATGAAGATGCCAAGCGCATTGGAATAATGGTTGCATCGCACAATGAGGACACCATACGTTTCGCTATTCAAAAAATGGAAGAAATCGGTATCGAACCCGAAGACAAGGTCATCTGCTTCGGTCAGTTGTTGGGCATGTGCGATTTCATCACCTTCCCATTAGGTAAGAGTGTTAACATAATAAAACGAAAAATAAGTCTTGAATGTAAACATTAAGGCATCCCATATTGGGAACATGATATGACGTTATATATTTTATTTTTTTTGTGTCATTCATTTGTTCAACGGAACATTTTTCTCAGACATTCTAAATGCCACAATTGGTTTTGTGTAGAATCAATATTCTTAAGTAAAGTACTAATAAATTTGGCAAAGAATTCAATAAATAATATCGCTGATAATAAATATCATCAGCATCACATCCAATGAGGTATTGGAAGTAGTTTTGAAAACAGTCCATGAGTAGTTAACGAGTAGGGTAAGTAAGTAAGCCTTTTTTTTTAATTTAATTGAATTAAGCTCGTTCTCTTAGAGTCTATTTGAAGTCAAAGAACCCCTTTCTTTATTATTGTAATGTTTCCCTGTTGTTTTTCCTGAATATCCCTGCGTAAACACTCAACATGTTTCAATTCTTTTCCTTATTTCAGGTCAAGCTGGATATTCTGCATACAAGTATATACCTTATGGGCCTGTTAATGAAGTGCTACCCTATCTATCTCGTCGGGCTACCGAAAACGTTGGAGTATTGAAGAAAATCGAAAAGGAAAAAAGTCTGCTGGCCAAAGAAATTCTCAGACGATTAATGCGAGGTCAACTATTCTATAAACCAAAAGGCAGTTATGTTCCGATATAAATTAATTTACATAACAACTAAATCACTAAGCAAAGTAAAAACAAAACCCCAAAAGTCAAACGAATGAAAAGAAGACAAAGCAGTCTTAAGATAAAACCATCTATGTGTTTAATTTTCAAAGTGTTACATTCAAAGAAAAACAAACGAAAAAATGCTCTTATTGTATTTAAAACGTAATTACTGTCAACTGATATTTTCCTTTTCCAATTTATATCATTAGATAATTTGCAGTGCGAAAAAAATAGCTAGAAATGGGTGGCGCTTCGCATTACCCAGAAGTAAAATTAAATACACGCACCGACTGCTGGTATTTTTTTTGTTTAATGTTGCATATTTTGTGTTAGTATATGATAAAGTTCTACGCTGCATTTTAATTTGTATTTTTATTTTTTTTTTAATGTTTTAAGCTATAATTATATATTATTTTTTTAATTAGAATAATTAAAATCAAAATCGGGAGATGAAAGAAAAAAAAAAACAAAAACATGGTATTTTTATTTGGATTTAATTATACTTATCTATATATTGCTCAAGATAATTTAGTAGTCACATCGGCCCTCCTACGAAAGTGGGAGAAAAGTGACGAAACTTACTTCATTCAAGGTGATCTTGCACTTGTTACCTAGTTATTTATCATTATTATTGGTATTAGCTCAATCAACTGCAAACTAGATACACTTGGAATATCTATTTTACTCCTCTTCTTACGTGCTTATACACTTGAGCGATCAGCAAATACCTATTGTCTGGTAATGAAGAATTCTGAAATGTTATAGAGGATTTTTGGAACTTAATTTTGTTGGTCATTAGTTATTACTTATGACTTATGATTATCTAATATTTTTCCATAAAATGAGTAACGATATTTGTAGGTGTCTAAACTTTTGAGAACACGAAATCAAAAGAAAAATAATGTTGTACGAAATATCGTAACTCTCTGGAAAAATTATTGATTCACTTAAATTATTATTCTTCAGGATGAGCAATAATCGAAGATTTTATATGGAGTATTGACGTTTTTGCCGATTGTGTGCAATGTCGTAACTAGTCACATCAAGAACGAGAAAATTCAAAGTAATAGGAAAAACCAAATTTTAGCGGAAATTCAGCGTCTGTATTTGTGAATGGTCATGTGATTGGCGCGATTCACCTTATTTAATTAAACAATATGAAGATTATCTATATAAGATAGAGAACAGCAAATAACTGGTACGAAAAGATATGCTGTTGAAGTACCTATACCAACTGAACTGCATCGTTTACTACAACGTTGACTGCATAATTTTGATTAAGGCCAAAGCTGATTAGGTGCAGGAAAATAACTTCAACTAAACAAAGTCAAAAAAATGTTCCACTGTCAGTGAATTTATTTCCTTTCACCCGCTGATGAAGAGTAATATAATTTGACAGGCAATAGTTCCATGGTTTTTCGATAGACAGTATTTTTATTTCCTAAAGAGCACATTTACAGAAATTAGGCTCTAAAACAAAACAGTGCGTTTAATTTATTATACCTCTATGTATATTTGTGCTTTGCAATGTTTTGTGCCCTTGCTTGTGGGTACCTACCTACTTTAGGAGTATCTATAGTCTACAATTAACTATTTAAAATGACAATAATATATTTGTATGTGGAATGCTACATGAAAAACCAAAAAAAAAAAAAAAATAATAACACAAAAATCTTTTTCTGATGCACTTATAACTTACCTTTGTATAAATCAAATTGCAAATCAGACAAACAAAAAAAAAATATTTAACTAACTGTGTAAACAAATTTACGAAAATATAAGTATAGTAACGTTTTAAGAAAAAGGAAATAATTATTGCATTTGTTTAGATGTTGAATATATATACATATATAAATATACTGAGGCAAATAAAAATAAATTGAAAAATGTATGTATTAATAATTTGACAGTGGGGATTTGGCCAAGTTGAAGAGAAATGTTGCCCAACCATGAAAATGATGCAGCCAATAGTGTGAGAAAATTGATTGAAGTGAATATATATAAAAGCTTATTGCAATAACCATACGGCGTAAGAGGTAGATATCGGGGACGATTTGCTGAAGATGGAAGCCTACGATAGCATAGAGGGCGTGATGAGCCAATCTGAACAAAAGGAACAGCTTTCAAGCACTTTGCAATAGGTAAATTGAAAAAAAAAATCGTAAGTTTAAAAAACGAAAAATGGTCTATGGGTAGGTAGGGTGACATGGTCGTAGATGCACCAGTGGTGCACCACGCACCATAGCTCCATCTGCCTAACTGACAGATGTAATTGTGTCTACCTCACTCAAAAGTATTCGTTTTTTCCGGCAACGATAGTAGATTTCAGTCTGGTAGTGGCTTTCTTTGTGCGCGAACGTGTGCGAATTTTTTTTTACAATTTTAGTGAAAAACGAAAAAAAAAGGGTAAGTTAATTTTTTTATTTCTTCAGTGGAAGTGACTTTTTTCTTTATTTAGCTTTAATAAAATGATTGTTTAACCTTTTATTTTTGGTTTATAATAAAGAGTTTATAACCTTGATGCGTTGTCTGCATATTATTTAAATTTTAACCTAAAATTCCGTAGTAGTGCACAATGCACCACCGCAAGATCCTTCTGTATCGGGGCCAACGAAGCGGCAACAGTCGTTATACAAATTCTCAGAATCTGTATATAAATTAAATATTCGTTAAGTAATTAATTTTAAGTTTTTTATTTTGTTTATGTTTAAATACCTATTTTATTTTTGTTATTTTTGTTTTATTGTTAACTTATTTTTATTTTGATGTGAAGATGAAGTCATTAGTATTTATTTTTATTTATATGTTCTTCAAAGTTGCAATGAACTGTTTTTTTGTCTAATAAAACTGTGTTTATCTATTGAAATATTTGTTTTAATTTTTAAAATAATAGGTGGTGCATTATACACATACAACTGGTGCATTTAGTACCTACCATGGTGCACCATGCACCATTTCTCATTTTTTGAACAATTCATTTTAACTTAAAATGTTCACATGCTATCAACAAATTTACTCTATACATATTTCCATAACAAATTCATAAAATGTATGTCAAAATACCAAACAAAAAAAACTTATTTTAAAAATGTTATGGTCGTTTGAAAAAAGGGTGGTGCATTTACGACCACGTCACCCTACCTACATTGAGATCGTACCTATTTGTATTTTCAATGACGAAGCGCGATTAAAAGGTATTTGAAATAATTGTGATAGGGAAAAGTTGATTGAATGTGTACGAAATTACTGTCTATCTATTCTATACGATGTGGGTTATGAAATGTACAAAAACATTGCTATAAAGAAATATAGGAAATAATTTAGAATTGAATGAGGACGGCAAGCATTATATTTTATATTTTTTTTTTGTATTTGTGCTATTTAAATTTGTATAGAAATAACGCAAAATACAAGATTTTCACTACTCATTTGCGCAATTTATTTCCATATTCACAAGCACCTATTTATAATTAGGTAGGTACTCTTTATCTTTTTCGAGAAACACGTAGAGCTTCAATTAAAAATATTAATTCTTCTTCAGAGCTGCTGGAAATTTGCAATAAATTATGGCAGCTACAATTCTGTCCCTCCAATGCAGCGGCTGGATCGTCGCTTTCAAATAATCTTACCGCCGCGTAAAATAATCTCATGGCATCGATAAAACGCGTTGGGATTTTCAGCACGCAATTACAACAACCACATTCTACTTTAAATTTCGAGACTCGCAATAGTTGTGGTCTCCTACTCCTACTCCTAATTTTACTTTGTTGAGAGCGAAGCTAAAAAACGATTTTTTTTTATCGTTTGTTGTGCGGTTTCGTTGGTTTTCTAAAACTTTTATAAGTTCAAAACATCAAAAGCATACGAAAATACCTATTGCTTTGTATTAAACGAAAGCACTTATGTCGTTTTCGATTGGGACAAGAAAATCAATCTTTTTTTTATCGCACTATATATGTTTCATTGGGCAATTTACACACAACATCCGGTATAACCTCTAGTTAAACGACAAATACCAATGGAAGGGATACATCGATTGGTTTTGGATTAATTAGTAATCTGCTGAAAAAAATATTTTCATTCGCCCAAAAAACGGTTTATTTCTTGATTCACAAAAAAATACATAAATTCCTTTTTTGTAGATCATGTTCTTATCTATATATGTGCTGAATACTGTTTTGCCGAAAAGTTAATAGTTTACAAGATATTTTCAAAAAAGATAATTTTACTATGTAAAATACGTTGCTCTCATAAGTTTTAATCTCTACTACGCAGTTGTGCACAATTGACCCCATCAAAGACAGAAGTGGTATACCACCAGGGTTCCCGCTTGCTAATTTCGTTGGGGAGTATAATACACTTTTTTGGGGAGTACAGAACAAAATAAAAGTAATATATTTTTAGTCAATAGTTTTTAATTGGGACAGGTCGCATACAGAATGGAAAATTGGCGTGGGTTGGGTACTAGGTAGTAATTAGAAAATGAGATTCATGTGCGAGTAATTTTTGAGAGTAAAAATATTAAGTAATTAAATTAAACTAAATTGTGATGAATTCATGAAGAGGGGAAAGATTGAATGATATAGATTTCAAATAATATCTGATGTGTTGGACTTTAGCCAAATACGGAACCTTCGGTGCGCGAGTGACACTCGCATTTGGCCGGTTTTTTTCCATTCGGATCACTTTTCGCAGATCTCGATATTTTTTCAGATTTACACATACTGCCGCAATATCATAGTTTTACGTCATTTTAAGAAGTTTGCTTTCAAGACAAATGGGCAAAATTTCGTGAAAACCAAAATAACGACATACATAAATAACCATGGATATAATTTTGAAGGAATTATAATATTCATCGTCTTCCTCGTCATCTGAAGTCTACGATTCACCAAAAATACCAAATTTGTACTTTTAACAGGGGAAACATTTTTCAGGTCGATATTCATTTGTGATTTTTGCAAAAACAAATGCAATTTCGTTGCATGTTCTTCTTAAATATGCACGCCGTATAGCTACACATTCCACATTGTTTATTGTATACTCATAAAGTCATAATATAAGCCTATCCTATGCTTTTATTTTTAATTTGATTTCTGTAAAATAAATTTTAAATTGATTTGTGCTATCTCTGCTGCCATTTAATGCAAAACAGTTTTTTTGCCGAGCAACTTTGAATGAAAATTTTTTGCTTGTGCATCGGCTCATGACATGCCAGTATAAGCTTTGGCGCGAACTTAAAATGTGTGTATCCATCTCTGAATCTGCGAAAGAAGGTAGCAAAGCGCTTAGTACGTATTGTGTAATATATAAACATTTATATAATAATACTATAGCAGTAAATCTCATTAAATTAATTGAAGAAGTTTATACATCTCTGGGACTTAAGGCTATGGTGCGGTCGTAGCAGTGCGATGCGGGAAGGTATTTATGTGTTTATACGTGTGCACTGTGAATAGCAAAAGAATTTCGATGTGGTTCCGTGCTACAAAAGTAGTATATCTAGCCCCCACATCTCTCTCTACTGCAGCTTCTCGAACAGCTTCTTATTATTTTCCTACCGTGTTCAACTAATGTCGGCACTTGTTTCGAGTTTGCGATATGTTCCTTATTTATTTCAGTGGCAAATTACCAATGCGCACGATTCTTAGCGAGATATGCTTACCCATGCTAAATGGTTGATTCGGTGATGTTTAAATTGGATGGGATCGGATCGTTCGATATTCGATATTTATTTCGAAACTTTTAAAGTCGCATTTGTGATCTCTTAAATATACCTTCTAAATAAAAAAGTTAATGCTTATCCTTTACAAACAACAATGTATATTTATAGTTTTATTTAAAAACAAGAAGAAGAAAAACAAAAACAAGGTAGTATGATTGTAATTTTTTTTTTTTTTTTTTTTTTCTTAAATCTATTTCTTCAGTCCAGATTTGAAGAGTGCATTCCATCTCTGGTTTCTAATCGTACGCAAACCATCCAAACTAATTAGCACCACTTCGTCACAGTAGGAAACTGCACAGACCTGTTTGTGTAATACATACACACTATACAGAACACCCTTCAATTCCAAATTATATATTCAGTATCTCTCTTTTGTTTAGTTAATTCTATCAACTGACCTTAGACTACAAACAAGAATTTTCAACTTTTTTTGCAAAGCAATAAAAATCTAATAGGCAAATCGTATTTATTTCTTTACGGAGCGATTTCCGTGTGATTCGCTGCTACTTCGGCTAAGATCAGCAGATCAGAGGTAGCATTGTGATTGACTGCAATTAATTTTTGGGGGACTACACTGAAAGCACCTCCAGCCTCGACTGAATTAACACTACTGGTCATCAGCAGTTGAACATCATTTTGTATTGAATTAATGTCTCGTCGTGTTATGCTTTCTTTTCGCGCTTTTCGCTTCTGACTACCCACTACTTGCTCCTTTGCTTCCTGTGCGGTTTTCGGCTGGTATATTTGTGATCGTACATCATCCGATTTTACTGTTTCCGTTTTAGGCTGAGGAGGAGTACGCTTTTTTGAGTTGATCTTTTTCTTTCTCTTTGTATTTTTCTTGCGATGTAGATATGTATCTAAACACTGTGCTGGCAGTGCTTTTATTTTATCCTCAAGATCAAATGAAACAAAGCTAAAGTGTTGCTTGCTAGGGGATTCATACGACCCCGATATCATGTACTGTCCATTATGAACCTTCGATTCATACGATTCCGGCATGATTTGTCCTTCATCTATATTTGCTTGTGCGTCTTTCCTTTGCAACATCTGTTCATTGACGGAGTTCGTGATTGCATTACAATGGCCAATGTGTGTGGCAGATTGTTGGTTTGTACTACTTACGATAGGTCTCGATGGCTTCGGTGGAGCTTGCTTTTTGGCTACAACAGCACTTATTTGACCAGAATTAATAAGCTCTTGATACTTTTTACCCTTACATGAACGGGATGACTTCTTTGGCATATGGTCTTCTTCGCTACTTGAAAAGCTGTTCTCACTATGCAATCGCTTAGTGTTCAGGCGATTATCAACAGAGCTAGCAGAGCTTCGTTTACAGCCAGTCGTGAAATGATCAGAGGTTTCACCAAGTGTTTCGTGAAGGACTTCGCTGGTCGATAATGTAGCATTTGGGCGTATTAAATTGTTAAGTTCACCCATTTGAGTCTCATCTGCTAACTTAAAGTACGCAACTTTCTTTAGCTCATTTCGATCATATATTCCATTGGGGTTTATGCTATGATAAGTAATTGCTGTTTGTGTTGGCGAGTCATTGAGATCATATTCACATTCGCTAGAGCCTGGGAATGGGCGTTCAATATTGCCTGGTCTAGTATGCAATGTACGTAGTGATGGAGCTGGCAGTTTGTACCACTTAAAATTGGGGTTCGCCGAAAAGAAGGCATCTTTATTCTGAAAGCACAATAAGAATAAGTTGTCATACGTGTTCTCATATAAGAATAAAAGAATGATTTTTTTAGTTTTAAGAGGTTTCTTATATTCGCTGTGGACTGCAATCATAAAAGAAAATATATACTTATAAGCTAATCATCTGCGACAGCAAAAAAAGTATAGCAGCTCGCTGTATGATACGAAATGAATCTCTGTTTACGTACTTATTCAGTCAATATTGACTAAATGTTGAAATGCTATGGGTTCGGAAATTCCAGAAGGTAAATAAAGCTGGAATGCATAGACAATTGTTTTGCAGACGAAATTACTAAAATAATTTAGAACAGCGTTGTTGTTGAAGTATTTTTCTTCAGTATATGGTTAAAAGCAAAAAAAACAATGTTAATGAACTTTAGAGCTTAGTAAGAAATATGTTTCCAAACTTTTTCAGATTATGTGTCAACAAATTGAATAATCCATTGAATTTGTTTATTTCACATCACACTAATAATAATAATAATAGTTGGCGCAACAGGTCTGTAGGGACCCAGGGCCTAGCTTCTCGCAACCATTCGTTTTGTGTGAGTTTTTAATTTTTGGAACGAATGGAAGGGATCTACAATTTTATGCCGGTTCCAAACGGGCCGATTGAGAAGCTCTTTCATGACAGTTATACTCTCGCATGTTTGTCAGACGTTCGCGAGAGGTGGCGCAGTGAAAAAAAACCCTGAGTTGGAATTTTTGCGGGATTCGAACCTGGACCCCTCGCTTAGTAGTCCAACACACTAACCACTAAGCCACTGCGACCACACATCACACTAATAGACAATTAAAAAATTAACTTGAAAATACTCTTTTGAGCTGATAAGCTTTGACGATTTTTCGTTTACATGAAAAACCATTTCTTTAAGACATCTTTCTATAAGACATCTATCTTTTGTGTAGATTTTGCTTTGAAAATTCAAATGACTTTTACGCACAGGAGCGGACTTTGACTTAGAGGTTGCACACCGGGTTCGAGGAGGAATCATAGAACAGTTTGAGACAGATTGTAACCGACCCTTTTCATTTAAAATTAGTAATACATTTAAAAGTTGATAGACATAGAGACATATTCACATTAGACTTATTTCCGATAATGCATTTGAAAAGAAAACAACCAAACAAACCCCCATTAAAATGCTTGTTCATTTTAGCCCAAGAAATTTGTTTGGACTAGTTGCCTATAGCTGACAGATACTTGAAAAGCCGTTCAATTAATAGTTTGTAATTGATATCTATTTATTTGATTTCATTGATATGTAGCAATCAAACATGCAAGAAGAAATAGAAGCAAACCTCGCATGAACGTCTGAAAAAAACCAAAAGAGTATAATTGTGGTGTAAGAGCTGCGCAATTAGGCATTTGGACTAGTCATACATATATGTAAATCCCTTTCATACGTTATAAAAACGAAAATCTTACACAAAACAAAATACAAAGCCGATTTTCACAACACTGTGCTTGAAGTTGCTACTTTGACCCCAAGATTTCTTCCAAATACCGTTTCTTAATTAACAAAACCACCCATTACTCACCTGCTTTGCAAGATTTACGTAACATTTCTTATCATTTGCGTCCAATGAGGCCCACCATTCGCCAAGAATTTTTGTAATTAATCTAAGTAAAGGCACAATTTAAGTTAAACACGTTAAGTATACTGGTTAAACAAACACTCTTACCTATTCTCAAAATTTTTGTATTTATTTTTTACAATGCCTCGGTGGCGTTTACAAAATATCAAAAACGCATTCATTGGTCTCCTCGCATGGTGATCTGGTGGAATATTGTCTTCCTCTACCTTCACTTCCACTGCTTCTTCCGTCCCTAATGTGTTTGTAATAACTTCTTGCTGAGGTAATATTTGATCAGTAAAACTTGCAAGTTTAATATTCGCATTGATCTTATCACATTGCCTTCCAATTGCACTTAATACCTCCACTTTGGGGTGGATATGTTTTTCATAACTAAGAACATCTTCATCATCATCTTCTTCTTCTTCCCCCTCTTCTTCATCGACATCATCGTCATCATCGTCCTCATCGTCTTGATTACTACTATTACTACTGTACAAGGCAACGTCAGCAGTTCGGGAAATCCTACCGTTAGAATATCCATAGCGGTTCAACTTCGAATAATTGTGGACATCTTCAATTTGGCGAAAGGCATTTTCTTGGTCTTCAGTTCGGCACATTGGTGACTTGTGTCTATCACTTTTACTGCTCCTGCTACTATTATTACTTTTATTGCTACTTCTACCATTAATGCTAGTATCACCGGATGTTTTCTCTGTTTCGTTAGTGCAAGGCACGATAGCACTTCCACTACCGCCATCCACTACACCATTTAAGGCACTGCAATTGTTAACAGTTTTACACATTTTCTTAGTTTTTTGATCTGGCTTACAATCGTTGAAAGTACATGGTTCATAATGGATACGTTCTTTAGGCTGTACAATGAATGCGGAGTTCAATTTGTTTCCAACACTCCCATCAGAACTCTGCTGTATTAAAACATTAGTGCACTCAGTGTTCGCTGTGTCAACAGCTTCACGAACGCTTCCTGATGTATAGAATGTAAAAGGCGTTGAATTCATATTTTTATTGTTTGGGATATTGTTATTGTTATTGCCTATAGCAGGGGTAGGTGTGTTGAATTGGAATATTTGCTTGTATTCATCAGGAAGGAAACCAGCTTTTTCAACAAGATTATTGCTTATCATTTTGAGTTTTCTTATGACAAAAGTCAATTTAAAACGGCATCACAGCTTCCGTAAGCTGTTATAAATTGGTTACAAACTGACACGACTCTTTCCATTTGCTGTGGCAATAGCACTCTGATAATTGAATCATTTATCGAGCTCTCTAAAAAAAAGAGATAAGAAAAATACAGGAAAATTAGCCAAAATTGTTTGTAGGTATGTACTTTTTTATAAATAAAATCTTAAACTTTATTAATACAAATTTAGTATTCGTTTGTAAATGTTGCTTAAGCTTTGAAGACATTGATCTGCTCATCATATCAGCTTATATTGGCCCTAGATTTTGTGATTTAAAACAATGTCAAGAAGCCCACACCCACGTGTATTAAAAGACAAAATTAAACAAATTTAGCTACGCAAAATGTAGTAATCAGCCTTTTCTTCTTTTTTTTTTTTTGATTGGTCTTATAGGTAGTCTCTCCTCTGCTATTATTGAAGTTGAGTTGAATAGTTTTTCTCGTATTTTGTATTTA
Organism: Cheilosia vernalis; assembly: GCA_949126925.1. Taxonomy (NCBI): domain Eukaryota; kingdom Metazoa; phylum Arthropoda; class Insecta; order Diptera; family Syrphidae; genus Cheilosia; species Cheilosia vernalis. The sequence goes on along the minus strand of OX421360.1, from coordinate 27,321,459 downwards.
AATGAAATCTTGCGTGCATTTTGGGACAACCTAGAAAGCCTTTTACTCTAGTGGGGCAACATTTTCACTTTTAAAGAAAAAAATCCGTGACTTATTCTGTGTTTCGTTAACTGATTTCTTTTAGTAAGGCGTTGGATTATGTTGAGTCGATTGCACCTGGATTTTTTTTTTTTTTTTTAGACTATTTAGACTATTTACCTACAATGGGCCTTACCAATAATCATTTTTTACCTTCACACTTAATATTTCCTAGATCACAATATGCAATTTTGTAAGGAAAACTTCGCCATTGTGAGTTCGAAAAACTTATGTCGTTTTCCATTGGGACCACCAGAAATCTTTTTCAGATCTCAGATTTTACGTGGCGAATGGAACATGCAACGAAATTGATCTGCTTTTGTAAATGGATTAGTGTGTTATATGACAGCAATATCAGCTGTCCAAATTGCATTTTTTTTGCAAAAATCACAAATGGATACCGCCTTGAAAAATGTTTCCCCTATTGCACGTACAAATGGAGTATTTTTGGTGATTCGTAGTCTTCAGATGACGAGGAAAACTATTAAGATAATATTTCCTCCTGAATTATATCCATGGCTATTAATGTATTTTGTTATTTGGGTTTTCACGAAACTACCCAAATTGGTCTTCAAAGCAAACTTCTTAAAATGACGTCAAACAGCTGTGCAAAGTATATTGGTATTGTGAGAGTGTGTGTAGATCTGAAAAAATATCGAGATCTGCAAAAAGTGCTCTGAATCGAAAAAAAGATCGATTTTTGGTCCCAATGGAACATGAAAAGTGATTTAGATCAAAAAAAAGATTGATTTTTGGTCCCAATGGAAAACCACATTAGTCTAGACACTAAAAATGATTATTGGTATCGCGGAATACCTATAAATAATAGGTTTAGCGATGAACCGGATGTTACGATTTCCTATACCTATGTCTTTGTATCTACTAGCCTAGTTTTCAAAGTTTTTAAGCATTCACAAATAAATAAATAAATAAAAACAAAAACCTAATTTTTCTATACAAGAATCTGTGAGGTGAGGTAAAGGAAAGTAAACATTTATCATTTTGTTCAGAAAGCTAAATAGAAACAATTTAGATATAAGTTTTGTTGCGATTCTTATTGCGATTTTGGAATTGTCAAGTGCGTTTTCTGTTGTCATATTCCGTACGGCGAAACGATCAAACGTTTCCGTGCGCACGAATGATTTGCGCTATGTTACACAAGCAAATTTCTTGTTAATGCCGAGGCCGACCCTGATCTTGAACTTTCAGCCAAATTAAATACAACACAGCGATGGCTGTGAACTCCAATGGGTTCATCGCATCAAGGGAACAGCCTACAAAGCCACAAAAACATAACAGGCAAAGCTACATGCTAGATGCTACATAATTTAGATGTGCCAAACAGCCACACACTGACACTGAATCCGCTCTCTGTTGCAAACAAAAACATAGCACGACGCACGAGCAGCGTTGCCAAGTCATTTTGGCGTTTGAGCACCGTTTTCAAAATTTTCAGCGTTAATTTTGACCCCTTGGGCACTGAAACTGTAATTTTTTTAAAACAGCTCGAAAGTAGATAAAATTAATAGAATTAAAAAAACCAACAACAACAAAATCATATTCATATTCAGTCATATGGCGAGTGCACTGTCAAATAAAAAAAATATTTCAATAAAACTTCAAAAATAGTAGGTACATTTGATACTTTTAATTTGTTTTTCTTAATTGCCCCTGTGGTATATGGCTGCAAAGTATACAAAAATGCGGCGTGCAGCGGCAGCGTTAAAAAAGCACTAAAATATTTTGTTAAGCACTGAAAAAACGCCCAAGCTAAGTCAACTTTTTCGGCACTGAAATGGTATTTTGGGCACTAGATTTAACGCTGAAAGCACTGACTTGGCAACGCTGCGCACGAGTACGATATACGATTACGGTTAGGTACCTCAATTTCAGTGTCGGTCAGTTCACTGTGCACCAGAAAGCTTCACTCCACTGACACACAAAACTATTTCTGTGCCTTGATTTTGTGCGGTTTTTTCCGCAATGGCGGTGTCGGAAAGGGTTCACGTATAGGCGGATTCTATAAATGTGTGAGTGATGTCGCGAACTGACAACTTCCAATATTTCCCTGTTCTTATATCGCTTTGTTCCTGCAAATTCCAGGCGAGCTTTCCCACACGCGACCTTTTTAGGTAGCGAGAAGGATGTCGGATGAGAAGAAATGACAACAGCGTGACCGTTGTGCGACAATTTGGTACCTTTTTCGAGGACACTAATACAATTTGTTGTTCCTTTGTTCCTTTTTATTATTTGTAAAATACACATTTTTGGACTATTCGCATGAGAGCCAATGGCGAACGAACTGCGAACAAGCGAATTTTTTTACACTTCAATTACTTCAATCATTGTTTAATGTTAAATTCGATAGAATTTTTTCATTCGTGGGTTTGTGGATCCGCGAATGTCTTATGTAGGATTGTGAATAAAGTGTGACAGTTCGCCGCAAGAATTTTCAATTGCTGTAATAATTGTAAATTGAGCTATTTAAATCGATTGAGAGTCCGATTTTTTTTAGATTAGACTTAAGATTAATTTAATATAAGGCTTTGGTGGTAAATAGTGTACAAATCAATTTTCAATTCATATGTAAATACAATTAAATTCATTTGTTCGCAATTCGCGCTCATGTGAATAGTACTTAAAAAAGTTTTCAAAAACTGTGATTTCAAAATGAATATGTTTAAAAAAATAACGCGTAAATAGTGTAAAGCCGGCTAATACTTGTTAATTATTGGGAGAAAATACTGAATTTATGTAACAGCGTCAGAAAAGGGCACACAAAACTAAATTAAAAGAGATCTTAAAAGTAGATATAAAAATGAGTTGATATAATTTATAAACAAAATTCAATTATTTTTTTATATATTTATAAATAAAAATCAAAGCTAAAAGGTTTTCATTTTAAAATTTGTCATTTGAAAACGAATTGCATCTAAAGTATAAAGTACTATAATCGTGTTCTGATACACAGCAGCGTTATATTTTATAGAAATTCATTTGGAAATCACTGCGTTTCTAAAATTTCCAAAGTGAATTTTCATACTAAAAAAAGGGAAAAAGTAGCAACAAATAGTATGAGGGTCGTCGAAAAAGTGCCAAATTATTGCACTACGGTCACGTTGGTCACAGCGCGCGGCCTCACTCACACACTCAAATCCGATTCGGAACGTTCCCTAGCGACATCGCCTCAAAAACCGCACAAAATCAAGGCACTGAATTCTGAATGAACCATCCACAACCATTTCTCCTCCGGTTGGGAATTTGGGATCTGTCAATGTCAACTGTCATAATAAAGCTCTGGCTCTCCAACATTCAGGGAACGAAACGAAAACATGAGCGGATAATAAATCTCTCCCGTCTCCTCTACCTCAACGCACTCCACATCCACACCACTAACCCACCTACAAGTTACAAGCTACTAACAAAAATAGTCATCAACTTTGTATATTGTCGTATAAGTCAAAATTCCCATACGACAAAACATTCACTCATACATACGTTCCAAAAAGAAGAATTTATAATCAAGCTTGTTATTCGTAGATTGTTCACAATTTCGATTATGATTTCGTTTTAATTATATTTAGATCAAAGGGATACAAGTTTATTAAATGAATCCTTAAACGAACAGAACGCAACGACAAGAAAACAAAACACTGAATTTAGATGTTATGTGTACGAAGTTATCATAATTGGGAAGAAACTTTCGATTTTCAAATACGTAGCTACATCTTCTTGAATGAAAACTTTTTTGAGTTAGGTCACTTACTCGAATTGTGGAAGGAAAAACTGATTAGGGCATACGTTTATTTCCGGAAAAGAATTATATATTCAAAAAGTTTTATTTTTTTCTCTGAATTGATGCAGCTGCAGAGGATTTGTTAATTTTATTAAAAAAGAAGGAAACTCAAACGTCCACCACCACTTTCTGTTCGAATCACTGTTGAATGCGAATACGCTACGTAGTCCGTCGTTTGCAAAAGTATACACAAATACATCCGAGAAGTTGTTTTTAAAGTGCAGAGCTTTTTTGGCTTCCGAAAGTGTTGCCAAGTACGTTTTTTCTAATTGTATTATTTTTACCATGATCGATAGCCGACTACGAATAGATTGGTCTGTACTAGATGTTACTTGGTAGCTCAACTTCTCCTTCGTCAGCCATACGAACTGCCAACTTATGTATTATTCGACTAGGCCTAGTTTCAGAGAACTTCGTTTTTACGAAATAACGAAATAATAAAACACTTTTCCGAATCTAGATCTTTTCTGAAGGTTGCTTGAGATTTGCCAACACATGAGCTGTTGAGTTTGACAGTTAGTTAAACATGCTAACGTGTTCGTTTAATTTTAATGTTAATGCTAATTATTAATGTAGAACATCACGAACATTAGCAAAAACAAAGGCAAATGGAGTTTTTATAGTGGAAAAAAGTAAAGGGGGTCTTAAGGGTTTTATTGCTTGGTAGAGTAATTGTATCAGAAGTGTTTAGGAAAAATGTCCTAAAACCTAGCATCCGAATTATGACTTTACTGCTCCCACTATTCATGTAAATAAGTCGTTAGTTCGGAATTCCCAGCACAAGCTTAGCAGAAAAGAACATCTAGTATGTTAGTATTTCAGTTTATGGCTCGGTTTATGGCGATACGAACTTAGGTGAATCCTGGTTATTTTTCAAACGAAACTAAAACAATAAGAAAAGAATATAAATCATTAATACATTTTTTTTTCATTTTAAAAGAGTTTATTTTTTCGTGAACGACATTGGCAGCGTTGGAAAGTGAAAGCTTTCCACTTGCCAACTCGTTCTGTGGCTGGGACAATAACAAGTCGATAAGTAGTATAGGTGTATCACTTTTGCTTACGTTTATGCCCAACACAAGCATTATTATCATCCGAATTTCCGAGTTCGACTCAGTGATGGTAACTAAAAAAAAAGAAAATACCTACCAACGATGGCAAAAATCCCTACTTTCGTAAAATTTCCCCTACAAATCCACTAAAATTGTTCATTAAATGAAAAGTACTAGAATTGTTAATTTAATATTATTTCTGTTTTTTCATATTTATAGGAATGCAAAGTTAATTACAAAGCGATAACAACATAAAGAGATAATACAAAAAAAAAAAAAACAATTTGAAGGGAATTCATATTGCACTTATAAATAAAAGTAACTTAAGGGGCATTAACAATAACTAAATTTTACATCTATATATATAAATAAATAAAAATAATTATGAAGATTATATATAATATTTAAAATATTTACATATGATGGTCATAAAGTTCTGTGGTTTTCATGTTATTAAAATGATTATTATTACATTTAAAAGAAACGCAGTTCAAATTTGCATCCTGCAAGTATGACCGAATAGTGCACATTGAACTCAGATTTTTTCATATTATGCAAATTAAAAGCGAAAAGTTTTATCACCTTTTCATTTTTTTTATAAACCTACTTTTCGACAATTTTAAAAAATCTGTCCTTTTTCCCCTACGCAATCATTTTTGGGTTAAAAATACCTACATGTAGGGATTTTTCCCTACACTTACCACCACTGGTTCGACTGTCTCAACAAGAAAGCTCTTAAATAAACGATGTCAACAAAGCCAGAGAATAAAATGAATGTGATACATACCTACATGTATTGGCTAGAGCTTGTACATAATGTCATAATATTCCTAAACAGACAAAACAAAAACAATCATTCATCGTGCCACAAGAGAGAACTTTTTGAAAAACTATGTAATTTTCAAGGCCGTTTACATAAGACTATGTTCCACATCCCCTATCTGTTCCCCAATTTCAGGGTCATTCATAATGGATGATTTGATTTTATAATTTTTGTTTTCCTCAACTCAAAACTGGGCTTACCAAAAGAAAGGCCGTAGAAAACAGGCATTAATACCTAGAACGCGGGAAATTTTCACTGCAAAAGTACAAATTCTTGTCATTTAAAGGCACAGTGTGAAAGCACTGGATCGTGGATGAGAAAACCAGCGCAATGGGGCAATGAACAGTGTTTATACCTAGGTAGGTAGGTATATCCCTTTTGGTTAGAATTACGATGTCCGGAAAGCCTTCCGTGTAGGTAATAAAGGGTTAAAACACCAAAATCGTGGTAATCTCAGGAATCTAATGTCGTTTTACATTGGGATTTTCGGATTTTGTTCTCAGATTCCAGATTTTTCGTGTTCAAAAGTATACATAAAACGAGATTTTTCTTCCTTCGCATTTTTTGTGGTAGTGCGTGTTTGAAAAGTCAGCTGTTCTTAAATTGTAATTTTTTATACTTATGAAAATCCACTCCATGTTAATATCCATTGGGGTAGCCGAATGTAATTTTGTCTCTATTTTTCACAGACTTAACTTCAAATACGTAGGTACGTAATTTATAACACACTTTCAAGTTTGACAAAAGACAAATGTTTTGGTGTTAGTTTAAGTAGGTGTGAATCTCGCTTTTTTTGCGGTCAATGGAACATGAAATCTAACAGCCAGCTGATTTCGAGTGCAGAAAAAATGCTCTGACTATCAAAAAAAGTATTTTTTCTGTCCCAATGGAAAACGACATACCTACCTATAACAAAAAACTTTCAACTTATAAATTTTTGCTGAAATTTAATGAAAACACCTATACCTAGGTACATACCTACATTATTTCACAATGATTAGGTTATTTTAAAATTTTCTAGTCCCAAAAAGTAATGATAGTAATGCTAATACACTGTGATTATTTTACTGAGGGTTTACCTATTTAATATGATCTTCCTTACGTCTTCTTCATCTTACCTACCTAGGTACCTACAAATTTTACTTTTGAAAACTAGATTTTTACTCAAACATTATCGTGGGGCTTTAAAAGGGAGTTTTAGAACTATGGAAAGGGGGAACTTAAAAGGCTTCGTGGCGTAATTTCTTATTTCTGTACCTACCTTTAAGTACCTAGGTAGGTACCTACTAGTTTTTTTTCCAACGTTTGTGGCTACATGTTCATAGTTCATACTTCGACTTAAACAGTGAATTTAGGCCACTGGTGGGTGTACAATGTACATGTACCTATACCTACATGAAGTCTTGAACAATTTTCGTCAATTTAAAAAGCGTTATAAATTTTGAACAAAAGACTGCATTTGAAAAGATATGTATGTAACTACATGTTTTTCCTTTTTCATTATAATGTAGGCAGGTACACATAATGCATGCATTATCCAGTGGTAGAAATTCTACCATTTTAGTGACTTGGCTTATACACAGCGTAATGGAAAACTAATTATTGCACACAGCATTGCATCTTTTTTATGTACAATCTTCCCAATAAAAAAAAAACAAGTGAGTATGATGTGTTTAATATCTTATTCACATCGCACCGAAAACCTTGTTTTCGTCGAAAGCTCGTCGATGCATTCACATCGAACACCAACTAGTTTTCGTTTGACGTTTCAATCAGCTGTCAGCAATCAGACACTGCTGGTAAACTATATTTTGGTTACAGATTTAAATCCCATTAATTAACGAATAAAATGAATTTAGTGCATTTAAAAATAATATAACAATATCCGCAAGCACGACAACTTTGACCCGTTCCCTGAAAAGTTTTACTAGAATGTTGACTGAATGTTGAATGTTGACACTCTAGAACTTCAAGTACTAAGATGGTTAGGCTAATTGGTCTGCAGCTTTTGTCTACTTTGTGCAGGTGGTCTATAGCTCCTGGGTTCGATACTAATATCGCTGCATCCGGGAAAGTGTGTATTAGCTAGGAGTTCCAGCGAGTCCAGTCCAATTGACTTTTTTCCGACTTTCGTAGAAAGGAAAGCTTGAAGCCTTCCTTGGACAGAATTGAGCTTAACCTTCAGATTGTCGGAGGCATACTGTGAGTGCACCAAGTTAATCTGATAGCATTTCAGCATCATTCGTTTAAGGGATTTTGTATGCACGATATTCGATCTAGTCGTGTAGAGGTCTTTCTGTTTTCTTTTTGCTCGGTATTACATCTATCTACCTTATCTGGTCACTGAAGCAGTATGAAATGCAAGAATCAAACAAAAATAAAATATATTATTCAATTTTTATTATTTTATGTAGTTAATACATATACCTATAGTCGAATCACTTGATTGTTATTAAATGTTTGTTGAGTTATCTGAGAATCAACATGCTTACTCGTACATTAATTCGATTAAATGAGGGGTCCGACTAAGGTACCTAGTTTTATTAGTAGATAGGTAGGTACTCGTAGTACATACAATCATTTGTCCACTGAATACCTATTATTATTTATTTAAAGAAACGCGTCTCATTAATCTTCAAGCAAATGGATAGTCGAACCTTATATACAAAACAAATGAAACGATGTAGGTACCAGTACCATATGTATCAATTCTCAACCCAAAATATAATAATTATTGGATTGCGGATGATGACAGATGGAGTAGAGAAGATCGAATAAGAACATAATCGTAAGAGGCAAAGGCATAATAATGTTATTGTTATTGACTAAATTCGTAGGTATGGGTTAGAGGTGGGGTCATACAACATAATAGGTACTTGCTGTCACTTATTTGTTGATTTGCCGTTTGTTGTTCCATTCCATCAGCAGCAGCGCTTTTGTTTTTGTGTGCTTTTAGTTCTTCTGGCGATCTAAAAATACCGTTTAGTTCTCTTGTTGATTTTCTTTTGGGGCCTTGTGCAGCAGAAGATGTATAGGTATAGGTAAGGTAGATACACTTCTTGTGTACGAGTGCACACGTTTCTTTTATTGTTTTTAAATATATACACAAATGACAGTTAGATGTATGACACCACAATGTTGTTGATTTTTTTTTTGGAAAATTTGCCTGCCTATTGACTGGACATTTTTTTCAATTCATTTCGGTCGGAATCGGAACAATAAAGCCATCTTAATTGGGTATGGTGTTTTTATACGATCCATCATTACCTAGCTTATAATTATTTCATGCTCGGGTGACGTCAATTATGATATGAGTACCTATATGAGAACGTGTAAAGGCAAGAGTACTATACCTAGGTACTTTGTACTTTTGTAGTTGTTACATGTACCTACCTATACTAAAAGAGCACGCATTGAAATTGTTTGTTTGCAATTTATTGTTTGTGTTTGTGAAAACAAAACAATTGCATCTATATAATATACCTAGATGTAGAGGAAAGCGAAAGATATAAATCAAGGTCATTGATAAGTGTGTGTGTTCTGTTATTGTTTTGGTTGGTATTGGTTTGATTTTTTTTTTTTGTTTGTTCGTTTATTTTGAATGAGAGAGTGCTATCTAGATTCTAGAGCCTAGAGGTTACCATAAGCACTAGTTAAGTTAATACCTTAAAATCTACATAGTCATGTCAGGCCATTTAGGGTTAGGCCTATACTATGCCTAAGTATTTTAGCTACGTGCAGGTGCAGGGTGCAGTGTGCAGTCATTTCTGAAAAAGTGAAGATGCTATCGAGCGAGAGCGAGTTCGCTTCCACTCTCATTTCTTCCATCGCAGAACGCAGAGTCGCAGCTCGCAGATACGAATATACGATACACTGGAACTTTGGAAGTGTTGAGCTTTCGATATTTGTTTTTGTAAATACGAATATTAGAATGGAGAAGACTGCGAGAGTGCTTTTAAAATGTGACGGGATACGGGAAGAAGCCAACTGGCCAGCAGCGTTGCCGCTGAAAATTTTCGAAAGGGGGAAATAAAAAGGAGCCCGAACCGAAAAATACTAAAGGACTATTCACATGAGCGCGAACTGCGAATAGGCGAACTGCGAACAAATCAATTTATCGGTATTTATGAACAGAAAATTGCTATTTGTTTTACCACACAAGTATTATATTCAATTAATATAACACCTAATCTAAAAAAAAAACCGAGACTTGATTGATTAAAATAACGAAATTTACAATTACAGCAATTCTCCCGCGAATTGAAAATTCTTGCCGCGAACTGTCACACTTTATTCACAATCCACATAAAACAGTCGCGATCCACAAACCTGCGAATGAAAAATTCGCTCGAACTTAACCTTCAACAATACAAATGATGCGACTAAAAAAAGTTTTCATGTAAATGAAGTGTCAGAATCTATGAATATTCGCCAGTTCGTGGTTCGCAATTCGTTCTCATGTGAATGGTCCTTAAAGGTAAGATTAAAAGTAGAAAACAAAAACGTTACTCGTTTGATAACTTTTTTTTTTATTTTGCACCTATCTCTCAGTCGGTCATCACAAACATTTCTTTTGATTGCCTATCTCTTCAGCACATTGATAAAGGTCTCATGAGGAACCCGAATGTTGGCAAACAACCTCATTTTCTTTTTACCCTCAGCTTGTTGCTTTAGCAGTTTCATTCTTCTTGTGACATCCCCACCATACTAAATACAAAGAAAGGAGTAGAACAATGTATGTTTGGCAAAAAAAGGAATTGGTACCCAGCATTGAACTCACCAATTTAGCTGTAACATCCTTCCGATATGCCTTCAGCGTCTCTCTGGCTAGAATTTTGCTTCCCACACAGGCCTGTATTGCAATTTGAATCATCTGTCGTGGTATAAGTTCCTTTAGCCTCGCTACCATGTCCTTTCCAACTGCAGTCGCCTTCGTGCAGTGCACAATTCGAGAAAATTCCTCCACTTTCTTTCCATTCAAGTGGATATCCAATCGAACAACGTTAGTAAGATGATACCCATGATCCTCGTAATTAAAACTGGCGTAACCTGAACTAATCGACTTAAGACGATCGTTAAAGTCAAGGATAATTTCACTTAGTGGTAGGATATACTTCATAAGTATACGGTCATTGTCTATGTTGGTGGAGCTTTCTTGAACACCCCGACGTTCAACGCAGAGACTAATGATTTCTCCTATATATTCAATTGGTGTTATAATGGTACCTGGTTGAGATAAAATACTTTAAATTATTTGTGCTGATATTAGAAATGAGTGTCACCTTTTACAAGTGGCTCATAATACTCTTGCACGTTTGAGGGTTCTGGAAACAAAGCCGCGTTGGATAGTTCTAAAGTTTGCTTTCCCATTTGCTTAATCATTTTAGGATTTTTGAGGATAAGACGGTATGTCACTGATGGAGCTGTAATAATGGGTTCAGCGCCATGTTCTTGTTCCAGTCTCTGACAGAATACTTCCATATGAAGTAAGCCAAGGAATCCCAATCTCCACCCCTGTCCGAGAGCCGGACTTGAATCAATATTCACAGTCACTGCGGAATCATTTAACGCCAATTTATCGATTGCGCTCCTTAATCCGACGTGTTTTGACTGATCAGATGGGTAGATACCTGCAAATACCATTGGCTGCTGTGGTTTAAAAGTGGTCAATGGAGTAGTCTTGATATTCTTAATGTGAATGGTATCGCCAATGATTGATTCTTTGCTGTTACGCATGTTGCAAGCAATCAGACCTACTTGGCCAGCACATCTAAACAAAGCAGATTAGAAGTATTACAGGGCATGCATATAAATATTTTTTAAGACTTACATTTTATCTACGGGCGTCTCCACGGGTCTAAGCAGAGAAATAGATTTGATTGGATATGCTTTTCCCGAGCTAGCTGATTGGATATCTTCTCCAACTGTAAGAGAACCGTTGTGCACATAGATCAGATTGAGCGCACCTCGATATTTATCGAACCAACTATCAAAGATTAGAGCTCGGAATGGACAATCTCTCTCCACTTTGGGTGGAGGTATACACTCGATAACTTGTGTCAGAACTTCTGAGATCCCTGTTCCCAACTTAGCCGATACCTTTAAATGATTTATTAGTACTGCGAGTATTTTGTCTTATAAAAGTGTATACCTTTAATACCCTAGATGGGTCAATATCGAATAATGACTGTAAATCTTTCACAACTCGATCCGGATTCGCATGTTTGATATCAATTTTGTTCAGAACAGGCACCACCGCGAGCTTACGGGACAAAGCCAGATGATAGTTGGCAACAGTTTGTGCCTGAACTCCATGGCATGCATCAACCAACAGTATGACGCCATCGCATGCTGCGAGAGATCGTGACACCTATAGCGCGGTAAAATATTTTGTTTTTCAGCAGCTAAGAAAGTTACAAATGAATATCAGTTAACCTCATTTGCAAAGTCGACATGTCCAGGTGTGTCAATCAAATTCAGAAGATACGTTTCATTTTTGTAAATATGTAGAATTGATACAGTTTGTGCTTTTACAGTAATTCCGCGCTCTCGTTCCACTTGCAAACTATCAAGGACCTGCTGATTTCCTGAACTCTTTGATATGGCACCTGTCAATTCTAATAGACGGTCGGCTAAAGTACTCTTTCCATGGTCAACGTGTGCAATTATGCTAAAATTTCGTATTCTCTCAATTGGAATAGTAGAAAAGTCTACTTGGGATGCAGAGTCGACCTTTTTTGCTGTTGCACAATTTCGGCGAAATAGTTGAATGCTGAAAATGGTATGAAGTATTACATCGTCACAGAAAAATGAAAGTGTTCTACCATAACTGAAATTTTCTATTTTGTAGTTTCACAAATAAGCCGCGTAAATTTACAATCATTTCTGGAATCGTGCTAGGAATATAAAATCAAAGTAGGTATTTTTCATTGCACTAAAGACTAAACTAAATGCAATTATTTTCTTTTGCGTTACCCTTATTCTATTGTCTGACAACTGACACCTGACACAGCCATTTGGTCACAGCTGATGTTGACGTTTCCACGTTCCACAGACCACAACGCATGGTGGACAGCGTTGCCCCCCTACTACAATTGTAGCGTTTTCACTACATTTTTCGCCCTCAAAAAGATACGAAAATTCATTCGTAAAATCAAAAACACTACAATTTCTAAATTTCAGAAAAGAAAAATTAAAACTTATATCGAATATTGGGGCGCAGAAGCACTGATTTTCATGCAAACGCAGAACCTATTCCCTCAATTCCAATGTCAAATTCAACTTCCAGGTTCCATAATTATTATGCTATATTCTCTTTTCTATCTATCTAGAAAAGAAGATATAGGGTGCAAACAAACAGTGGCAGTGTGGTTGTGGGGGGTGTATAATTGTGTTTTGTGTATCATTTTAAATTAGGTACAAGCACCCGGGCAAGAGTTTTTTTCTGCAGTTTGTAAATAAATAAAGTGTTTTTCCGTATTTTCAAGTAATTTATATTAACCGTGTTTTATTGGACATCTATCTCAGCAAAGTAAAGTAAAGTAATCTTCAATGCAACTACAACAACTACAGTCTACGGCCACAGTTGTTGTAACTCGTGTAGTTTGCAGATGATAGTTGTACTTTACCACACTACACTTTTACTACTACACTACACTTTTCCACCACGTAAAGGTTGCATTCACCAGTAAACCCGAATATTTGTCCCAGAACCGGGCCCTTGGACACGATTTCACGAGAAATCTCCCCAAATTGAGATTAAAGCAAAACAGAGAAAAAACAACTTGATCAATGCCATAATGTCAGACTGACTCGGAGGAGGTTGTTGACATACGTTGCCACACCTTTCGCTGATTGGAGTTTGTTTTTAAGTCCTATATACCCAAAAACAAACAAAAATGGACCATATTCAGAATTTTATATTTCTGTCGGTTTAGCGGTTGGGATCTTTATTTTTGCATAGATCGAAGTGGAACAAACCGGGGCCTCCAATAAAAATAAAAAATAAAAAAAGAATAAAAAACTCCGGATTAACGTAAGTAAGTTTTCAAAAATTCACCAGGAAAATGGTGAATCCCTGGCGAATTCGGCCCGCCCACGCTACATTTTCAACCAGTTGGGGGGCAACACTGATGGTGGATCTAAATGGAATCCAGTTTCGGGGTCTTTCTTGGGTACGTTCAAAACGTCGAACAGATATTTATTCGGAAAATAAAAAATTTTTTTTGCCACCTTTTTCGGTTTTTTCCGTTTTTTACCACTTTTTACTTCTTGAATGCTGTTTTATAAATTTTCTGTTATGATTTTCCCTACAAAAGTTCGAAGTGTCAAAAAAATCTTTTACGGGCTCTAGATTTGGTATTCTGCGTAGAAAAATCTTTTATGAATTCTGTTAAGAATCAACAAAAGATTTTGTGACTTTTATTACAATTCTTGGGTTGAAATGGTTCTCTATATAATTCCTAGTCAACGAAATGCTTACAAATGGAGACAGATGTAATAAATGTGTATAAAAAGTGTACCTACCAAATAATTGAAATAGTTTCTAAATTTATATTTTTGTTTAGCCCCATCACTTTAGCTTGAACTAAGATTAAATAGGAACCCATTTGATTTTCCTGATGTGATTAATAATTCAAAACTTATTCCTTTCAGCCGACATTTTTATGCTATTTTGGAAAAAAATTATTTATCAGGTGCCCACTTATGTCGTTTTCCATTGAGCAGAAAGAAGCGCCCGGGACCCGGGAGAGTCCGGAATCGAAAAAATCACTTCTGAAACCGTTCCATTGGCACAAAAAATACTCTTCTGGTGATTCTGAGGAGAAAATTTCGCTTCTGGATTTGAAGTCAGAATCCACTCAAGAAGCACTGACACAAGTGTAGGTAGTTTGTGTATTTTATACAAGTCAACTGACAGCTGCCGTAGATTATTTTTTGGCATTTCACCAATAGGTACCTACTCTTGTGGATTCAATCAGAATGAGTATTTACAAAAAAGAAAAAAACAAAGCTGTTTGTTGTGAAGGTTCGTAACAGATTTTAATTTTCGAAGCTCTCTAACAGAGTTTCATAAAAGTTCGAAACCCAGAATACGATTTATAAAAGATCCGTTATGGTCGAGGTCTTTCATAGGCCCAAATAGCAGGGGCCCTATTATGTAAAACGATTTTTGTTGAAACGAAATCGTTTTCGTGTAAACGCGATTGCGTAAAACGAGAATCGTTTAAGATTTAACGATACTCGTTTTTTCAACGACTGACATTTAGCAGTCGTATGGCTTTTTTCGTTTTCGTTCAGCTGTTATAAATATTATTGCGTGGAAATGGATGTGCTCATTGGCTTTATGGAAAGCAACCCACTAAAAATTATTTGCCCAACAGCCAAGCTAAGGCGAAGTCTAAAATACTTTCTTTACTCTCCACTATCCAAAAAAAAAGTCGCAATGGAAGAACATTTTTACAATAAACTTGAAAAATAGTAACAAAAAGTTGTTTATAAACTAAATTTTTGACATTTAACATAGGTGTGAAGTTGGTTGCGCTACAAAAAATGAATGTATTTTCGGTTTCAGTTGGCAACATCTTTCTAACAGCTTTATCGTTTTACATAATCGGTCTTTGTTGTGACTATCGTTTTCTTTATTATCGTTTATTTGCCGCTCGTTTCGTATTACATAATAGGGCCCGAATTAGGTCTTTTCGCGTACATTCCAGAGTCAAATACTGTCAATCTGTCAAACGGTGCCTTGAAATAACGCCGAGACAAATAACGCCGAATTGGAAAACTCGGCGTTATTGCGCTTTCACAAAGTGAAATAACGCCGAACATTGTTTGTGAAATAAAGCCGAAGCAAATGGGGATCATGACGTAATCTCGAATGACAAAAATCTCGAAGGCTAAAAATCTCAATTTGAAAATTCAACAAAAAATATAAGTAGAAAACCTCGTACCCACCCCGCAATCCAACAGTAAACCCAAGCAGGGGGGTTGCAGGGGGGCAGCATGCCCCCCCCCATACACATTTCATAATTTGCGCAAATTACCATTGTCTCAAAAATTAATATTAATTTAAGAATGTATTTATAAATGCAAAGTGAAATAAGACCGAACATTTAAATTCGGTGTTATTTCGCTTTCACAAAGTGAAATAACGCCGAATTTTAGAATTCGGCGTTATTTCACGGCACCCTGCCAAACATAAGAAATTGAGTGATAATATCTCAGAGACCGAACAAATACTCCAAATTACGTGGATAGCTTTTTTTTTTGAATTTGTTTCTTGTGAACTTTTTGCATTTGATATAAATATTTATCAGTACTTGCCTTTTGAAATTCTCTGAGCTGTTTCGATCCAAGAGAGGATCGAATTTTCTTTTTTTTCTATCATTTTTGATGAGATATCGATTGCGTTCGATTTAAACCGCGTACGCGAATGAACCTCATTTATAAACGAATTATAGGGATTGTTTAAAGTTACCTCACCTACGCCTGGTTTAAAAAATTTCTAAACGCAAGAACTATATTTATAACAAATTGTTCAACGTCTTATAGAGCATGTTTCAACTAAAAGCGTTTGGAGGCTGCTTATATCAAACAGATCAATTTTGTGGAGAAAAAATCGATATTTTTTTTGATAGAAACTGCTTTTGCTAACACCAATGTTTATGACACACAGCGTCGGTGTTACGAATTGATTATCGTTGGAAGGATTGCTTTTTTAACTGAATTATTTATTTTATGCGTATGGGATAGAGTTTTTATATTAAATTGTGTGAAAATCAATTGAAATGGATTTCGAGTGCATCGATTACGTAATCATAATAAGCCAAGCTGAAGCAAAAACGAATCCTGATTTAAAGATAAGCGATCACGAAATCTACCTGAATCTTGCTGAGGAAGATATTATTATAATATATAGAGAGAATCGAGGTAGGTACCCAAATAAAATCAATTTTCTTAGATAGAACAAAGCAGCCTTTTAAGTGCTATATTTAATTACAGCGAAGACCCAAACGAAGGTGGAGCTATATCTCAAATCCAAATTTTGAAAATAACGAGCATGTTTAAATGTAGTATAAGACTATTGGGAAGCAACACGAACAAAATGTCATAGTGAACGCCTATACGTAGCCTGAAACGAAAAAAAAAAACGAAGTGAAGTATGTCAAACAGCGTGACTTCTTGGGACAGCTGTCGTATTATAAGAAACCGAAATAACTAAAGCAAATAAAATCATAGCATTAGAAAATAAATTACGGGGGCCCATGATCAAAAGTCTATATTGCGAGAGTTATTAAGTCATAAGTATGTCCTGAACGAAGTAGTATAAATTAAATACACTTCAACAGTCTTTGGGAAGGAGGATTGTATTATAAATATCTGAAGAGTTCAATAGGTTTTCCGTGAAAAGCAATCAGGTACCTATATACAAACTCTATGCCACCAGCTCAATATATTTTGGTACAGGAAATACAACAGCAAACTTAAAATTTAAGCCTATTAACGTATCTATCAAATATGAAAAAAGTGCTCAAATCGATAAATCAAAAAAGAGATTTTAATTTTATGAAGTCAAGAATGATTATTGAAGTAATAGGACCAGTCCTTGTGCACTTAATTAACAATTCAATGGCGACAGGAACATTTCCTGATTCATGGAAAGCCGTTATCACTCCAATTGAGAAAATAAAAGGAGCAGTTAAATGTGAGTATATGCGATCAACTCCCTACCATCGTACAAGAAGTTATTTAAAAAAATAGTCCAAGAACAACTGGAAAACTACTTCGATTCGAATCGCACAATTTTTAACGGAGAGTCAGTCAGGTCTTGTGAGACAGCTTTGAGCAGCATCATTATTAGTTGGAAAGAGGTGCTTGCTGGGAAAAATTCTTGGTTGCCGTATTTCTAGACTAGAAGAGTGCTGTTGAAACGATAGACAGATCCAATATTTAATGTAAATTTCAACGGTATCTATGGTGAAGGTCGATCGTAGAGAACGAAAGTCAATGAAAAGATACACCGTGATCAGCTCTTCATTTTTATACATTAACGATATAGAAAAGGAGCTTAAGCATGCTAGAATTGGACTCTTTGGCGACGACGCCTTGTTGTTTATGTAAGGAGTACATATGAATGTGAACACCTGATGCCGGTATCAAAAAATATAGGCTCCCCTAAACGCATTCACTGTAACGCATTCATTTCGAATACTCTTCCTCAGTGTTGTATTTATGTCGTGATTTAATGTAATATTAGCTTAAGCTTCTATAAAATAAATGTAATCGCTATACACCAATAAGATCAATGCTAGTTGAACTGAAATAATTAAAAGTTAAACAATGCATTATTGTAAGCGTTATGATGTGCTTGATTTTTAAAGTCAAAAATAACCACCTCATCTAAAAAAAAAAAAACATTTTGAAGAACGTACAAGTTCGTTAATTGTCTATAAAAGTGATTATTACCTAGTGTAGTTTCCACCGCTTTAGTCCACTTTACGCTCCTAAGCTAATCATAAATATAAACGCTCCTATTCCACATTTATTAGTCTACTGCACCTTGGATTAGAAGTCATAGAAATATTAAAAAAATAAAATAAGATCGGAAATCAGATAGAATATAAAAAATTCAGTTCAGTTACTTTCACATTTCATGTCTACACAAATCAAATAAGCCTTAGCGTTTATATGGGATCCACTCAGCTACCAACATTACCTTGCCACCCCATTTACACTTTTGAAGTCATTACAACGCTATTCCCCAACCGTTAATATTACATGGCTTTCGCCGCTCTCTTGATTTCGAAATACATAGATAGATATATTCGCAAACCAATCTTTTTCGTGAAATCCTACAACTTTTGTAGGATTTAAAAGGCTCTTCGGATTGATTAAATGGAAACGAACCAAGGTATATTATTATGTTTACATAGCATGGCTTATGGGTCTTCTATTGCTTCGATACTGCTTTATGTTGCTATACTATCGGATTCTTGAAATTAAAAATAAAGAATAAAATTGACTAAACAAATTACAAACCTAGTATAAAAAAGAAAAAAATTCGAGAAATATGTCTGCGTTGAAAACTGGTTGCAGGCTCCTATTTGTCTGTCAGCTAATAGGATGTCCATTTTAGACATGTCCAGAAACCCAGCATGACAATTTCGAGTGATGGTGTATCGATACAGATTTTTAGTTTACCATCAGTGCGCCCGGTTTTTCAATAATGGTTAATATTGTTAGGTATTATGATTTGACGTCCCATATTCTATTCCGTTTCGAACAACGATTAATCTGCCGGCCGAGTGGTTTTATTATTGTTATTCTCTCTGTACAAGACTACAACTACAAGAGATATGTACTTTCTTTTTCTTTGCTGAATCGTAACTGGTTTCAGTAGGTATCTATACTTATCGAAATAATAAAGTTTAGTTGGGACAAAGCTACCTTGGGAATTGGGATATGAAACTTGTGACCTAAGACAGCAAACATAACTAATTAGCTGTCAATTAATAGCAACTTTTGTTCCATTAGATTAAAAAAATTTTAAATATTAATTATCGATTTCAGTTAGTCTCTACAAGTGACCGCAGACACTTTTCCTTAATCCGAGAGACATCCAATCACCAAGGCCGTCGGCATAAATTGGGCTCAAATCTGAAAAACCCATGACGACTTTTATGATAGTTCGCGATTACATCTATCAATTTTTCGATAATTTGGTATTATGAGTATACCTACCTATCAATTGATAATATTTACCCCATTGTGATTTGTAAATGATAATCAAACTATCATTGAGAATGGGTTCTGTTTTGCAGTTTGACGTTTCTGTTTTTTGTTTTGGGGCTGAAGCTTAGTACGCTGCTCGAGCTAAACAAAATTTTATCTGGTCTCCAACTTTTCTCACCAAACATCAGCTAAAGTCCTAGCTCAATTTTGAAATAGAGAGCGCTGTGGATAAAAGTCACAAAAAAACAGCTGTTTCTTGAAAATAACTTACTTCAAAAATTTAACTCTCTATAATTTAAACCAATTCCGATTCTACATACTCCTCGTCGAGGAATTTATTAAAAAAATTAACTAAAATTTGACAGATAGATACACGATTTTATTTAGCTCAAGCAGTATACCACTTTGCTAAATTAGTTCGAACAGTTTTGTTCATGTTTTCGATTACTTCGTATACAAGCCAGTAGATGTGGTCGGGCTTCGCTTCTCTTTTGGTTATATCAAATTCGAAATGATCGTGCATGTCTGGAATGACTATTGCAACGGGCAGGTTCAGCTTCTATTGGTCTCTTGTATATGTCACATTTCGTCTCTTCCATCATGGTTAATAACGAAACTTAGTGCGAATTTATTATTTTCACGTATTTATGTTGTCGACCGAGATTGTTTCGTGTCGTGATCATCTCCGCATTTAGCACATTCTCCGCGGTACTTATATAATCATTTTTAGTGTCCAGGCTAAATTGTTCGATCTCACAAAGGCGAAATTTTCCATACAAAATTACGTATGTGACCTAGGAAATATTTAGTGTGAAGGTTAAAAATGAGTATTAGTAAAGCCCTCAGTCTTCAGGTTGAAGTTTTCGAATAGGTAATCGACACTTTTCCCATCCAATATTAACTCTCCGGTTATTTATTATGGTTTTGTGGTCTTCATCATTTAATCTAACAATCGCATACTGTGGCTGTTTGATATTGATTTCGAATTGCTTTACACATGTTACCGTACCCCAAATGCTGTTGTTTTTTTTTTTAATTGCTAAATTAAGACCCTCTTTACTCGACTTTGCCATAAGTTGTGGTCGCCTTTTGCTAAAAATTTTAATTCCATATTTTTCTCCGAGTTTTTGTTATACTTCTTTTATTAGCTTTTTGTACTGATTCTTTGCATCTGCATCTGTTGATGGTTATTGGCCCCTCTTTGATGTCCGACACACTCTCGACTTTCAGAGAGAGAGAGTCTGTGTCAATTTTTCATTTAAGTCTTCTTTAGTCTTTGCAATTTCTTGTATACTCTTTGGTTTGACGTATACGCTCTGTTTAGCTATTCAGCTTCAGGTCAGCGTTATTAAGTTTACCTTTACTCCTAATAGACCCGTTAACTTTTTTCACTTCATTCTGTATTTCTGCTTTCATTTTATTAACACTTTTAAATACCTCTTAACCGCTGTCTCTGTGTTAACATAGTATTCCTTTGGACTCAAAGAATGGAATGAAACTAATCTGGACGATAATTAGACGTCATCTTAGATCAGTTTTATATCGTACCGCTGTCACCTTCCAAGAGCGGCAGTACATAGTGATTATTTGCCCAGAGATGAATTAGGTCAAGGAATAATCGACATAAAGCTGACACCTAATGCCAATTGATAAGGTGTGATGATTTTTCGCCGAAAGACGTGAGAACAATCACAGATACCTACATTTTTTTTAATGCAGTCGTCAGATACAAAATTCATAACACTTAAATTATTTGACTTGGAAGTAATCTTATCATCTCATAGGCATGGGATAAGAAAGATAGCTTCAACGATCCAGTTGTGCAGATGTCAATTATTCCCTGATAGGAACATTTGCTATCGCTATTAAAGACAGTATTGTAACTTCAAAACATTCCCGATGGGTTGTCTCACAGGAACTCATAGACAATCTATTCCTTTCTAACAGCGGGAAAAATCCGTCGACCATGTAATAATTGGATGTACACAGTTCTGCTTTAGTAAACCACGACTATTTCAAGCGGCATAATGATGTATGCAAACTCATACACCATTCACCCACACGACAACTAAGGCAGTGATTCTTCAGGCGTGTATTTCATATAATCTTTAAATGGATATGATAATGATTGTTTAATATGAAAAACTCTATTCGGGGAAGCCTTTAAAGAGTTTATTAGCTTGGCAGTTTGCCATTGACTAGTCAACAAGTCCACTTTTCGTTTAGCCTAGGTCAACCCTGCATAAACTTAAACCTTAGTGCTAAAATTTTGCAATATTTGTATTGCTCTTCATTTCTTCATGCTTCTTCATTGCTGTTGATTATATAGATGTAAGATATAAGATAAAGGTATGATATATGATTAGATATTCGTTTTCTTGTCAACTTTATTTTTTTCATTGGATGACACAATTAACTTACTATACAATATTCACAATATAAGTCTTGTTGATGCTTAACATCATAAAATTTGAATCACTTGTTTTATATTAAATGAAATATATGAATTTCTAAAATGCATGTAACAACTACATAACTTTTCGAAATCCATTAATTAAATCTGTGAATATTCTATACCTAGTATTTTTTGTGGAAGCTTGTATCTTTGTCATATAGAAGTACAAATGAACATTGAATCCAGAAACGCTCTCTTTGATCTGAAAATTGTAGCTGAAAATTCAAGTTCTAAAAACACTTAAACAACTCTACTTAGGGTGTTCTACACAATTTAAAGTCGGTTTAATTTCAATTGAGCAAAAGTCACATATATTACTGCTTTGGTGTACCAACACCGATACATTTACATTACATAGGCCCAGATGCTAGAACAATTTCCCATCCTATAGACCTATCCGCCCAAAAACCTACCACTAAGTCCTATCACCTTGTTATGAGGATACAATTTATGATTTCTCGAACTAACTACCCATAAGAGAGATGCTCTAAAAAGCAGGTAAGTTTCGCAGAATAACATTCTTTCTATCCCAATCTTCTATATTTTTCCCGCCACCACCGAGCGTGTTTCATTTTAATGAATACCAGATTAGCACATTTGATCAAAATGCTTCCCCATTCATTTATAAAAGAATACTGATGATACGAGCCAAGCGACATAAAAATCCTGTATACAGAAAGGATCCTTGCCTCTATATAAAAGAATACTCATGATACGATCCAAGCGACATAAAAATCCTGGCTACGGAAAGGATCCTTGTCTCTAAGCGTGTCGTCTTAAAACATAATTTGGAGCTGTGAATACCCATCGCGCCATCACACGCGTTAAGCAAACATGGCAATACATGACGTGTAATTTAAAGCTTATGGTTATGACACTTTTTATTTCACAGTATTCAATGTAGAGGAGGGAGGTCGCTTCTGCATCAACTGGATTAATTCTTTTCCTGGATTTATTCTAATCAAATCCGTCATACTGGGTTACAAATGAGTAATCAAGGATTTTCTTTAAGGGGTGGATATTTACCTACTCGACTGTAATGCGAATTGCTGAGGGGAAGTCATCCTACAGCATACAATGGTGTAGTTCACCTGAATAATTTAATTTGATATTACGCGATGTAAAATTGAGCTTCGTACTTCTAAAAATCAAATATGTGGAACGAAATGACTTCAAAAAATTAACACAAAACTTGCAAGTTGGAAGGCTCGTGGGCAGGGCCGTCTTAACCTAGGCTGGGGCCCTTGGGCACACAAGAATTTGGGGCCCTTTTGGAAAGTACAAAAAGCGAATTATCATAAATTTTGTTAATAAGTGTGACCAATTATTATAGGTAATCATTAATCAAATGCAGTATAATATAATTGATATGTCATTAATGATATTAGAATGCTGCTGGTTTTTTGGTTATGATTACGATAACGGTTTCTTTCGGGATTTCTGTTGAGCAAAATATTCTATTATATCTTTAAAGTCAATTTTTTGAAGGATATCACTTTCTATGCACATAATTGACAAATTACTCAATCGTTCTTGTAACATTGTTGTTCGCAATTCATTTTTTATTCTCTTGAGCTGCTAAAATGATATCGTGTTTCAGCACGGATCGTATCGTACGCGTACCCATGCGAAGGTCTTAGTGGAAAAATCAGGTCCCTATACTGACCTGTTGCGCCAAAAATGATATTTATTTATTCACTTTATACTTTTTTTTGTATAGGCGCAGTGGCTTATTGGTCTGAGGGAAAAAATGAATTCTAAAATTAACTATGTTCTATTTGATTTCACGTTGAATAAAGTTATCTGAAGCATATTTAATTTAACGTTGAAAACTATTTGATTTAAATAGGTAATGTTATTTTAAATATAGGCAACATAGATTCAAAGTGAAACGTAGTCGCTTTTACATTGAAACAATTTTTTGTAATATTTAAAGTACTCTCAACGTTGTTTTAAAGTGCAACATGCTAATATTTGTCAAAAACTAAGTTTCAACGTGTCATTAACGTACTTTCAAAGTACTGCATAGTTATTTTAAAACGCCATCCACTTCAAAATGTTGCCTATTTACTTTTGTGTACATTGTTTTTCCTACAATGTAACTTCAAATTTGGATCAACGTTGATTTAAGGTGTTGCACATTCAGTTTAAAGTGGCATGCGATGTAGAATCAAAGTAGATCATGTTTATTTTTACTTTGATGTTACTCATTTTAATAACGATCAACGTAGATTAAAAGAAAAACGGGTTCATTCTTGTGAAAAGGGAAATACAGCTAAGTGTCGCGGTAGTTAACTCAATCGTGTTTTTCGTGCAAAGTGAAAAGATGGAAAAAATTAGTTTCGTTGACGAAAATGGACAATTATTGGATATTTTCAATTTGAATCAATCGCAAGACCTTCAGCTTGCTTGCTTGGAGAAAAAAGGAGGTAAGAATTATTGACAAAAATTAATATTATTAACGGATATGTATAAAATATATATTATAGGATCCAACTGAGGACGATTTGGGGTTTCTTGATTCAAATGTTCTGAATTGGTTGAAAAACAACTTTAAACCAAATTCATTCAGCCCCAGAGTCGACAAATTCACCGGCAGCTGTAATTTCATATGAAGCTGAAATCTTAAGTAGGTAATAGACAAATTAATTACATTTATGCCCTGTAAATAATGGAAAAACCTATTTTAAAAATAATTTTATTTAGCCAAAAAATAAACTTATTTTGGAGATAGATACCTACATTAGTAAATAAGATATTTTAGTAAATAAATTTAAGAACTTTATGTAATTATGTTTGTTGGAAATAAAATTTATAAATTCTGAATTGCTGTATTTTCTTGTAGTTGGATTAAATATTTAATGTGATATTTTCAAAGTCGAAAGCAGTTAAGTCTACGATGCGACATGGTTAGATTGAAGTTAAAAAATGATAATTCGAAATGGTGTCACTTTAAATCAATAATTGAGAGAAGTTAAATTAAAGTTGAAACATTGTATATTCAAAATTGTGTATATTTGAAACTAAAATCTGCTGTGATTAAATCAAAATGTATCCATAGTGATTTTAAAGTCGGACGCATTTGATTGTACGATGCTTCATTATAAAATTAAAGTGAGAGCATAGTATTTTTAAAGTTGAGTGCATTTTAATCTAAGGTGCATTACGGTTGGATCAAAGTGGATAAACGTTGTTTTAAAGATAAATGAATTTGATTCATGATGATTCCACCTCAAATCAAGGTAAAAACGTGGTTGAATCAAATTAGAAATACATTCGTTTTAAAGTGGGATAGCATTTTGAATTAATTTCATATCACTTTGATTTTAAAATTTTCGTATTCGAAGCTAAATCGTTCCGAAAAATCTTTGATTTAAAGTGGTTTACTTTGATTTTACGTTGTTTTTTCTCTGGGTGATAGTGTGTTGGACTACTAAGCGAGGGGCCCCATGTTCGAGTCCCGCAAAAAAAACCAAAATTCCAAGTGAGGGTTTTTTCACTGCGTCTGACAAAAATCCGAGAGTATAACTGTCTTGAAAGACCTTCTCAATCGGCCGTTTGGAATCGGCATAAAATTGTAGATCCCTTCCATTCCTTCCTCCAAAAATTATAAACTCACACGAATGGTTGCTAGAAGCTAGCCCCAGGGTCCCTACAGACCTGTTGCGCCAACTATAGGCAAAATTAGGCACCGAATTTTTATCTTTTGCTCTCATATAACACGTATCCACTATCCTTACGCATGCCGACACGCACATATAGGCGTTCCATATCACCAAATTACATGAAAAAAATGATTTCTTATAGCTCTTTGCCTACACAAATGAATGGAGCGAAGTGAAAGGTGCAAGAAAAAACAAGAGCCATATTCTCAACGCTTATTTTGAAAGCCCCTTGTCTGGCAAGGAAAAAATAGGAACCAAATTTTTGTACAGAAATAAGACATCTGTATATTTTTATTCTCTGTGCTGAAAGTTTTATCCATCAATCGGGGATTCCCCTAAACAAAAATGTTTTGAGAATAAATGTATGAGAGAAATTGTCGGTACTTCGGGGCCCCCTGAGAATGGAGGCCCTGGGCACGGGCCCCGTGTGCCCTTATGGTAAAGACGGTATTGCTCGTGGGATCCTAGGAGTCGTATTTTGCACAGTAGTAAATGACAGAAAACAGTAGGCGCAGTGGTTCAGTGGTTAGTGTGTTGGACTACTAAATGAGGGGTTCCAGGCAGCATTGCCGCTGGAAATTTTCAAAAGGGGGACAAAAAAGGGGCCCGAGCCGAAAAAAGGGGAATCTACTTAAAATACTAAGATAGCAAAAAAGAAGGAAATAGGCATTTATTTTTAACAAAATAAATATTTATTTATTTCGAAATACTTTTTTTTCATATGTTACGTCCATTTTCGTTGAATAAATAATAAAATCTTACTTAAATTGAAAAGGGGCCATTTTGATCATATTTCAAAAGGGAACCGAAGCTCAAAAAGTGGTCAACCCTGGTCCCGGGTTCGAATCCCGCAAAAACCCAATTTCCAACTCAGGGTTTTTCACTGTGCCACCTCTCGCGAACGTCTGACAACAAATTATCTCCACTTCGTCAAATTTTACATTAGCCGTGTTTTTTTGAGATTCGATCTCAGCAAAGCAAGTTGAGAGCTATTGGGGACGTTTGGATACTCAGTTTATACGTAAAACGTTAGCTAGATTTACCTCTGGACTAGGTATCCGAACACCCCCATTGAGAAACAGTTAAGATACATTTTCGTACATTTTAAAAATACATTGGTGGTAATAATGTGGAATTATATGTAAAAGTGGCAGTAGGTACTGGTATTGATTTATTTTTGCTGGACCTCTTTTTTTTGTTTATTTAATATATTTTTCTTAAATTTATTATCCTAACCTCGATTTCAATGAACGGTAAACGGTGTAATCTTTAACGTGCCCAAGCCGCGGGTGCATTAGCTTTCTTCTAAGAATCGCCAGAAAATAATTTTTGTACTTCCAATGGTTTCAGAAGAGGCTTTATTTTTATTCTAGATGCTCTCAAACATTTCTTTTTCAAAATGGAAAACGATATGGTTTGGTTGACCCATATTTTCGCTTTTCATATTGAACAGATTAAATTAGAATCATATCGGACTTCTGTTTTTCCATATTTGCAACTTTTGGTCGGGTCTACTTCTTGGTTATTCGCTACGCTTCATACATACAAATCTGAATACCATTATGCCACTCGGCACCTGCTGCACAGCCTGTTCTTATCCGTAAAACGTAAATCAAAGGCCAAGTTTTTGCTACTACATGCACCCTAATGTGTTGAGCACATAACAAAAGAAACCACACAAAATTCCTTTAACTATACGAAAGCATCTTTCGGGGTATTTCGTAGTAGAATTTATTTGTCAATACCCACCTACACGTTCAGAACTAAAATTATAGAGGAGGGCGATGGAGTCTATCCAACATTCCCTAACTTTTCTTCATCGCTCCCAGCTGCTATCGACTTCAAAAGGAAAAGAATCACTTTTCCACTTAGTCTACGTCACGTCTATCGAGCAAAATGAGAAGAGGTGAAACTAGCAAACGAAATTAAATTAAAACCACTACCTACTGTTGAATGTATTGTAGAATGCTTCTTACAGGGGTGTACAATGTACATTGCTCAAGTCCACCAATACACTCGTTCCATGCAATTAGAACAGCTATCGATTGGTTTTGTCCAGAGAGTCTTTTGCTCTAAGCTAAGGTATCCCCATCTATTAAACTTTTTCCCGTCCAAATAAAAGTGCCAAGGAGCTGTCGTATTAATGCCCAGTATTAATGCATGTATTTACATTCCCTTTAAGAACAGGCCATGTGGAGCAGGCAGAACTTGACGTGTGGCCGGCCTGTGTCGTCATACACTCGAATAAATTAAGAAAGTTTGGATTAGCTGTGGTTGATGTGCTGGTGGGTTTCCACTTTCCACCACTGATGGTTATTGAATCGGTTCAATGGAATTCGATGAAAACTTTTAAATGTGGCCGTAGTTTGCGAACGACGTGTAAGAAAATAGATCATTAAAAAAAAGGTGAATAGTAAATACATACACACACAGAGTCTTGTAATCACACTGGGCTGCAAAGGCCAAAGTAAATTCATCCATAAATTTCCGCAAAATATTTGCAAAACTATTCGTGTGGACAGCCGAATTGAGAAGCTCGCCTTAAAAGAACTAGGAAACTCAACAATAGACAGAAACACTATAAACCTGAATAAATAAAATGTATAAAGCCCGAAAACCAAAGTCCCGAAAAATTATGAAAATAAAAATTATAGCTAGTGATTGTTCGTGGTTAAAATTATCTCCGACTTTTATCAAATTTTTTGTGTATGAGAAGAGGTCGTAAAGTATTTTTTATACCGCAAGGTCATTAGGGTGTCCCTATCCCGAATGATGAATGCAATGTCTGAAAATTTGACTTGGGTTGAAAGGAGAGGAGAAAGGAGAAAATATCGATTCAAGAGAATGGCAAACACTTTGGAAATGACAATAGTCTAATTTTTCCCTCCTCGAAAATCGTGTGTGCGCAAAAAGAAAGATCCGACCATATGGAGGCAAATCGTATAGTGAGAACCACCCGTGCGTCGCGTCGTGCAAATGATGCGATTATGATTAACGGAACCTTATTCGGCGTGAAAACCGAAGGATACTTGCACCACCACCACATACGCATCCGTGTGGAATCGGGCAAAACTATTCTTATCAATCAGTATCGATTTCTATTCCCATCTTAAGATGAATAAGAGGTCCCGATGTTGGAGGTTTGATAAAATGTAATTAAATAAACCAACGTACAATTGCGTCAGTTTAAATAGAACACTATTTTGAATACCTATACCAAAATAAATTTTGGTGATACCGCGGGAACATGACTTTTTCAAAACTCTTGTGGATACAGATCAAGAAAACTGTGGAACTCGCATGATGGGGATAAATTTTCAGAATACTTCAAATAAAATAATTTAAGTGAGCCGCTAACACCGATAAGCGTAACAGCCCCGTTGAAACCATAATGTAGGTCTGCGTTTCCCGAGCGAACCATTTAAAATGTAAATGGAGACTGTCAATTATATTTTTTTTTTTGAAACAAAATACAACTGCATAATTCACAAAGAGTGTGGCAAAAGTACCTTGAGTCAACAATTCACACCTATTCCTCTGCATCTTAAATTTTTTTGGGTTAACCCATGCAAATTTATTTCCACAAAGGAAAAAAGGCGGCCTATGTTGCAAACTGCTTACTTAAAATCACCATACCACACAAAGTTATGCAAACAAACAAAATGAACACTGAAATCATATTAGGTATTCAAATTTATTTACCATTTTCCACCCTCTGGAAGCTAAAATCTATATGGTTCAATTTGTACGCTTGCGGAGTCTTCGTAGAATTGCTCTTCTACTACTGCTACTGATACATTTTAGAAGCCGACCAAGCTCAAGTCATCCCAGCACCATGTGCTGCCATCATTGCGAATGTGGCAGACGGAATATGAATACCCGGTCCCAAAAGAATCTCAGAAAGAAATATGGAGAGAGAGAGGACATTCAGAAGGTATAGCACATCTGAATCTGACATTCAGGCTGCCATCTGTGAATAAATATACCAGTTTTGGGATTTTCGCTGGAAAATCTATGCCAATATTACATTCACGCATTCATACATACATTGTTGGTTAAGAGACTACAGGCAGTCACTACGAAATCGGAATAATGCGTAGCACCGATTTTACGGAAAGTGACGTTGCAAATCTTCATATAAAAATCAAACGGATTAACCGGAACTTTATTTATATTCTATTCTTTAAGAGCTGACGAAGTCAGAATTAATAATGATCAACATTTCGGCATAAACAATCTTGAATTCTTTAGGGAAATTTAAGAATCGATATGAAGACTGTGTTCCAAATGTGTATCCACGTACATATAATGTATGTATGAATTTATGAATTTGTCATCAGTCGAGGTCTTAATTTCTTAGTTTTATTGCGGTCTATTGATTCGATTTGTGAATTGTTGTTGGTTGGCAAATAGCCGAGCAGTTTCAGAAGAAACTGTCAAGGTTATCCAGCGGGAATATTCCCATATATGGAGATTGGAAAGCCACAAATGAACAGTATACATATGTATGTTGTATGTTGATGTTGATCAGGTTTTAAGGAGGATCTGTCTATACCTACTCAAAGCTGCGGAGTTACTTGAGATTTGATCGATTAAAATTAAAATTTCATTGACTGGGAAGCATATTATAAGTTAACGTGTGATAACGTAGATAATCATAGCTCTCTTCCACAAAGTAGGCTCAGAAAAGGAGGAGAACGGACTATCGACTTACCGCCTGATGGAACAAAAAACTATAGCCAAACGCAACGGAGAATAGAATTAAAGAAATATCCTCGAAAACAATTTCGATGAGTCTAAAGGGAATTATGGAAAAACTTCTGTCAGATAACATTCCCTAAGTTGCGTTCACATCCATAAGGTATCTACTCTCTAAATATACTGTTTAGCTAATTGGTTTAATAAAAAAAAACTAATGGCACATTTCCCGAACTCCATTAGAAGAATCTCCGTATCTTCAGAAAACCTTTCCATCACCAATGAAATATAAACAGAGATTAATAAAAAAGGCCACAGGATGTTTTTATGAAAGTAAAATGGTTGAGCGATTAGAAAGGTTTTATATTTCCAGCACTACTCTAAAGGGCTCCTCACTTGCTACCTTGACGTCTCCGATGTATAATAACCTACCTTTGACCCATATCATCAGAACAATGAAAGTCATTTTGAACTTACTTACTTTCTTGTTCCTCTAAACATATTATAAATTCAGCACTGGCAGTGTTTATTTTATCGATAATAAGGGAAACACAATAAAAATCTCAATATTTACTAAAGATTGCCATTATTTTACTCCACTCCTAATATCGTCCAACTAAGTTCATGAATGCAAAAAAAGAATAAAACTAATTCAATGTTTCAATATCATACTGGTATGAGTATGAACATTGTAGAAAAAAAATTCGACTTAGATATTCTCATAAATTAAATGAATATTTGTCTTTAATTAGTGCGAAAAGGTATGTTACTTGTGTTTATATTTTTGAAATTGAACAGAGCATATTTTCGTTAATATGTTTGCTATGTGTATAACTTAGAACAATCAGTCCAGTTTCAACAAATTAAAAAAAAAAAAATTGTATAGAAAATTATTTGGAAGCTTGAAATATCTTTATTGACACAATATTTGTATAACAATATCAAATAAAGATCAATTCAATCTTACTTGATTTAATTTATTCAACTTCAAAAATAATTCATTATCGTTTTGCGTAACCTTCCTGGAAGTAAGTTAAACATAAGAGTTTTATGGTTTCCGGGAGACTGTAACAAAAGACCAAATGCATTCAAGGAGCTTCAGCGACTCAACAGTTCCAGTATCTCGAAAGCCAATCATTTGATTGGTATAGTACTAGTTTTATGCACAATGGGCCGTCCTATAGCTGCTCCTCTCACCCAGAGCCACTTTTATATAAAGTAACAGCATAAGGTTTTCATATTCGTAATCCTACGTATATTAGGACGTTAGCCAGCGTATAAACAAATTATTAGTAAATTCGCAAGTCTTGGAGAATTGAATTACCTAAAAGTTGAAGGACTTTGAGAACACTCAGATTTTTTTTTGATTGAAATGCTTTGCATCACAGCGTTTTGATGAAAAAACTCTCAATCTAATTCAATCTTCCAAAATATTGTTAAATACTTACTTTTTTTTTTCAATAATAGGTATGTATATTATGTATACTATGTATACATACCTATTATGTATACATATCTATTATTAAAAAAAAAAAAAAATACATTTATAAATTATTAAAAATTTCATCATACATCGGAATCGCTTAAATTATAATTTTTAAATACCTCGTTTGTCCCTATTTTTCTTAATATTTCATCAGGAATAAGGCTATTCTCGCTTCAATACAACAAATTTCACAACATAGGTTGTTTGATAGGTTTCGGTTAAAAATCGGTTACACTGGATTTCAAAATTTTCTCAGGTCAGAGTGAAGAGTGAATTAATCCAGTCATAATGACAATACTGCAGAGAACCTCAATTTAGAGCACAATTCAATTTATTTTTGAAGCGAATATAGCTTTTTTACGGACGGTCGGTGGGTCACGCATATAAATTATTCAAAAAGATGGGGAGTAAACCGAAAAAAATCGTCACCGTAGCGTTAACTTCCCCCTCCATGGCGCACTTGGAAGATGAAAACTCGAGAACGGCTCCACCGATTTGGATGATTTTTGTTTTGTGTTGTTCGTCTTGATTCAGGGATGGTTTAGGAAAAAAGAAAAGTCGGAAAATTCTCAAATATATGTGTGTAGAGAGCGAAAGAGGAACAGAGAGAGTAATCTAAACTAACTGGCACTAGTATGAACCGAGAAAAGGTGAAAGCGGTAGCGTATATATCTTTTCTCTCTATAATATAGATAATGTAAATAACAGAAGATATATATAATATGTATGTATATATATGTATATATGTGTGTAGAGAGCGAAAGAGGAACAGAGAGAGTAATCTAAACTAACTGGCACTATGAAAAATTAAAATGAATTTCAAATAGGCCGCCACGTAACACGGGCCAATACTTTACGTCCAATGCTTCGCTTCATTCGGCCGTCCCACGACAGCTCGATTTTTTTTTTTATATATAGGTACCTACCATATTTGAAAAAAATAAAAAATTTTAAAAACAATTGGATACAAAACTCTTGGTAGTACGAAATGTACCTATGCTTTACAAAAGATTGAGTTCTCCGTTCGGAGTATGATACATCAACATAGGTATAAGTTATAATTATTTTTATTTCGTATAAAAATTATTGATACTGGTTTATCACAAATAATTTAAGCATTTCTTCATGAAAAAACACATAAAACCAAAATAAGGACGGAGTTTAATCGTAAAATGTTCCTCCCCATCAATACACTAACTTCACTCAAACGTATTTAAAAATACACTATCGAAATCACTACAAACTATAGTTTTTATATAAATATGTATTCGTGTGCACTTAAAGGTACTGGTCACATATTCTCCTTTCTACTCGTTATTTGATGGGACACATAACCATCCAAAAGCTGAGAGACAGCAGAGCATAAAATTATCCTAGCTTTTTAGATTCACTCCATCAGCCTCAACCAGAAGACAAAAATTCCAAGACACTGAAGCATCCCCAGAAACCCGTTAAACCCGTAAGTAGATTACACTATTAAAATAGAATGGTTTTTTAATTTGCGTTCCTTTAGTTTGCCCTTACATGCAAAAACTTGATGGCGGCCATTGTAATAGGAGATCCTTAACAGGGTTTTTCGTTTAAATTTACAACAGCAGCAGAAAACATAGTTAAAAAGAAAAAAAGGGAAATCGTTAATGCGGCTTTTTTCTATTTTGTTTTCTTAAGGTTCATTTTTATGACAGCTATGCGACAGTATGACTTGGTCCGATTTAATGTTGAGTTTTCTGTGAAACTGGTGGCAAACGGATTTTTGTGTTAGTTCACGGAATCCACATAACCTCGCTGTCAATCTTAAGGGTGACATTTGTCTATACGCCTTATCAGTATTTGTAGTTATTCACAATGCGACAACAGGGGACTTGTTGACAAAAATTGATTTATCCACTAGTGTTGGGTATGGAGTAGGTATACCTACCCATTTATTTATTGTCCACTGCAATACGACCTAAGTGAGAAAAATA
Source organism: Cheilosia vernalis (assembly GCA_949126925.1). Taxonomy (NCBI): domain Eukaryota; kingdom Metazoa; phylum Arthropoda; class Insecta; order Diptera; family Syrphidae; genus Cheilosia; species Cheilosia vernalis. Next base: position 27,287,708 of record OX421360.1, on the reverse strand, counting down.
ACAAAAACTGTTAATTCAATTAATAGAATTGGTTATCAAAACCGAGGAGAGATTTTTCAGGGAAGAAGACATTGGGAAAACAATTTTTAAAAAACGAAGTCAATCCTAAATGGCCAAGATCGGGGTAAACTATTACTGCTTGGAGTGATTATTGAAATATCGAAAGCAATATCCATTAGCATTTAAATTACATAATTACCGGGTATACATAATGCACCTAGGTATAGGTTTTAGAAAGTAAAGTCAACTGTAATTCTTACTCTCAATGATATCCTGCTTATAACTTCCGCAGTAATTTATGAACTTTTTAATAAAAAAAAATTATTATATTTCATTTCCATAGTCAGTTCATCCTCTACACATTTATGTATGCTGATGATGTCCAATTATTTAATAGTTGCTCTCTCGGGTTAATTGAAAACTGCGCAAGTAGAGTTAACATAGATTTAGAAAGGATCTCTATCTTATTTTCCTGAAATTCACCTAAATGGCAAACAATCTTGGAATGCTATTTAATAGGACACAATCTTGGGATACACATATTAATGCAGCAGTAGGCAAAGTTTTTGGCATACTGCGATTGTTATGGGCCTCAAATTTTCTGTAAATATGACGCAATCAGCAGAAGAAAGCTTAATGTTGCCTTTAATAACATCGAACGTTATATTTATGGTTTGAGGCGGTTCGACCATATCTCCAATTTCTCCCGACAGATCTATAATATCTCCTTCGACCATCTTTTATGTTTTCGATCACTTACCCAGTTATTTATTTAACAGACTACGTTTTTGTTTATCTAACCGATCCCAAAAGCTTGTTCAACCGCGGTATCGTTATCTAACATCGGAGCGCCAGTTCTTCGTCAATGTAACACGTCTTTGGAACTCACTTCCACGGCATTTAATTGAGAAGGTCAAGTATCGTCTCGCGATTTCGGAATGGGTTACAGTCTTACTTGCAGACAATTTCGGATTAATTCAATTTTTCTTAATTCTTATGTACATAGATTATAGTTTTGCTTGTGAAAAGAGAGATGGTTTTTGTTTTCTGTTTATTTTATTGTTCTTATCTTAGAAGCAGTATTGAAAACTTAATTATTCATGTAACAATAATATGCTATGTAGCTGGTTGTTTATGAATTATATTTAAGCCTTGCACTAGTTTATAAGATCATTTTTATCTTAATGTGTAAGCCATCAATAAATAAATGAAATGAAATAAAATGACTCTACTTGACACTTCGAGGCTCGCAATAGTTATTGTAGTCACATGCTGAAAATCCTTCTTTACTTTGTTTTGCTGAGTTCGGAACTCAAAAAAGCAAGCCTAATACAGAAATGATTTATTTATATTCAATGTCCTTCTTTCTTCTATTAAACGGTTCGTGGGTGTAGTCTTTCGCCACCGATTTTGATGCGGTACTCGGTCGGGATTCTTCAGATTCGCCCTCATATTTCAGATATCGTTTGTCTAATCAAACATAAAAATGTTACTTTCGTTTTATTTTGTTGATATTCGTGCGATTGGAATATGTGTAGCCTTTGACACTTCTAAGCGTTTTCCATTCCATTCAGACTCAATTTAGCCATTTCATCCTGCGGTGTACCTATGACGTCTACACGATGGCATGGGCTTTATTGCACGTTTTACAATCCGAGTTTGAGACATGTGCTTAAGCTGAACAAATAATCGAAGCATGTATCGCTCCACCCGAAGATGTAATTGCTCGACATTGAGTGTCTCATGTGATTTGGTGCTTATTATAATATGATCTCTGCGAGTCAAGTAAGAGTGGAAACAAACACTTAGTTAAACAACGGCAGCTTAGCTTTGACATCAAGCTCGGTCCTACTGACCCAGATGTCTCTAAATTTGTCCCACCCGTCCAGTCCTACGAGTGCTGCATCGTGCATCTTGCAGCACTCGTACGTGAATAATATCTTGACTTTCACTGCTTCGGCCTGTTTTAATATGAGACTTCACAAACATGCAGAGTGCATGGAGACTTGAAGCTCAGTATGCGAGTGCTCAAAGTATATATATGTACATAGAATTAACTAACTGATGAAGCCTAAACAGTGCAAGGAATCATACCGGATTGAAATTTCTGTAAGAAACTCTGTGGAGTGAAAATAGCCCATCTGTTCAATATCTCAGCTTTCTTTTCCTTCGATAGAAGTGCAGTATTACGAACTTTGATTACATTGGGTCTACAATGTCCCTCATCATTTGTATTAAAGCGTTCAATAATTGCTTTTCATACCTAAAGGGCAACTTACCCGAGGGAAATTTGCCTCCTATTGCCGTTTATCCTCGGTTTTCTTTGACATCATGTGCGAGATCAGAGTGTTATCACTCATACCATACGCCACTCGTTTTAACTTGCTTCTTTATGTAGTCGGCATGTGTCCATGTCCATTGTACTTTAATGGGATGTCTTCATCGATTGCACAGGAAATGAAAGCAAAAATAACACTAAAAGTAAAGTCCATTGTTGGAAAGCATTGAACTGAGAATAGACAACTAAATGGAACATAAGACGGGAACAGAGTGGCATCACTCTGTACCTATGACGTGTGATGGGATTGGTTATCTTTTGGGGACTTGAGTAGTAAATTAAAATTCTTATTTGAATCCAGAAGTGCGAGGACATAATAAAGAGTGAGAGGACAACAAAGGGCTTCCATCTTTTGTGAGTTAAATTTTCGTTTTTTCCGACTACTTTTAAGTCTATACAAACTGCGGGAAAACGAAATAAAGTGCATGAATGGGTCGCATATAACATTCCGTATTACTGCGAGAATCAATCGATTAGTTGAATTTGTTTGAGTGTTTTTTATCATTTGTTCGATAAAAACGAAAAACGTTTTTGTCTCTATAAATAAAAATCAATTGCAGAATGTCTGAAAGACCATCACTTGAAAACGGCTCTAAATTTTCCTGTTCACCGATTTTGTTTGTTGTGTCCGTAATTGTCAGTACAATCTTTGTTTGAAAGTAAATCTCGGTTAAATCCCCCCGATTCCAAAATTATTTTGGTATAATGTGACTTTTTGGTAGGAAGTTCATGATCCGATATCGGCCGACAGAAAAATGAGCACTGCTGTTTGTAAAACATTATGCAAGACAATTACAAGCGACCTCGTTAATTATATACGGCTTAGTCGTGTGGTGGACGACCATGGACAGGAGCTGCAACCTGATGGCGCTTGAGAAGAGTCAACGCTTAGCATGCATGAGCATCACCGGGAAATGCTTAACAACCTCATAAACGAATAAAACTGTTCAAGTCTTCGGAAGGATTATCTACCTCCTTTTCACTCAGAATATCAGATATCAAATTTATTTCATCATCCCCGACACCTCCCTGTCGAATGTTAATGAAATACCAATATTATATCGACGCAAGGACAATGTGATCACTTATAAGTTGACTATGAGTTTAGTTCTGTATATAGCGGCAAACTTCTTGCAAAGGATATACAATATTAGTTATACGCCCTGGACGGCATCACTTATGCCCACTTAATTAAGTTGACGTACGTGTCTTATATATTCCTTGCATATACTACACATTTGCACATTGCGTGCTAATTTTCCTCGCCAACGTTCCCTATAGTTTCTGCTAAATTCTTCTTTTGCTTTTGTATTTCTATCTAACTTTCGGTTTATTGAATTTACCGCAAAATTAATTGGAAATGTATGCTTGGATTTTGATAGTCCGAGTTCATGACCGGTTTTTCGTAATTTGTCACACATTTGGATACAGGCTGCGGCTGTTCATTCAAACGAAATTAATCCTTCCATTTGAGTGCGTACCTTCAATGTTACTGCCTGAACAAAGCTATAATTCCAATATCATTTGAATAAGACACTTTTGCAGGCAATGCTTCATCCTGACCATATATAAAGCATACTGTATAACTGAGTGCAGTGCTAAAAGGAATAGCTAAAATGTTTATCAATGTATACAACTACCTATATAACTTGCTAGAAGTATATTAGCCAAAACAAACTATTGGCATTGCTTTTAGTAATTTAATGTATTTTCTGCCAGGTGAAATGAGATACAAATAATATCAGTTGATGTGTATTAAAGACCACAGTATAAAAATCCATTCGTTCCTTTTTTGCATTATTTAAAAGTTGACAAGTGTTTTTTTATTGAGCCAATTTAACCCTGTCGAAATGGCAGTAAAGATAATAATATTAACTTCAGTAGCTATTCTATAGCACACCTGCATGCACATATTTATAAAATTCATCGAAAAACTAGATAACGAAATATTATTTATACCTAGACGATACACACAAAATTTTGTTTATTCAGTGAACCGTTAAGCATAAAGTGCGTGCGATTGTAAAAGTCAAATAATATTTCACGCTGTTATAATTTTCCAGAAATATGCGCGACATTTGTTCTCTCTGTGCGTTCGCATAAAATGCAGTGACAAATTACGCACCAGTTTAAATTGACGTGACAAATATTGTGTTAGGTAATCGTAACAAGAATTTGAGGTGGGAGCTGATTCCTGTAGAGTTGCTAAAACCAGGGATTGTTCAATATGTGTTTAAAATTTTAATAATATAGTTGTGTTAGAGTGGGTGTATGTAATGAGTAGAACTGGGCTTGTGTCCTGTGGTACGAAATCATCTGATGTCATAAAGTGTGTGGGCATAATGTGAATGGTAAACGTGGGCAATTTACAAAGCGGTGTTTATGAATATAAACATTCATAGAATACTAATTTGCATTACATGAGCACTCGCAGTGGATTATCATCCAATTAGAAATGTCTATCCACATTAATGCGGGACAAAGAATATTATTTAGCAATTATTTTTAAACTTTTCGAACAGGTACCTATATACCTATGACTGTTTATGAATATTGCTTGTTAAGGCAAAATAACAGTGTCATGTATATTAGTTATTAAGAGAAATTATCGCTGAGATGTACACAAATATATTCACCACAATCAGAGCTGTGACTCACAGTATGATAAGCGCTTGTGTCAGATATATGCTGTAACATGAATTATGTACATTGTATCTCTTTTATATAGTATGTACCTAAGCGACGAGCAGTGGTCTGACACAAGTGCAGATCATACGATTATTTTTAGTATGTAAGCTGACCCTGAAATAAAACGTTTATACTGCGGAACAAGTGTCTTTGATTATCCTACTGCGGACATCATAAATTGGCGACGAGGAAAATTACAAAAATTTAATAAGTTTAATTTCTTTTGTCTAATGACATTAAACATTAAACCTGAAGAAATTAAAAGGGAATTAAAAAATACTGTGTTAATATCACCGACAATGATCGGGCATATGGATCCTTTTGTCATGGGAAATGACTTTGTGGAATACGAGATGCGACTACAACAGTTCTTTATATTGAACGATGTCGTAGAGGCAAAGAAAGTGCCACTTTTCATTACGTATATTGGAGCCGATGCATATTCCATTTTGAGAAAGCTGTTTTCGCCAGACGATCCAAGCACAAAATCATACAATGAGTTAGTAAAGGAGTTGAAAAAATATTTCGAACCTGAGGGAAACGAAATCGCTGAGTCCTTTAAGTTCTATAAGGCTGAACAAGGATCAAGGACTGTAATGGAGTATATAGTGGAGCTCAAATATTTAGCTGAGAAGTGTAATTTTGAAGAATTTTTGAATAGAGCCTTGCGAGACAGATTTGTTTGCGGAGTTCGAGATAGCCAACTAAGGAGCAAATTCCTTAAGGAATCGGGCTTAAACTTTAAAAAAGCGTGTGAAATCGCCTTGAATTGGGAAATGGCTGAAGGTGAGAACAAGGAAATCTCTCCAAAATGTGAAATTCAGAACACGTGTGCTGTACGTCAAGGTCATAATGGCAAAATAAGAGGACAATCATCGTCAGCTAAGTTCTCAAAGCCAAAGAAACAGACACTGTGTTATCGTTGTGGTAAATCAGATCATCATTCTGAAAAGTGTCCATGTAAGGAATGGACATGCTACAACTGCCAAAAAAAGGGCCACATTGCCACACAATGTTTCTTAAAGAAGCAATATAAACCAAAAAATTGTATGAAAAATCAGTTTAAATGCGTTGAGGAGATGGTGGAAGGTGCCAATGTATTAAATCTAAAAAGCATTGATGACTGTTGCAAATCCTGAGTGTGTGGAGGTGCTGGTGTCTGGAAGATTGCTGCGGTTCGAGGTGGATACGGGGGCATGTGCTTCTATTATTTCTTTAGTTAAGTATAATGAACTCTTTTGTAAATTTAAATTGCTGGAAACTGAAAAAAACTTTATTTCTGTGACAGGTAATAGGTTAAACTGTGCAGGAAAAATAATGGTGGCGTGCAAATATCGGATAAAAAAGTAAGCAACCTTGAACTTTTTGTAATAAATGCTCAAAGGGACTTTAACTCACTCCTCGGCAGAACTTGGCTAAATGAATTATATCCACAATGGAGACAGGTATTCCAATCAAATTTAGTGAATCAGTTTAATTTAGATCAAAGTAATGTGATAAAGGAAATAGGAAACGAATTTCCACGTATTATTTCTTTAAATCCCCCAAATCAGGTCATAGATAATTTTACAGCAGAGATAATTCTAAAACCTGATGCTAAACCAATTTTCCGTAAGGCATACGATGTACCATACAAGCTACGTGAAAAAGTTGAAGAAGAGTTAGATCGATTGTGCTCGGAAGGTATATTGGTGCCTGTTAAATATAGTAAACATGCATCTCCAATAGTGATAGTATCCAAACCAGGAAAAAAAATACGTATTTGCATTGATTGCAAGGTTACTATAAATCGTTTCATTGAAACTGAGTACTATCCACTACCACGTGCAGACGACATTTTCGCAAATTTGTCGAATTGTAATTTTTTTTGTATAATCGATCTTTCAGGAGCTTACCAGCAGCTTAAGCTGTCCGAGTCCTCAAGAGAATACGTTACTATTAATACTCATAAAGGCCTGTATCAATACACACGATTACCTTTCGGGGTTGCTAGTGCACCCTCCATTTTTCAATCAGTTATGGATCAAATCCTAAGAGGAATTTCTAACATATCGTGTTACCTTGATGATATTTTGATTGGTGCTCCCTCAGTCCCGGAGTGCAAATTAAAGCTTTTTCAAGTTTTGCAGAGACTTAATGAGCATAACGTTAAAATAAATATTGAAAAGTGCTCATTCTATCAAACGGAAATAAACTATTTAGGTCATACTATTTCCAAAAATGGATTGCGTCCTAATAAAGATAAAGTCAAGGCCATTCAAAAAGCTCCAGCGCCAAGAAATTTGAATGAGCTTCAATCCTATCTGGGATTAATAAATTATTATAGCAATTTTGTACCCAATTTGTCCTCCGAGCTAAAAGAGCCTTATTGTCTTTTGCAAAAAGGAGTGACATTTAATTGGACATCAGCTGCTCAGAAGTGTTTCGATAAATCAAAACAGATGTTGTTACAAAACAGTTTATTAGAGTTATACGACCCAGCCAAACCTATTGTGATTACATGTGATGCAAGCCCTTACGGAGTTGGAGCTGTGCTTTCACATGTTGTAAACGGAGAAGAAAAACCGGTATTGTTTGCATCAAGCACTCTTTCGCCATCGGAAAAAAACTACTCTCAAATCCACCGTGAAGCTTTGGCAGTAATGTTTGGTATAAAAAAGTTCCATAAGTATGTATATGGACATAAATTCACCTTGTGTAGTGACAGCCAAGCATTGAGAGAAATATTTAACCCGAATAGAGACACATCAAGTATAACTGCCTCTCGATTACAGCGGTGGGCAGTGATGCTCTCTATTTACAATTACGATTTCAAATACAGACCGGCAAAGTGCAATGCACCAGCTGATGCTATGTCGCGATTGCCGCTAAATGAAGAAACTGGTATAGAGTGTATAAATTCACTCTCAAATTGTTGCGATTTGCCTTTAAGTGTTGATCAAGTTAGAGAACATACAATAAAGGACAATATCCTATCACAAGTTATAAAATATTTACAAAATAATTCTTGGACAAACAAAGTTTCTAATGTTTTTCAAGCGTATTATCGAAATCGAAAGAGTTTGTCCACTGAAGGTGGATGTATATTTTATCGCGACAGGTTAGTAATTCCCAATACTTTAAGAAATAAGGTGTTACACATTTTACATCAAAATCACGATGGAATTGTGCGTATGAAAATGTTAGGGCGAAGTATGGTCTGGTGGCCAAACTTTGACGACCACGTCCAAACATACGTCAGTAGTTGTTTCGCATGTCAGTCGACCCAAAGAGTACCAAAGGAGATAGTTACCACCAAATGGCCATTAAGCAAATTTCCATTTCAAAGAGTGCACATCGATTTCTTTTATTTCGAAGGCAGGACTTTATTGATTTATATTGATCCATATAGCAAGTTCATTGAAGTAAAAGTGTTAACAAAAAACCGATGCCATTACATTATGCAAAACTCTTTTATCCATATTTAAAACATTTGGCTGTCCAACCGAAATAGTGTCGGACAACGGACCCCCTTTCACGTCATCCAATTTTATAAATTTTGCAAAAGAATGGAATATAACTCTGACTAAATCACCTGCATATCATCCTCAAAGCAATGGTTTAGCAGAGAGAGGTGTACAAACGATTAAAAATAGTTTAAAAAAGTTTTTAGCTGATGAAAAGTTGAAATCCCTGAGCATTGAAGCTAAGTTAGATAAGATTTTAATTTGTTATAACAATATGCATTGTACTGCAACGAGTAAATCGCCGGCCAGCATGATTTTTTCCTACCAACCCAAAACACAATTAAGCATTGTAGACAATTGTAATGGATTATTATTAAGACATAAAGATGGTAAAAGTAATAATTTTTATAAAAGAAATAAGCAAAACAGTTCAATTCAAACTAAAGTTCAATATGTAACAAAAGATATCTATTTTAAGAAGGGAGAGAAAGTACTGTATAGGAATCATTTTAAAAATATTATTAAATGGTTACCTGCAACTATTTTTAAAGTAATAAGTCCATGTACATATTTAATTAATTTAAGAAATTCGATTCGATTCGTACATAAAAACCAGCTAAGATATTCAAATTTATTAGATTCCCATCATTCAATTATACATAAGGAAAAAGATCCGAATGAAACAGAAAATAACTTAAATGATAACGAAAGAGCTGATGGCCATAACAAGCCGTCAGAGATACGTAGAGGTACCCGACTAAGAATTTTTGATAGATCCTGTCTCCCGTTGCGTAGATCAGAACGCATCAAAAAGAAATGTAAATAAAGATAAATCTTCTATTTTCTAATAAATAGATATAGATAGATTATAGATACCCCGTAATGATGTTAAATCTATTTTAATGAAATAAAGCAAATAATTCCTACTCTGTTATTAAAAAGGGGAAGATGTCATGTATATTAGTTATTAAGAGAAATTATCGCTGAGATGTACACAAATATATTCACCACAATCAGAGCTGTGACTCACAGTATGATAAGCGCTTGTGTCAGATATATGCTGTAACATGAATTATGTACATTGTATCTCTTTTATATAGTATGTACCTAAGCGACGAGCAGTGGTCTGACACAAGTGCAGATCATACGATTATTTTTAGTATGTAAGCTGACCCTGAAATAAAACGTTTATACTGCGGAACAAGTGTCTTTGATTATCCTACTGCGGACATCATAAACAGAAGGGCGAACGTTAAATCGAATGGGCTCGACTTACTTACTATACCCTTATCAACTAACCCCACGTTGAACCAGCTCAGTCTCTGGCTAACTGCCTGCAGATATGCATACAAAGTTGGTTGAATTTGGCCGCCAGTGGTAGACTCGAAGACTAGTTGGGCTGGCTTTTATATACAGTCTTGAATTAAAATAAGTAAGGTGTTTTAAATGACTTCTTTCCCTTACATCAAATCAAACCACTTTTTCTTTATAGTCATTCAAGTCGGCTCTATCTAAGTATCTCACATTTATGTAATATAAAAACTGGATTTAATTGAACTCATTATTAGTAACATTTTTAGGGAATTAAAAATAATTAAGTAAAAGTCAAAAGTTTTCTTTTAAATTAACTAAAGACAAATTATGAATGCACGTTACTGTCCATTCGCTCTATATACCCCAGCCATCTCATAGTCGTTATATTCTCTTTTTAACCAGGGGCCAGATTTTGTAAGGCGAAACGTTAAAACGTTTTCGTTTGCACGAAGAAATTTGCATGTTTAACATAGGGCGCCCGAAAACGTTTGAACGTTTTGCCTTACAAAAGCTGGCCCCAGGTTACAGTCACTGAGCTCCAGCCCAAAATATTCATCGTTGAATCTTCTCCTACATACAGTGTTGTTATGGATATTGTTTGAGAATCGTATATTTTCTCGGTTCAAAATCGTATTTGTTGTATTTTCCAATTGTAAGGGTACAAAAAATGCGTTTAAGAGCGTAGAGGTCATATTGCACTTCGTTTGAATGTTATTTCGTAGTGCTCGTAAGTAATCGGACTGTTTGAACTTCAATATTATACTTTCTCCATTATTAGTTTTGTAACTACATATTTCTAAGTTTCAAGCTAATTTAACCTCAAAGTATTTGCTTCCTTCCCAATTTATAATTTATACCTTCTTAGGGGTTTACATCCTTAAACAAGTTATTGGGCTAAATCTATTGAATCTGTTGAAATATTTCCTTTTTAAAATATTGCACTCTATTATCTTGTAAAATTGCACATCCCTATAATAAGCGGTTAAGAAATTATATCCGTTACGAAAAGTAAATGCTTCTTACCAATTTAATTTATCAACCAATCTGCAATGTTTAAAATTAAAGCAACCAAAAAGTATTCAAGAATCTAGAAAAAACTGCAAAAACAATGCTAAACAAAATAAAAAGTATTATTCGTTTCATATCAGTATTTCGGCTTTATTTAATAACCAATTAAATAACATAATACAAGTTAGCATTTAAGGCCTCAGCTATACGTAAAATGCAACCGAAAAAAGTTGGAACAGTGTGAAAATGAGTTTTTTACGTTTAGGCGCTCATAGCGAAAAGTCTGTCAGAAAATTTTTCTTTACGAAAACAATTGCAGCACATCAACCACCTCTGGACCCCAATTCTCGAATTCCGCATTGCATAATTCGTATACGAGCAAATCCGCCTGAAATTTTCGCATACGGAAAAAATTGGTATTCTCAAAGCTGTTCGGCTTTCCTTTCCACCTATGCGAAAATTATATTCACCTCTCGAATGAGGTAGAATTTTTGAGTAGGTACGGCAAATAAAAGTAACCGATTTTTGACAGGTTGTGAAAAAAAAATTCCCGTCAATTCAAAGAGCAATATTCAAATTAAAATTGGTTTTGTATTAATATTTTTGATTGACAAAAACAAGAGATAAAATACTTGTATGTTTAAGTGAACATTTATGTATTTTTGCAATGGATTCTTTGGGTGCGATTTGGGCTTAGCATTTGTTGATTTGACAATGGAGCAGTTAGGCGCAATGGAAATATACATAATTCAAAACACAGACCATTATTTGAAGTATATTGAAGTGTCAAACTCACAATTCCGTATGCGAGCCGCAAATCCGCATGGAAAATGCAGACGAGTACAATTCGAAGAGAAATTCTCGTATGCGGATTTCGAGAATTGCAAATTTCAGTTTTTCGCATAGCATCGGAGATTTTGATTGATAAACGTATGCGAGAATTTTCGAGAATTGGGGTCCTGATTAGATTCCATCAGAAAAAAAAAATTCCTCACAGATGGAACAGTAAAGAAATGAAATATTTCAGTGGAATGACTGAGAAGTATATCGGAAAAAGTTTTTTGTACAGGAAATAATAATTACTTTTGTCGAAAATTTAAAAAGTATTTTTTTTTTTTTTTTGATAAACTAACTTTATAATTCATAAGCAACATTTTAAGACCAATATTGAGTTCATCCATTAGGATTAAGTGGTCTAAAAAAGCTAAAGAAAATTTGTACGGCTTCGTTTTACGTATGGCTATAACATTAACTACTTATGTCCTAAAGGTAAGATTAGATTAGACTGTATGCAGCAAGTGGTCATAAAATGCCAATTTCTGACAGTTCTTCTGTCAAAATATGGTCATACAGTGTAATGGGCATATCTCATATGCTCTAATGACCTGAATGCCACATATGACCAGGCTGATTTTCACAGATAAAAATGCCCAAATAGCATATAGGTAGTGTAATGGGACAATAAGCACGAATGCCAGCATAAAGCCCTACATGCCCATAAATTTTGAAATTTCGTTATGGCATTGCTGGCATTTTTGATGGAACAAGTATTATTTTGTTGTCATCGGTGTTTGATGAGTTCGTAGGATTGGGATTTTGGTAATTTTGGCCATGTCGTCTAATATACTCGTAGCTTTGATAATTGTGACATTTTGTTCATTTGGCAGCTAATCTGGTCATTTGCCTTTTGGCATTCATATGCATAATTGGCATACAGTCTAATCTTATGTGGTATTCGATTGGGCTTCTTAAGATTTGCTCTCAGATTTCAGATTTCGTGTGGCTAATCGAATATAACAACGTCACTTGCTCTTTTTTGTGTTGATATTCGCGATTTGAATATGTGTAGTCTTCGACACTTTTCTAATCTATTTCCATTCACTGGTTAAATTTTGTATTAAAACATTAGCAATATCCGTGCCGATTGATTTCTAATTATCGATACATAAATAATTTACAAAAAATGATTCACCCGATGCAATACCTTTCTTTGTTGGAAAATAAAATTTACTTAAATGTAAACAAAAATTGCAAATTGAAATGTAGTCACATTTAAAGCCTTTTTAATTTTTTTTAGGTTCTGTTTCTGAAACTTGTTGGATTTCATCTATCGAATCGTATGTTGGTTTACCCATCTTATTTAAGTTTGTACAATATCGGAAAAAATCGTCAAAATATTTACGAAATAGTAGAAATTAGGACGAAAAAGAACAAAAATCGGAACGTCGTATTAGCATTCGGAAATCGTCACTTTTACGATAAATACGATCACATAACAACGCTGCCTATGCCTACATACTTCATCAATTAAACTGGACCGAATAATTCCCTAAAAATTTTTCTCTTCCGAAGATGTGAAATCATCCGATTTTGAAAGAGTTATGGTCATTGTAGCCTTCTATTCGTTGTTTCGGGGCTTGTATAAACGTTTTGATGCCTGTGTTGTCGGAATAATAGAAAAATCACGAAGAAAAAAAGAATACGCTCTAACTATACTAACCAAGCTAAGCAATGCAAGCATCACCGTTATCAATCGGATTACCAATGTACTTTAAGAAATACACTTGGACTCCTGGAACTGTGGCCCAATAGTCATCATCCAGAAGGCGAAAATATAGTTATTTTCACGAAAGTGAGTTTTGACGGCTCATACTTTTTTCCACTCAGTACCTCAGTACTAAGGCTTAGATATATGGCTGCAACCAAAACCCTATCTTTGAGAAAGGAGTTTGTTCGCCAAATGTGAGAATCTCTAATAATTGTTCGTGTAAAAGCTTGACTTCACGGAAAATATAGATAGATATACGTATTTTCAGCATTCAACAAAAAGAAGCTAAATAACAAACGTAGCAACTTCGGGGGTAATAACAGACAGACAGCTTTCTTGTAGAAAAATGTCCAGGGCTTTATATTTTTCAGAAACTATATAAAATATATTTTTATTTCATGCCATTAAGTGCCATTTAGTGTGAAAAACATTATAATTCAAATGACCGCCTCGGGAAGATTCGCAGCACGCGATTCCTTTGAGGTAATTTTTAACCACTTTTTTGCACATTTCGGGCAGTATCTCGGCCCTAACTCGAGTAGGTAATGTTGGTTTTTCATTCTTAGATTTCGAGGACTATTCAAGTAAACACGGTCTTTTGTGTAATCCCACAGAAAAAAATCTACCGGTGTCAAATAGCATGATCTTGGTGGCCAATTGACTTCTCCAAAACGTGAATTAGTGTTTGATTATTAGTAAAGCCGAGTAACTTTTTCAATAGTTTTTGCTATTTAGAACGACACAACTAATTCATCATGAGACTGTTTGTAAGTTTACTTCTAATTTGAACATTTTTCGCTTCTTCTAGTCAGTTGCCCGTGTATAATGCAATTGCTAACACATAATTACGTTTTCCTCGACAGGGTATCAGCCGTTTTGCCATTTTATTGACTAGCTGACCGAGGTCTTTCACGTTGTCCCTTACGATTCCAGTTTCAGACTCTGTCGTCCGGAGCAATTGTGTACATCCGTTTTATAATTACTAGACATCTTATATAACTAATGCTCAATTTTTTGACTAGGTCTATGTCGCCGTACAGCTCGTATAGTTCGCCATTGAATTACCTCCTCAAAATTTACGAAAGGTATGCATCCGCTTTAAATGACGCATAAACTCAAACTCCGTAAGGGCCTGCCCGTAGAGGCAGCGGCTGTCAAGAGTAATCCTCAGTTTAAAAGGTCTATTATCGTTAGCGAGTCGAACAATTCGCGTAAGTCGAGCTACTTGTCGAAACACTCGCCTTGTACGATTATGGTAGGCGAATTAATTCATTCGCCTAAAAAATAATCAAGGGCTACCAAAATAATAAAAACGAAAATGACGTCAATTCAAACATTTATGTCAACACAAAAAAAAATTTAAGAAAACAACACGGAGGTGCAAAAAAATGGTGTCACAGAGAAGACCGAAAATAAAAACAATCCATGAGCTCCTTTCCTCATTTTTCGTTAAAACTGGATTTCCTGAGGTGGTTGGCTTAGTGGACGAAACACATATTGGAATGGCTATATTTGTTCCATAAGCTCAAAGCTTCTGGATTTGGCTGGAATTGTTTTTTTTTCGAAACTATCAGAGGCGATTTTCATTAAATATATACAATATACATTCTAAATGAATTAAATGGGTTTTATACATTTTTCTTGAATTTCCATTCATTTTTCTCGATTATAAATTCCATTCGCCTCTGGTTTCACCAAATAATTTTGTTCGCTAAAATTTTTCGTTTAAGGCGGATGAAATTTCACAAATTCGCCCACCGCAATAAGGCGACTTTACATTCGCCAGCGGTTTGACAGTTCAGGCGAATGAATTTTGTTCAATTCGCTAACCATAATACAAATAAGTCACATTCGCAGGATTTTTTGTTCTTCTCGCATATAAAGCAGAGCCGAGGTATAGACATAGACAAGGCCCTTACTACCACAAAGTTATAGCAGTTTATTGTAATGTTCCGTTCAATACGTTGATCTTGCGATGTTGAAAGCATATAATATATACAATATACATACCTACTTGGTTTCGCCTCATTTATCTCTAGAACCATTTTGGCTGAATTCTTATAAATAACCGGCTTTGAAATCGTAATAAAAAAATTGGTGAGCATCGATTTGGTCTTCTTGGGTTCTTTCCAGTATCTGTAGAAGTCTGAAAATTGAATTGACCGTTTACTTTTCTTGCCCGAAACGACTCTAATTGGGGTCTTTGAGGTGTTCACAAAAATGGCCAAATAATTTCTAATTAGAGATGAGATGGTGTACCCTCACTACCAAGTCAACTCAAGCTGCTTTGAATCACTCATCGTTTAGGTCATCAGGTCCAACAGATTTGTTGGTTTTAATTATTATTATTATTATTTTAAAAGGTAAGTAAATTACAGTTTAAAATTGTCTTACAGCACTAACTATCTGGGCTTTCCTTTTACCGTTTTGATCAGTTGGACTTTCTATATTGAATGGTTTGTTATGCCTTAGACTCTTAGAGCATAACTTTGTTCTACTTCGCCGTGATATACAGTCTACAGAAATTTTTTTCGCCTATGGTCGGCCCTCACTGTAACTCTACGTCCCTACAGGTTTCTGAAGGTACGGGTCTTGTTAGCGTAACATGTTCACAACCATGGACTTTTACTGCGCAATAGTAATTATCTTGAGTGCAGGTATATACTACGCAAATACATACCGCTTATAAAATAGCAACCAGCAAAAATATATACAAAATACAACAACATGTTCATATTTATTTATTTTAATTATTTTCCTTTTCATGTTAATAACATTATTTTACATTTTATTTAATATTTTACATATATGTTTTTACATATTCTGCCTATTATACATGTATATAACTAGTGAGAGGATCATTGTTCCTTCGAAATATATATCTTTAAACAATTTCACCTAAGATGTACTTTATTTCAAATGTGCCTCCATTAGGGAGCATAACATAAACGTAAATGTCCTTACTTAAAATTTACATTTCCCTAAGGTTAAATATGCAATAATAAAATTTGTTTAATACCCCAAAAGTATTATTAAATTATCTAATTACTTAAAATATTATTTAAATATTAATAAGCGTCTTTTGGAAGAATTGTAAGTTTTTATTTTAACAATAACATATTTTTTGTTAGTTTATAATTATATAAATATTAATTGCTTTCTGCATTTTGAGCATTTATATTATTTGTTGATTTTTGGATAGGAGAATTTTAATTAAGGACGGTTACTAAATTAAAAGAAAAATTAAAAACTCTGTTGGACTTTTATTCTTAGTCTACTTATATTTATAACACTTTTTATGCAATACCCTGATTTATAGTTTTATATTAATAAGTTTCTACATCTTTGATTAAATTTTATTTGTTTCAAAAATTGTTTGATTCTTTCCCTGTAAAAAAAATTACATATTTATATACAATGTCAAGATCCTAGTACTTAACTATCCTTAAATTTCATTGAGTAATGATACTGAGCATTCGCAAACAAATGCATTTGCTCCAAATATGCACACTTGCTCACATTTTCATTTTTACAGTAAGTGGGGCTCATTTAAATGTGAACTTTTGGGAATCAAGAAAGTTGTATTTTTTTGTTGTTAAATCATTACTAAAGTACGTAAGTCTCTTGATTCTCTTTGGCTTTCAAAGTGTTTTAGAGCACTTGCTGTTAAATGAGAAATAAAATAAAAAAATAACTAGGCAGCCAGTGAGTCTTAAAATACTTTGAATTACATTTTGGAGGTTTATGCTCTGGCGGTTAAACCCCTTTGGCATGCAAATCCATTTGTTAAGTATAATTATTTGATAATATAAATCGTAAGATAAATATTGTTATTCTTATAAGTATCTAAAAGTGTTTGTTTTAGAATAATAATTTTGATATTTGTTGCTTAAATTTAATATTCATAATAATCTACTGTGTATTGGTGGTGTCAGGTTTCCTGTGTATTCGAGTAAGCGAGTGTTTCATCACGATGAAATGTGATATTGGGGACATATAAGGGAAATAGAAATTATTTATATAACTGGCAAGGACTTAGGTTATTTCTGTTCGTTTAGAAATAAATCGAGCTTCTAGCAGAGCACTTAGATAGTTTGTAAAACGATTTGCGCGAGTCAACCTACAGCCGCAACAAAGAAAAGCAATGAAATATTGATGGTAAGTCATGACTGGGATGTATATATGGACACTGTGAACATCCCTCCTCTTTTTAAGAGGAAAATCTTCCGCTTCTAAAAAAACGTTTACATCTGAAGCTAAATACAAATATTGATATATTGATTTTTAAAGATCTCCTCTTGGTCTATGTTTTTTTAAAAAATAATCCTCTTTATTGTGTTTTAAAAATTGATCACCGTACAAAATGTAGACAAAACACGATAGCTTTAAACGAAATTTTACTCAAATTGTGTGGCAGCCTTGCTCAGTAGTCCAGCACACTGATTACTGAGCCAATGCTTAAAATAATTATTACTATATCTGATCTCGTCTTATCCGCTATGTTCAATATAATATAATCAAGCCTCCACTCAGATGTTCTCGTTAGCTTTGGGAAGCTGATTTTACCACAAATTTAAGGCTGTGAATTTTTGTTTACTATTTCCTTCAAAATGTAGTAATCAAATATCAGTAAAAATTTGTTCAACTTACAACTTCATAAAGAATTACATTACATAGCGCTTTGTGCTGGTGTTCGTATTTTAATGATGGTTTATTTAAAACAAACAAACAAGTGAATAGTTATTGTCGATAATATCAGCATCCACTTGTAGCTGGAGCTTGCGTGGTGAAACAAAAGCTGTAGACTTATAAATATCAACTGTTTTTAAAGGCTGTAAGAAAACCTCACCTGGTAGTCTTCTGCTTGTTGGATTACCCTGATATGTATTTTCTTTTATCGATTTGAACAGAATATTAACTTGACACCAAGATCCACTGAAAATCAACTCAGTTAGCTATGGACAAGCTCAGCATTTGGATAAGATGGGACATGGGACTCTGTTTAGATTCTTAAAACTGTCCGCAATATTATTTGATGGGTGTAGAGATTTTTGTAAGGTTTGCAAAGTGTGTTTAAGTTGTGTGGTCTTGACTCTTGAGAACAAAGAGCTCAGGTGTGATCGATATATTTTGTAGCATAATTTGTTCGTGTTGTTAATTTTTTATAAAAATGTATGTATTATTCATAAGTCTACTTATTTTTGTTCTGTATTCGAAAAACAAATGTAAATAAATATTTTTATTCTTGTCTTTTGTACTAAATATTTGTATTTATCCTATGATAAATATTTGTTCTTAAAGTCTATTACAAAATTATAAATTTGAACATCATTGCAAAAATAATTAAAAAAAAAAATTCTTTGGATGTAAAAGGTGGTGGGAATAGGAGTAGGACAAAAGCTATTTAGGTATATTTTGTTTTAGTCTAATTTTCTTTCTAAGTGTATGGAATTTATGTACAATTTTCTTTGTATTAAATAGTGTATTTTACTTGGCACATTATAAAATATTTATAAAATATTTGGTCTATCTTATGAATATAGATAGAAAATAGTTTTCTTCTCTTCGTGGACATTAATCACCCCATGTGCATTATTTTTTTAAATGCCTTCCGGAATTCTGGATTAAAAATTGTATAAATGACAGGATTTACAAAACTATTCATATAACCGAGCCATGTAGTTAAAATAAAGGCGGTTACACCGGGTCGGCAATCCTTTTCCAACTTGGCACACATGGCATCCATAATGTTACAGCTGAAGAAGGGAACCCAACAGAATAGAAAGACACCTGCAATGATTCAAGTTTAATGGATTAGAAATAAGAGACTACAATATTTTGTGAAGAATTATTATTTACAAATAAAATATATTTGACCTAGATTTAAAAAAAAATATCACATGAGAATAAGAAGCAAGAATCTTGATATCTGATTTTAAAATTATTTTTGGGCTTACAGTTTGCTACCTTGTATGGAAATAAACAATTTTTCTTAATCCTTTTAGATAATATATTTAATTTATTACTATATAATGCATTCTCAACACATGCAATGTCAGGGGGTATACTCGTATACACCGTATACAAAATGAAAATAATGCAAAAGAAACTATAAGTTGCTATTATTATTGAACGGTGGGGACTTTTTATTGATAGAAAGATTAATTTTTTTCGGTGCCACACCAGATGGATTGGTAGGCCAATTTTGAAATAAAAAAATGCCTTCTGAGAAATGTAAATGTAAAATCCGAAAATTCCTAGGGCAAGTGAAGTGCAAGTATTAAACACCTAACTGAAAAAATAAAAATCTATAATTAAATTTAAGTAAATTTCTGCTTTAAAAAAAAGTTTTGTTTGATTGCTTTTTGCATCTCCTTTTACGTTATGCCGATGCAGATGCTCAGTATGACTTTAAGATGTCAAAGGACAAATTCTTCTTATTCCTGGAAGCTGTTTTGTTAAAAAGCATAGAAGCTCAAAAGTAGAACTAACATATACCTCTATTAATATTATCATTATTATTATTATTTATTAACCGATAATTATAAAATATACAGGTTAATCTTAAAGATAACAGTTACAGCACTAGCTACAGGGCTTACGGCTGGCATGTACCTCTAATTTTGTGTCTCTACACTAGACTCTTAAAAAAAGTTGTAATAATGTAATAACAAAATATGCTACCCCCAGGTTTATTTTTAAATATCTACGACTTTAAAAATAACTACGAGGAGCTCTGCTTTTCTTAATTGCTAATCTGGCGTATCTACCCGCAATCGTCAAGTATACCTTAAAACTATGTAGGATGTAGGTATACTAAGCACAATTTCTTTAAAAGACTGGGAGGTAATACAATTGCTAAACTTTCAACGCTAATTGAAATTCTGTGAACTAATACATATAGACATGTTTACATGAACTCGGAGTTCAAAGCTTAGGGATACCGGACACCCACTCTCAAGTGCTAACTTCAAATTTAATTAATTAAAGAACCTAAAAATGTTTTCCTCATTGGGTTGGGTTATATTGAATTAATTTAATGAAGTGGATACTTCGTTAAATTTTGATGTAATAACGTTGCAAATGCATAAATTTCAATACATCATTATCAGGTATTGTGTGACCAGCGAAGCTATGTGCCTATATATTCTTTCCTGCACTTTGTGCATACACATTTCGTTCAGACGACCTATATGGACATAACTAATGGTGACATACCACGAAACATCTTATCTTTAGGTGCTTGTCTCCTTAAACTAATTGGAGCTAATGCCAAGTATTCCGCACCCACCAAGAGAAAGTACCACAACTACAGAAGCCACTCAACCACAAATGCTTGAGCTATGTTCAAGAATGTATAAATAAACTGCACAATTTCATAGGGGTATGTGATTGGCGATTGGTATACGTACCTATTTCTTTGTTACTGGTGTTTTCATAAAGCTTTAATTACAACGTCTGTTTTCTGTTATTGCGACTGGCACTTGTGATTAATTGGATCAAACTCTCTGTTAGAGTTTTCTTTAAAAGAAAAGAAAAAATCCTTAAAACATGATCATAGGTTTTTTCACCATATTGATATAATAATTCAAAATAGGTTTGCAAGTTGGTGGCTGCCTAAGCATCTACTTTTCAAGTTTTTGGGATTTTTTTCTATTTGAGGATACGTATACCATACGTAGAATATGGCACATTTTTGTTAAGGTTTAGTCTATACATTGAACCTTTTTATTGTATTTCATTTCATTGTCATACAAAATCGTACCCGTATGTCTGTGTTTACTATCGGGCCATAAACTACGTGACTTCACAAATATCAAAGTACAACTTTTTACTAAACGGTCTATCTTTTCCTTAGTTCTTAACTAATGTATGCCTTTGGGAAATGAGAAAGAATTTTGGGAGATACGATACTCAGTTCGAAATCTTTTTCTTTGTTTCTTTTCGGCAAGTTATTTTTGATGAAATTAATCAAATGATTTTTTGTACCGAAGCTTAACGAAATCTGAAAATCTTTTCTTTCCAACATGATGTTAGAATTCGTAGCCACATTTGACCGATTAATTATAGTATCTACAATTGTGAGGCTTTTTGAGAAATATCCGTATTCGACTATATGTTTGTTAAACTTTTTAGGTATGTTTCTGTTTTCCTATCAGCACAGCTTCTGCGACGGCAGGTAGTTCCCTTAACCAGGGAATATTCCCCAACATCTGAAAACATAATATATTCTCCCCATCCAATTTCCGAGGCGACGCAACGAGCAACTTATTTTTGTATGCCTTCAGAATGTATCTCCGTTTGATTTTTTTAAGACGCATGCAACACTATTTAATAAATTCAAAAACTCTCACCTGACAAAATAATAGCTAACTTATAGTCATAGAAATAGGATCAAAGATAGAGGATTGCTTTGACCAACCTATTTCTTTCCATACTGAGTCTTCGGACTAAGAATAAAGATATCATATGTGTTTTTTTTCTGTCAGGAGAATGATTACAGTTTCAAAAAAAAGAAAAAAGTATTGATAAAACTATTCGACGAGAATGGTGAACTCCGATTTACGTCGTCTACTCGAAGGTCAAAATGTTTTTGAAAATGAATTTGAAGGCTGACTGATCCTCTTGTATTAGGTAGAAAACTTCTTTCGTCGAAAGCAGAGTGTAGGCAGATAATTTTGCGACGTGGCCAGAATTCTGGTAAAAGCCATTAAAAAATGGTCAATCATTCTTTGGGTAGGAACTGAAAAAAAAAACTCTTCGGAGCTTGTATTGAAGTTCATCCCTTTGGACACTTTAAGACAAATAAGTCGTTAATTACTGAACAGACTGTAGGGTGGGTGCTGTTTTATTATTGTCTTAATTTAGTTGCCGTAATTAATCACTGACAATTAAGCAAAGCTACCTTAAGCTTACTTATCTCCCACAATGTATTATAGATTTGTTTAAGTTGTCATCGAGTTTATTTTAATTAACACAAACGAGGAGACGGTATACTGTTCCTTCAGGAGTCCTTTTCTCAAATCATTAAGATGAGTTTCATTTTCAGGGAAAGGAATTTTCTGGCAGAACCACCCCAACAGACTTGTAAGTTGTAACTATGGAAGACATTGAAGATATTTATTCAAAGCGAATTTACCACCACTACACACTATAAACACAACGAACGAAATGAGAGAACAGTTTATCGAAGTAGGTAAAGTTTCTTTTGAGTGCTCGAGGATATAACCTTATTGATAAATATAATGCTTTGTTTTGGACTCACTGACACTTTCGTTGGCGACTAATTGAGTTGAAAGTGGGCACCCGAGATTATGTTAAAAATTAAATATAGTTACTTAAAGTGCCTTTCTGTTTTAGCCGGTTCAGGTAACTTAATTTTCGAAGTTAAAATTGCTTTGGGTGCATTGGGCACTTGTTAGATGGGAAATAACCATTTAACTCGCGACACTGTTACCGATACCAACAAAAGAGAACGCATGGTTCTTAATATTGCTCAATTTAAAAATAAGACTCGTGTAGTTAACTTTCAAATAAATCCCGAACATAAGAACATCACCGCGTTTATAGAATCTAAGTGATTTAGCTCTAAACGCATTTCGAACTGAACACCACCTTTACTCACATGTCATGTGTCATTTTGACATTCAGTTCACTAATCCTTTTGCAAACTAAATATCAGCTTTAAAATTAGCCGTTCTACATTTTCAAAACAATAAATTATCATTATTTGCTAACGTCTTTAACTTGTATGAACAGTGATGGGTTCCTTCCGGTTTTCACATGTGAGAATTCTCGCACGGGTAGATGTATATTCATGTCGTAACTTTTTAAATTAATTTCAAAGAATACCTATATCTGAAAATTAACGTTTTAATCAATAGATTTAATTTTTTCTATGTAAAATAAAATGCATTATTTTGCATGTATACAATAGCGATTTAAATGAAAATTGACTATCCCAAAAATATTTACTGACGATTAAAAAATGTTCGAAGGTAGTTTTCATCTCTAGCTTAGTAGCAAGCTCATCTCACCTCACCTCTATATTATCACACAATGGATTTATGGAAAAAGAAACATTTTATTACGTCATTAATTTTCAATTCGAATCACCGAAAACTCTAATTGTAGAAACTGTGCATATTTCAAAAACAATTTTGAAACCCAAGCCCAGTTTTCAGCAATAAACTTAACCAATAGTATTTTTTAAACTTATCATTGGAATATTTATTAGGTACAGTTTTGTTTGCATGGTTTTACAAAAACAGCTCTATCGATCTAGATCAAAATACATATTGAAGATAATCGAATGAATAAATATATTAAATAAATTATTTCTACAAATTGACTAAACAAAAGCCGACCTATATGTTGACATATCTATGGTTTATTTCTTGTAAAAATGTCAATGCCCCACTTCCAATAAAAGTGAAATAACAGAAAGTATTATAATATTATATTTATTAAATATAAAATAGTACAGTAGGTGTTTATAACTCTCTAATCAGAACTTGCGACAATTGCCCATCACTTAGAGCTTCAACTTTAAAAAAACTTACGTTGTTATTTGATATACATTATGTAGGTACCTATATACTGCCATATCAGATAAATAACCCAAAAGTGAATTTTATTTAACACTATTCCTATATTTTATGATCCGTTTCTTTTATCTTGCATCGGTTCTCCGATTTTTACCTACCTACTAATAAAATAAGAAAACAACCAACCAAACATTTTATGAACGCGAAATTTCCTTTCGACCCAGTCGTGAACTTTATTTTATGCTCCTCCCCCTTGCAAGACTATATTAAACTATAAAAAACTATCGAAATGTGGCATTCCAAGCGAAAAAACTAAATAATCAGTCATGCAAACATTTCTGATTCTTAGGTTGGGTTTGATTAGGTAAGGTGGCTGTCTAGAAAGAAACATTTAGACCGCATAAGTGAAGGGAGAAGGCTAGAATACTATACAGCCCGACCATGATATTAGGCGCCTTATAGCTTTCTTTATGTTTGTGACTATTTGTCTTCGGGTAGACGGAGGTGACTGAAACAGTCCACCGACGTGACGTCGAAAGAATGTTGGCAGTTTATTCTCGGATAGAGGACCGAAACAGTCTGTCCCTCGCCTGTCTGTAATCCTCAGACAACTCATTGAAGAGAGGAAACTGGGGGGTAACTAGTGGACGACAGTGATGGAAAAGCGGATACAATTGTATCTTTTGGATACAATTAGAAAATAAAGTTACACAGATACAATCCACTCGAAAAAGTTACAATTTACCAAACATATTTTTGCTTCAAAAGTTACGCAGTTACAATTCTATGGTGGACGATATGTCTTCGGAGAGACAACCGGTGACCGAAACCGAATACGGTATACCCCTCTCTTGTAATCCCCGACATCTCGTCGTAGTTTTTGACAAAGATAAGAATGTTGTTTAGTTACAATGCAATGATTTAATGCAAATATTTTATATTAGATATATTATTCTAAGTACACATTCAAAGGAAATACAAACAAATTTCGTTTTGAATGTAGATACATAATGTGATCCTGATCATAGTTGTTTAAAAGCAATATTAATTTTAAGTTTTCATATCGTAGAAACAATGAGAGAAACATAGGAAATCAGATATTGAACGTATTTTAATTTAATTTTGATTAAATTGTTTTACTGGTGGTTTTCCTACATGAAGACACTGTTATCCAATCATTCACAGAAATTGACTATAAACAGTTTTTTTCCTTTCACGTCAATTAAAAATAACTAACACATAAAGGAGTAGATGGACATTTGAATACGAAGCAAAGGATAAATAAAATAATTGCAAACTTGCCTAAGACTATCGCTAGTGTTTTTGTTGCTTTACGCTCCTTTTTAGCAGAGGACTTCTCGCGTTTCTTTTTCGACGCTTTGTGCACTTTGTATATCGTGAATCTGCGAACGAGATATATGAAAAAGTTGAGAATGTATTTCAAATAGGTAGTATTGTTAAGTCCTCACCTAGACGCTTGTGAATTTTTTTTATCTTTCCGCGAGGAGTTTTTCGATGTCGCCGATAATGTTGAATCGTTACGTGCTAATGTAATCGCTTCCTGTACACCGTACCGGACGAAAGACAACGGTTTCATTGCCACACTAAAACAAGAACATAACAAATTCAATTATCAATAAGGAAACCCAAACAATCACTCATGATGCCGTCCATCCTCAACCAACCACCATCAACATCATCATCATAATCGTTGCGACATAGAATCATGGAATCTGCAATGATGTGCTTTACAGGAATGTATATTTTTTGTTGTCCCAAAGCTTTTAAGGCTGTAGCCTTCTTCATCGTGTAAGTATTCGGAGTTGTAGTATGAGCCTTCTACGAATGCATATTCCTTTATGTTTTTTGATGGATGTTAATGGTTTTGGGAGTTCGTTCTCACTCACCTGAGTGCTGGCTCTCGCTTTGGTGAGCCATCTAGGCCATTACGCTTGCTGGACACACTGGAGCGTTTTAAGCTGCCACTTGGAATAGGGCTGTCTGGCGGGGTGTTTCCATTTGTGCCTGCAAGGACATCGTCAACGTTTGATGGTGCATAACCAGAATCATGATTACCATTTGGGTCACCCACAACTAATTGCGGTTGGGTGCTGATCTGGGCGACAACGCTTTTAGTTGTTGGACAGTTCGTTGATGTATTTGATTTGTTAACAGGATTTGTAATTAAAGATACACGAATTGGATTGATTGTCGGCAGTAGAAGTGAATGCGTGAGTGGAAAGGGAGAAACAGGGGAAGAATATTAGATTAGAATTTAATTTGCTATTGAATTTGATTTTTTTCAGATTTAAATGATGCTGCGGTATGAAGTGAGAATATAAAAAGGGTATGTTTTTTAAGTTCTTTCAGATTGATAATGCTAGCGAATATTGCATTTAGAGTCTATAAAGCCATTGCTATTAGGGACGGTAAAGTTTGAGTACATCCCAAGTGTTGAAAGTGGCAAATTTCAAATCAAAACAAAACAGTAATTGTTAAAAATATGTTCATCAACTGAATCTGAGAAATTGAATATGTATATGTATGTATTGTATATGTGTTTTATCCACCGAACCGAAAAAAATAAATAAATAAAAACGTATGCCAGCAGTTTGTTGGTCAGAAATTCGCAATTATACCTAACAAAACGAAGTGATCTACAGGAATTCAGTATGATATGTTCCTCGAGACTAATATGAAATATATTTGGGGATCCGCTCTTGATTCATTTTGTGACGTTTTTATATATCTTAACACTAAAAGTGTGATCCGACCCTTAGTAAATATACACAAATTTCATTCATACTCAAATGCCATTTGCATTTACAAACTTTACTGTTTCAGACGGTTTGTTTACACTAACTTGTATTACCATATTACACGGCAACACAAATTAATCTACCTACTATCTATTTATTTAATTCCTTCGGGTAGAAACTCTGAAACTCTGTTATAACTCGATAACCCTTGTCAAGATTTTCATGATTATTTTTTGGCTTTGTTCACATTGCTGTAGGTATATCAGTGCCTTGATTTTGTGCGGTTTTTTCCGCAATGGCGGTGTCGGAAAGGGTTCACGTATAGGCGGATTCTATAAATGTGTGAGTGATGTCGCGAACTGACAACTTCCAATTTTCCCTGTTCTTATATCGCTTTGTTCCTGCAAATTCCAGGCGAGCTTTCCCACACGCGACCTTTTTAGGTAGCGAGAAGGATGTCGGATGAGAAGAAATGAAAACAGCGTGACCGTTGTGCGACAATTTGGTACCTTTTTCGAGGACACTAATACAATTTGTTGTTCTTTGTTCCTTTTTATTATTTGGAAAATTCACATTTTAGGACTATTCGCATGAGAGCCAATGGCGAACGAACTACGAACAAGCGAATTTTTTACATTTCAATCAGTTCAATCATTGTTTAATGTTAAATGCGATAGAACTTTTTCATTCGTGGGTTTGTGGATCCGCGAATGTTTTATGTGGATTGTGAATAAAGTGTGACAATTCGCTGCAAGAATTTTCAATTGCTGTAATAATTTTAAATTGAGCTATTTAAATCGATTGAGAGTCCGATTTTTTTTTAGATTAGACTTAAGATTAATTTAATACAAGGCTTTGGTGGTAAATAGTATACAAATCAATTTTCAATTCATAAATACTATTAAATTCATTTGTTCGCAATTCGCGCTCATGTGAATAGTACTTAAAAAAGTTTTCAAAAACTGTGATTTCAAAATGAATATGTTTAAAAAAATAACGCGTAAATAGTGTTATAGTAGTACATTTACACCGCACCTAAATTCAACATTTCGGAATAATACTTGTTAAAGTTGAATCAACTTTTTATGGTATAAATAAAAATCAAAGCTAAAAGGTTTTCATTTTAAAATTTGTCATTTGAAAACGAATTGCATCTAAAGTACTGTCTAGCTTACCCGCAGAACAACCAGACATCTAATTCTAATGTTATTTGGTTGTTTTGGCTTTATTTATAAAAGAAACGTTGTGAGAGAGTGATCTTTTTATAGTCTATTGTATTGTGAAACTAAAACCAAAATGTATAACCTTTCTCTAACAGTACGGGAAATTGTTGCGAAATTCTGAAAGTAACAAATAAAAAAAAGAAAGAAGTGTCATTTCTAAAGCTACTCTGCAATTTTAGAATTTTCGCACAATATTTAACAATTGTTTGCTCTCCTAACACTATAATCGTGTTCTGATAAACAGCAGCGTTATATTTCACTAAAATTCATTTGAAAATCACAGTGTTTCTAAAAATTGCAAAGTTCCTTTTCAAACTAAAAAAAGGGATACAGTAGCAACAAATTGTATCAGGATCCTCGAAAAAAGTACCAAATTATTGCACAACGGGCACGTTGGTCACAGCGCGCGGCTCACTCACACATTCAAATCCGATTCGGGCCGTTCCCTAGCGACATCGCCTCAAAAACCGCACAAAATCAAGGCACAGGTTTAGGCAGACAGCGAATTCCGGAAATCGCCTTGAGGTCCTGATTTGTCATCCAATGATTCTTCCTATTAAATATTAATTTCGACTTTTCTATGTCAAAATTTAATTAGCAAACAACGGTATTATTTTACTTTCAAAAGTAAATTGGGAAAATCGAGAATTTCAGATTAATGTATTATATATTATGTTTGTCAAAAGTGTTGGTCTGTTTTTGTTGCTGTGCATCGTTTCAAAAGTGTCATCGCTTTTTAAATAGTTATTGAAAAGTAAATTTCAGTATTTTTTTGAATATGTCAAGACGCGCGTAACTAAAAGTTTTTTTTCTCTGCAATTCAAGAAGCCCAGAGGTTCCGAACAGAAGGCTACCTTAAAAAAAAAGTATCCAAGAAGCTTACAGAGGATTTTCTTCCCACTTTTTTGTACTTAATTTTGTTTGACGTCGGGTAAGTCAAGTTAAGATTTGGAGAATAATTATGACGTACAGTTACGAATAAAGATGCAACTGTGATCAAAGTACCAGATTTACAAAATAAACAATTTATTTCTATGGATTTGTTGATTTAATTGAAAACGCTTTCATGAATACATTTTATTTCGAAAGTAATCATAAATCAAATAGCTTATCAGCAAATTTTCATTTGAGGTCTGCAATACATCCGCAGATATCTGTGAATTGTTATTTGATACGAATAATGTGGATGGTACTTGAAGAACATTTCAATATGCAGATAAACTAGCAACAAACTTAACTCTTACTTCAACTTCTGCCAAGTCCTATGCGATGTATCATTAATATTCGAATTAAAGAATTAAATAGCTAATTGATCAGTAGAGGAAAATAAGAGGTCATAAGGGAACCGCAGCATTTTTACAAAACAGGTGTTAACCTATGTAAGTTTTGTACTCAAACTCACTTTCCGGTCTCTTCGACCACAGTCGCCAGCATGAATTCCGTTGACTTGTCGTTCACGATAACATGACAGTCATCGATATCCGGTGATATGGCGTTTTCATCCTCTTCTTCATTGGACCCTGACGCTGTATTCGTTGCTGGTTCGTCAGGCATTATGCGGCTCGCACTTTTATTGGTGTCTAACGCCGTTTCGGCTAGTCGTCTCGTTTGGGCGATATTTTCTATCACGCTACCGCAGGTTATCTCAGACAAATGTGGCTTTCGGGCGGCTCTTTGTTTTCGTGCTCTGCTGCGTAATGCCTGCGAATATATTAAGTGGATTAAAAATCAAGAGTTCACTATTACGTAAGTTACATCACATATACATTGCTACATTGTATGGGTATACGTATATACACGTACCTTAAATATATTCCAATACAAGAAAACCATTATGATGCAAGGTATATAAAAACTGCTCAACGATGAGTACATTATAAAATCCGTGTTGTAAAATAGACATAAATCAGGATCCCGATTTGGAGTATTATTTAATCCTAAAACGATGGGCGAACCGATTGCCGCTGATATCGCCCAGACTAGAAGTATTGTTAGACAGACTCGTCGACTATTTTTATGCTTAGCGTATTTTATTGGTTGTGTTACAGCGATGTACCTGAAATAAAAAATAAAATACATAACAATACATAACGTTGAAGTAAATTGGATATTCGATCACGTGACTTTGAAGGCTTTGGTATATTAATGGACCCAATTGAAAAGCATTTGCATGTTGTTTAAACATAAATACTACAAAGTAGGGTAGCTATATCTCAATGTTATTTACAGTCGAATTGCATCTCCTTTAATTTAGGTACATCGTATAAAGAATGTGAGTTGAGTAGCCCATTTACAATTCGAATAGCTGTAATATTTTAACAAGAAAACAGCACGTGCGAGTTTGTTAAGAGAAATCACGACAAATGAACGAAAGAAAGAAAAAATTCATCCTTAAGCTTAGCGCATATCGAGCCGTATAGTGACACTCAGGCTCACATTTAATACATGTTAAGATGTATAGAAATTCGATTTTTTTTTTTTGGTCTTCAAGCACAGTTACTTACATCGGACCATAGCATTTGAAAACAATGATTTTTGAATAGCGATGTACGCCACAGCAGGAACATACGAACTGTCATAAGAACTTAATTCAGCGGATTAAGAATTTTTTTAGTAGGTAGTGATAGCAACTTTTTGCAAAAATTTTAATAATTGTTAAGTCAAAATCTCGAAACATACTGAAAGACTACTAAAATCAAATCACTTCATACCTTCCTATTTCTTTTGGCACATTTACTTTTTCATATTGTTGTTTTTTTTTGTATGATTTGCGCTTCAATTGTTTCTTCTTGTCTTGGCAAGGAAGTAGTTCTTGTCGAATGTTTTTATGAAGATCGGATGGGCCACTCTCTGTCACATACTTTTTGGACACGTGGATTCTTAAACTGAAGTGGTGAGGACAAATCAGGTCTATAGAGACTTCTCAATATATTATAGTCTAAAATAATACTTTCTTGGGCTTTTATTTGACTTGGATCAAAATTAAATAAGAGCACACCACTATTGATTTAGTAGCAATACTTAAGTTTAGTTTCGGGACTCGAAATATTGTCCCTTTTCAACAGCAATCGGAAGTGGTACATATAATTGACGACAATTCTGAGAAAGTGGATATCTGGCCCACTTATAGAGAAACCTCAAATTTTCGATTTATTCCTTTGATTGCACCACAAGACCTACCGTTGTGCAAAATTACAATATTCTACGATGTGGGGAAGTGCTCCATAGATTTGATGATTTGTCGGTCAGTCAGTCAGTTAAGGTTTTTGCAATTTTTGAGGCCCTATACCTATCTCAGGAACAGCGGCTTAGTGGTTAGTTTGTCGGACTTCTAAGCGAGGGGTCCCAGGTTCGAACCCCAACTCAAATTCCAACTTCGGTTTTTTTTCCACTGCGCCACCTTTCGCGAACGTCTGACAATCATATAAAATAACTGTCTTGAAAGAGCTTTTCAATTAGCCGTAAACGTAAACAAACGAATGGTTGTGAGAAGCTTAGACCTAGAGTCTTACGGACCTGTTGCGCCAACTATTTATTTATTTTTTATCTCTGGATCCATGCTAAAAAATGTGTTGCATCTTAACAAATATACAAAGATAGAGGATGGTAAATCGCCTGAATTTATTCCTGTAAGAAAAGGGTGTAGTCTGTAGTGCCAGAACTTGTCTGGGCACGACCGTTCCATTTGATAAAACGCGAAGCAAAAGCGCTACGCCTATTTAACATATAAGAGTAGGAACTGCTTTTTAAATAGGTATCATGAACACGGTTTTTAAAAATATTTTTTTTTAAGAAGTATGTACAAATAGTTGTTTAATGATTCTCTAGTCCGAGTCGTAAACGCTGATCCATCAAACTTTTCTCTACCGGAACTTCAATTTCACATAGATGCAGTGGAGGCAGCCTTCTGTTCCTTCATTGAAGCTCAGGCTAAAATTAGGGAAAATAACAAATACTTTCATGAAATCTCTAAAAAATAGCAATAACAAACCAAGGTGAGGCGAGCTTACTTTCGTAAAGTTTTTGTATTCTGACAGGCTCACATCAAAATTTTGATGCCTGTTTGAAACGTCAAACGAAAAATAGTTGGTTTTCGGTGGGAACGCGTTGACTTGTTTTCGACTCGGTGTGAAAAGGATGTATATAATTGTGTAGTTGTATGGGTTTTAGATCTCAGTGTCTATTTCTAGCACAATATGGTAGATCTATTATAATCTCCTAATTTTTTTTGTTTAATCTTCGACATTTCTTAACAATGCATCCGAAAACTCCAACACTATGTTGTTCTGCTTGCTTGGTTATGACTACACTGATTCCACCACCACACATCCAGGGTGTCTCATCGTCAGCGGAAGTTACTTTGAAATAAAAAAAGGAATCAAACTTGAAGACCGTTACAAATAAGGAGTTTCTAATTCGGTACCAGCAGCTGTAATGGTATTGTCAGAAATTTTGGACGAGATGGTCTAGACAGAGTGTAGATATTATATACTTCAAAATCAGAAAAGGGCAAAAATGGATAAGCAGTCTTGCATCAGTTGCGACGGTAATCTGGTGATAGCGAAAACGAGCAAAGTTTACTTTACTCCCTGCCCACATAAAACCATAAACCAACGGATTGCATTTCACATTTTCTAAAGCAAACTAAACATAATTTCTCCATTCAACCTTATTAAATAAAGACATTTGTAAGTACCTAAGCAATTTTAACATCGACTAGAGGAACTTATTTTCACTTCATTCTAAACTTGTGTTTCATCAAGCCAGCAAAATACTGATATAAATAATACTAACTCCCAATCAACTTGTGTTCTGAATGCGTGGGTGTTTTTGCACTTACCTGTCTATCGATATCGCCACTAGATTAAAAATCGATGATGTGGAGCATATCACATCCATTGCTATATAGAAATCACATACGACGTTTGGAAGGGCCCATATACCGTTCACCTAAAAAGAAATAAGAAATTGCATAAGTTAAATATGTAATAAAACAGAAAGCTTGCTTTATAAAAGAAGAAGAATGATTCACGCACATCAAAAGGAACTTGAGATGTTATGTATATTACATTTTTGTTTGGTTTTTCTTTTCTTGGAGGTGTCCTCTCGAAGAAATATAAACATCTTTCTTGCATACATCAATGACAAAGTGGAGTTAATATTAGATTTATTTTTCACAGAAAATAAATCTGAAAAATTGGGATATGTTAAGGGTTCCACTTCATTATGAATATTTATTTAGAAATAATACACAAACAGCTTTGTTATATTTCTTCTACCTGATCGAAAATAATTCTTGATTTTTCGAATACCACATATATAACTAAGGGGTGTCAGAGACGTGAGTTGCCGTATGAGGTCCGGGTTTCCAATGTCGTGTTTGGTTGAAAAACAGGATGCACAATACACATGTAAAACTAAAAACGATATATTTAACGTACATGCAATCCATATTGTACATACCTACTCGTAATTATGTAAGATTATGAAAAAGAAACCAGTTTTGCTGCACAGTTGGTTGCTATTAAATCTATCATGTCAGCTTGCCAATACTGTTTACATTGTCTCGTTTTTAAGGAAGAAATGTTTTGAAGCGTTTTCAGATCTTCAAAAAAATCTATTAAGTGTAAGCGGACCAAACACCTTAAACTTTCTACATACATATGAAAAAGCTGCCGGAATATGTTCGAACTTGAAATTTTGACAAAGCCTTAAATTCGAATAAACTCATATTTTAATACTAAAACTAAATTAAAAAAAAAATTTATTTATTTATTTCGTTTGCTTTCCTTTGGTCTTCATAAAAACATCCGAATTTTATAAGGTTAAAAAAAAGAGTCATTGGCCCTAATACCATAAATTGAAACACTTGCAAAATAGTGTAGCACTGTTGTTAAATGTTACTATCCGGTGATACATATCCAGTTACGCACATTCGGCAATACCTCAGCTTATGATTTGAATACTTGCTTATTACAATTAGCAACAAAAATAAGAGAGTTTTCAAGAAAATTAATCGAGATCGATAAGAGTAGGACTGCACAAGTGCACAGCACCTTTAAGTCCATATACACAGAAAAAACCACCGTCCCATATAATATCTGCAACATCGAGACACGTCGGTTGACAGGCAAAACTCACAAATGCACATTTCAGATAAATTTACCTTCCATCACAAAATTAGGTATTTTGTTTAATAATTTATCGCTGGATAAACTCAGTTGAAACACTAATCGATCCCAAATATGTGTAGGTATCATATTTTCAAACTTCATCAACTTCGGTTTTTTACTTTTTAACAGCAGAACTAATCATGAAAACCTCACTACATATTTGCAAAATTACTAAAACCGTCGATTTGCACCACTGAACCAAATCATTTTAAACAGAATCGCAGTTGAAACGGTGGCATACAGCCCGTGGTTAATCGAAGCGAAGTATTGAATTTTCAAACAGGGTTTGTTTATCCTTTCGGTGTTCCCGAAAAACTGTCACACATTTCGAATGTATAAATTTGAGTGAAAGCTTTATTATTTTGAATCCATAGAAATGAAATTGCGCAAGATTAGTTGTTAAAAAAATGGTTATGAATGTAATCAAAGCAACGATTCTGAAGGAACTTGAACCTCATAAAGGTGAAGACGTATTATTTGCTAGAATACCACTCACTTCCACCGACAGCTATGAGTATCAATAAAAAGCAGGGGCAATATTGAAAAATGCGAGGTTTGTTCTTAGAAAACGATTGCTTCTCGCATGACAATTGGCTGAAAGTCGATTGCTTGGAGTGGAGAGTCAGTTTTATGTTTCTCCCGTCGGGGTTTCTCTATGAATCCATGTACGTCTCAATACTTTCTTAAATAAAAGCACAAGTGGCAGATATCGATGCATAAGAAACTAGTTGATAAATGCATTGAACTCAAACTCCAACAATTAGAGCAGAAGGAAGAACATAAAAAAAAATTATGAATTAAAAATGTGTATATATAAAATAATGTAAAACATAAGAATAATATATCAAACCATCTGCTTTGGTGTTTCAATTTATTTCTCCAAAGCGTTGCAATTGAAGTTTTATGTTTGTTTAATAATGACATACAGAAAATATGGATTGCTTTCATGTCAGTTTAGATGCTAGCATTTTTGATTTAAACTTTTTTTAAGACAGGTTTGCATTTTTTTAAATATTCGTTGAAGTTGGCTTCTCTTTGACAACAGTTTGCTACAGTTTGACAGATGATTGCTCTCTCAATTCCTAGAAGCTTTGTTGGGTAATCTTCTATCTTCATTATATATAATTATCTATTGAAAAGCGAACTGTTCCTAATAATACATAATGTACTGGTATGCATTCTTAAAAAAAAGAGAGCAGTACCCACTCCAAGAAGTATATTTTTCGATTTTACGTAAATAGGAATATTTGAGAAAATTGCAAGCTGACATTATATGCAGAGGAAAATATGCCTGTGATATTGGAACTATTTTATATTTTGTCCATCAGTGTATAAATGTACCTATGTCTTAATTAAAATAATTTCTCTATTCGAATTTTGAACAAAAAACTGATTACTTTAGGTATATCAATTTTGGGTGAAATAGTTAAAGCCCTTTTTAAACAAAATCAAACTGGAATGGACATTTTATATGCGAAATTGCGAAGTACCATAAATATTGAGGTTACATTGCAAAAAAACGACCCAGAACTGTAAGATTATGAACTCTAGATCAGAAGTTTAAACCAAATCAGGGCAAGCAGACAGACGGCCATCAATAGCGACCCACTTTTTTGAGTTCCTCCATCATAGTAATGTTAGAATTGATTAACATCTCAATATCTTTCTCTTATTACGTTTCCGAGAAAGTTACACAGTACACACACAATAATGAAGATTAGAACAACTGACATTGAGGTAAATTATGAACTATAATCAATACCGGCCAAAAAATGGCAAAGACTAGGTATGCGAGCTACATCACATTAGCTTCAGGACAGAATACCCATCTCAAAGAGCACGAATAAATTTTAATTGCAAGTAATTTTTGTGATTAAAAGGTATATTCCAAGAAAATACAAAGCACTTATGAGTGAACAAGCTATATTTTAATCAACATAGCTACCTCTTTGAAATTCGTAATACCTCAATTGACCTTCGCATAGCATTAGTATCGTAGGTATGCTTTGAACTTTATTTACTCAACACAGTTCAAGCACCCAATTAACGCCAGCCAATTTAATTAAGCGCAATTGCGTGCCTATTAATTTCTGTCGTACCCTACTGATATACCTGTTTACCCCATAAATTCTACAGTGTTTCCATTCTCTGAAAGGAATGAAAGAGAAAAGGATGACTGCGTGATCCACTGCCATAACGGTAAACATAGGAGGCCTGAAATGGTCAGTAATCGAGTCATAGATTCTTTTAAGTATGACCTACATTCCATTCATCTGCAATGAATAGCGATTTTTCTCCACTCTAAAAACAACTCCAGTCCAGCTAAATCGAGTCAAAATGGCCGCTCGGGCCGATTAGTCAGAAGTACGTATTTCTATGTGTGTGTCTGGTTGTGGATTTGTGTCGCTATGTGACATGCTTTTATGGATACCTCATTCTCATTTGTGGCGGTTATTCGCATAACATTAGATAAAGCTACGGCAAGAATAGAACATCAAGGATAGGTATCATTTCCAGCTGAACACCAGACTTGCCTACTTCGTAGGCGGTGGTAATAAATAACAGAAGGCAACTTAATTGAAAGTGACTTCCTGTCTGCCATGAATGTGTAAATGTAAAGCAATATTGTCAATGCTCTACATGAGGGTGGCAGTCAGGGCGGTCACTTTATGCATGGATGTGACAATCATTGAGCGATAAACAACATTGAGTGCGGCAATCGAAATCGTTGCTTGTAACTGCTATTGATTCGTACATGTACAATAATAATTGTCAATTTAATTAAAAACAAATTAGCCTCGAACCCATTGTATAGCAGTAGTAGATTAGATTAGATTTTTTATTTAATTTCAATTGTTAGAATAGTTCTTAAAGAGTTTACAAAAAAATATTAACAAGCATGGCTTTTATGCCGTCTGCCTAGTTGACAAAGCAAAATTATACTATCATGAAATAGGATCTTTAATCTTTTTTTTACCCCCCCTTAGAAACTATCGCTTATAATTCGCTCTCTATAGCCTAGCGCCGAATTGCAGTATGGGAATAGTTTTTTAACTTCCATCTCGTTAAGCAGTGATATAACTTGGTCTTCAGTCGAAAAATCGCTTCCAAATGTGTTCCTCCTAGACTCCTTTAAAATTTTTCCCATAAAGTGAAAAGTATCTTCTCTTTCGAACGAGTTACACAATGAGCACAGGATGGGTAGATCTTCTCTATGTGGAATAAAGTTTAACTGCAAGAGCTCTCCACGTAACTTGAACATTATCGATATTACGTCGACGCCATTTTCATCTCGAAAATAGTTTTTCTCTTCCAGATTATGATTCAATCGAGAGTATACGTTCCTATAGGGATGAAACGATACCTTCAAGGTATTGAGTACTTGTACTCGATACTAGTATCGCAAAAAAGTATCGAAACCTACTCGGTATCGGATAAAAAGTATCGATACCTACTTGGATCGAATTAAAATTCCAGATGAAAACAATCACTAATTTTTCATATTTTTTTTTTCACAAAAATAAAATACATTTTGTGGAATATTTCCTAAAAACATAAATTTTTCGAGATGTTTTCCACTTAGTCGGTTTCTGGTTTGGCTGATTGTTATAAAAAATAATTTATTAATATTTATCTTGAAACAACAAATGAAAAACGATTCAACTAAAGCTACCAAACTCACCACTGATAAAGATAATCGACAAAAGAGTTGAGACTTAAGAATTTATGACTTTACGTGGGAAGAGAAAGACTAAACGCATTCCCAGAGAGTTAATTTCATTTCGTAAAGGAATTCATAAAGACTGTAAGAGTATGAGTAAAGAGATATAAAATGCGTGGTGAATGTGTTTAAGCAATGCAAGAATTTTAATGTGTGTGCGGAAAATGTGTGATTTCCGTTTTGTGCGAAAAGTAATACAAAATTGCATGAACATTGAGTATGTGTGGGAATCTGTTTTGGGTGTTAAGTCAAAGTGCGATGCTTTCATTCGATGCAAGTACTTTTAAACGATACTTACTTGGTATCGCAACCAAAGGTATCGAGTACTAAAATACTTGGTATCGAAACAAAAGTATCGAGTATGTACTTGTATTTACTTGTATCGATTCATCCCTACGTTCCTATAGAGTGATCCTGTGGCGTTGTTCAAAAATCTCTCTCTATGTTTTAAGTCAACCGCAGAAACCAGCTGGTACAGCAGTCTTTTCCAATCATCGTAGTTGCTTAAATCATCTAGATTGAGGTCCATCTCGCAGTCGCTAGCAAGGTTTATCCATTCAGCAAACCAACTTATATAGCAGTAGTAGTAGTTGGAATAAAAGGAGTTTATTATTTTTATAAATTTAACAATTTAACTAAATTTGAGAACATTATCAACGACATAATAATTGCCGTCCTTCCGGGTATTTTAAATATTTAACTTTCGCGGCAACATACAAGGAACTGAATTTTTCTGGTTCCATTAAAACTTCTTCCGGTTTTACTCTCCTAACCAATTTTATCCTGTTTAATTAATAAACAAGTTCTTAGCATTTGATAACTATGTAATACTTTTGTAAAACTTCCTCATTACGACTTAGAAGCAAACAAGTGAAAATAGAATTCGAAAACGAAAATTTTGGCTGGTGCTTGTGAATTGGGAAAATTAAAGCGCCTGAATAAATTTGAATACACATTTCAGATAGTAGCATGGATGAGGAGTCCAAGGTGCCCATGAAGTATTGGCCCAGAAGAAGAATCGTATAAGCTGATTGCTTTGGTCCTAATGCAATGGCGAAACGTTTGCGTTAAAATATTCAAAAGGAATGAACAAAAGTTAATTAAAAAGTTTTCATCTAGCACATTTATCCGCAGCTCAACTTGATCCGAGTTATCTCCGCTCAGTTCCGGGTGTACTACATTCTGGTCTCAACTTAAATGAAAACCGTGGACCGAAGAATAAAGTGCGAATCTGTTATTTGCTAATTAGGGTTTTTTTTTTCATCGAATTTGGATTAAAATTCATAAGATATCCATTAACGTATTTTTTAGCGAGGAGTTTTAAACTGAGAAAACATGGGGTAGAGCGGTTGCATTTTTGTCGATTTATTTGAATATTCATAAAGTTTTTGGTACTCAAGCAGTCAGTTTGAGCGATCCTCTTATAAAGGCAAAGACCGTCACTAAAAAGTTTTACGAGAAAGGAATTTATTTTTTGCACACTTAACGCTAAAGTTTCGGGATTACAATTACGCTGTGCATTTCAGTTCCCCTCCCCCCCCCCCCCCCCTCCCCCAACACTTTTGATGGTTATTATTTTTGAGGGAATATAAGTGTCGACTTATTGACCTCACTTATTTCGTTTTAAAAAGGAATAACTTATAAAGACGGATTGATGCGATTATTTTGTTCCCATATGTCTGTAAGCAAATTATTCGGTCCCGAATTCCATACCAAAAAATTAAGAGACTGTTCGTGAAATAATGTCTGAAAAAATCGGCACTCCTTCTATATTTACGAGCTGAGTGTGTGCAGCGGCTCTTGCTTAAGTTTGTTACCAGACGACAGTTGGAAAAGATTATGAGATTGGACCAGCACAATTGTCTTTCTCAGATGTTCTTTCCAATGTTCTTATAACTTTTGAAAAAAATAAAAAAAAATTTCAATTAAAATAGTAAGATGGGGAATGACGCACGCGACGTTTTGTCCGAGTCGTCGATGCTGAGAGTTCTTTCTCGTTGACAACATACATACTCTGTTTTGCCTTCTTGATTACTTGCTACGATCTTCCGATAATGGCAATATCGTCAGCATTTATATGCAAGTAGTTGGGCGAGCTTTGAAAATTTTGACATCTGATATTGGCTTGTGAGTTTAATAAATACAATGGCTTCAAGAAAGCTAGTTGCACGTTGCGTCGACTTGTCTCGAGTCGTTTTTGACATCGAATTGCTCGGTAATGCTCTTGCCGATGCTGAAGTTCTTGGGATGCCAAAACTTGACATGGCCTTGAACCTATAGCTCGTCCCTATAGGCGTTATCATGCGCTATAATAGGCAAGTATGTATGAATCTGCAATTCAAGTGTTTTTTTTTCCAAGACCTGTCAGAGTATGAAAATTTGTACAATAGTTGACTTTCCTTCCCTAAAATAGGCCAATCAGGTTTTGGCCTAAGAATTTAGACGTTCGCACCTAATATTAAATGCTTTATTTTGTTTCATTCACTTGGGTCCATACACAATCGGGTAGGACCTATAATGTAGCCTTATGAGTATGCAATATGTTATTAGTTTTGTTTCATTATATTTGGAATTATATATGTAAGTGAACTGCATTGTGTTTTGTTAGTATGTGTCGCTAGCAACAAAATTGGAATTCAAATACCGAAACTCACCTTTAATTTTGCAGCCTATTAAAATATTGTTATTTTGCTGTCAATCGCTGACACAAGCAATTTTAAAGTATACTCACCCTGTGCAGGGTGGGGTGACATAATGTCCACAGACATAATGTACATGGAAGTTATTTCTGTCCCAAACGGAAATTATGTTAAGAATTATTGCAAGCGCAGCGGTCTAAATTATCAAATTACTTGCTGCAACACACTTGCCTTTCGAATTATAAGCATTGTTATCATTTTCCAAATAATAATAATAAATAATAGTTGGCGCAACAGGTCTGTAGGGACCCAGGGCCTAGCTTCTCGCAGCCATTCGTTTTGTGTGAGTTTTTTATTTTTGGAACGAATGGAAGGGATCTACAATTTTAGGCCGGTTCCAAACGGGCCAATTGAGAAGCTATTTCATGACAGTTATACTCTCGGATGTTTGTCAGACGTTCGCGAGAGGTGGCGCAGTGAAAAAACCCTGAGTTGGAATTTGGGTTTTTGCGGGATTCGAACCTGGACTCCTCGCTTAGTAGTCCAACACACTAACCACTAAGCCACTGCGACCAAATACTCATGTATAATTGACCTTCTGGTTTGTATAATAAATTTAATGAATTATTCTATAAACTTCTTGAGTAGTGGTCTTATTTTTTTATGTTGACTTCCCTTCACCAGATGTAAGTCGTCTCTAAAAGTTATAAGAATTTACTAATTTTCTCAACATTTACAATTTCAACATATGACCGAAAAAAATCTGTGACATGGTAGTAGGCGTGTTGTTTTGAGCTACGACATCAGCAAAGCAAAGTAAAATAGCGTATTTAGCATGCAATTACAACAACAACTCCTTGGACTGTCAAGTAGGGTGTAGTTGGTGTAAATGCGTGCTGAAAATCCTACTTTACTTTGCTTTTTTGAGATCTTACTTAAGGTGGCGCTACAGTCCGGGGTGGACCTGGGCCTCAACCAACAAGCGTCTCCAGCCAGCACGATCTTTGGCCAGCTGTCTCCAGTTTCGCACGCTAAGTTGGTTAAGGTCCCTTTCCACTTGCGTGCGCCACCTGAGTCGCGGTCTTCCTCTACTGCGCCGTCCCTCGGGTGTGGATTCGAAGATCTTCCGGGCTGGAGCATTCACGTCCATTCGCTCTACATGACCCAGCCACCGCAGTCGTTTTGAGATCGATCTCGAAAAAAAACAGGCCCACTGTAATAGGTAGGCTATTCAAACAATTTCAATCATAACTAGGTATGGTCTGCATAAAAACAGTTACAGAATGTTCCTTTTTGCTGTTATGTGCTCCATAATGTCATCCATAATACTTCGGAGGAAAATAAGGCCGACATGTGCATATATTTATAAAGTGAATATGTGTAAACAGAAGAATCAGCGCAAGATCACACAAGACAGAGCAGCTTTTGGTTTTAAGGAATACCTATGTATATGGCATAAAACATGATACCAACTAAAACTTTGTAAGATTATTAACATTTCACAAAAGGTGAG
This sequence comes from Cheilosia vernalis, assembly GCA_949126925.1. Taxonomy (NCBI): domain Eukaryota; kingdom Metazoa; phylum Arthropoda; class Insecta; order Diptera; family Syrphidae; genus Cheilosia; species Cheilosia vernalis. The sequence goes on along the minus strand of OX421360.1, from coordinate 27,245,791 downwards.
TTGAATACACTTCGGCGATGCTGTTAAGGACTGTCTTTATATATGACTGTCTGTTGTATATAAACTCCATGTATACCAGTAGTGGTATCAAAACGGCGCTCAATGCGCTATTTGTGTTTTTCCCTCACGGGAATACAGCCACTTAAACCAACCAACCAACCATACCCGTAGTGGTTAATATTGAAAAAAACATATTGCTTAAAAAAAAAAACAACCAACATATAAACTCCATTTATATTATTATGTACTCCCAACAATAATTCATTTGCCAAACCAAACTCTCTACTGGCTTTTATATCCGATTAATATTCGCTGTGATTTCAACTTGCCTTTGTTTGATGCATAACAATGACGGACCCCAGCTAAAACGCTACGCAGTGGCCGCAGCTTAAGTTTTAATTATAAACCAAATATGGCTATGTCACTGCTTCTCGCCACAAAAAGGGTATATACAGATATTTCCCAAGGGAGAGTAGAGGATCACTTGTTTTCCAGTTTTATAATTTTTGGGGACATTTATTTCTCACCGCAGACACTGGTACAGACACAGAGCCCAGTTTGGCTCATGGAAACCTACTACCACCAATCCTGGATATAGACAGATATATTTTTCCATAGGCGGTTAAAAGACGGAAAAGGATTTATCAATTAAACACGAATTCAGAAGCGGGGGGTGATTTCCATAACTCTTTACGTCACCACAAAAATAATCTTCGAGCCTAATTTTGAGAAGATTTATCGTTGAGCATTGGGTGACTGTTATTAATTGGACAGGAAGGATAATAATGCCGTTAAATTTGGTTCGGATCATTAGGAAAGATTCCAAGTTGACACGAAACTTTCCGATGAATTTGATTGACAAAGTTTGATTAATGACACCAACTGAAGTGTTCTCATGGACTGAAACGCAGAGAGTGAGTTGGTGTCCAGTGGGACGGATATAATGGCACTTTTGGATTAATTCAGTATATTTTTTTTACTCGCATTCACACATTGAATAAGGAAGAAGACGAAGAAAAATCTAAATTTCCGTTCTTAATGGCGAATTAACAAATTAATTGCTTTGATGGCCGCGATATCATTCGTTGGGGTAGAAATACATCAGGATATCATTTAGTGCTTTCCTATTAAAGTTTTATTGACAACAACGGTCTCGTATTTTATGGCTCCTTGCAGTAAATTATGGAATTTTCTTTTGTTTTATGCCTGCAAGTTGTTACCAACCAGTTGCAGATTTCATTAGAACTGTTAAATACTTATTGCAAGTGTATAACTTTATAGGATGCCGTGAATGGCGAGGAAACGAAGTAATTAAATGCTGAGGGAGACTTGAATTTTCATTTCTCAAAGAGATTAAGGTAAATTCTTTAACCAGTGAACATAAAAAAAGTTGTCTTTATTTATATTGAAAATTCATAAAATTTAAAAAACAGTAATTGTCTTAAAATCTGCATTTTCCATTCAACATTTCTACCGGTCACAGTTCACATTCACACTGATTGTTTATGGCTCACAGGGCACATCCGGAGGTATGCTAAAACAATAAAATCAATCAATTTAAATTGAAAATAAAAATCAAAAAATTCACTTGAAATTTTCTCGCGTTTAAAGAATTTTCTTAACGAGTGTGTAGGTACACACTAGCGATTGTATACACCTGTAGATATGTTACACTAAAGCTCAAGAGCTCGACAAGATATTTGTAAATTTTTTGGAGATTTCGGTTATGAAACAAACTGATTAAATTATTGGGTCTATGACTGTGATTGCTCCATTGATATTTGTACACTACATCTATGTTCTGATTGCCGACAAATTTTTGCCCCATAACACTCAGAGCTGCGTTGTCCTTATTTCTTTTAAAACTTCAATGCGTTCAACTAAATGAAATCAATTCTCTTCTGTCAATCTTCTTTGACGATAACGTGATTCAAATATGGCGATGGGTATTTTATTTCGATATTTCCTTTCAAGCCCCATTGGTCACAATAATTTTAGAGCCGTCGGGTTACCTTTCATCATAACAAGAATGTCGGGATATTGCCGAACCTTAATACAGATCCCTTCAAAACTGTACTCCACCGTGCAAATAACAATAGTTGTTACCTATAAAGGGGAAATAGAATTGGGCTTAACATACCCTTGTGGTACACCCCAGGTTGTGTCAGACAAGTTGGCAATCTCCACTTCGTCACACACCGCGCGCCGTCTAGTTGAGGTAATTAGATTTGCATAAATGTCGATATAAATTAATTAAATAGTTTATTTATTGTAGACAACTTTTAGATTATTGCATTACTTTTCACCATAAAAGAAAAACGTTAAGGCTGCCGTAGAATCCAGGAAACATGGATATAACTTTTTGTTTCTTTTATTTTTGGACTACTTAGCGACTACTTCGATTCCCGGAAGAACCAAAATTTCATCTTATTTTTTTCACTTTGCCAGCTCCTAATAACTCCTGACAGACATCCGGAAGTATAACTGCAATGAAAGAGCTCCTCAATTATAAGCCATTTTAACTCGCCATAAAATTGTAAACCGCTCCCATTCGTCCCTAAAATGTAAAAGTCACAAATATCGTAAGGGGTAGAGTAGTTGCCACCCATAAGGAATCTGACTTTAAACAAGCGCAGCTTTACTGTTTTGAGCACAACTTTAATATGTTGCACACTTATATATTGCTTAAAGAATTTTCGTTTTAGTAAACGTTTTCTTTTTCGTCTTAAGGTGATTCAATTTAGAAATAAATGAATTTGAAAAATGTTCTTCAAAAACTACAGTAGTTGGCACCCCTCTAGAGTTGCCACTCAACGGAACAACAGTTGCTGGTACCCAAAAATATTAATTAAATAATAGCTTTTGGTTTATTAAAATGCATTGAATGGTTTAAACCAAAAGCAAATATTTAAATAAAATAAAAAAATTATAAATCCATTAATTAAAAAAAAGTAATAAATTAATAAAAATACCATTAAATCAAGTTTTTGCATTCAACAAGAAAATTTAAAACTTTAATTGAGCATAGCTAAAACGAATTTATTGCAATTTTAATATTTCATTTAGCAAAAATTACATTTCCGAAATAGTTGCAGGCATTGTTAAAAATCTGAAACAAATAACCGTCATACACAATAGTTTTTGGTACTCTCAAAAGTACAGTTACTGGCAGTGCCAATAACTATGGTCCCATATTAACAAGTTATTGGCATTGGCACCCCCTGTCAATAATATAATCTATTGCTATTCTTTGATACAATCCCACCATAATTTGGCTATCCGGAACAATCGAAGTATTGTAAGAAGAAGTAATAGATATTGTTTAACCAGCTCGCGCATATTTTCCCAAAAGAATTTTGTGATATTGTAGTGAATTAACTTATTACCCAGATTTAAAAGTAGGTTCTGCGTTTTTTTTAATGTACAATGTTAATTTGTAGAGCTGTAAACATTAATGTACAAATTTGTAAACGTGCTATGTCTTGTGCCCACAGAAACTGATGATTGTAGTGTATAGCATCTACAAGGTTTTTCTCAATTTGATGGGATGTAGGACTTTAGGTACCTACACAAAGTTAGTGTTGGGAGAAAAATATAATTCTGGTCAAGTCGTTTTCTCTAAACAGCAGCGTTGTTCTCAATCCACATCCGAATTATAAGTAGGGTATCACTCGGTCACTTGCAAAACCTTTCAACGATTTCAATATTAAATGCATATACGAGTAGCCAATAAATAATCGGAATGTGCTGTCGTGCGTTGTGACTATTAATATTCACAAAGTTATGGCTATGGGTAGTACTTAAAGGATAAATGAAAATGAATTCGTGTAGCCTCATAAAACGTTGTTGGTTTGTGTTGTTACAAATACCATTTCGGAGGATTCGCATATGGCCGACCGATGTACCTAATCGATTTTGGTGTTTGTTTTTAGGGTCGAGACGGTTAGTCCTTAGAGTCACCTTGCACACGCCGCACATGCAGATAAATTGACGAACCATACCGGTTTGTGCCTTCTCTTTATCAGGATATGACAAAAAGTTGTAAAAGACAATGGCCCAAAAGAAGCATTTCAGTTTTATAGCAGTTCCGAGTTATTCGCAGTAGCAAACGTCTTACATGGCCGCAAATGGAGCGGCCGCAAAGTTTTGGTGTTTATTTTAGAATCGTAAACCAAAATGTCACTATGAAGGGGGATGAAAAATTTGAGGATCTAAGAGTTTGCTGTCATGACCATACTGAAGCTAAGTGGGTATTCATATACAAAAAACGAGAGTAATCCACTCAACGGAAAGTTATTGACAACGCATAAGTCGTTTGAGAATTTTACAATAACCATAACTTCGAATAGGTGAAAACAAATCATATATTCAGGATGGGCTTTGCCGCGGATTTCTAGTCAAACTCTCTTACTTGACGATGCTTGAAATTTAAATAATCCTAATATTATCGTAGTAGAGCATATGCATACGAAAGTAGAATTTGTATACATATTATCCACCTTAGATATACAAAATCAAATCCTCTTGAGTGTTGTAGGTGAATATACGTTTCTCTTGGAATTACCATTTTTATGTTTCAGGATATTGTCATCCTCAACTGAGTTATCTGTACATAGCGAATCATGATAAAGGCAAACTTTTGCGAATCCTAGCGAACATATTAAACTCAGCTGGGCTTTGAGCACGTATAGGCACTTTTCAGGCTAATTTCAAACTTGATGCTAATATCAACATTTAAGAACTTGTCAGTAAATAGATTCAAATTAAAGTATAAACAGAATTTAAAAATTGTGTTCACTATGAATTTAGTGGGTGGGCTTATAAGATCCACGCAAATCGTATCTTTTCAAGACCAATATACGCTTTTAATTGAAGGAAAACATATACCTAGTAGAATGAGATCCTTCGATCGTTTGTTCTAATGGTTAAGTATTTGCTTTTTAAATCTATTCCCAAATGTAAATGCAGCGAAGTGCTATCATACAGAGAGGCGAGTAAATTAAAATGTATATATACCTATAGCTAAATTTTTCCGACTAAAAGTAAACAGAGGACATTTTTCCTTGTGTATTGTAGAAAGCATGCCTTTCTGCTATGGCAATAACACAGTTACGCCAAATTTGTGGTGTGGGTGTAAATGGAAATGGTTATAGACGGAAGTGACGCTGGAATCAAGCACATTTATATGAATACAATCAAAGCAAAGTTATATAAATACGTTACGTATATCAGTTGTTGTCACGTATTTCGCGCGAGTAGAGTCATCTTAGAAGTAATAGAAATTAAGTTTGTTTTTCGATGATAGCAAAAAAAAAAAAAACAATCTTACATGTGGGGTATCACAATGGGTCCATATGGACCTAAGTGGGGTACTGCAGGGCTCGCTCTACCGTATCCACCCATAAACACAACCTAACCTCAATATGAATCTATATTCAATCTTATTGATGAAATTCGGTCCATGAGTTCAGTTCAGTGCATTTCCCATTCATTTTCGAAAGATATATCATGAAGAACCATTGTAAAATCAACATTCTAAAGAAAATATAGGTATGCACCTCACCTTCATATCGTCCAAGGCCACATACGCTTGTCCTCGGCCGTATTCTTCCTATGGGGGACTTGGAAAGTAAAAAGTTTACTCTAATTTTTTCTCTCCTAAATTTCCTGTCTGTGAACACGTGTGAAGCAGCAAAAAGCAAAAAGAATTATAAATGGAGGGGTTATAATGAAATACTGACACTCAGCCAGCAGTCATCCCCCATGGTACCTTTCTGTAGAAATTTGTATGACCAGTTGAAATTCGTTGTTTCATTCCACCAGGAAAACATTTTTTTTTTTTTGCAAAAAGGTTAATAACTAATGTAATCAATGTGTCCATGAAGGAATAAACTGAGAAATATTTATTCGTGGAAATAAAACAAAACATCTTTGTTCCTAGAATTATTGTGTCTATTTTAGCTTATTATACAAAAGAATTCCAAACTAACATAATGAAAACAATAAAGAATAATGTGTATTTACAAAAAAAATGTTTGTATTGTCGTGTTGTTTTTTGTACTATTTTGGCGCAGACTACTAAAACCGCACTATATGTAGGCTTCATTAATAATTTTTCATATATATATACCTTCATTAATATAATTTTGGGCTTAAACATAGCACAATGATTAAACATATAACCATATAACCATGTAACCTTCATAGAACTTAAAAATTAATAGGAGATGACAAACAAATTTGTAGAAATTCTGATGACCAATTTATTTGTAGTTGAGATTATTTTATTTTATTTTTTCAGATGATTTATATATACATACTAGCTGATCCGGCGAACTTCGTCCCGCCCAAATTCGTTATGTAATGTAATGAAAGTAATAATTTCGAGCATGCACGCACATGCTATTTTATGTAGACGCTTAAATACCTCTTTCGTTGGGACAAAATTGCAAAAATTCCGCGGCAACGAAATCAATCCATTCGATGCGTCGACAGGAACATGACCATTACCGATACCTACTTAGCAGTTGATTGGAGAACACTTCGGCAGATGGATCATTTAGCAAACATGCGATGTCGTCAGCTAAAGTTTTCTCAAAGCATTGATCTCATCGGCAACGGTCGATCGTGGTATTACTGGTAGCGTTTGCCGGAAATTGCCTGAGAGTAAAATCAATGCAGCCCCAAAACGTCGTGCGTCATTATGCAGATCTTTCATATTGCGATTCAGAGCTTCTAACGCACGCTTATGCGACATTGTGCATTCGTCCTAGATAATAATTTTGCTTGCTACCAAAACTTTGGCCATTGCTGAATGTTTCGCTATGTTACATATGTTGGTTCTTCAACCGCTTGAAGGCTTAATGGCAATTTCAATGCCGAATGAGCGGTTCGGCAACCTTCCAGCAGCGTATCCGCTATTCCAGAAGATACCATCGTTGCCAGTGATGGTCTTATTAGTCAAATTTCGTGGATAACGCTTGCCACTTGCCGTCGACCATGCACGGTGATTGTATGTTAACGGCGCCACACGGTCTATTAATCATGTTTGTAAGTATGACATCATGCAGGTCTGGATCGGTTTCAGGACCTGGAATCTCGGCACATATGATGTCATTAATTTGGTCTGGTTGCATTCTTTCGACTAACCAAATGAAAATGTGCGCATGAGGCAAGCCTCTTTTTTTCTATTCAATCGAATACATCCAACACCGCACACCTATCAACTTGGTTGGTAAGCCTTTTCCCTTCTCTCTCTACACCGGTACCGAAGGTGTTATGGTACCTTTGAGTTGCCCTCCCCATAACCCTATTCACTAATGAGCAGAATACCACGATTGTTACTCGCTCATTTTTCGTAACAACCCCTACGTACAAACTCAAAACGCTCAACAACTCCTGTTGCCTGTCATCATTGTCCACGTCATCTCAATCACCCCTACATTTCAACTTACTCACACATAAATACTTATGCAAGGATCCTGAAAATACATGTCAAACGAAAATGATGGATTCAATAACCATAAATAAATCAAATCTACTCCATTTCAAAAACTTACTTAATAACATAGTAAACATAAACAATCTTATTAGGTACCTAGGTTATATTTAAAAAAAAAATTTCAAAATTGTTGACAACAACAATTTGCTTGGAAAATAATTAAAATAATTGACAACAACAATTGCTTTGAAAATTTAAAATATTTTTTTTTTGTATTTGAAGTGTCACTACTCGATTTCTACCCATTTTATTTTTTTTCAAAGTGCTTTTCCCCATGAAAAACGAAGATTGTGCCTACAACGCCACCGGTTGAGAATTTTCCGACTTTTCTTTTTTCATAAACCATCTCTGATTGAAGACGAATAAAACACAACAAAAATCATTGAAATCGGTTGAGACGTTCGTGAGTTATAAAGTCACAACGCACTTGCAACAATTTTATATATATAGAGATGTATGCAGTTTATCGATTTCCATTGTTTACAACAACAATGTTAACATCCCGCACTAAACACCTTTGGTTCAAACACCGTTCTTGATTATATATGATTACTTTCGAACGATCATCTACAATTTATTTTGGTTCTGGTGTTACACACATTCCTTACATTACCAACTATCAATACAAAAGTGGCTATTGTGAATTTGGCAGCTATTTGTATAAATTGTAATTAAATCAATCAAAATGATGTTCACGAATGAAATTAAATACAAAAAATACAAAATTTAAAATCTCATTCTCTTCCAAATAAGTAGTTTGAGGTAACACCACTTTTGTGTTGATAGCCTTAAATATTCCAGAGAATAGAAAGAACTATTCTGTTTCGTATATTCCGTCCAAATGGAGTTGAAACTTCCCTCTATACGGAGTAGCAATTTCCTTAAAGGGATATGTTCTCTTAGGCGCATTTTTGATTAAATGAAATAGTTAGTCCTTTACTTCAGTTTATCTTTTTTACCATTTGTAAATAAAAAAATATAAAAACGAGTAAAATCTACCTGCTGTACACTTAAAAATAAATGTTATGCTGTTAGAAGTTTATTGGGAAATTATTCTACAAAATGTTTTGTGCCAAACCCTTTTTTAATAGTGCATGTATCTTCTACCTACTACCTAATAAACACAAAGTTCGAATTCGCATCCTCCTTGTCTGGAGGGGTGGAAAATGTGTATACTTCGCACACGCCAACGCAGCGCTGAGCTGAACTACCCAATTTGGTAGTTTGTTCAAGTATTTTAGCTTCGGCTCAATGCTCCCATCCAAATGGCTCACATTTGTCTCAAAACTTGAACAAAACTTGCTTTAAAAAAAAAAATTGAAAAATAAAATAAAAATCTAATCAGGAAATAAGAATTTACTCGACTAAATGCCGGCTGTTACAAAAACATGTAGAATAAATAAAATCGGTCTTGTGCCGATGGTCGAACATCGATCGATGGAGACATCTTCGGAAGTGGGGATATATATTAATTGTTTGAATTGCGATAACTTTTTTTCTATTGATTTATTGTTGCAATAATCTATTGTGTGTTGCAAAAACAGTAAAATGTACTAGGTTCCAATTAAAGTTGGACGGACTAAAACAGTATATTCATAAGTAGATATTGAAGGGTGTATTTGGTTAAGTGGTTTGTTTGCTTGACTTCTGATAGAGATTCAACCCATGGAGATTTGCAAATTACCTATACATTTTATATTGTTCGGAAAAAGTTTCTAAATTAAATCATTCGTCCCAAAAAGAAAAATACCAGCATTAGCGAATAATTTTGCAAAACTAGGACGAGCAATCAAAAATATATTGAAATGTTGCGCGAAATTCTAACGACTGTCATTTGTGAGGGAAGTCAATTACAATTTCCTGTAATTAAATCGTATTTATAGGTTTAATTTATTTTAATTATCTATTACTGCGTGCTCACAAAGAATATTTATAAGCACTGTGGGCGCTTTTCATTGCGTAAGCAAAAACATTTTTTTCCAGATTCAGAAAGGTTTTTCTACTCTAGAAATAAGTTTTTTGTCAATTATCATGTTTCATTGGCCTAAAAAAAGCAATCTATTTCGGGGTCAGAGCACTTTTGCAAATTTCGATTTCTTAGCAAGATATACAGCTGCGTGACTTTCACTAACACCAAAACTATAGACATTCTGTCAAGCTATTAGATTTACTATTATTTACACTTTTTATAGACGAAAGTCTGTGGAAAATAGAGACATAAATATGTCCCATGCAGTGGCTGTCAACTTAAAAATAACTAACATTTTATAGCTACAATTTGCAAAATTAAAAACATAAATCACACGCCAAACTAAAAGGAAAAATAAAGAAGTGAAAAGTCATTTATGCGAAATTGGGAAATCTGAGAAGAAAATCTGAAAATCCCTATGGAAAATGACATAAGACAACATCCAGCCATCCACGTCATTTTGGGCAAAAACTATGTAGTATAGAAACAGTTGCCTGACTGATAATAGGTATGGCTTTGGCTATGAAACAGTGGCGAGAAAATGACACTGCGAAGCGTTCATCTTAGAAAATTTGAAAAAAATGTCATCTTAGCGAATTTGAATTCTATACTAGATACTAACTTGCTGCCATTAGTATCTACAGTCAGTGCGAGAACTGAATGTTAATGGCGCGAAGGCTGTCGAGTTTCGATTTTTGAAACAGAAACGGGGTGAACAAAAAAAAAATCCTGACGGGATAATCACCTACTTGTGTAGTCCGCACATCGCAGTGAAATTTAATTATACCACGCGTAAGTACTCAGAATTATAAATCTTGCATTCCTTTAACAGTTGCTTCAGCCAATTTCAAATGTATAAATATATAAAAATTCCTTGGACAAGAATTCGCTCATATTTACGAGAGTATTATGCAAATACATTTCAACGGCCTTGTCCACAGTATAATTGGTTGGTTGGTTTCCTCTCCTTTCTATTCCACATGCTTTAACCTGGGAGCAAACACAAAAAAAATGTATATATTTTATGCTCTGAAATACAATTCCTTGGTTTCTTTTAATTAAGTACAATAAAAGGAAAAATTAAATGAAAATAATGGAAAGCACGTTACAAAGTATTTTTTTTCTAAATATGTATGTGCTACCATATTCTTCATTACCTTCTATTTTGTAGTAATTGGTTCAAGAACACTTTACACGACAACAGACTATAGGTATATGGTATAGTTATTATTTACTAGTGAGTAGTGACCCTGTGAACTTAGTTCCGCCCAAATTCGTTAATGCAATGAAAATAATAATTCCGAGCATGAGCAATGCACAAAGCTCATCCTGTTTTATGTACTTCAATGAATTCAAATTCTTTATTCAAAAATGATACTCATACAATAGAAATAACTGAAGTATAGCAATGTCGGTATGTTGCAATCAAACTGCAATGATTGACTTGTCGGCCAACCTTCCACTTTTTTATTTAGGTACTAAAGTGCTTTATGGTATAAGACGTACAAAGCGGAAGGTTTGCTCCCGCCACATACAATTGACCATCTGAGAAACATGGGAATTCAAAATTGATGCCAAGCGGAATCCGCTGAAGGAGAATGTTTGCTTTTGAATTTTCTCCTCAAAATCGTCGCTTGCATGACATCAAACGCGTTCCGTTGAAAATTTTCGGTGCATTGAGGTTGCGCAACAAAATTATAACTGAGCCGATTTTCAATTTCACCCGGAACATACAAGGTTCTCAATACAGACTTCTATCCCCAATCTTATCCCCTTGAAGTTTTGTTTTCACGACAAAAAGCGTACGTCCTTATTGGGGCCAATATGAATCCACCAAACCCAAAATCTTAGAAATCGAACAATCCGCTCCAGAGTTTTGAGTGCATATACGGACGTAGTCTCTTTATATATAGCTGTACCCACCCGGTTTTGCCCTTGTCTTTCGTATTAAGTCATGTTAATGTACATTAATAATTTTAATTAAACAACTTTAGAAATAGGGTTTAATTTTTTTTGGAATGGGATATACCCGCATACTCGAACCTATAACCCATACGCCATACCCCGATTGTTCTCAAAATGTTTTAAAGTCCCGTTATGGTGTTCGGCGGCACCCTTAACTTTCTGCATAAAATGAGTATTAAAAAAGATTTTAAAAAAATATTAACTAACGATCTGTGATGTATTTAAGATCTAAATGTTCTCATAGAATTTCAAAGAAAATTTTTGACTTCCTCTATTGAAATTTTGGTTGCATCATGCATACAAAATAATTGTAAGGTGATATTACCGGTATAGTGTTTCAGTAAAACTTGGTATAAAAGTACCGGCTAAGATCAATCAACGGAACGGCTTTTTAGTGGAGATTCGGAAAATCCCTAGCCTGGTGTAAGTGCAATACCTATTATAAAACAAAAAGTCCTCCTATATTATTTCTAGTTAAGTAAGCCATAGGTACTGGCGTTTTTCGCTCACAGAAAATATAACTGTTAGTGTTGACGTACCTACTGAATTTTTCCATAAATATTATTAGTAATTTTTGGAGTTTAAACTATAACTCTGTAACAAGCGTATATGTTAAACAAGGTATGCTAGAAGAATGTATAAAATTGCAAATTCCATTTATTCTAGACCCATCTCACAAAATACAGGAATTGAAAAATATTTAATGTTCTCTATTGGAAAATTTATTTCTTTACCTTTTCCCTCATTGTGTAGTAGGTACATTTAGCGAACTTTTGCTGAAATTCATTTTAACAGAAATTGTATCCTTTTTAAGGTTCCGTACCCAAAGGGATAAAACGTAACCTTATTAGTTTCGCTCGGATGTCTCTCCGTCTGTCTGTCTGTCTGTCTGTCCGAACCCACTAAGCCAATTTTGTTACCAGGTCTATCTCAAGAACCGATTGACATAGGAGGCTAAAATTTACACACAACATCCGGTATAACCTCTAGTTAAACGACAAATACCAATGGAAGGAATACATCGATTGGTTTTGGATTAATTAGTAATCTGGTGAAAAAAATATTTTCATTCGCCCAAAAAACGGTTTATTTCTTGATTCACAAAAAAATACATAAATTCCTTTTCATGTTCTTATCTATATACATATGTGCTGAATACTGTTTTGCCGAAAAGTTAATAGTTTACAAGATATTTTCAAAAAAGATAATTTTACCATGTAAAATACGTTGCTCTCATAAGTTTTAATCTCTACTACGCAGTTGTGCACAATTGACCCCATCAAAGACAGAACCCCACCAGGGTTCCCGCCTGCTAATTTCGTTGGGGAATATAATACATTTTTTGGGGAGTACAGAACAAAAAAAAAAATATATATTTTTTGTCAATATGTAGTTTTTAATTGGGACAGGTCGCATACAGAATGGAAAATTGGCGTGGGTTGGGTACTATAGGTAATAATTAGAAAATGAAAATGTGCGAGTAATTTTTGAGAGTAAAAATATTAAGTAATTAAATTAAACTAAATTGTGATGAATTCATGAAGAGGGGAAATATTGAATGATATAGATTTCAAATAATATCTGATGTGTTGGACTTTAGCCAAATACGGAACCTTCGGTGCTCGAGTGACACTCGCACTTGGCCGGTTTTTTTTTTATATTCCATACGCCCAGCAAAATATTTGAATAGGAATACCCATACCCGTACACAGTGAATCTAAGAAAGAAATTCAGGAAATAGAGCAAACGAATTTATTTTTTTGGAATCATGCTGGGAAAAAGTTCATAAACAAGAATATTTTTATAGACTCTGTTACACATTCGGCAGCTGTAAGCATATGTATACATATGTTTATGTATAACGACATAAACGCGAATCGTCAGTTCAGTTGACGTGGGATTTCATATGAGTACATACTCCTATGACACGAGACAAGAGAGGTTACTATCTTGTTATAATGATATATGTATGAGGAAAGAGTAGGCACTTCTAAATGGCGATATCCTGCTAAGTTATGAGATTTCGCCAAACATTCTTTTGATACAAGTGGGAACACACATATCAACATGACGATGCTGTGTGCATGGATCTCATATGGAAGAACTATTTAAGAGTACCTATATTTTACAAAAGGTAATCGTTTTCGGCATCTTTGGGATCTTCAACATGGTCCTTATACGCAATAAGATGAGTGAGAGAATGTGGATATATACCTGCATATGATCCTTTTTTGCGCATCTCAATAAAAACCTTTTTTTGGGTGAGTTAAACTTTTTTTTTTATTTAAATAAAAAACATTTTAGGGCATAATTTCCCTACCAAAGTTATGTACCCAAGAGTTTATTATGTTTCTCTTCACCCTTCAGACCGAAGAAGGTGCGCATTTCAAAAGCTAAACATATTCATTGTAATGTAAGATGGGATTTGTTTAGTGTTTTTGCCTTCTTCTTACCTGCAGGCCGACTTACTCCCTGTTTAGCGACCTCCACTGAATCAAAGCCAGTCGCTTGGAAAATGAGTAAGTTCCGCTTTTTGAAGCGGCAATATGCAGAAAATCCTTTGGAAATCTCGTTAAACTTCCACCGAAGTTTTCCAATTGGAAAAGGATACCGCAGTTTAGCTCGGTGAAGTGAAGGGGTATCATATGCTCGCTATATCCGGCCATGTGTGCCAATGCCAAAAGGATGAACTCAAGCAAAACAATTTATATTTGCATACCAAATAGCCAGCATATATGTACAAATATATGTGTGTCCTAGGTAATCCATTTCTGTAGTAGACATCTTGTTGCTCAGTTCTACCATTCTTTTAATTTACTTCAGATAGCTAGTGTAACAAGTTTTAAACTACATAGCTATTTTTTTTATACATTTCCTAGTTTACTTGTTCAATGCAAAGAAATTTCGATATAAGCCATCCCATCCCATTCTAACAAAACCTTTCAATAGTAAAACATTATTTAGTGATGGGAATTTGGGATTAACAAACGCCATATCCAATACATTACATACAAGGGTTCCCACTTCACATATGCGTGTATGCTTTTATCCGGAGAGTACTGTATCTCTACCGACATAATAATTATACTGCTGTAATGAATATATAGTTTAAAAAATTGGAGATTTAATATTTGTTTCTTTTCGCGGGGTCAGCTAGTTTAGTATAAAAACAGTTTTTGTGACTGCTGGGAAATAATTCTACCGTGAAACCACCTGACATTGCCTTATTTTGAATTTTCTTACACTTCTAAAAAACACATAATATTTACTTGTCAAAAACTCTATAACTTCAAGATAGTTTTAACATTTATTGTAAGATGTCGCTAATTTGATAGTCGTCTTTAACGTCAACTTATGCGTTTAATTTTGTTGGACTAAGCAATATTCTTTCTTTTGAGTTAGGCAAAACGATTATTATATTATATTGATACAACTAATAAAAGCCGTGCCTAGTGGTGGAATGGCAGACAATCAATGATGACCTTGACTAATTTTTTCGTCTTTTATATACGCCCTTTGGCAACTGTCGCACAGTTATCCTTATCATTATCATGGTAAAGATAAAATTATGCTGCTGACACTGATTGGCTGCTGTTGATGTTTCCATGAAACGGTTTTTAATAATTTATTAATAACGAAAATGGTATTTTGTTCAGATTCCTAGTGGTATTATGACCAAACATTGAGGCATACGAAAATGCAAGTGCAAAAGGGTCGTAAAACCGTACATATTATATCCACTTTGACATTTATATAGATTACCTGATTGTTGTTATGCATGTGTGTGTAGAAATCTACACACCTTCTTTGACGGCACATATGCCATATGCCATATGCCAGCCCACCGAAGGATTTAAATGGATTTAGGTCTAATTGCAGCAAAATCACAATAGGCCCAACTATGCCCGCTGTGACATAAAGCGATATACCTAATCGCACCTCCTCCATATAATCCAAGCAAAAAGCATCAAAATCATGGGTGAAATATGGCCTTATGATTTTTTCTTTCTTCTTATTAACTTTAATAGAACACAAATTTATACAATGTAAACAAGTGAAACATCCTATGCACTAGATAAGCAAATTACCGTACAGTACAAGTACTTGCAAATATTGACTGTACCACATTTCTTTGCTCATTTTTATACTTATTAACCTACCCATCATAGAGTATCGTTAGGTAGTCGAAAAAAAAAACACTCAAAGAACATGTTTATCGGATGTAAAATCATCAAAATTATCACAGCTATTTGACAAGATTACTCCCAAAAAATGTATAAAATCTGAGCTTGCAGGCAACATTTTCGAGCATGGCTATAAATGGGATATGTGACTCATCATGAGAACACCACTGTTGTGTCGACTGGTTGTTTGCATATTTCATTTAGAATCAAGTTTATACTTTCGGAAAAAGTGGCCAAATTACCATATATAAAAAACAGAACAGAAAAATATTGCAGGATTTCTTTCATATTAAATTCTCTTCTCATGGCTTTTGTGTGTGTCCTTGATAGAGTGTAAAGTGGTTAGACATTTTCTTGTGCCTTAAATTAAGGCGATTAGCATGAGGATCACGTGCAAAGTAACTTAATAATCGTCAATGCGAGAAGGAAATCTCTCGTCCATAATGCAGTTGTATTTTAGTTTCTCCATGCTCCAACTCTCTGATTCCATTAAACAAGGAAACCTCCGACGATCCTAGGAAAAGTGGTATTCCAACTCATACTCCGCATACATTTTATTATTGGAAGCAATAATAATTTTCCCCGGGCTGTAGAATCAGAGTAATTGAAGCTTATACCCGTACCAGCTTCCATTAAGTTACAGTCAGCCAGTTGCTCTTGCCCGTCATCGTTTCTCGTTGTGTTCCTTTCAGAGATATATTATATGCTTCGCAAGCTCGTGTGTATGTGTGTCATAGACGGACACTTTTCACACAATGTCCTTGTTTAGTTATCATCATTTAACTCCATCCATCGTTCGCATGGTTTCAATTTATAGTTTCAATTAAATTTCATAACCTTTATTAAATGAAACTACTAGGAGGATGGATATCGGAGGCATCATATTCGTGTGAAGTATAGGTTGCCTTGTGTGTGTGGGGGATATATAATTTGGATCCCAATAAGTACAAGTGGCATAGCTGTCACCTTCTGATAACTTAATTTAAAACGGATCCGTATCATAAAGTTTTTTGCGCATGGAGTGTATACCTATGCTAAATTGAAGCAATCGAATAAATCTGAAACAAGATGCGGAGAATATATTACAGGATATTGACATGGGTCGCTGTCGCTATAGAAAATTGATAACATAAATGAGAAACATGTGATATTTAAGTTACTTTGATAAAACATTGATTGAAGGAAGGAGATTGAAGGAATCCTAAAGTATTTGTTTTTAACTTTAGATATTCATACAAATATGTATTGTATATGTATTAACTTTATTTTAACATCGTAAAGTTTATCTGTTTAAATGTGAAATTATTTACGCCTCAAGTAAGCCACACAAAATCCTCAAATCCAAATTTTTAGTTGTCACATATTATATTAAATTGTTTTTAAAGGTAGGTAAGTGACATTTAGCATACAAAGAAATAAACTTGTACTTGTGTGCATTAACGTACGATTATAGTTGTTCGAAAATGACAAGTAAATTTCGTGTAATGGTGAACACAGCGCGAGAGTTATGTTAGAGATAACAAATAACGGACACCACACATGCCAACCAGATGGTGACGGACTACCCTCAGTATCAACGGACCAAACAAACATCCCAAGTATCTTTCTGGGAAAAGATTAAGAGGAATGCCGAATGACCCAACTAAACAAGATAACACTCGTTATCTATTTTTAGGTAGGTATCGTAAAACCATATCGATACCTCACAAATATATAGGAACATTTTGGTTCCTTTAGTTAGTTATAATTAACATCGTAGATTGACACTACACGTTATTTAGCTCCTAAGATATTTTATAAATAAAATTTTAATTATTTTAAAGAAAAAGATTCTTAGTAATTTATTTCGAGCGCCCCACAATACTTTCATTGCTGAAATTTTTTTTTTGTTTTAATTATTATAACGATTTTGAATTTTCGAACCAGGGAATTTTTATACAAAGTTTAGTTAGTTACGAAGAAACGTGTGGATTCTGTTTATTTCACAGAAATAAGAGTAGGTGATTTTGGGGTACAGGAGTGTAGACTAGGGGCCACTTCCACCTTGTTACTGGATAACTAAATAAACTTATGAATAGCTAACTTAAGATAAACAAATAAAAAGATACTCCTTCGCCTTTCGTTGCATTAATTCAAAACTCCGCACGGATAAGTAACTTTACAAAAAAATCGATATCTATAAAATCGATAGCGGTTATGCCATAAAGCGATCCAGAACTCAAAATTTCACCACAGGTGAAAGCACAATGTTGATTTCCGTACTAAATAAAGTGCACGACTGGGTCGCACGGAACTTTCTCGTTCATCAAAAGTTTGATTGAGTCAATTGTAACTGATAGGTAAGAAGCAACCTTACATAAAATAAAATCGAAAAAAATTCACTTTTAAGTTATTTAATTGACATGGCAGTATACATATCAAATATCAATGCGAGTTTTTATAAGTTTTAGCTCTCAGTAACTAGTGGTTAGTGTGTTGGACTGCTAAGCGAGGGGTTCAGGTTCGAATCCAGCAAAAACCCAATTTCCAACTCAGGGTTTTTTCAGTGCGCCACCTCTCGCGAACGTCTGACAAACATCCGAGAGTATAACTGTCATGAAAGAGCTTCTCAATTAGCCGTTTGGAATCGGCATACAATTGTAGATCCCTTCCATTCGTTCCAAAAATGAAAACTCACACAAAACGAATGGTTGCGAGAAGCTAGGCCTAGGGTCCTTAGCCTTACGGTCCTGTTGCGCCAAAAATTATTATTATTACGTACTATTATGCACGATTTTTGAGAACAAGGACGGACGTACAAGGAGTTTCCGTTTTCTGATCTGATGGTTTATGGTTTCTCTAATTGGAATTGAAAGATTGGTATCTTATAAGCTGAATAAAGTGTGAGTTTCAGATTGCGTTAGCGTTAGTTCGAAGTCGTTGGAAAAATTCTAAGATACATGTTTTATATGGTTGGAAAAAAGAAGAAGGGGAAATATTTGCTAACAATAAGTTTTTCGTAGTTCTAATCGCATTTTTATTCAGTATGGCGTTGTGTTCTACAAAAATTTACGAAGATTGATCGGGAATTAGATAGTCATTTTTGAGAAATAATTAATAATTATTTTTTTATTCGAATTTTTGAGAAAAACTAAGTATGAGATCGTAATTAAAATTATTTTGCTATCCTAAATATGTATTTTGATCAAAATCGTTATAATTTTTTTTTAATAACCTACGCAGACAGAACAGTAAAAAATGATTAACACTTAGTATACTCTTTAGGTTAGAAAGCTGTTCAAAAATATTCATACAAACTCACGTTATCCGATGAATTGCGTGTCAATCGACAGTTTCGATCGTCAACCAACTGGAATAGAAATGTAATTTAAATTTTAAACTACGCTACTTCAAAAACAACTATGGTACCTAGTGTAGAGTGCCATATACAACAATTTCAATACAGCCGGCAGTAAAATATATTTATCGCTATCCTAAATTATCTAAACTGTTTGCCATTCTTTCGCTGATTTGTCACTATTCACACTTGCATCACACCCTTTGGGGACGTAGTGGCTTTACACAATCGATTTGATGATGTTGTTTCTCTGCGCTAGCACTCGCATATACGGGGAGGGTAGTGGCCCCAGGTGTTTTATCGTATCCCAAAATTACGATGGCAACGGATGCTTGATGGAGTCCATATGACTATACCAAACCAAGCATACTGTGCACATTTCCTTGTACACAACGCTGAGGAAGATAGATTAGCGACCGAACGCACCCAACGGGAAAAATGATAAATCGTGAATAAAACGCTAAAGGGATGCCGACAGGAATCTATTACAATAATCCGGAGATTAGAATGTGTGCATGGAAACGGATGTGAATAGAAGGTCAGTACCGAAACACAGGAATAAAGCGGTAGATATAGGTGCATTGTGGGACTGTCAAGAATGGAATGTCCACCGCCATTTCAACAGTGGTGCAACTGTAGTTATTCAATTACTTATTCATCAGACTTATGTATTTTGAAGTCTGTTTCTGGCACACGACACACTGTTCACACACTTTTGGGCAAAGATAATGGAATACAGAGATATATATCTTTCCAGTGGAAGGGCGG
Organism: Cheilosia vernalis; assembly: GCA_949126925.1. Taxonomy (NCBI): domain Eukaryota; kingdom Metazoa; phylum Arthropoda; class Insecta; order Diptera; family Syrphidae; genus Cheilosia; species Cheilosia vernalis. The sequence goes on along the minus strand of OX421360.1, from coordinate 27,226,067 downwards.
CTGCCTACAAGCTGTTTTCCAGAAAAATTCATGAAGTCACACACACCTGCTTATTTCTATTATAGTATATGTGAGTTCATGAATTGGACTTTAATGCAAGAATTCGGTATTCTCTAATGTGTATTTCACTATCTTTTTCAGTTTAATCAACACCTCCACAAAAACTAAACAAATTCAAGACGTAACACAAAACAATTAAACACCGCGATGCTCATAAAAGCAAGATGATTCGCGGTCGTCCATTAGCAACATGCTTTTTTGTTAGCCACACGTATTCACAGACGGGGGTTGAAATTACAAAAACAACAATGTAAACAAATGGGTTTTGGGGGGATAGACGTACGAAAGATAACCATCTCTTTTATTCATTAATCTCTGCTTTTGGGTACGACTTTAATTCCGTTATATATATAATCCGCGGTACTAATAATCATTTTTAGTGTCCAGGCTAAATTTTTCGAACTCACAATGGCGAAATTTTCCATACAAAATTGCATATTGTGACCTAGAAAATATTTAGTGTGAAGGTTAAAAATGATTATTAGTAAGGCCCAATATGTATAAAACTTAAGCTAAACTGTGAGAAAGAAACATTAATAAGTAGATATATAGGATAACGGTATAAACTTCTGAATCGATAAAAAAGATTAAAATTAAATAACCTTCTCCAGATAAACCGACAGCACTCCACGAGAAAACACAGAAATAAAATGTTTAGCAGTAGTTTTCATTTTCAATTTCAATATGTTTAGGTACTGTAACTTAACACAGACAAAATGCTGTGTTCAGAAAGATTTGAATGAATTCAACTAAATAGGAAAACAAATTTTCAAGTGGAAATTTTTTCAGATGTTACTATGCAATGCGTTAATCAATGGCGAAACTTACCACATAAATTTACCCATTAAAAATTATTCTTACTACGATACGCCTACGATAGTGTATATCTATATAGATAGATTATACAAAGCCGAAGCTGCAAATATGAGTCTAACTGAAAAATTGCATTGGTGAGAGATTAGTGTATAGGAATTATTCCTGCCAATAGCTTCCACCACGGCATTTCAGGCATCTGTAAAGTTAAACATCCCGGTCTTGCTATATGGAAGCATGGGCCTTTGAGAAAAGTAAATTTCCGGTGATATTTGGTCTGGTTTGTGTTGATGCATCGAACTTTTTGGATTTTACAGCGTCGTTAAAAGGTTTAAAGTACAACCGCTCAGGAACAACGAACCAAAGGAACCGACCTCAGGTGGTGCGCACAAATTAAGAGCGATCTCAAACCGTCCGTACCGTAAACTGAAGCCAACTAGCTATTAGGAACTACTGCACTGAAAATTTAAAACTTCAACAAATTTTAATTAAGGTTAGGTAGATACAATTTGCCAATGCCTAATTTTTCTGGTTAAAAAATACAATTTTTTCTCATTAGATAACAGCTTGGAAAAATGCCGGTTTGCTCTTTTTCAGAAAAGTAGTGAAGAGCAAAGAACTTCTCCTCGAACTTCTGTCTAAAGGAAAGATATTTGCCAAATATTTCAAGTACCTACCTACCAAGTAGGCTAACGCAAGTCCAAAAGAAAAAGTATTATAAAGTTTTGGATTATATTAAAACGTAAATCAAACAAGTTCTTGTACCTCTCTTTGGTACCCACACACACACATTTATACATAAGTGACTGATTCTTTTTGAACGTTATCTTAATGTCATGCTGTAAACAAGAAGTAGGGGTGCATAAGTTCTGCAGCTCTGCTCTGTGCTAGGGCTAAATGCCTTACTGGATACTTGTAGTATCCAAACATACAGGTTTCACAAAACATCTCTTCTTTATTGGTCACTTATGTTTTGTGCCGTAATTCAATAGCGCGATTTTAATTGGAACAGTTTCTAATGACAGGTTTCTTGATGCTATGATTCTAAATGAAATACTCTATGAATTCCTCTTTATAAGGCGTTGATTTTTCTGAGAAACGGTTATGCTTGATTTATGGGAAAAACGAGCATTTGTTGTATGCCCTTTTGGACATAAATTCCCATTAAATGCGTAAATTTCCCAAACTTCTTCTTCCACAGCCTTGATTATTTATGGGCTCCTTCGTAATAGTGAAGAAATGGCGTCCTGCACGTCCGAGAATGGAACCAGCTACCTTGGTCTGCCGTACATAAAATAATGGTCATCTGACCTACAAAGGCATCTGCAGTGCTGTCACCTGTCCTAGTCTAACTTTCTCGGCAAACATTCGTTTTTCCTCTGCCCGTCTTTTTACAGAGAAAGCATTTACCGGCCTTTTTTTTATCTCCTGGTTAACATTTCTCTTAGCACCAAAACCACCTGAACATGCCACATCGCCGTGCATGTCGACCAAGATTTTTTCAGCTGTTAGAATATATTTGGCTATGAACTCCATAGAAGGAAGGAAATTAAAACAAAAAACTATTGCCTGTATAAATATACACATTTCAAATTAAGTTTAGACACACTCTTAAACTACTACCACATTTCATCAGATGTGGCATAGCATAAGCCATGAGCTCTTTCTCAATGGTTGTGAGTGCATATCATTTTCTGTAGGTACTCTGATCATAACCCCACTAAAACTAAATGATTGGTAAAGTCAGTTCAAATGAAACATTTACGTGCTTTGAAGCGTTCAATAGAATTTTTTTTTTCAAAATTTTCAATTTTGGGTCTGAGAGTTCGATGCCAACCAAGCAATAATTAAATTAAAAAATACATAATGCAAAATTATGGAAATGTGCACCCCATGAAATAAAAATTTCCTGTAAGTAGCATACTTTCAACTTCCAACCAGCAACGGAACATGTAGGTAATAAAAAAGTTTAATTTCTTCAACCTACCTACATATTATGTATGTGTATGTAGGTACCTATATCGTTTTCAAAAAAAAATTCCCCTCAAAAAATTCGAATTCCAACTGCATAGGTACGTGATGTCTTTTCGCCAAATCGGAATTTCCTTGAACTTGTTTGATGCATACCTATGGCATTTGTTTGGTTCGAGTTAAAAGAAAATCGAGTTACAAAAGTTTGAATTATCATGGAAAAAATGTATGGGATTTGAACACTTAACGTTACTGCCACATAATTTTGTTTGACTGTATATACTTTTTTCAAAAACTAATGGCAATAACTTATAAATAAATAAAAATATTAAAGTTCTAAATTGTCAGTGTTGCCGTTGTTTTTTATAATGTATTTTCTTTCAATTTAAGTATTTTCCTATAAAAAAAAACCGTTATCATTTTTTTTGGCTTTTTTTTTTGGCTTTATTGGTATTATTTCCCATACCTACTGAAATTTATTTTCAATTCACAGCTAATATCGCTCTTTTCCTAGTAAAATTTATTGCGTGCTCCAACTTAAACTAGGCAAGTGCATAAGATTTTATATAACGGATATTCTATAAAACCACTGGCATGCATTTGATGGATTGACATCCATAATACGTAAACCTACTTTTACGTTAAATACAGTGACACAAAATTACTTATTCTAAGTACATTCTGGCGTGTAGATATGTGGTACCTAATGTGCGGAGCAAAAAAAGTAATCTCGTGACAATAAGCGAAGGCTTAATGCATTGAAGCGCTTAACACATTCCAGAGCTATAAATCCCTTTCTCCCTACAGGTGATAAGTACATCAGAGTAGTGGCTGACTGGCTGCTATCATCACGATTGCAACAAAAACTCATGTATTTGATCCTCAAAAGTAGCTGAGCTGATTTCCATATTTATGAGCTTAAAGCACAAAAATGCTTCATGCAAATTGAAAATCTACAGCTTAAATATTCATACATGAAAATTTGAAAACACAAATCAACGCCCAGAAGTTTGTTATTCGTTGCCCTAGTGCTGTACACAATAGGTACCTGCATGCGGAACTACGCTCTCATATAAGGGGATAACTAAACATAGGGGTCTACGGCCAATATTATATCCCGTTGGCGTCGATGATGCAAGGATACACGACCGTCAAAGAGAAATGTCTCATGCATGGCTGATGAAATTTCCTGGCACATTTGTTTTGGTGTTCAGAAATGACTTCGGTGTCAGCAACTCTGTAGGTACCTACATATTGTATTGGATTTTTGCTTTAGCGGTAAATAACTTAAATTAGTTATTTATTTCGTATGAAACGGCATACAAAATAATGCTATCTACAAATTTTTGACATAGGACACGAGACATGTTCTATAATGCATGAATTACGGTGATTGCTTTTTTAGCATACGTTTCAAAACAAATTTTGAAAATTTTGAGAATATTTTTTAAAGAAATAATATACCAACACTCTATTGGTGACTTTATTAATATAGCAGGGGGTTGATTCTCGTTCTGTGACAAATTCTGATTAAAAAAATGCAATACCTTGATTAGTCATTGTAAAAAGGTCAAAATACACAATTTCAAGTTGGAGAAAAAATAATTTCAGAAATACCAAAACATCAGCACAAATTTACGAATTAAAAACGAATTCAGAACGTTTAATATATTGGAATATTGGCCAATGCCTTTCACGATTTATTAATTAACTAATGCGATTAGCAGTCCCAATGCAAAAAGGAAGCCTGTTAAAGGACCGCGTGATGAAATTTTATAAAAATATCTAAGCACTGTGATTTGGATGTGAATATTAAAACACATTCTAGAGTCAACAATTAGACCAAGGAATTGAACCTTTTTAACGCTTTCAATTTTAAAAGACTTTTCGCTGAAACTGAGATCGGTAAAAAATGTTCTAATAGAGAGGCTGGTGCTACAGAAGCAGCATAAAACTTCGTCACTCTGGTGCATGAAAAAGAAAGATTTTTGAGGTGCCAGCATGTCAAAAAATATGTCTTTTTCTGAGCTGTAAGGCATTGGAACGGATGACTTCTTTATTTACTCATTTGAAAATAAAATGTTCCAAACCTTTTGCTTATTACGTACATTTGAAACAGCATAAATTTGTGTACCTACCTCAAAAGATTTAAAAACTCTTCTTTTTTATGACCCCATTCCCGTTGACAAGGAAAAATCAATCAGTCAATATTATAGAGTACTGCAAAACCCGCTAAGTGTGGATGAAATACGGAAACAAATTCAGAATTTTTTTCTTTACTGCAATAATACACCTTGTTGAGATTTCAAACATTTATTACCGGCTGTTTGTTTAAGCCATCTGCTACCTAATCTTTAAAGACTGTATTGATACCACCGAATCAGGATGAACGTTTTTTTTGTTTTTGTCTTAAGGAACAGCACACTACTGTAAACATTTTACTTGATGACACTTTGAATATGACAACAACTCTTTTCCACCGCCATCGCTGCTTGCCGAACTGTCTTTTATACTTACTACCTACTTTTTATTTTTCGCTCGATATTGTTGTCAACCTTCTCTACAAACGAGTATTCTTCTGCTTTACCATGAGAATTAGAATACTTCACCATGCGAAAATTGAAAATGTTTTAATTAATTAGCTAATTATTTCCTCCTCCAGCATCACTTTTATGTGTGAATTTTTGCTCGTGTACACATTCTATGGAAAGAAGAAAAATAGGATTTGTTATACATAAACGTGTTGAGCGGCACTCCTAGAGTACAAACCCAACGAAACTAGGATGGATGGGGGTTGTTCTAAGGTCTTTGTATCTGCCGCGCTAAACAAATTCACGCTGCAATGATGACAAACAAAAACCCATCACTAGACGAAACGGGTGAAGAATGAAGATTTCTATCCAAAGAACTCTTCGAAACACTACTTCATGGTAAAACCATCGGCAAAACTACTTGGGAACTTTGTGCGTTCCTTTTCTTTTGTGCTCTCCTTGGTGATGGGTTATAGGTATAGCCGTATATATAGAAGATCTTCATTGTGTATATATTGTATCAACAAGGACCACGTTCATCGCCTCTCCATTACAGAATGTAGTCATTGTGACGATGACGATGCGATGGTTGTATTGTTATTTCAGAAATGAGTTTCGGAATTTTTGTTGCAAACAGCGAAACGGCTCTATAGCGAGCAGTGCGGCTCAAGAGCATGTGGAGCTAATTACGGAAAAGGAAAAGGTAGTCTGTTTTTGTACAGAAGCTATAGAGGTATAATATTATAAATGTTGATGATTTGCTTGATAAAAATAGGTACGTAATAAACAGAAGCATTGTTGTTGATAAACAACTCAGAATGATAAAAGAGAATTAAACAAAGACAAAAAAAGGCACAGGGCTCATCTGAAGACGGACTTAGAACAATGATTTCGTAAAATTTAGAGGAAGCTGGCTTGCCAAAAACTTTTTAGGAACATAATAACTTATAGTACAAACTGGTATAAAACATTCAACTCAATATATTAACACTTTATGAAATAATGGTTGGGTAAGGCTATTAACTTCATTTTCAAATCAAACATACCTACTTAGTCCAACAGTTAACGGATTGACATTTCTTTTATCCTTTTTAAGCTCTGATCTATGGCGTAGAGAGCAGTCAGAAACTGCAGCATGCATAGATGAGTAAGACAGATCTTAGTTCTTTGACGAAAAAGAAAATTTCAAGTCACCAAAAGTAGCTATACACAAATCATTCTTGTATTCTTCATGTTATTATTATTATTCTTTCCCAAAAATTACATCCACAAAATCCTAAATAGTTTGCCTAGATAGAAAAATTACAAAACTAATTTAATTAATAACCCATACAGAAAAAAACGTTAATAAGTGTAAAGTCGTTTTGCAACAAATTTGTATTGAGAAGAAAACATCTGCTTTTCATAAAATTTTCTTTGTTACAATACATTTTGATTAAATTTGCACGTGCGTATCCCGATAAAACCCAGGCAACGAGTAGCCGTACCCTTAGTTTGAATGATTATCATCGCATACCTTAATATGGGAAAGTTCTTTGTATACATATACGGCAATATAGTATATACAGTTAAGCACATATATTATATCTACCTACAGCAATACGTTGGCCGGATGGAAAGCTTTCTAACGAAATCAATTTTAAAACGTATGTGCCAGGGTTTCTGGAACAACAGAAACGAGAAGGAATTCGTTCAAACAACCCATTTCACTAAGACGACGGCACAACCTCAGAAGAAATGACACTTTGCTATTGAATATATTTAAGTTTACCCTTTGGGTAATAGAAATTTTCTCTCTAACCAAATGCAGTTTTTCTTCGCTTTCTAATTTACGATTAGTTCCACACGAGTTGGCGTAAGGGTAGTCATTCAGTGTATGTATACAATTTGCTATACCCAAATTATAATCCTTTTGCAAAATCCCCACAGGGTGTATACTGTATACCTATTATTCGTATGTCCTGCTATGTATTACAGATTGCCATGGGAATTGATGTTTATGCGAGGAGATGTCTTGCAATTTTATTCAATATAGACTCTCCATTACCAACCAATACGACTGTAATTTTTGTTAGTTCACCATCAGTCTAAATTTTGTTGTGCATACGTAGGCAGTATCCTTTTTTCTGAATTCTATATCGAGTTCAGGAATTCGTAAGGAAAATGATTAATAGGGATCTTAATCCATTATGGTTGAATGGGATGTTAGGATTTATCTGTCACTCTTATCGTGTTTAGAATTCACTGAACGTATATGGAACCGTTGTTTTATAATTTTTTTTTTTGTGTTGTATATTTATTGTAGCAAAATCCTTGAAAACATTGGGCCTTAGCAATAAACATTTTTAGTCTCGACTTTAAATTTTCGGAAGCTCACAATTGCGAAATTTGTATGGAAAATATAGCCACTGTAAACTACTTAAATTTAGAGTCGAAACTAAAAATGTTTATTGCTAAGGCCCATTGAAAACGATTTGGGCTTTCTTTTTTGAGCGGTGAAATACTTACTTACAACAGCGTGCGGATATTGATAAATATATATAGTCATTACTATAGTATGTTGCCGTTTCATAACGTGTTTATTTTTTATAGCTTTCAAAATGTCCAGGGAAGACAACATATTCCGAGACAACCAGGAAAACATCAACAAAAATGTATACCTACTCGTACATAAGAGCTAACAAGATTTATTGGATTTTAAAAGAAGTTTACAGTTTACACGGAATGATTGTAGCAAATTCAAAACTCTCGTTTTTGAACTAATTTAATGAGTTGTCTGTGTTCTACTTAATATGGCCTTTCTTGTGTTACAAATAAAGATAATTGATTAGGGGTTGTATAATTATTGTATTTAAGTAAAAACGATCATTATTATTATTATTATTATTTGAGAGGGGTTATTGTACTGCGACCTTTTGGTCTATTGTACCCCCTGCTTACGCCTTAGAGTGGTTTATTCCCTCAAAAGAGTTCCCCTCGTAATATAATTCATTTCGAAATCATTTTAGAGGTTTTAGTACTCTTCTTTCTCCTTGGCGGAAGAAATCCGTCCTATAGCACTCTCTTCAGTCCAGTTTCCTTTAAGAATCTAAGGATGAGAACTGACTCTAGTGACTGTATTTCCTCATCAGATAGTTGGTATTTGCCCAAGTATTTCAGTCTTTTGTGGGTCAGTGCCCCACATGATCCCAGCAAGTGTTCTGGGATTTGACTGGACTCATCGCAGAATCTGCAGAGACCTTCTTCAGATATACCCAGTTTCCTGAGGTGATCCCTGAGTCTACAGTGCCCCGTTAGGAAGCCCGTTAGGATACGAAGGTTATTTTTGCTCATGCCGATGCAAGCTTGGAATCTTTTCCGGTTGTATTGTCCCAGAAGTTTCTTGGCCTGCCTCATGCCCTGACTGTTATGCCAGGTTCTTGCCCTGTTTTCATTCTCTAGTTTCCTAAATTCTTCTTTGAGGGCGTCATCCCCTATTCCGCAGAATGGTTCAGGACCTATGAAAGTTTCATATCATACATTAGGTACACTACTGTCATGGTTTGTTTTAGTTTGAATCTAGTGTTCTTTGCATAAACTAAGTATCAAATAGACCATCAGCTCAGCTAACTTAAGAGAGTTTGTCTACAAGCTGTATTCGGTGTTAAAGTAAATTTTGCGTATGCATACACTTGCACGTAGTAACCTGACAGATGGCTGACAGTGGATACATTCTGTGGTGACATTGGACAAAATTCAACTAATTCGGCAGAAAACGCGTTAAGAAAACGGTACGTATGGTATGGTGAATCTAGTAACTACTTATATTTCATTAAAACGAATATAATAATAGGATTTCTTTAATTTTACCTATATAATCTATATAAATAAATACCAAGATGCAGAATGACTGATGAGTGTAAGTATTTCAAAATTCCAATACTTAGTTTCTTAGAACGAAACAAGTTCTTGGCTGGTGTATTTCACAGTCACGTTGACAGTCTGAAATATAGAACACCATTCATAATACAAGAAACCAGTAAACATTTTTTTACAAACTTAACATTGTTTTTCGAAATGTTGCTTTTTTTTCTATAAGGATAAGTCCAAACTATCGATATTTTTCATAAACAAATCTTATTAAGCAAAAAAATGTTTCGCAACCGTGTTTCCACTGTTTTTTTTTTGTTCGTTTTTTACCATTTTTTTTTGAAATATTAAGGCACATGATAATAATCGTAAAAAAATTGAGTTCATCATCCTCTAATGCAAAAATGGGTAAAAAAAAAACATTTCAGAAAAGTTTATGAAATGTTTCTGAAGAAAATCTAAAACATTTCCTAAATTTGTCTTTATTAGACAAACGTTTCGCTAGTCTGGGCACACCGTACTTCAAAAAGAGAAACGGAAATACTAGCAGCTTTTAATACTGTTCATGTGTTGCATATTTGAATGTAGAATTTTAAATTAGCCAGCTTTTGAAAATATCAAAAAGAAAGTTTAAGCAAATTTGGTTCACATAGTAACACCCAGACACAGCAATTAAATCGTCATGTGTTTTGTGTTTAAAAATGTAATCATTTCGTAAGATCATGCTGCACAAAATGTTTGTAATATGGCTTGTTGGAAAATTAAACTTGTATTTTGAAAGTAACTGTTGCCATAATTAAAAAAATACATTTTTTTTGTCTTATTTTCGTTCTCTGATCAGGGTCAGTTGGAAGTAGGTATAGTTCACATTCATAGAGAAAATATAAATGTAGGTACTTACGCTGTAAATTACTTAGTAAGAGAAAGATATTGCAATTTTGTATTGTAATAATAGAGAAACTTAAAGAAGTGGGTCTTGCAATTCTGTCCGTCGGCTCCTTCTTGGAGTGAAATTGATAATTTCAAAATTCTTGATTCCTTCATTTTAAATTCCAATCACCGAAAACGGTTCTTTTAAAAACGTCATTCATTTGTTGATTTCCCGGAAACTCACCTAGTTTCATATTTTGAGGAAACTATAAAAACCATGTAATGCTTGTTACGGAGCCATACCTAGGGATACAAAAATTATTAAAGAAATAGTCAACATTTCAATCTGAATTATTTACCAAAGATAGCTGGGGTACCTGCAAAGGAAAAAAAAAGAAACACAAGAATTAGAAAAAAAAAAATGTAAACAAACTCTTGCATTGGAGTTTGGCCGCTAAACAGCATGTTCAATGCTCGTTTGGAGGACAAACCACAATGGGAGAAATGTAAAACTTACCTGGGCAATATATTAGACAACTTCTGAAAATATAATAAGACTAATTAATTACAATCAATAAAATAAAATAATTCCTTACCATGTTTACGTCCGTATGTTGCACCTCGCGAGTTGATTTTGACGTTTTGTCTAGTCATCGTTTCTTCGTCGTTAAGTTTTTCTTCGTTCCATTTCATTGTGTTCCAAGTTAGTGGGTGATCGTAAAGATGTAGTTGAAGGTTTTTTTTGTTGTTAGTTACGTTATTCTTTTTATGTTAAGTATTGTTGGGAATTTTATGCATGTGTATAATTAGGAGATAGAGAGTTAAGACTGACACGACTTGACGATGAGAAATTAAGAGACCCCTCACTCTCATTCCAAGAAAAGGAAGAAAATTTTAAGAAAAACGAAGGGGAAGTGAAAACAAAAGAAAGAAAAAAGAAAGAAATAGGGAATCGATAGGAAAAAGAAAGACAGGGTCTGCAGAGACTTGAGAAAACAAAGGAAGGGGTAACGCAAATGCAAAATTGGTTAGCCGACAGGCCTTCATAATCATCTCAGATTAACAACAAGCGGTCGATGCCCTTTTACAATCAGCTGGAACATAATTTCTTTGTGTCATACAGTGACGAGAAAAAGAATTTTTTTTTTGAGAATCTCTGGGTGAGTTAGAGTAAATAGACCTTTTAAGCAAAAATTAAAATTATAATTCCGCCTGGTGCAGGTGATCATATAGAGGAAACCACAAAATAGATCAGAAATTACCGGAGATCATAACTGGCGTTGCAAAGGTAGGCAGACTATTAGGCATTTTTTCTGTGGTTGTTTTAACGTCTCCCCCATTTGTGTATATAGGTAATTCATCTACGCAAAAGGTGACTCGGGCCGCTGTTAAGCCTGACCTAAGCCGGCCAGCAAAATATCTGTGGGGCCGTAAAAGCAAAAATTCTGCCGTTGGACTGCTAGCGACACGTCAACATACCGCCAGCCAACGGCCCCTAAGAAAACGCTAACGGGTCCAAAGCCCACAGTTGCGGCACAAAGGCGCTTAACAGGCCCGAGATTTTTACGCTCCCAGGAAAGGGAATTTTCATCGTGGTACAAGAAAGCCACTGAGCTTTTCTCCTACCAAAGCAAGCCCAAACACAATTGGCGACATCAGGGTGCTCCGCCACCATTCAACATCTAGTTGCACCACAGCACAACAGCAACAATCGTTAATAAACGAGGATCTGCAGCACCATCATCAGAATACAGTGATTTTTTTTTTGTGAAGTGCCACAGTAGTTTTAACGTTTTTTTTTTTTTTTTTGAAGTTTTAACGTAGATTTATTTTTTTTCTTCTTTTAACATAGTCTTAATTTTTTTTAATTTTCTTGAGAACCTGCTTTTAGTATTTTAGTTTTGTGCGCGTTAGATTTAAGTCAAAATAGGTATTTTAAGCCAACAATTTCAAAAAAACAGACGGAACTTCTTGTGCTGGCGCCAGAACAACGGGGGACGTATAAAAAAACCGTGAGTAATTTTAGTTTCTTTTATTATATTGTTGAATTTTAGTTAGATTATAGTTTTTTTTTAGTATTAAGAGCAGAGGATTTTTTTTTCTTTTTTAGTTTTGATTTAGTTGTATCCGTAAGATACAATATTCTTTTAATTTAATTTTTTTTAATTTCTTTTCTTGGTTTGGTTTTATTATTTTTTTCTAGTTAAGCTTTCTTTGATTCTTGCTTTGAGTTTTTTTTTTTTTTAATAAAAGTGGCACTCTATTGTCCATGTATCCCTACAAAAGTTTTCGTGTTTAGATACATTTTAATATGAGCGGTTAGGTTCAAAAGCTCACGGTGTGTGGGTATTTGGGAACGCCGTCCTTTTGCTAGATCGACGATGACGTGAACGACTAACACTTACCGACGACAGGACATGACGCTTTTCAGCGTTGTTTTTCAGCCATTCTGGCTTGAGTAGTGTTGTGACTAGAGGGTCATTTAAGGGGCTATCTCTCACAACATCGGCCAGAGAGGGATAGCTACTGGATATGTCTAAGGACATGAAGGGTGGGTTGGCCATCCCTTGCCAATGACATCTGGCGTGTTTCGAGGTCATGACGAACCTCTACCTCCAAGAGACTACGGAAGGACAAGTTGCGTTTAGGGTAAAAGTAGATAGGTTAGATTTAAGTTATAGTAGGTATAGTTTAGGGCTTAGTTTATTCCTTTTAGGTTAGTTTAGATATAGATTAGGTTAGATAGATTAGGTTCGCGGTGTCTCTTCCGTTCTTTCTTGGTGGTATTGGCAGAGGTCCTTGGACATTTTTCTTTTCCTATGCTATCTTTTGATTTTAATGGTCCGTTTGTCTGTCTGAGGTCAAAGTAGAGTAGCTTTCTTCCTTTTTTTTTCTTTTTCTTTTCATTTGGCATGAAATAAAATGTTTGTTGAGCAGGTGGTATTTGGTGAGAGGGCAAGAACACCCCCCGTCCGACGAGCTTAACCGAGCAACCACTAGCATGCCGCGCCCTCCTCACCTGTACCGAAGCTGCCCCTGTGGCTCGACCCTGGCTCACAACAATGGCGCCCAACGTTTTTTTTTTTCGGCTAGGCCGATTGCGACTTCAAGGGGATGATTTTCCTTCGAGAAGGTCATCGCCTTGGACTTGCAACAGCCTTCGCGATTTTTTTTAGTTTAAATCTTTAATTTTTTTTTACTTTCCTGTCTATCTTTTGTTCAAGGACTGTTAGATCTTTTGGTTATGAGGCAGATTGAAGGCGGCTTTCCGACCGCTAGGTTATAAGCCTGGAGGTTCAGTGAGGTAGCCTGAAGTCTGAAGAGTAACTAGAAGCAACTTTTGGTTTTATTATGGATTCGTGGCTGCTTTCCAATCCCCAAGCGTGTAGCTAAAGGGATGTGTGAGGTAGTCGGGGGTCTTTAATGGAACTAAAAGCTAGGTCAGGTTGACTGGACTTTACACTTACTGCTATCCTTAGGTAAGGGAGTATATTCCGAGCCTATGTGAGGCGTGGGTGGGGGCTTGGAAAACCTGATCAGGTTGGAGAGTATGCCGGAGACTTTGCTATCTTGGTATTTGGTACAGCCAGATAACAATTGTGGCAGAGAGGAAAGCATATGATTCAGCCTTCGTCATGAATTCGAAACACCAGTCACAACTTGACAATACTTAGGACGGACATTAACAAACTCGACACAGACTTACATACATTACATACGTACTAACAGATCTACAAAACGGTTTTGCGGAAAAAACCTTCCCAGTATTCACACACCTTAGCAATCATACATATCTAAACACATATAGTTAAATCTAAACACAAACAGAAAACTTTAAAAACATTTATCACAGCGATACATTTCATAATTAACTACACATAGGTTGATATAATACACTTATATACACAAAATCCTTTAAAACATTTGAACAGTTATTAGGAACAAATTATAGTTTTTTTGAAATGGATAAGGGTCAATCCAATCCAGGAGCCGTCCCAAAGAGGACCTCGTTCCAAGATACCGGGACTACCGGAAGATCTCTTGGAGATTTCACCATGGGGAACGTTAGATCAGAGCAAAGCCAACAAAAAGCCTCGTCTCTCAAGCCTCCTGCTACGGGGACGAACAGATTCGACTTTACGGACTTGTCTACTTATTCGGCTGACTTTTTACAGTTTAGCCCAGACGACCCCAGGAACATTTCAACTAACGCGACGACAAACTTGAAGGTACCTCAGCAACAGCAACAACACCTTCCAATAGGACACGACAATATATACGACACTAACGAACTAGAGCAACGAACTTCGACACAGAAGCGTTTGCCAATTCACCGCCAATTAGCGGTGCAACAACAAGGACAGAAAACCCTGCCAACGAACGAACTTGGTGCAGGAACTGTAGCAGGAGGAGGACAATATAACGAACGGGAACATTCGTTCTACGAACGACATCAAATGGTGGAAGAACAAGGACCGACATCACAAGACATGCCGGAGGAAATCTCTACTGCGATGGGAGGTAACCAGGCTGAGGTCCTTGCAGCTCTAGCTCAGACGATGAAGTCAATGATGACTACCTTCGAGACCAACATGAAGGCTATAAACAATAAAGTTTCCAGCCTGGAACTTTCTATCGCAGAACAGAGAGGACCAAGGGATACAACTAGACACCGACAGGACGATACCTACAAACAGATGACACAGCCCACCGTAACACCCCAACACAACTACCACCAAACACCACAACTACTAGACCTCGACAATGAGAGACGAGGGCCTGATCAGTTTTACCCGCAACATTCAGGTGGAAGGGTGATGACACCCGTACACAAATGGGGGTTGAAGTTTGGTGGCACCGCGAAGGAAATGTCTGTAGAAAGCTTTTTGTTCAGGGTAGAGACTCTACAACGCCAGAGCGGGCTCTCCAGTAAACACCTGCTATCTCAGTTTCACCACCTAGTAACAGGGCCAGCAGAGAAGTGGTATTGGCAATTCTTGCAGGAGAACGAGGATTGTGAGGGCCTGAGATACTCCGATCTCAGAAAAGAGTTGGTAAACCAATTTAGCAAACATAGGCGGGACCATGAAATCCTTAGGGCAATTATGGATAGGAGACAGCTGCCCCATGAGTCATTCGACGACTTTTACAGCGACATTCGCTCAATGACTCTACAAATGACTAATAGACCTTACGAACTAGACCTGATAGATATCCTTAGGCAGAATATAAAGGATAAGGTCGCGACTCTAATTTTCGGGTGTTCCATTAGGAGCATCCAGGACCTCCGCGAAGAGTGTAGACGAGCCGAGAAATACTTATCGGCAAGAGAACAAAAATTTAGACGACAGATAACAGAAATTGACGATCATGAAGAGTATAGGGACCGCAATGAGCAGCTAATAACTTTTGACGACGAACAGGATAGCCTGAACCTTGCCGCGCTGCAACAACATCGGTCAAATAGACACGCAGGTCATGCTAGAACAGATCGTAGGGTCGAACAGACAAGCTTAGGCAAGTCAAATATAGCGATAAAAACAGAAGGGACGCAACCGACATGCCCTTCCAATTTCCATTCCCTGACTTGCTTTAGTTGCGGTCAGGGAAACATAAGTTTTCACTGTGCCAAGTGCCAGGAAAACTTAAGAATCGGCAGTGCATCCGGGAGTCACCAGCCGATGAAGCCAGCTTTCCCGGAGAATCAAGTCCTTCCGGACAAATAAAAATTTTAAAGAGGGAAACGACTACGGAACTCGACTCCTCGATAAAGGAGATCCCTCAGCGAAAGAGTCTGCATGAAAGACTCCTATTTTACAATGAGACTCGGAAGAAGATTTTCGGTGAGGAAGTGGCATTGTCGGCCAAGAAAACAAGAAATTATAAAAAAATTAGTAGGCTTAGGGAATTATGTGCAATAAACAGACGACGGAAGAGAAACATTATAGCATCTGTGATAACCATTACTGACGACAATAGGCCCTACGCGAAAGTTAGGATAGCAGGAGAGGAGCTCCTGGGCCTATTGGATAGCGGAGCATCAATTAGCTGCCTTGGAAAAGGAGCTTTAGAGTTTTTAGAAAAACACAACATTCAGATGACTAAAATGAAAACAGACATTAGGACAGCAGACGGAAACCACCAAAACATTCATGGACGATTCACGACAACAGTCTCATGGGGTGGCAAGTCACACACGTTAGAAATATTTGTAGTCCCAAGTCTCCAGCAGACACTTTATTTGGGGGTTGATTTTTGGAGGACATTTAAGGTCGCTCCAAACATTATTGACGAACTCGACGTTCCATCGCCGACGGAGGATCGAACACCAGTTCAGGCACTCTCACCAGAACAACATCATCAACTGGAGAGAATCAAGCAGCTGTTCCCCTCCTTCGCGCGGTTGGGGTTAGGTAAGACCGGACTCGAACAGCATATTATCGAGGTGGAAGACGACAAGATCCCCATAAAACAACGGCACTACCCGATCTCACCGGCGATTCAAAAGCTCTTGTATGACGAGTTGGATCGAATGATCTCCTTGGGGGTCATCGAAGAGAGCAACAGCGCATGGAGCTCTCCGGTTGTGCTGGTGAGAAAACCAGGCAAAAATAGATTGTGCCTGGACTCCAGAAAAGTTAACGCAGTGACAAAGAAAGACGCGTACCCGCTTCCACACATAGAGGGGCTCTTGAGCAGACTGCAAGACACCAGGTTTATATCAGGCATTGACCTGAAGGACGCGTTCTGGCAGATTCCACTGGAGCACAGATCAAGAGAGAAGACGGCCTTCACAGTCCCTGGGCGGCCTTTGTACCAGTTCACGGTAATGCCATTCGGGCTGTGCAATGCCGCACAGAGAATGTGTCGGCTTATGGACAAAGCCATACCCGCTCGGTTGAGGGAGTGTGTCTTTGTCTACCTTGACGATCTCTTGGTTTGTTCTCCGGACTTCGAGTCGCATGTCAGAACGCTGGAAGAGGTAGCAAAATGTCTTCGGGAAGCGGGGCTCACGATTAACGTCGAGAAGAGCAAATTTTGTTACCGCGAAATAAAATATTTGGGGTACATCGTCGGCGATGGATGCCTACGAACTGACCCAGACAAGGTATCGGCGGTCGACGGTTTTCCGGTTCCCAAGACTCCCAAGCAACTCCGGCGGTTTCTGGGGATGACAGGATGGTATAGGAGGTTCATTCCGAACTTTTCCGCATTGTCCGCTCCAATGACTGACTGCCTTAAGAAAGGACTTACTTTTAAAATGACGGACGAAGCGCTAAACGCATTTAACAAACTTAAGGCGACTTTGGTGTCCGCACCCATACTTACAAATCCCGACTTTACGAAACGCTTTTTCATTCAGTGTGACGCATCGACGACAGGAGTAGGGAGTGTGCTTTTCCAGATGGATGCGGAAAACAACGAGCGACCCATAGCATTCATGTCCCAGAAGCTGAATTCCGCTCAGCGTAATTACAGTGTGACGGAACTTGAGTGCTATGCGGCCGTTCTCTCAGTAAAGAAGTTCAGGGCCTATGTGGAAGGACTACCTTTCACGATTATCACGGACCATGCCAGCTTGAAGTGGCTCATGACGCAGAAGGATCTGTCTGGTCGTTTGGCCAGATGGAGCCTGAAGCTTCAGGGGTTCGACTTCGACATTGAACATCGGAAAGGAGTTCAAAACATAGTCCCTGATACACTATCCCGCGTCCATATGGATGAGCTCATTCCTGAAACAGACATACTCCAGGTTGACCTTGACTCACCGTGCTTTTCCTCGGAAGAGTATGATGAGTTAAGGAAAACCGTTAACGAACGACAAGAACAACTTCCTGACATTTGCGTTTCAGACGGATTTGTTTACAAACGAACTGACAGACGTACAGGAGACGTAATACAAGACGACAGAGCCTGGAAACTCTGGATTCCGGTAGAGTTGCGTGGGAGCCTTGTGGAATCCGCCCACAATTCGCCATCGGCAGGACATGGTGGCATCCACAAGACATTGTCCAGGTTGCGACAACTTTACTTTTGGCCTGGAATGGCCACCGACGTGCAGAATTGGGTGAAAGCCTGTGAAGTCTGCAAGTGTGCCAAACCGATGAACATGATCTCGCGACCGCCGATGGGACAACAAACGGTAACGGAGCGACCTTTCCAAAGGCTTTATATTGACTTCCTAGGACCTTACACACGAACGAAAAACGGAAACACACATATATTTATTGTACTTGACCATTTTAGCAAATACGTATTTTTAAAACCCATTAGAAAAGCAACGGCTGCAGAGGTAGTTAAGTATTTAGAAGAATCAGTGTTTCATGTATTTGGTGTCCCGGAGTATATCCACTCTGACAATGGTAAACAGTTCATTTCCGAATTGTTTGCCAGCTTATTATCAAAATATGGAGTCAAGCATGTTCGAACAGCTTTCTACTCTCCTCAGGCTAACGCCTCAGAAAGAGTAAACCGTTCCGTCCTAGCCAAAATAAGGTCTTACTTAAAGGGCGACCAAAGGAACTGGGACCAACACGTATCCGACGCGGCGTTTTCTTTGAGGAGCGTGGTTCATGATTCGACCTTGTTTGAACCCTACTACGCAGTGTTTGGCACTAACATGATTCAGCACGCAAGTGCTTATGACATTCTCCGACGCCTTGACACGATCAAAAACATGAACACGGAAATTGTTACACGAAACGACAAACTAGAGCTAATTAGGGCTAAAATACTTGACAATCTAGGGCTAGCTCATCAAAAAGCTGAAAAAACGTACAACACAAGATGTAGGGACATAAAATACAAAGAAGGACAAATAGTGTATAGGAAAAATTTCAGACAGAGCAATCTATTGGACAGATACAACGCCAAGTTGGGTCCTAAATTCATAAAATGTATAGTGCTGAAAGCAATTGGCAATTCACTATACGAAATAGGAAACTTGGTAGGTGAAAAAGTTGGAGTTTATCACGCCAAAGATCTCCACACTTAACAAAAACCATGACGCACTCTTGCATGTCGTTGCTTGATTATCTGTGATATTATATGTTATTTATTTATCTTATTTGTCCGTCTTAGAGCTTTTATTTATTTACATAGTTTATTTATTTACAGAGTTATTTATTTACATAGTTTATTTATTTACAGAGTATTTATTTATATTAGAGATCTATTTATTTATTTATTTATTTATATAGTTAAGTTAGTCTGTGATATTAGATTAGGTCCCAAAAAGTGATAGCAATACTGTGATATACCCGAGTAGCTCGGTAATCCAGTCGTTCACTGTTAAATTTTCACCTGAAAATAAACAAAAACAAACACAGACAACACCAAAAAAAAAAATAAACACACAAGAGGATAAATTCTATCCCATTTATTTCGTTATTATGTATTAAGATCACCAAAAGCACAACACTAACTTTTAATATTCACCACCCGGCTAAATAATCTACCGAAATCATCTCAGGGTATGGGCCCTTGCCACACGATTCGGCATTCAATAAGGTCGAGCCAAAATGTTGATTGCTTCCAAATTTCCACTATCCAGGATGGCTACGATTCTTACGAGGTCGTTAGCCTCCCGACCACTCGGCGAACGCCGTCGAGCTTGTTACGGAGCCATACCTAGGGATACAAAAATTATTAAAGAAATAGTCAACATTTCAATCTGAATTATTTACCAAAGATAGCTGGGGTACCTGCAAAGGAAAAAAAAAGAAACACAAGAATTAGAAAAAAAAAATGTAAACAAACTCTTGCATTGGAGTTTGGCCGCTAAACAGCATGTTCAATGCTCGTTTGGAGGACAAACCACAATGGGAGAAATGTAAAACTTACCTGGGCAATATATTAGACAACTTCTGAAAATATAATAAGACTAATTAATTACAATCAATAAAATAAAATAATTCCTTACCATGTTTACGTCCGTATGTTGCACCTCGCGAGTTGATTTTGACGTTTTGTCTAGTCATCGTTTCTTCGTCGTTAAGTTTTTCTTCGTTCCATTTCATTGTGTTCCAAGTTAGTAGGTGATCGTAAAGATGTAGTTGAAGGTTTTTTTTGTTGTTAGTTACGTTATTCTTTTTATGTTAAGTATTGTTGGGAATTTTATGCATGTGTATAATTAGGAGATAGAGAGTTAAGACTGACACGACTTGACGATGAGAAATTAAGAGACCCCTCACTCTCATTCCAAGAAAAGGAAGAAAATTTTAAGAAAAACGAAGGGGAAGTGAAAACAAAAGAAAGAAAAAAGAAAGAAATAGGGAATCGATAGGAAAAAGAAAGACAGGGTCTGCAGAGACTTGAGAAAACAAAGGAAGGGGTAACGCAAATGCAAAATTGGTTAGCCGACAGGCCTTCATAATCATCTCAGATTAACAGCAAGCGGTCGATGCCCTTTTACAATCAGCTGGAACATAATTTCTTTGTGTCATACAGTGACGAGAAAAATAATTTTTTTTTTGAGAATCTCTGGGTGAGTTAGAGTAAATAGACCTTTTAAGCAAAAATTAAAATTATAATTCCGCCTGGTGCAGGTGATCATATAGAGGAAACCACAAAATAGATCAGAAATTACCGGAGATCATAACTGGCGTTGCAAAGGTAGGCAGACTATTAGGCATTTTTTCTGTGGTTGTTTTAACGTCTCCCCCATTTGTGTATATAGGTAATTCATCTACGCAAAAGGTGACTCGGGCCGCTGTTAAGCCTGACCTAAGCCGGCCAGCAAAATATCTGTGGGGCCGTAAAAGCAAAAATTCTGCCGTTGGACTGCTAGCGACACGTCAACATACCGCCAGCCAACGGCCCCTAAGAAAACGCTAACGGGTCCAAAGCCCACAGTTGCGGCACAAAGGCGCTTAACAGGCCCGAGATTTTTACGCTCCCAGGAAAGGGAATTTTCATCGTGGTACAAGAAAGCCACTGAGCTTTTCTCCTACCAAAGCAAGCCCAAACACAATTGGCGACATCAGGGTGCTCCGCCACCATTCAACATCTAGTTGCACCACAGCACAACAGCAACAATCGTTAATAAACGAGGATCTGCAGCACCATCATCAGAATACAGTGATTTTTTTTTTTGTGAAGTGCCACAGTAGTTTTAACGTTTTTTTTTTTTTTTTTTGAAGTTTTAACGTAGATTTATTTTTTTTTCTTCTTTTAACATAGTCTTAATTTTTTTTAATTTTCTTGAGAACCTGCTTTTAGTATTTTAGTTTTGTGCGCGTTAGATTTAAGTCAAAATAGGTATTTTAAGCCAACAATTTCAAAAAAACAGACGGAACTTCTTGTGCTGGCGCCAGAACAACGGGGGACGTATAAAAAAACCGTGAGTAATTTTAGTTTCTTTTATTATATTGTTGAATTTTAGTTAGATTATAGTTTTTTTTTAGTATTAAGAGCAGAGGATTTTTTTTTTCTTTTTTAGTTTTGATTTAGTTGTATCCGTAAGATACAATATTCTTTTAATTTAATTTTTTTTAATTTCTTTTCTTGGTTTGGTTTTATTATTTTTTTCTAGTTAAGCTTTCTTTGATTCTTGCTTTGAGTTTTTTTTTTTTTTTAATAAAAGTGGCACTCTATTGTCCATGTATCCCTACAAAAGTTTTCGTGTTTAGATACATTTTAATATGAGCGGTTAGGTTCAAAAGCTCACGGTGTGTGGGTATTTGGGAACGCCGTCCTTTTGCTAGATCGACGATGACGTGAACGACTAACACTTACCGACGACAGGACATGACGCTTTTCAGCGTTGTTTTTCAGCCATTCTGGCTTGAGTAGTGTTGTGACTAGAGGGTCATTTAAGGGGCTATCTCTCACAACATCGGCCAGAGAGGGATAGCTACTGGATATGTCTAAGGACATGAAGGGTGGGTTGGCCATCCCTTGCCAATGACATCTGGCGTGTTTCGAGGTCATGACGAACCTCTACCTCCAAGAGACTACGGAAGGACAAGTTGCGTTTAGGGTAAAAGTAGATAGGTTAGATTTAAGTTATAGTAGGTATAGTTTAGGGCTTAGTTTATTCCTTTTAGGTTAGTTTAGATATAGATTAGGTTAGATAGATTAGGTTCGCGGTGTCTCTTCCGTTCTTTCTTGGTGGTATTGGCAGAGGTCCTTGGACATTTTTCTTTTCCTATGCTATCTTTTGATTTTAATGGTCCGTTTGTCTGTCTGAGGTCAAAGTAGAGTAGCTTTCTTCCTTTTTTTTTCTTTTTCTTTTCATTTGGCATGAAATAAAATGTTTGTTGAGCAGGTGGTATTTGGTGAGAGGGCAAGAACACCCCCCGTCCGACGAGCTTAGCCGAGCAACCACTAGCATGCCGCGCCCTCCTCACCTGTACCGAAGCTGCCCCTGTGGCTCGACCCTGGCTCACAACAATGGCGCCCAACGTTTTTTTTTTTCGGCTAGGCCGATTGCGACTTCAAGGGGATGATTTTCCTTCGAGAAGGTCATCGCCTTGGACTTGCAACAGCCTTCGCGATTTTTTTTAGTTTAAATCTTTAATTTTTTTTTACTTTCCTGTCTATCTTTTGTTCAAGGACTGTTAGATCTTTTGGTTATGAGGCAGATTGAAGGCGGCTTTCCGACCGCTAGGTTATAAGCCTGGAGGTTCAGTGAGGTAGCCTGAAGTCTGAAGAGTAACTAGAAGCAACTTTTGGTTTTATTATGGATTCGTGGCTGCTTTCCAATCCCCAAGCGTGTAGCTAAAGGGATGTGTGAGGTAGTCGGGGGTCTTTAATGGAACTAAAAGCTAGGTCAGGTTGACTGGACTTTACACTTACTGCTATCCTTAGGTAAGGGAGTATATTCCGAGCCTATGTGAGGCGTGGGTGGGGGCTTGGAAAACCTGATCAGGTTGGAGAGTATGCCGGAGACTTTGCTATCTTGGTATTTGGTACAGCCAGATAACAATTGTGGCAGAGAGGAAAGCATATGATTCAGCCTTCGTCATGAATTCGAAACACCAGTCACAACTTGACAATACTTAGGACGGACATTAACAAACTCGACACAGACTTACATACATTACATACGTACTAACAGATCTACAAAACGGTTTTGCGGAAAAAACCTTCCCAGTATTCACACACCTTAGCAATCATACATATCTAAACACATATAGTTAAATCTAAACACAAACAGAAAACTTTAAAAACATTTATCACAGCGATACATTTCATAATTAACTACACATAGGTTGATATAATACACTTATATACACAAAATCCTTTAAAACATTTGAACAGTTATTAGGAACAAATTATAGTTTTTTTGAAATGGATAAGGGTCAATCCAATCCAGGAGCCGTCCCAAAGAGGACCTCGTTCCAAGATACCGGGACTACCGGAAGATCTCTTGGAGATTTCACCATGGGGAACGTTAGATCAGAGCAAAGCCAACAAAAAGCCTCGTCTCTCAAGCCTCCTGCTACGGGGACGAACAGATTCGACTTTACGGACTTGTCTACTTATTCGGCTGACTTTTTACAGTTTAGCCCAGACGACCCCAGGAACATTTCAACTAACGCGACGACAAACTTGAAGGTACCTCAGCAACAGCAACAACACCTTCCAATAGGACACGACAATATATACGACACTAACGAACTAGAGCAACGAACTTCGACACAGAAGCGTTTGCCAATTCACCGCCAATTAGCGGTGCAACAACAAGGACAGAAAACCCTGCCAACGAACGAACTTGGTGCAGGAACTGTAGCAGGAGGAGGACAATATAACGAACGGGAACATTCGTTCTACGAACGACATCAAATGGTGGAAGAACAAGGACCGACATCACAAGACATGCCGGAGGAAATCTCTACTGCGATGGGAGGTAACCAGGCTGAGGTCCTTGCAGCTCTAGCTCAGACGATGAAGTCAATGATGACTACCTTCGAGACCAACATGAAGGCTATAAACAATAAAGTTTCCAGCCTGGAACTTTCTATCGCAGAACAGAGAGGACCAAGGGATACAACTAGACACCGACAGGACGATACCTACAAACAGATGACACAGCCCACCGTAACACCCCAACACAACTACCACCAAACACCACAACTACTAGACCTCGACAATGAGAGACGAGGGCCTGATCAGTTTTACCCGCAACATTCAGGTGGAAGGGTGATGACACCCGTACACAAATGGGGGTTGAAGTTTGGTGGCACCGCGAAGGAAATGTCTGTAGAAAGCTTTTTGTTCAGGGTAGAGACTCTACAACGCCAGAGCGGGCTCTCCAGTAAACACCTGCTATCTCAGTTTCACCACCTAGTAACAGGGCCAGCAGAGAAGTGGTATTGGCAATTCTTGCAGGAGAACGAGGATTGTGAGGGCCTGAGATACTCCGATCTCAGAAAAGAGTTGGTAAACCAATTTAGCAAACATAGGCGGGACCATGAAATCCTTAGGGCAATTATGGATAGGAGACAGCTGCCCCATGAGTCATTCGACGACTTTTACAGCGACATTCGCTCAATGACTCTACAAATGACTAATAGACCTTACGAACTAGACCTGATAGATATCCTTAGGCAGAATATAAAGGATAAGGTCGCGACTCTAATTTTCGGGTGTTCCATTAGGAGCATCCAGGACCTCCGCGAAGAGTGTAGACGAGCCGAGAAATACTTATCGGCAAGAGAACAAAAATTTAGACGACAGATAACAGAAATTGACGATCATGAAGAGTATAGGGACCGCAATGAGCAGCTAATAACTTTTGACGACGAACAGGATAGCCTGAACCTTGCCGCGCTGCAACAACATCGGTCAAATAGACACGCAGGTCATGCTAGAACAGATCGTAGGGTCGAACAGACAAGCTTAGGCAAGTCAAATATAGCGATAAAAACAGAAGGGACGCAACCGACATGCCCTTCCAATTTCCATTCCCTGACTTGCTTTAGTTGCGGTCAGGGAAACATAAGTTTTCACTGTGCCAAGTGCCAGGAAAACTTAAGAATCGGCAGTGCATCCGGGAGTCACCAGCCGATGAAGCCAGCTTTCCCGGAGAATCAAGTCCTTCCGGACAAATAAAAATTTTAAAGAGGGAAACGACTACGGAACTCGACTCCTCGATAAAGGAGATCCCTCAGCGAAAGAGTCTGCATGAAAGACTCCTATTTTACAATGAGACTCGGAAGAAGATTTTCGGTGAGGAAGTGGCATTGTCGGCCAAGAAAACAAGAAATTATAAAAAAATTAGTAGGCTTAGGGAATTATGTGCAATAAACAGACGACGGAAGAGAAACATTATAGCATCTGTGATAACCATTACTGACGACAATAGGCCCTACGCGAAAGTTAGGATAGCAGGAGAGGAGCTCCTGGGCCTATTGGATAGCGGAGCATCAATTAGCTGCCTTGGAAAAGGAGCTTTAGAATTTCTAGAAAGACACAATATACAGATGACAAAAATGAAAACAGACATTAGGACAGCAGACGGAAACCACCAAAACATTCATGGACGATTCACGACAACAGTCTCATGGGGTGGCAAGTCACACACATTAGAAATTTTTGTAGTCCCAAGTCTCCAGCAGGCACTTTATTTGGGGGTTGATTTTTGGAAGACATTTAAGGTCGCTCCAAACATTATCGACGAACTCGACGTTCCATCGCCGACGGAGGATCGAACACCAGTCCAGGCACTCTCACCAGATCAACATCATCAACTGGAGAGAATGAAGCAGCTGTTCCCCTCCTTCGCTCGGTTGGGGTTAGGTAAGACCGGACTCGAACAGCATATTATCGAGGTGGAAGACGACAAGATCCCCATAAAACAACGGCACTACCCGATCTCACCGGCGATCCAAAAGCTCTTGTATGACGAGTTGGATCGAATGATCTCCTTGGGGGTCATTGAAGAGAGCAACAGCGCATGGAGCTCTCCGGTTGTACTGGTGAGAAAGCCAGGCAAAAATAGATTGTGCCTGGACTCCAGAAAAGTTAACGCGGTAACAAAGAAAGACGCGTACCCGCTTCCACACATAGAGGGGCTCTTGAGCAGACTGCAAGACACCAGGTTTATATCAGGCATTGACCTGAAGGACGCGTTCTGGCAGATTCCACTGGGGCACAAATCAAGAGAGAAGACGGCCTTCACAGTCCCTGGGCGGCCTTTGTACCAGTTCACGGTGATGCCATTCGGGCTGTGCAATGCCGCACAGAGAATGTGTCGGCTTATGGACAAAGCCATACCCGCTCGGTTGAGAGAGTGTGTCTTTGTCTACCTTGACGATCTCTTGGTTTGTTCTCCAGACTTCGAGTCGCATGTCAGAACGCTGGAAGAGGTAGCAAAATGTCTTCGGGAAGCGGGGCTCACGATTAACGTCGAGAAGAGCAAATTTTGTTACCGCGAAATAAAATATTTAGGGTACATCGTCGGCGATGGATGCCTACGAACTGACCCAGACAAGGTATCGGCGGTCGACGGTTTTCCGGTTCCCAAAACTCCCAAGCAACTCCGGCGGTTTCTGGGGATGACAGGATGGTATAGGAGGTTCATTCCGAACTTTTCCGCATTGTCCGCTCCAATGACTGACTGCCTTAAGAAAGGACTTACTTTTACAATGACGGACGAAGCGCTTAACGCATTTAACAAACTTAAGGCGACTTTGGTGTCCGCACCCATACTTACAAATCCCGACTTTACGAAACGCTTTTACATTCAATGTGACGCATCGACGACAGGAGTAGGGAGTGTGCTTTTCCAGATGGATGCGGAAAATAACGAGCGACCCATAGCATTCATGTCCCAGAAGCTGAATTCCGCCCAGCGTAATTACAGTGTGACGGAACTTGAGTGCTGTGCGGCCGTTCTCTCAGTAAAGAAGTTCAGGGCCTATGTGGAAGGACTACCTTTCACGATTATCACGGACCATGCCAGCTTGAAGTGGCTCATGACGCAGAAGGATCTGTCTGGTCGTCTGGCCAGATGGAGCCTGAAGCTTCAGGGGTTCGACTTCGACATTGAGCATCGGAAAGGAGTTCAAAACATAGTCCCTGATACACTATCCCGCGTCCATATGGATGAGCTCATTCCTGAAACAGACATACTCCAGGTTGACCTTGACTCACCGTGCTTTTCCTCGGAAGAGTATGATGAGTTAAGGAAAACCGTTAACGAACGACAAGAACAACTTCCTGACATTTGCGTTTCAGACGGATTTGTTTACAAACGAACTGACATACGTACAGGAGACGTAATACAAGACGACAGAGCCTGGAAACTCTGGATTCCGGTGGAGTTGCGTGGGAGCCTTGTGGAATCCGCCCACAATTCGCCATCGGCAGGACATGGTGGCATCCACAAAACACTGTCCAGGTTGCGACAGTTATACTTTTGGCCTGGAATGGCCACCGACGTGCAGAATTGGGTGAAAGCCTGTGAAGTCTGCAAGTGTGCCAAACCGATGAACATGATCTCGCGACCGCCGATGGGACAACAAACGGTAACGGAGCGACCTTTCCAAAGGCTTTACATAGACTTCCTAGGACCTTACACACGAACGAAAAACGGAAACACACATATATTTATTGTACTTGACCATTTTAGCAAATACGTATTTTTAAAACCCATTAGAAAAGCAACGGCTGCAGAGGTAGTTAAGTATTTAGAAGAATCAGTGTTTCATGTATTTGGTGTCCCGGAGTATATCCACTCTGACAATGGTAAACAGTTCATTTCCGAATTGTTTGCCAGCTTATTATCAAAATATGGAGTCAAGCATGTTCGAACAGCTTTCTACTCTCCTCAGGCTAACGCCTCAGAAAGAGTAAACCGTTCCGTCCTAGCCAAAATAAGGTCTTACTTAAAGGGCGACCAAAGGAACTGGGACCAACACGTATCCGACGCGGCGTTTTCTTTGAGGAGCGTGGTTCATGATTCGACCTTGTTTGAACCCTACTACGCAGTGTTTGGCACTAACATGATTCAGCACGCAAGTGCTTATGACATTCTCCGACGCCTTGACACGATCAAAAACATGAACACGGAAATTGTTACACGAAACGACAAACTAGAGCTAATTAGGGCTAAAATACTTGACAATCTAGGGCTAGCTCATCAAAAAGCTGAAAAAACGTACAACACAAGATGTAGGGACATAAAATACAAAGAAGGACAAATAGTGTATAGGAAAAATTTCAGACAGAGCAATCTATTGGACAGATACAACGCCAAGTTGGGTCCTAAATTCATAAAATGTATAGTGCTGAAAGCAATTGGCAATTCACTATACGAAATAGGAAACTTGGTAGGTGAAAAAGTTGGAGTTTATCACGCCAAAGATCTCCACACTTAACAAAAACCATGACGCACTCTTGCATGTCGTTGCTTGATTATCTGTGATATTATATGTTATTTATTTATCTTATTTGTCCGTCTTAGAGCTTTTATTTATTTACATAGTTTATTTATTTACAGAGTTATTTATTTACATAGTTTATTTATTTACAGAGTATTTATTTATATTAGAGATCTATTTATTTATTTATTTATTTATATAGTTAAGTTAGTCTGTGATATTAGATTAGGTCCCAAAAAGTGATAGCAATACTGTGATATACCCGAGTAGCTCGGTAATCCAGTCGTTCACTGTTAAATTTTCACCTGAAAATAAACAAAAACAAACACAGACAACACTGAAAAAATTAAACACCAATCGCATAGCGATCAAGAGGATAGATTCTATCCAATCTATTATGTTATTAGATCACCAAAACACAACACTAACTTTAATTTCTAAAACTGCCCGGCTTAACAAATATAAGAAATTCATCTCAGGGTATGGGCCCTTGCCACACGATTCGGCGAGATCAATTAGGTCGAGCCAAAATGTTGATTATCAGCATCCAAGATTATCCTATGCAGGATGGCTACGATTCTTACGAGGTCGTTAGCCTCCCGACCACTCGGCGAACGCCGTCGAGCCTGTTACGGAGCCATACCTAGGGATACAATTAATTAAATAGTCTACATTTCAACTATCTGAAATATTTACCAAAGATAGCTGGGGTACCTGCAACGAAAAAAAAAAACACACACACGAATTAGAAGAAAAAATGTAAACAAACTCTTGCATTGGAGTTTGGCCGCTAAACAGCATGTGCATTTGTGCAATGCTCGTTTGGAGGACAAACCACAATGGGAGCAATATAAATCTTACCTGTGCAATAATAAGACGATTTCTGAAAAATTAAATATGATAAATTAATCAGAAACAATAAAACAAAATATTTTCTTACAATGTTTTCGTCCGTCTGCTGCACTTCCCAAGTTGATTTTGACGTTTTGTCTAATCATCGTTTCTCCGTCGTTAAGTTTTCTTCGTTCCATTTCATTGTGTTCCAAGTTAGTGGGTGATCGTAAAGATGTAGTTGAAGGTTTTTTTTTGTTGTTAGTTACGTTATTCTTTTTATGTTAAGTATTGTTAGGGACTTTATGCATGTGTGTTATTAGGAGACTGAGAGACAAGACTTATACTACGTGACGATTAGGAATTAAGAGAACTTTTGACAAAACGAAGGGGAAATATAAAAACAAAAGAATGCAGAGAAAGAAAGAGGAAATAGGCAAGAAAAAGAAAGACAGAGTCTGCGGAGATTTCGGAAAACAGAGGGAGGGGTAAAACAAATGCACCGCAAATGCAAAATTGGTTTGCCGACAGGCCTTCACAATTGTCTTTAATCGACAGCAAGCGGTCGTTGCCCTTTGTGATAGTCAGCTGGAAGATAATTTCTTTGTGTCATACAGTGACGAGAAAAAGAATTATTTTTTTTTGTGAGAATCCCGAAGTGAGTTGGAAGAAAAAGAACATTTTAACAATAAAATTATAATTATAATATGATTTCCCCTTGGTGCAGGTGACATTTTAGTGGAAACCCAAATTAAAAAATAAAAAATAATACCGGAGAACCTTAATTGGCGTTGTGGAGGTAGGCAAATCATCAGGCATTTTTTTTGTGTGGTAATCAAGCAACTCCTCTATTATAGGTTTTTTTTGGTTATCGCAAACTGTGACTCGGGCTGCTGTTAAGTCTGACGTAAGCTGTGCCTGCGAAAGTTTCTGTGGGACCGTGAAGCCATATTCCGGCCGTTGGATTGCTGGCAAAACGCCAAGATACGCCAGCCAACGGTCTCCAAGAGACGGTAACGGGTCCAAAGCCCACAGTTGCGGCACAAAGGCACTTAACAGGCCCGAGTTTTAACGCTCTCAGCAAAGGGAATTTTCATCAAGAAAGCCACTGAGCTCTTCTCCCTAACCCACCCGAACAACCATCGCACACCATTGGCGACACCAGGGTGCTCCGCCACCATCAACATCATCAGTACCTACAGCAGCATCATCATTATAGTGAATTTTTTTTTTGTGAAGTGCCACAGAATTTTAGTTTTTTTAACGTAGTTTTATTTTTTTTTTTGTTTTTTTTTGATCAAATAACGTAGTCTTAATTTTTTTCATTTTTCTTTAGAACCTGCTTTTAATAGCTTAATTTTGTGCGCGTTAGTTTTAAGTAAAATAGGTATTTTTAAACCAACAATTTTGAAGAGACGGAACTTCTTGTGCTGGCGCCAGAACAACGGGGGACGTATAAAAAAACCGTGAGTAATTTTAGTTTCTTTTATTATATTGTTGAATTTTAGTTAGATTATAGTTTTTTTTTTAGTATTAAGAGCAGAGGATTTTTTTTTCTTTTTTAGTTTTGATTTAGTTGTATCCGTAAGATACAATATTCTTTTAATTTAATTTTTTTTTAATTTCTTTTCTTGGTTTGGTTTTATTATTTTTTCTAGTTAAGCTTTCTTTGATTCTTGCTTTGAGTTTTTTTTTTTAATAAAAGTGGCACTCTATTGTCCATGTATCCCTACAATAGTTTTCATGTTTAGATACATTTTAATATGAGCGGTTAGGTTCAAAAGCTCACGGTGTGTGGGTATTTGGGAAGGCCGTCCTTTTGCTAGATCGA
This sequence comes from Cheilosia vernalis, assembly GCA_949126925.1. NCBI lineage: Eukaryota > Metazoa > Arthropoda > Insecta > Diptera > Syrphidae > Cheilosia > Cheilosia vernalis. The sequence goes on along the minus strand of OX421360.1, from coordinate 27,194,982 downwards.
CGATGACGTGAACGACTAACACTTACCGACGACAGGACATGACGCTTTTCAGCGTTGTTTTTCAGCCATTCTGGCTTGACTAGTGTTGTGACTGGAGGGTCATTTAAGGGGCTATCTCTCACAACCTCGGCCAGAGAGGGATAGCTTTGGATATGTCTAAGGACATGAAGGGTGGGTTGGCCATCCCTTGCCAATGACATCTGGCGTGTTTCGAGGTCATGACGAACCTCTACCTCCAAGAGACTACGGAAGGACAAGTTGCGTTTAGGGTAAAAGTAGATAGGTTAGATTTAAGTTATAGTAGGTATAGTTTAGGGCTTAGTTTATTCCTTTTAGGTTAGTTTAGATATAGATTAGGTTAGATAGATTAGGTTCGCGGTGTCTCTTCCGTTCTTTCTTGGTGGTATTGGCAGAGGTCCTTGGACATTTTTCTTTTCCTATGCTATCTTTTGATTTTAATGGTCCGTTTGTCTGTCTGAAGTCAAAGTAGAGTAGCTTTCTTCCTTTTTTTTTCTTTTTCTTTTCATTTGGCATGAAATAAAATGTTTGTTGAGCAGGTGGTATTTGGTGAGAGGGCAAGAACACCCCCCGTCCGACGAGCTTAGCCGAGCAACCACTAGCATGCCGCGCCCTCCTCACCTGTACCGAAGCTGCCCCTGTGGCTCGACCCTGGCTCACAACATGCTTACATACAAAACAAAACCTTATACTCAGAGTATTTCTTGAAATAAATAGTGCAAAACCTGTAACTGTATTCTCAGCATAGTTTTGCAAAAACATAATTTTGATCGAAGTAGCTACATATTACAATAACTCAAAATTCTAGATGAGACTCCATACTTAGTTTATTTTGAAATATTCAAATAAAGTCGTATTTTAAATATCTCTTTCAAATGACTAACCAAATCCCGATCTATGTTCAAATACCGTATATTTTTGTTTGCTTTATTGCTTCAATTTCAATAAAAATGTAATAACAACAACGCAAAACTCAATTGTAGCAATTATCGTCCATTTCTGCTCTTCTCTTAATAACCAGCAACCACCTATAACCTACGCGATTGAAAACATTTCATTGGTCCCCGAGTGTCATAAACTATAGGGCCGATTATTTTTGTGAAAATTGAAAAAAAAAATTTACGTATTATATCGGTTTAAAGATTAATTTATATCCTGAATCCTACCTCCAACAACCGGCACATTAAACCAGGTTCACCAATCTATTCCAGCAAAAACATGAACTTGCCCTAATAGATAACAAACTCATGCTTCGCTTGTCCTTGTTGGTACAAAATCAAATATCGTGCAAGGTGTAAGAGCCTGTGAACATAACTTACTTCTTTACTGAAAGCTCAGATTGATACACTGCCATCTGAAATGAATATTTTTAAGGCAAAAGTTCACTTTAATTAAGTATATTCTTATCTTTTCTATACAGTTTGTTTATCTAGATTCTAGAATCGCTTTGGAGTTTTTTAACTACGCACATAATAAAATAAAAAGCAATCAACCAAACTATTGAGTGCAACAGAAAGTTTCGTGGAACCCAGACATGAACTTTATTTCTTAAGTTTGGATATTTTTGAAAAAAGGTGAATTCCAAAATTATTGGATATGTTTGAAAAAAAAGTGTTCTTCGTGATCGTGACCAACTTTTTTTCAAGTAAGTGAGCAGTTTTGAAGTTAAAACACGGAAAAACACAAATTTTTTTCTTTTGCATTGTTGCATTTCTGGCAAAAAAATTGTTGGTAATTTCCGTTTGTCTAAAAAAAATTAACTTCTTTGTATACGTATTTGACCAAATTCAAGGCAAGTGAAACTCACATTCCTCTGAAGCTGTATAAAACAGAAATATATTATAGTTTAAACAAAATGTTTAAGTATGTTGCAGCCACTTCTTACTGAATTAATCAGCTGCTTAAAATGTAAGTACCACTTATGTGTTAATTTAACCTAACGTACTCGTATATCTGTTACGACTTTCGTGTCTAACCTTTTCATAACCTAATGAATTTATGAACGCCTTCGAATGGTTGGTGTTTCGTGAATGGTACACTGAGAGGTAGTTTTGTGTATACATAACATACCTATATACATAATATTTTAATATAAGTCATCACATTAGTTCTTTAATAACCGAACAAGCTTTCAAGGCATTCTGTTAACGACTAACTTTCTGTCATTAAGTATGTACACGGTCAATAACTTACCCCCTGATTGTGAATTTGCCTCCTTGCATAATCTTATTGCTCATGCCCGCACTAAAACCTAAGCCCACAATTCAAATGCCACCTAGTGTCCGGCGTATAAATATAATAAAGCTCAAGTGGCATTGTACTTTTCGTTGAAACTCGGCTACCAATTCCAACCACTCACATCCGTGTCACAAAATGAGAATAGGGAAAGCAAATTTGCATTGCGAAACATGGAACCTATACCCAACATAGGAAGCAAAAAATAAAAGAAAATACTTCGAAACATTGAAACGCCGGCGTCGAAAAACATCAAAAAAAAAAAAATATTGTAGCCAGCTTTTTTTTGTTAGCTACTATTACAGTTTGGTAGGTAGTCTATTATGGGGAAAGTTATTCTTCTCTGCCTAAAAATCGTGATAAAACCTCGGGACTAAGGCTAATTTACATATTGCTCAAATCTCTGTAGAGAATGAAAAAAAAAATCTCTTTGCGCCTTAGGCATAGAGTATTTCAGATAAACATGTTCAATATTTGCATATAATCGCAGGGAACCACTTTAACGTTTGAATGTTTTAGACTGGCCGTGGGTGATATGAGTGTCTATTTAACCATTTATTGAAATTTTGGATGATACTGTTTCACAGGAAAAAAAAGCACACTGGTAAAGAGCGTAAGCAAGGAATAGAAATTTGAAAATTGTTGCCAATACAGGGAAACATCGATTTATAGCCGTTTTACGGACCATTATTATCAATTTAGCTTCGAATGATTAGATTGTTGACGTATTCAACAGTTATTGGCAGTAAAGAGTGTTGCTACAAATATTTTGGTAGTATATTTGGTGTAGGTATCGCAAACTCAAAATACACAAATCTGATATGGTCGACTTGTTCACATTTCGTTTATCTTTAAGCAATGTCAAATTTTCAAGTCGGTAAATGAAATGAGTTGAACATTTTTATATCGTTTGGCAAAAGGCGTCCAGGAGAGCCGGACCCATAGTCGAAGAAATCATTGCTACGTTCGTATCTCATAGTTGAAAAAAGAGAATTCACCTAAGAATTACTATTATATATTATACTGTCCTTTTGGCAACCCTTTAAATAGATAATAATAAATAAATGTCATAAATAAGACAATGGTCCTCACCAAAAGGCAATAGTCCTTCCGAAGACATTTTGGAATTGTGGCAGATTAAGATTATTTAGCTAATCACAGCTGATGTCCGTTTCAGAGAGCAAAAAGCAATAGATTTCAGTGTTTTCTGTAATAATTTCTCGAGACACAGACCCCGTTTAGTAAAGTTACCGTGAAAAATGACTATAAATATGTATTTCAGCAAAGCCAAGTAGATGCTGCGTAAATCTCTACGCTATGTTCAACTAAACAAAATCGTAGAGGCGTCGTAAAGAAATTTAATAAATACGGCTGTAAATATTTTGTAGGTCACAATGTGTAATTTTATATAGAAACTTTAACTTTCATACCCGCTTTTTTTTATTCAAACTAGCGACATCTATGAAATAGCATCGATATAAACCAATATAAATATAAATTGCGTCCGTACCTTTTCATATCATTTTTTATTCAATCATGAAAATATTTCAACCAACTGTTATTTTTAATGTTCTCAATCCTCAAAACCAACAAATAGTAATTGTGACCATACTTAATGAGTATGAGGGAATATTCGAACAGTGGACTATGAGATAAATCAATTTTCTTGCTTTGTTTATTGGGCAATGGCAATCAGTTATCACTATCTGTAATGCCACATCTGCAGAATTATTTCCACGCGCACAAACCTGTTCATACTGAGTCAGCAGGTCATTGGCCGAGTCCCACATTTACCAACGGCACTAATAGCTACGTTAGAACTTTCCACAACATAAAATGAGAATGACACCCGATGCAAGCGGATACACGAGCGCTCAGCTGATTGGCCATGGTCGATGGGACTACCCATGGATGGCATTAGGATAGACTTCGACTTAGACTGGAATTGACAAGAGGCGGTTCGGTTACTTTAAACTATAATTATAACGTTGCACAAAATATTTTCGATTCAGTTGTTTTAGTCCGCGAACAAGTTGAACCAACCCAGTTTTTTTTTTTTGTGATAAATCCAAGCAAGGATTTTTTTTTTTTTGGTTTTATTATGTCAAACACAATTATTGTAAATTCCCAGTCCGGTCAATAGCCCAGCCCATGGAACCCGTTGTTTTCTTTGTGTCGACGGAAGGGAAATCTATTGACGTAATGATGATCAAGCATCAAGATGTTAAATTCCCAAAGAATTTTCCAACTCATCGAAGCTTGTTGGAATACAATCGTGTGTATTGAAAAAGTTCTGCCGTTGTTGGACCAACCCAACAAAAAAGTAAACATTTTTTTTTCGAAAATATGATTTTAACAAAATATGTCTTCAAATGATTTAGAAGGCTTAGTAAAATATAGCAGTAGCAATAATTAGGGCAGAATACAGTAGCCATAGAGATAGCTAAATCGAAACAATTATTGCTGCCGATGAATATGTGCTTTAAGCGCACAATTATTTTCAGGGATCATTTTCATTCTGTAGATAAATACTTAAAGTACCTACACACAAACAAAGATAAAAAAAAAAATACTTAGGTATCATGAAGCTACCAACTTAAAACTACACTGAAAATTTCTCTTGGACGTGTCTGTTCAGTGGGCGGTATTTCAGCTCCAATTTTCATATGCATGGCTTGAAATCGTTTAGGCACCCTCATGTCCGGTGTTTGTTTCCAAAATAAATTATTGTCATAAACCGTTTCCAAAAAAGAACTGTACCAAATTATCTGAGAAGCAACATTCGTATATACAAACATGGAAAGCTCGGTAAGGCTAGAATTGAATGATAGGCAGGAATAAAAATCAACATTGTTTCTGTGTCTTAGCAGAAATACTTTCCTTTTGCTAAGCATCTTAATCTGCAAGACTTTCAGTGCTGATCTGGTTCATCACTTACCCGATGTCCTTCCTAATATACCAAAAACCTGCCGCATGATTCGAGCAAAGGCAGATCAAGAGCAAATGAAGTCGTCCAAGGTATTGTCGCTCTTTCCACAAGCGTAAGCTCCTTATCGATTTAGTAGACAAACACTCGATTTGCTTCCAGGTAGTACAACAATCTAGTTGCGTCTGAGTGCTCTAGTGGAGTGCTATTTACTTTTTTATATCTTCTTTGATGCGTTTAAGGGTTTTCTCTAATGGAGTGTTTCCAAATCCGACAAAAAAATTAAAATAAAAAAGAAACTAAGCCACAACCTGTTTTCCCAAATGAATTTATTGATTTAATACAGGTGTCAAGCCAACTTGAAATAAGTAATCCAAGGGTAATAATAATAAATCTTCGATGTCAATTACGCTCATCGAATGTTTCCTTCTATTGATTTTATATTTTTCATTTATATTTATTTTTTTGACATTCCCGCTGCAATAAGTTCCATTTATAGCTTTCACCTTAGAAAATGAAATTCCATCTTTAATCAAGTGAGTAATTATACAAAAATATATTTTTTTTTATTTCTAAGGTCAAGAACGGTACACTGCATCGTGCGTATTTCATACACTGTTCTGTATAAAGTAGGAATAACCCAAGGTTTTCTTTAGACGAGCACTACGGCAAGGACGAAGAAAGAGATACGAATCATGAACACATTTTTTGCATTGAACACTATTCAAACATTAACGCAGATTCAATGCCATATGCAAGCATAATGTTTCCGCATTTTTCTGCCTCTACTAACGTTTGGTAATTAGCTCTACATTCGTTGCAAAATCAACAATATTAAGGACTCACACTCAGTATGTGAATATTCACTGAGCACTCACCGTATGCCTAAAAAACATATGAACAGCTTAAATTTGTTTTATTTTTCTTATTACTACGTAATTAGCGAATTGCCTTACTTTGTTGAACTGTCCGTGTGTTTTTTTTTTTTTTTTGCGAGAGCTGAGCACTGCATGCTACTAACATACACACAATCTGGTATTTATAGGTAGTTAGCCCTTAGTCTTTCAGAACTCGTTCCTCATTAACACATTGTTTGACTTAAGTGGTGTTACGTTTAAAAGCTTTATTTTGACATCGCGCATTGCAAAGCATAACTCTACCTACTAGCACACTTGTCTTGCACTGTTTGACTTAAAAGGGGTAGTTGGTAAGTACCTAATGCAAGAGTTTTTGGAAGAAGGTTCATTGTATTGACAATGAATAAGGGAGGAAAAGAAAAACAGTCAAAAATAATCACCTGGAGATGTGAACTCATAGTTCGCGCTGCAATGACTTCATAATATCATCATTATATTAATACGTGCAAATCAAAGGTTTCCTCACACGTTTTATGTATACATACTTTATTATGAAATGAGTAGAATAAAAATTATAGCATTCGAAAGGTACTGTGTCATAGATGTGCACAAAACAAAAAATTGTTTGTATGTCATTATTAAAGCTGGTAAAATGAAGTTAAAACATTATCATACAAAATACTTATCAGTTAAATGAAATCATCTTGGTAACATTAAATTTGTCGCCGCCTTAATACCATAGTAACGTAATACGAATATAACTCATGTTAGAATAGAGCCTATTTTTGATGGAACGAATTTTACTTACCCCTATATAGTTTTACTTGTACGCAACATGCAAGTTATAGAGAGGGGTTGTTTTAGGCTCAAGTATTTCTTTACTCTTAACAGCTTAAGTACACAATTTTGAGCAAGCTAATTTGAAAATATTGGATCAAAAGGTAAAATAGCTATCAGCCTCCATCGGAAATTCGGCTTTTGGAAATAGGTATAATCTAAAAACATAAGAATCCGGCTCATTAAAGCCAACAGATATGGATTCGATTGAAGCTTTTTAGAACAACACCCCTAGTACATTCGTTTCATTTGAATTGATGAAGAATCCTTTTTCACACCACCATATCACAAGAATCATCCACTCTTTGTTGCGCAAAAATCAGATAGGAAGCCAGATATGCATTCAGCAGCGTCGCATCAATGAAAATGACAACAAAGAGAGTTTAAAAAGAAACACTAAACCGCTTCCGGCAACAACATCTCTATCTGCCCTAATCATATCTACAAACTGCTTCTGAAAAAAAAAATCACATGCAGGATATTCACAATAATTATTGTTCAAATCGCATCATATCAATTGTGATATTTCTGGAAGTGCCACTGCAGTGTGTTTTTATTGGTGAATGAATCTAAACGAGTTCAAGAATCCTTTGTTGTCAACACAAACGATTCGGTCCTGCCGGTTAGCTTGCAATTTTAGAAGAAGAAACAGGAAAAATGAGATTTTCCATTTACAAAGGGATTTAACTTGACTTAACATTCATCGCCAACATCGTATATACATCAAGTATGTATAAGATAACTGGATCACAATGAAAACCTTATGACTAACTCGACCAGCATGGACTATGACAAGGACAACGCTGGCGATGGCGAAGACGATGACGGCGGGATGTGCCTCAGGCAGACTTTCAAATCGGTACAACTGGATGAAATTAAGAGGTTGACAGGGAGCAGCTGGAAGCATTGCAGACGAACAACACAACAAAGGGCACTGCATCAACAAACATTAATGTTATCCTTCTCTCGTTTTTTGCCGACCTGCACCTGACTACTACAACGATGTTATTTCTACGCCTCGTCGCACTTCGAACGACTCATTCTCATTTTTTGTTATATTATACAGAGGCAGAAGTGCAGCACTAAACGTAGAAAGGAAATCCTTTTCCAACTCTGTTGCGCACGGATAAACTGAAAGAAGTAAATTGCAGAACTTCTGTTCACGGTAGATTTTCTTGCGACAACATGGTCTGAGTGCTAGCCATCCTATTGCGGATGCGAACTTGTTCTTGTGGGGCTATCATTGCGCTGTGTACAAGTTAAACACAATTTCGTTATTTTATTTTGTTGTCTTATTTGAGCAGAAGCAGCAAACCTAGTCTGATCAGATTTAATTAAGAAGATGTACAAATTGGTCCACACCGATAGTGTGATGTTGATTGCAATGGTAGATAGTCCTCCGCCTGCGGCACAGGCAAGCACATATTTGTATTACAGAATATTTTTTTCGTTTGTTCTTGTTTGTCGTTCGGAAGAGGAAGCAATTAAATTATTTTTGCTAATTGCTTGTTGGGGTATGAATTAAATTGACTTGGTTCTGATGCCAGCGGCGAAGATGGTGAAAACGTTGAATGAATGCAGCATGCAAATGATGTTCTGAAAAATAAGTTCTGCTTTTAGATAATTACATTTGGAATTAGGGAGTTGTCGTGACACAAAATTCAGATTTATTAGATTACGAATAGATTGCTTGAAATTGCTGCGGTTTAGATATATAGGTTAAGAGATGCACATTTTTTAACTGGGCGAGTTGTCGAGAGTCTAAATGCGTCTTAATAGGTTTCATAAAAATTAATGGATTTAGGAAAATAATACTAATAAATACATACCTACGTACCTATTTTTTTAACTTTTTTTATTTCACTTATGTACGTGTGAGAATTGCTATACTGTAACTTCACATCATTCATATCATTCTGTATTTTATGCTTTCCGTGTTGAAGATTTACTTATTGTTACTGATACTCATGTGCGCATTGAACTTTCTATGACTTAAGGCCCAATGTCAACAAAGTAAGCATAAGACTATAAACAACTTGAACACTGTGTCATCGTTTATTTCCATTTTCGTTAAGGATCATATTGCATATCAGTCGTGTGCATATCACTTGGCACATTACTAATAAAGCTATGCAAAACACTTGACTTCATTGATCTGAAATAGGGCATAGATCTAAGGAGGTCATAATGTATAATGTGAAGTAGATCATAAGCTAGTCGAAAGAGTACATATGGAAACAGTTTTGGTAAATAAATACAGTCTTTATTAGTCTTCATTCAATACTGGACGCATTTTATGGTAAGTGAAGATCGGCTTAAGAGCTTAGTGAATATTCACAACTAGGGAAGAAGGTACCTAATTTAGCATATCCGCCTAAACACCAACATAACATGGTATTCTGGCAGCCGCACAAGAGCAAGATTTAAAACCACTCGTAAGCGCTCAGAAGTGACAATTTTAATATTTTATGGCCTTGTTTTCCTATTTCTACACACTTAATGTTACGAACCTGACATTTTATTCTACATATATTTATTACCGTTTTGGAGAAAGTTAATGTTTTTGTAAGAAAAAAAAAAAAAACAACTAAGCAATGTGGTAAGTTTAATTTGTGAAGAATGTCCCTAGTATTTTATATCCTTCACTACTCAAAACAGTTCGCGTATTTTGCTTAAACATAATTTTATTTTAAATCATTCTACTAACTTGGGACTTCTACAATAGAGATGCTGGTCAATTTGACACTTACTTTATGCAAAGGTGAATTTCTTGTGAGTTTTGCTTTGAGCATAGTTAAAGAATTCGGAAAATGTTATCGAATCACAACAAAGCTCACAAGAGCTTGTGCTGTGTCTTGTAATGCTTCACAACACCAGAATCGAGGTGTTAATTAAAAAAAAGATACGAATTTAGTAAACTTAATTAAAATTTTCAGAAGTTTGCGATATTTACTAAGAGTTTTCGTGTTGGGCAACAGTACCTATAATTCATCCTGTTTTCGCTTTTCGGCAAGCAATGATTTTTTTTAGATAGTCGCTGTATTAGTAACCGAGAAGACAATAGGCTATTTTTTTCCCGAATTTCCTGATTTTAGCTAGATGTTGCCTGAGATTGGTTAGTTCCAGGTTCGATCCCCGAAAAGACATAAATGACATCGAAAGGTTTTCTCCACTACGCTACCTCTCGCGAACGTCTGACAAACTGTTCTGAAAGAGCTTTTAGCCGTTTGGACTCGGTATAAATTTCTAGATTCCTTCAATGATTTAAAACTCACACAAAACGAAATGTTGTGAGCAGCTAGGAATAATGTTGGACCTGTTATGACCAACTCTACTGTTTCATCTTGCTTAATGTTCCTGCGAAGATTCTAAGAAACCGATTGTTTTTTAATAATCCAAATAATGCTTCCAATGAACCAATGACTACTTGCTTAAAAGAGAAACCTACGTTTGCATTATAATCGATTTTAATCTTAATTGATGTTCGTTTAAAAACTAATTTACTATTCATTTTTAGTTTATATTAAAGTTTAATGGTTTTCTATTTATTTGTATTATATTCTATTATCAAGTGATCACTTAACTATTGTAACTTTGTTTGATGAACTGAACTAAACTTTTCTTGTGATAGCCCAAGCAATTTTCCTTTCCCACAAAACGGATTTTCACTTGAATTATCTGGTTTTACGGATTTCGCTTGTACATATAATGACTCAAAACTGTTACAGGTCAGTAATTCAATGAATTCGGTTAATTCCCTTTTGTAGAAAACCTCTTATATGACTGATCGTGCCTTAATTAGAGAAACAATACATTCGCCGTAGACAAATACCAAAAGGTGTAAAGTTTTACAGGCAAAGCCTTTGTTGTGCATCTAAAGTAACCGCTTTACGTTTAAGTTCGGAAAAGTCGACTGAAAGCAAAGAGGATTCAAATGAAGAGAATGGGTTCTGTGTGTATATACCTAGCAATTCAGTCACAACTGAAACTGCGTTTGCTATAATAATAAACAATATGTTCCCAATATTTAAATAATATCGACAAGAGCCTGCGCATCCTTAAACACTTTATGCATACCGAAGCAATTTCGTCGGAAAGTAAAATTAATATTACCGGATTGCATAATAAATACTACGACCAGCTATGAAAACATAATCAACAGCCATTATTTGTCCAAAATATTGTTCAACATTGTGACAGAATAATTTTCATACATAAAGTATTTTTTAACAACTGCAACTGCAAACTGTGCCACATTCTTTACCGTCAACATTATAATAGTTTATTGTCATGCCACATGAATCACTCAATCACTAACTTAACATGCATGCAATATTAAGAGCACCAGAAGCCACTAGACAACACTATTCAAAAACTGTTTCATAGTCTAAAATACTTGAACAAAAAGGAATGCAGGCGCTATCATTACTTGTGAGGATAAGAGTGCTTACCCTGACTTTGTTGTTGTTTGTTAAACTGAAAGAAAAACTTTGTAAACTTTTCAGCAATAAACGCTGTGCGAGTGGCTTTAACATAATGTAAAACATGTTTTGATATTCGAAAAATAGAGAAAAAGTTGAGATTGTCTACATAGTCCTTCTATTGCCAGAAGATAACGTGAGTGTTAGCTGCTGCATCATGAGCAGCAAAAAAATGAAGAGGATTTTATACTTTTATTCGGCAGCGTGAAAAATCGCAATACTCAAAATGCGGACGAATGAAATTGCATAAAAATGATAAAAATAAAATTTGTGTCTGTGTTCATCCTTCACTACCCAGGGATGGATTGCAGAGTGCAGATTCGTCCGGCGCGCGTGCTGGATCCCTATATTCGTTGAAGCAAATCGAGAAAGTTTTCAGTTTTAATTTTATTGCCAGAGAGTGGAATGGGAAGGGTGGACGAATAATATTATGAAAAATCTCCTGATGGCCTTATTGTATAATACACTCGGGATAAATAGTCGCACCAGAGCATACTCGTATATGTGCTCGTAAACAGCAGAAACGTGGCGTAGAATGACATAAAACAAGCCGATTGTTGCTTGGGGCTAAAGATTTTCCATCCAATTTCATGGTCAACCTGGCATATCCATTAGAGAGATAACATTTGTATTATTCAAACAAAAAATGCAAACATAACGAAGGACTCAGAATCACAATTGCAAGTTGTCCTAAAAAGAGGGAAGTTTTTGAAAGTGCGTGTTTTTAGCGTATTTATTTAGGAGAACAAAATTAATAAATTAATAATTACTTCAAAAATGCTGATCTTCTTTAGTAACGTTTTCAGAGAATAAAAAGTACTAAAATACTGTGACACATGATTTGTATTTGAAACCCGTACCTTCCTGTATTAACGTGCCCGGAATGTTTCCCGCTATGTTTTACCTGTACACCAATGATTGATTAAATGAACCCACCATTATTAGGTATTTAAAAAATATGTTTCCATTATAAGTAGGTATGCAGTACTCACCTGTATATAGAAAAAAAAAATGACCTTAATTATTTATTTCATGTCGAAATCGCACACTTGTTTTTTTATTTGTTTCCATCAGATTTTGGAACGTGTGTTAATCAATCCATTATCTAGTCCATACTGATAGCATGGATAATTCTTAAAAATATTTTAACGGAGACTGTGCGCACGTTTTTTAATTAATTGAAAGAGAATGAAGTACCTATACCTGGGAGCTGGGACATGTGCAGATTTTTGTTATGAAATAGAATTAGGTAGCTACATTTTTTGTCGGAAGTTGTTGTAAATAATTTTTTTCTGAGTGCAACTTCTCAGTTAAGCATAATGAAATCTTTTCCCTTAGTTAATAGATTTTTTGAGTTGCCTAGATAATGATAATGACATTTATTATTGCAAAGATTTAATGTAGCTGTATTCTATTTAAAAATAATATATTTTTCTAGATTTGTTTTATTAAAAAAACTATTTAAATATAAAATATTGACTGTCGATGGAGTGAAGCGATGGTAGTACTTTCAACGGCAACATAGTGACAGAATACTTCGCCGATAGCTACATTATAATTTGTCTTCGATGTATTTTTCGAGGCATCTCCGGTTTAGATTTACATAATGAATTCGTAAGGTGCAAGGCATTCGGCCTTACCAATAATCAACTCTAGTTTGGCAGTTCACGCAAAGCCTCCATACTTTAAAAAATCCCTTTACCAAAAAAATAAATATAGTTGCCGGAATATCGCTAACTGTAGGGCCAAATGTTAATAAAGAATAAGCCCTGTTTACCTCGAGCATTAACTAAATAAATCCCTAATGTCATTTTGAAGATAAGTGCTGCCCAACCGTCCAAAATCCCGGTATTAAATTTCGTAATAGGAACGAAATTAAATATGCTGTTGTTCAGCCTCAGCGTTTACAATTTTAAATTGATTTTAGTAAATTGTAAATGTTTTCTAGTTTCATTCGTTGCAATACAACAGTGCAAATGGTTTTTAAGCCTAACAAAACAAAATTTCAACAATTCTCAGTACTTTAGGGGAATGAGGTAGATATTTGCTGCAACCAAATACTTATCAAACTGTTTGCAAGAGGAGTTTGTTTACCAAGAATGAGGATCTCAAATGAAACAATGCAAAATATAGATATAAGAATAGAATTATCAGCACTCAGCAAAATACGTGGGAAATATTAAATTTTTTAACTTCTGCAGGAATATTAGGTAGTAGGTACTGGAATGTGTTATAATTCATAGAAGACTAAACATGAATGCTTTCGAGCACAAAAATGTGCGCTTTATATTTTTCAGAGAGAATTTAAACTTGTGTCGGTTTCTAAGTTTCCCGAATTAAGTAATATACATATATGCTATACAATTTTTTATAGGTCAAATCGTATTTATTTTCAAAACCGGAAGCGATTTATTTTTGAAGGTAAAACGCATGAAAGCACCATATCTAACCCAGTAATGAACAGGAACAGAATTTTTTTCTTTTAACATTATTAGCTTTAAGCCATTACGGTGGGTTTCGGGCTTGTTTACAACAAGTATTCTTCACAAAAATAACATAAATAAAACGCACAAATTATGTCAATACTAGTACTACAACTAAATGATGTTTACGGACTAGGTAAGTCGATTAAAGGGTTTTCACAAGTTATGATTAAATTACAGAAAAACCGTCCTATAAATATAAAAGAGTTCAAAATTTCGATTATTTTCAAAAAGATGAGTCCGAAGTCCGGACTGTCAAAAATGAGTCGAAATGACTCTAAAGCGTCCCGGAGGTAACGATGCATGGAAGATACCCGTTGGCTCTTTTTTAGTCTATGGATCAATAATTAAAGAAATTGTTATTTCCGTTTACTTTTTAAGAATAATAAGCATTCCAATCACTTTTTGTAGCTTTGAATCTTTTGAAAAGATGACGCTCTTTTGTTTACACGTTACTATAAATGGAAATGAATTTCTTCGCAGAAGATGTAGTTCTTTCGTTTACATGTTTCTATTGATACGTTTTTTTTTGAGAAAATATTGCTTTTTTGTTTATCTACGTTACAACGAAAATTTAAACTTTGCTAACAGTAGCGCGTGTGCTGTTTTTCTATATTTTCTCGCAGGAATATATGAAAATTACATTTCATTGAGCAAAGCCCATTCTCTTTTTCACAAAGAAAAAAAAAAAAAAAAAAAAAAACAGTTTCCTGTTCCTTCACAAAGATTGTTTACTTTAAGTTATATTAACTTGCAGTTTTAGAATGGTAGGTAAACAAAAACAAAATAAATGGTGCTCCAATGACTACCTACAGTAGTTCATTGGCAACAAAATTAAATTAAAAAAGTTTGATCAAAAATGTTTGCCCCACCGGGGTACTTGTTTTGCATAAAGTACCAAAAACACCCTTTCTTGTTCATTTTTCCTTCCTCGGTGCTCGGTGGGGCAAAGTCGAAAAATAAAATTGTGCTTTAGTAGTTACCTGCGTCTATTTACTGGCTATTAAACCGTTTACTCCAACCGATTATCTCTTAAGCAATGCAAGCCCCATCGGGCTTAGAAACATCTAAACCTCAGCCACCCAGAATTAATAATAATCATACCATCAATTTAAAATCTGATGTATATATTTGATTCTTCGAAATTTTCCGAAATATCTTGAATTAATTTTATGAACATTTTAAAAGGT
This sequence comes from Cheilosia vernalis, assembly GCA_949126925.1. NCBI lineage: Eukaryota > Metazoa > Arthropoda > Insecta > Diptera > Syrphidae > Cheilosia > Cheilosia vernalis. The sequence goes on along the minus strand of OX421360.1, from coordinate 27,179,955 downwards.
AAATAAGGTAAAAGGCAACAAAAGCTAAAGTCAAATAAGGAAATTATGGTAATGGCATCAATTTTATTCTCATAAATAATGCGACAAACAAATTTCATGATGGAACAAACGAAAAACTGTGCCAAATAGAATAAAAGAAACTTAGCTAGATGTTTACTTTATTTTTTTATTTGAGTTCTTGTTATTTACCATTCAAATAAACTCGATATTGATACTGTATTTGGCAACTGATGTTAAGAAGAAAACAAGCAAATTGCCTTTCTTAAAGAAATTTCTTGTACGAGAGATAAAAGCAGAAGGACGTCAACCGTCAACAAGTAGTTTTGCCTCTATCGATTGAACATTATACTTAAGGAGGTTAATTAGAAAAAAAAAAAAAAAATCAGAAAAATATAAGTACTCGGAGACAGAGAATGAGCGATATAACAATATTTGTGTTGCATCAAAATACCGAAAGTTAACTCTGAAAAGCTGTATAGGTACTATGTATATCTACTCTGAACTCTGAAACTGATTGCAATCTGAGTTACTATTAGACCAAACGTTATTTCACTCCCAATTAGGAAATACAAGCTGTGTAGCCTTATACCTGAATCAAACAAAATTATAGGTAGGTATGCCCTCCTGTTTAAACATGTCAACATTGCTATAGCCGTTTCGATGAAAATTGTGCATTTGTTTAGGTTTTTCTTGTGCTTAACTAAATACTAAACTCAGTTTAAGAATTCATTTAACTTTGTACTTAAAGTTGCATAACATTCACAAAAGACATTTTCCGGTAGGTACCTATATCGATATTTTTTTTTATAAAACAATGTTTGGACATTGGACAAGCTAGAACTCTGTCACCATATTACATAATACATTTTGTATCCCGCTTATCTATTGAACTAGAAATTCATTTTTAGGCAACGAATGCAACGTATGTGTAAATATCACTTATACGATAAATATATATGTAGCAATTTCTAGATACATAGCTTCAGTTTTGAATCATTCCGATGTATTAACTCAATTTTCAAATTCAAATCTCAGTTAATGTTGCTTAACAAGTTGCGTAATCACAAAATGTAAAGTCAATCTTTCCTCCCCTAAAGTGACCTACCGAAATCCGAATTGAGTTCTAAGATCATCCGATTCCGTTCACATAGCAAAGAAAAAAAAAAAAAAAACGAAAGAAATGTATAACGTCACAGTAACGATAGAATCATTACGACATAAACAACCCAAAAGGGACTAAGGTGACTAACCCTTATTTAAATTTGCCATTGTCTTATGCTATCCTCGCTTTTTATCTTAACATTTTGTCTATGAATTTAGGTCTGTCTACGCAAGGGTGGGAATATACAGAAATCAGTGTTTGCCTATGCGACTGCAACGATAACAGCATGAAAAATGTACACGCTGACAGAAAGTCACCACCTCTACTTCTTTTACCCGAGAGTCGTAGGATTAGAAAGAAACTGATTACCCCAAACCCATTTGCTAACGTAATCGGCCAGTATTACGATTGTGTATTTATTTGTTTTTCATGGAGAGAGCCCATGTTTTGTGTTTGTTAGAGCAATGAACTCGGGTGGTGTAATAAACAGCAAATTTTACGCTCTCGGTATCGACTTATATTTCGATAAGCAATGAAGGACCAAAGATAACGAAAATTAGGGACGAACGATTTTACCGCCAAAATGACGGGTGAAGAGAAGAATTCAACTAGCGTGCAACTAAATCTCGACTTGCGCTTATTTATTTTAGAAGCAAATAACACTATGAATGTGACATGAGCCCGTCTAACGTCAGACTCAAGACATAAATTTCGATTGATATTTGGGTGAGTGAGTCGACGAAATCATAAATAATATAATATTAATATTATATATATTCTGAAAAGTAAAAATAGTCAACCTTTCGAACTATAGATATCGTCTTTACGATCGGTTGCTCAAAATGTTTGTTCACCAGAAAATTGGATGGTTATCTACTTTTAATCTGAACTTTCAATCGAGAGTCCATATTACAGACCAATGAACTACTAAGAAGACAATGAAAAGCCCAAAGTGAGGGATTTCTTAGGCGTCAATTTGGAGAATTTTCCACAAGAATTTGTGCTTGCATTACTAAGAAGTCGTATTGACTTAAAAGATAAAGCCAAATGATCACAGATTGCATTGGAAGACTGAGCTCTTGAGTATTCGTAAAATGATCCCAATGTCATCCACGAATCATCTACTCGTACTCAGACGCCGCGCATTTTTGCGGATTTATTTTTTTTCTGAAATAAGAATTCAAAAATTTCTCTAGCCAGACCTTGAGAACATCGGTTTCACCGCTCGCATAAGTGACATAGGCATAGGCCAAGGAACAAATCTATCCGACAATCCAAGGACTTCGGACTAATTGGAATTTTGCAATTGAAAATATGAAATTGAAAAATAACAAGCATCGTATACTCTTTCAACAAAGTAAACTTTAAAAACGTTTTTTTTTTTTAATTTCCATACACATTCTCTTCTGTTATACGTCATACCTCATACCACTAGTACTACTTTACATTTTTCCGTCTTTGTAAAGAGGTTAGAGGTATAGAAAGGATAAATTAATCGGTCGGTTGTGGATTCAAGTACATCGCTTCTGACATAAGATTTATATCAATATCTGCATCTGAAGTTAAGATGCGGAATGAAAATTTCAAACCCACATCAAATGAGCCGAGTTTTTTTTTTATTAAGTCCCATGCCTTATTGGCTGACACTGCGATAATGATTTGTATAATAATTTGTAATGTAATCATGAGATTTCCAATACTATGACACACTCATTTGTTAGTAATATTTTGCAAACCATTTGAATCCATTTTAAATATTGGTCCTTGAATTTATAGTCTCTATATCGACCATTGACTATAGGCAGTATTAGTTTAAACTACAAAATTGTTTCATTGACATTTGAAGCTAAACGAATGAGAAAATTGTGTTAGTTCATTAATTTCATTTTCGAGTTCTGGAGGATTTGAACAGGATTTTTGGAGAACTTAAGTCACATTGTTGATCTTACTGGCAAGCTTAGTTTCAAAGTTATCATGTTCTTTAAAATTTTTGACTTGATTTATATTTTATTGATTTTGATCGCAATTAGATGGAATTTGTTTGTTATTTTAATAGGAGAAGAGAGAATACACAGGACATAACAATCCCGCGAATCATTATTCATCGTCGAAAGATAATAAATCAAAAAGTTGCCTACATAGATACTGTTATGCAATCCAAACGGTGGGAAATTTAATTTATAGTTTGCAAATTTAGTATGGATGGTTTATGGAATATAAAGGAGGTTATTCGGAACGATTTGCGGTTAAACAATTAATTACGATAAAGTACAAAAACATGAATCAAGTTCCTCAAGAAGTGCCTACCTGAAGTGGAAAATGAATAATATATGAAATTAGTTTTATGATTTATAATGGAAGTTACTATCAATGTATTTATTTCGTTCCTTTCTGATAAGAAAACTAAACAATTCCCTTCACCAAATTAAATCGCTTTGTGACAATGTTCTTTTTCATTAATGATACTTTACTTCAGATAAAATCGATTAGGACATCGTAGGAAACGTATAATAAGATCAAGAATTGAAAAGTATGATTGCATTAAGGCCCATTTTATTCACTCGAAGTTGAACACAACTTCGGGATTTTAATATAGAAAACTCCCCGAGTTGTGTTCAACTTCGAGTGAATAAAATGGGCCTAAATCTACTGATATATTTTCCTTGTAAAAGACTTATAGGATGGCTGAAAGCGCCTCAAAATTTAAATTATCAGTCAGTGAGTGAGTCAGTCACTTACGGTTTTTGTGATTTTTGAAGCCCTGTATCTTGAGAACCATCTATGCTACAGTACAGAATTGATATTGGCTAAGGTGAATAAACTTAGTTAATGGTCAATATGCTTGCGAAGTTAGAAGCCAATGTCAGCCTGAGTTGGTTCTTGTAATAGTATCTTTATTAGATAACTTAAGACTTTGAGGGGTTTTAAGTTTTTTGATAGTGGTCACCAGTCAATATGATAGCCTTGACACTAGCGTCCTTAAATAAATATAACTCCCTAATACTTACTGCCTGTTCAAATTAACTCCCTAAAATTATTGAAATATTCTTGTTACTAACAAAGCTAGCCAAGTTCAAATGTGTTTTATTTTTATTACCACAAATAACAATTATTTCAACAAAATGTTTTAATAATGTAAACATCGCTTTGCAACGTAAGTATTTGAATAATACATTGTTAACCACTTTTTATGCCTGCCAAATCTCAACTGATAAAATTTAATTCAAACCAATATGACCAAACAAGGAATCAGGAATGATTAATCAACAAAAAGTGGTTGTTCTGTTTTCAAAGGGAGAAACTTAAATATTCTGGTGAAAGATTTATAATTTGTTGCAATTTAGTGGGATGGAAAAAAAAATGTTTATCACCTTTATATAGGTAATCTTCATCGTTAAATGAAGCCGTGTTGATTGCCGATGTTACCACTAATACGCACGAAGACGGAATATTATAATGCTCCGTTGCTAGTCAGCAATGGGTTGGAACATGTTGTTCCCCTTTGGCAACACGGTAGGCTTCATCCCCCTGTTTGTGTTAGACTATGAAACTGTAATGACGCACATGTTGTACGTTAATATTTAGATAAAGCATGTGCGTTAACACGCATAGAATGACATATAAAGGTAATGTATAGTAGGTTACGTTTGAGCTGTACTCTGCAATAGAACATCCTGCTTTAGTTCGGAGCAGATGCTCTTGCGTGACTCTAGTTTAGATTATATCTGTTGCAAAATCATTGCATAATGTCGGTCCGTATGTATTAGGGATGCCATCCCTACTCAATTTCATGTGTGTACTTTACAAACTATAACTATAAAAGTTTGCGCTGTGATATTATTATTTTTTACATAAACTAACTTTTTATCTTTTCCTCTTTTTCCTTCAAAATATGCTTCCGTTTGTATTTTCACAAATATTTCACGAACTATTTTCCTTATCTACCTGCGTAAACAAATAATGTAAAGTCTAATGTCAACCTAGACTAAAACTCAGGTGATTCTGTCTAATTTGTCAAAATATGGTAGGTATAGCGATTTCGGTGCGGCGAAAGTATGAAATCTCTACGCGCCATTATTATTTATTCACATAGAACGCAGTGAAATCATTGTAGGAACATTGCAACTGCCCAAAATAAAGATTTATTCCAAAATTTAACAGTTGACATTCTCAGCACACAACATTTCGTTTGAAAATGCAATCGAATATTGCAATTGCTTAGGTTCGTACAATTATTTTACAAATAACAAAAGTTGTTGATTGGCAACGCGGACATTTGACAGCCTAAACGCACGTAAAATCGCTCGCCCAAATTAAACCTGTTTTTACAATATTTTTCTTTACAAATCTGCCTAAAAAGTGGTACTCAGTGTATTTGCTTCATTACCCCAAGGGACAATTCACGGTTCTTGGTGAGTTAGTTCAAGTTTAAGCATCTACTTCATAATTTGCAATGGTTGGGGGTATACGGAGAACGCCGCCGAAAATGTCCAACAACAATGCACATGTCAGTGGCGGCAAGCGTCGTATTTTTGAAACGTCACCGGAGGAAGGGCAGGCTTCGCCCGCTGCTACCAATCAATCGATGGTCGGCAAAATGTCAATTGGGGACCTAAAATCCCTTATAGTTGGTTCCATGGCATCTTTGCTCGATGACAGACTAAAGAATGTGGCAACTAAGGCTGATGTCGAGGGAGTCTCTGTAGAACTCCAAGCAATACAAAACGACAATACATTGCTGCGTCACAAATTGCAGAAGATGGAAGCTTCGTACGCATCTTTGGAGCGAAAGGTAGAGATGTTAGAGAGAAGATCGATTGAGAGCAACGTTGTATTGCACATGCCTGTCGAAACAAACATCTTGCCAGAGGACAAAGCCCAAAACATATGTCTGCAACTTCTGGGAAGTAGTGATCTATCACTTATATCGGATGTCAGGGTTTTGAGGTCACACAACAACACTTCTAATGTAATTGTAAAATTAAAGAAGAAAGAAGACGTTCGCCGTGCGCTAAACAACGCAACTACTCTAAGAGGCAACAAGGTATCGATTCACAGAGATTTCACTGAAGCTTCTCGTAACCGAAGGAAGACGTTGTTCAAGTTGAAATCGGACATCGAGAGCAAAAATAAAAACGCAAAACCTATTGTGATTGGAAATAAACTTAAAATAAGTAATAAAACATTCTTTATTGATAATAATAACAAAATCCGATGTGAGGGCTTTGACAGTGAATGTGGGATGTCACTCCTTCAGCAGATCGTGGACGTCAGTTCTACAGTGACAGATGCAACTGTCAGAAACGTAAACATTGAAGGTGGAAATGTATCGGGTGGAAACGCAAGTAGCAGTTCTTCGTCTTTGGAGCCTCACCATAATTTTTAATAATAATGCCGTCTGCCAAAACAACTTAAACAAAACAAAATTATGTAACAATCAAAATGAAGTTTATAGTAAAAATGAAGTAATTCAGGAAATAGTGTTATTTAACATATTAAGTTATAATGTTGCAGGCTTAAAGAACAAATTATTTTTTTCCAATTTTTTCAACTATATTAAAAGCTTTGACGTCTTTATGCTTTATGAAACTCATGTTTTAGCCGGGGAAGAAATTAGATTCAGTAGCATTTTTAGAGATTATGAAGTGAAATGGATCCCAGCAATTAAGTCCAGTTTGTTCGGAAGAGGTAGCGGCGGCGAACTGCTAGGCTATCGGAAATCTCTTAAGATGGTTGAAATAAAGTTTAGATTGGTGGAAGGAATCTACGTACTTGATGTAATCATCAATGGAGAAACCCTTTGCATCGTTCCAATTTATCTAAACTGCAGTCATTGGTTGCGCGACTACGACAGGCTATCCGATGTTCTTCAGTCTTTAAATTCGCCGGATCTTCTGCTTGCTGGAGACTTTAACGCAAGGTTAGGGTTATCGCAAAACAATTTTTCAAGTGGTCATGTGTCATCATTTATACATGCAACGAGGAAATCAAAGGACGACCTATGTGATGGAAAGGGCGTGAAGCTATTGGAAACTGCAGACGCGTATGACTGCACGATACTCAATGGAAGCTGTAAAGGAGACATGGATGGTGAACTTACCTTTATTCGTGGAACTTCATGCTCCGTTATAGACTACTGCCTATTATCAGGAAAATGGAAATCAATAGTCAACGCTTTTTCGATAGCAGCTCAAACGTTTTCCGACCATATGCCATTAGAAATATCGTGTGCAGTTTCGAATACTGGTGATGCGCCATTCGCAAAGCAAATGGCTCTTCTGCCGAAGTTGGTTTGGAACAACAAATTTCTTGTCTCTTATCAAAATAAGCTGACTTTTGAGCTTGCGAGTCTAAGTGAACAAAATGCAGCGATACAGATCGACGATCTTACCGCTATAATAAAAAGGGCTGCACCGTTTACTGTAAATGCAAAACCTGTAGTCAGTAAGCAGAAGTGGTTCGACAGCGATTGTCTCAAGGCGAGAAATAGATCCTTTGCATTGCTAAGGCGCCTAAGGTCTAGTAACACTAGCTCGTCGAAAGAACTCTATGCCGAAGCCAATAAAAACTTTAAACGTCTTTGCATGGAAAAGAGAAAACAATTTAAACTGAAGACCATAGCAGTTCTCAACTCTGCAAGATCCTCTGCAGAATTTTGGAAAGCGGCTAAAATTGCTACTGGCAGACCGAATTTGACCTCGTCTTCTTTGCAAGCTTCTGAGCTCAGACAGTATTTCGAAAATCTACTCAACACCCCGCGGTTTTCCCCATTACCGCAATACGCAGCCCCATCATTTGCAGATGAACTTTTAGATGCGCCGTTTACTCTTTTCGAAGTGAAAAGCGCAATTGATTCGTCTAAAGTGAGAAAAGCCCCAGGCGACGACCGGATTCCTTTCGAGTTCTACAAGAATTGCTCTTCTGAATTTCTCATTGCGCTAACTAAGGAATTTAACAGGATTTTCGTAACAGCAAGTATTCCAGGGAGTTTCAAAAGAGCGATAATCTTTCCATTGCATAAAAAAGGAGAGCTAGATAACCCGGCAAACTACAGAGGCATTTCTTTTTTGAATACTTCGGTGAAACTATTTAGTGCTATGATATATAATAGGCTTATACAATGGATAGCTTCCAACAAGATCTTAAACGAGTACCAGGCTGGGTTCAGGAAGCATTATTCAACGCTGGACCACATTTTTACTATTACGAACATTGCGGAAACTTTTAAACACAACCGCAAAAAGCTATACGCCTTCTTTGTTGACTTCCGTGCAGCTTTTGACTCCATAGCGCGCAAAGCACTTTTCTATAAGTTGTATCAAATTGGTTTGTCAAGCAAAATTATTAAAGTTCTTGAAGCGATGTACGAGAACAATGTTGCGTACGTTTGGAATGGAGATTATGTATCGGAAGAATTTGAAACGCAAATGGGAGTTAAGCAAGGCTTCATACTAAGTACGTTGCTCTTCATCCTATTTATAAATGATATAGCAGAGGAGGTGGGGAGAGGGATAGAATTTGGAGGTGTACGGATTCCAGCGCTGAAGTTCGCGGACGATATTGTGTTTTTGGCGGACACAGTAGAAGGGATGCAGCTTGTCATCAACCGTTTGGAAAGATACTGCAAGCAATGGAACTTGACGGTAAATCTAACGAAATCTAAGATGATGATTTTTAGAGATGGTGGAGGGAGGTTCTCCCGTAACGAAAAATGGTTCTATCAAGGTGAACGGGTGGAAATAGTAAAAGAATATAAATATTTAGGTGTGATAATAACATCTAACCTGAATATGAAAAAACACTTTGAATCTAATCTAGCAGCAGCTAAAAGAGCTATTTCATCAGTTTGGGGTCCTTGCATTGACAGCAAGTATATCGATCACTCCTCGAAAATAAAGCTTTTTCGTGCAACCGCGGCATCAATACTGCTGTACGGGGACCAGATTTGGGGTTACCGCTATTACGAGGAAATTGAGAAGTTTCTTAGGTACTTTCTGAAGCGTATCTTTAAACTACCCTCTTGTACTCCAAATTATATGCTGCACTTAGAAACTGGAATGCCCCCACTCTTTTTGGATACCCTTAAGATGCATGCAGATTACATTGCTAGGGTAGGGGCGATGGAAAGGGAAAGGTTGCCCTGGATTGTCCTGAAGCATGTGATTTCAACAAGAGGTCACTTGGTGCAAAAGTGGGAGGATTTGGCAGAAAATTACGGATTGCGTTTAAGTATTGCAGCTGACTCGGATCCCTCGATGTTAAAACAAATGTTTACCAATATATTGAAAATGGCGGGTAACTCTTTGTACGATAAATGTCTCAATGAAGCACATGCATCGCAACATAGGCTGGTGTATCCTAGATTGAACCACAACCTCAAGGGATCCGCATCTACTTACCTTCTTAACCGCTATTCTCTTCAACTGATAAGCACAGTATTCAAACTATGAGGTGAATTAGTAAATCTATACTATATTCCGCATCGAACCGATCTTCCATTATTATGTGACCTGTGTAACCTTAAAGAGAGGGAAGATGTATACCACTTCATTGGAAGATGCCCCATTTTAAGCGAATTCCGCGTGAGATACTTCGGACGATCTTTGCTGAGTTTTGACGAAGTTATTAATTTATTAAACGGCAGTCTTGGGTTGGAAACTTTATTCAACTACGCCTCAGCTGCTAGCCGCTACAGAAACCGTATATTGGAAGCCGATTTTTGAGCAGTACTTTTTATTTAAAGTTATTATTACTAGGTTACTATATTTATAATTTAAAATAGATTAATTGCCATTCTGGTAGACGGCCTTACGCCAAACCATAAACGACTAATTATTGTAAAATTTTGCAAATTTTAATGAATTACTAATAAAGTCACTACTACTACTACTACTACTACTACAAAAGTTGTTCCGTACGGGGGAAAAAAAAAAAACATTTTTCAAAATTGATCTAACTGACATTATTTTTACTCTTTATTTATCATCTCTGAAATCTTTATTGATTCTTAAAAAAGTTGTCAACCCTATGTATGTACTCATGTTTGTACCATAGTGTAAAGTAGAAGCCTTCCAAAAATTATTTTCAGGTATAGGTATAATGTTCGTATGTCATAAAATCCGACTATGAACAGAGAGCGTAGATATTATCTGAAAAGGCAGCTGGACAGGATATTCTAAATTAGATTACACACCCGAAACTCTAATTCGCAATTAAATTTTGCGTTTGTGTTCAGTACACGGATTTTTAATTGAAATCCTACTACTCGGCATAGAAAAGATTGACATGATTATGTTACGTACTGTAGTTATAAGTGTAAATATTGAAGTGAATATTTTATTTGCAGTTTATTTGAAATGCTTTTTGATATAGTGAATACTCAGTTTTTATGGAACTATTTTCTGGCAAATAAATTGAAGGTTTTTCTTTGAAATTTTTAGCGAAATGGTTAATAATTCAATTCAATTCATCTTTAATGAGTTTTAATTTCTTAAACGTTTTTATTCTAAACTAAAATTGTAATAAGTTACTAGGTGGTAGGTGCAACTTTAGTTTCCGCGTTGTTTCATTTTTTAAATCAGTTTTGATACTGGTTGCCGGCGTAGCTGGCGGGAAGAATACATTGAATTGGAATTTGCTTGCCTCCACAACTTTTGTTTGCCTCAATACAAACAGAAGTCATGACTTATTCCTCACACAACGCATCTGAAGTCATTAGCATAAAAATCACTATAGTGAACGATGTACGAACTTCTGGCAAAACCCTTTGGTCAAGAATATATTCGACTCACCGGACTCAAGTTGAACCCAAAACAAATTCAACAGGATATTCGATTTGGGAGTGGGGAAGAGCCAAACTTTTTCCCAGCTTAATACCGGGGATTTTGTCGGTGATGGAACGAAGAACCTCATCCGGAGATGTAGAGCATCAACCCACCTTAAAATCAAAAAAGGTTTCCTTTTTCATTGGAGCCGAAAAATAGGCCTCAACGTTCCGCTTTTATTAAATAAGTTGTAGGATTCTGATGTACTTTATATTGTTTCGATGTTCTTTATTGTGTTCAAATTATTTAACTTAAATTTAACATCATTAATATCGCAAAGCTTAGCACAGATGTCCATAAGTTTCCGAAGATATTCGAATTTTACACCAAAAGCAAAGATTGAATTAAAAAAAGACCGAAACCCGCCCCGATTTAACAATAAAGAATAAGCAAGAATTAAATTTAGGGGTAATATCTGTACCTACGTAATATCTCCTGACTCGGCAGCAGCTTCGTCTAATTCCGCGAACATATTTTTTCGTTATTGATAGCTTTATTACGTCAACTGGCACATCTGCTTGTCGATTTGTTGAATCCACCACGGACTGACCGCCATTCATCTTCCGAAAGGCGATTCAATAGATATCCCATTCAATTTTAGCTTGATATACTATTAGAGGGCAAATTCGAAAAGTTCTCGAATAAATCATTATCCAATAACGGATCATCAGCGTCACCTTCACTCTCAGTAGTGCCTTTAATACGGTGGTTCAATGTTTTACCTGAACAAAACGGACGCCCTCCGATATAATCAACTTCGTATTTTTTTAAACGGCGAGTATCTTCCATAGATAATGCACTTTTAGTTTTAACACTTTCAGTTGGTTCATTACCATCCATTAGGTATGGTGTTTTTAAATCAAGGATAACATTTTATTATTGAAGTTATTAGCACTTTTCTTAATTTTCTGTGTTTTTTTGTCTTTTCATTTATCACTAATCACATGTCAATACACCAATGGCTCGGAATAAATACATGCAATACTTGAAGTGACTACTGAGTGAGGGAAAAACTCAAAATAACTTCCGAGCTACTAATAAATTTAGTATGATTCTTAGAACAACATTATTATATACATTGAATTAGTAATCGAAGTTATGAAAACCCAACCCAGCCGCACGGTTAACACACAAAAAATAGTGATTAACAAATGAGATGCATGAGCGGTTATCCCTTTTGTCTCTTGCAGTGCGAATTAAAATAATGGTTCTAATAAAACCTAGTCGTCTCCTAACTAAACTTAACCACAACCCTGGTGAAGAGAAAGCCATAATCTTTCTCTCGCTCTAACTGAATTTCCCGTAAGCCATCACTCCGAAGTTAAACTTTTAGAGCCACTTAAAAGCATTTTCTTTCTGAGAAGAATGCAATCATGTTTGCAACGAAACTGACAACATGACTTACTATGTTCCCCTTCTGTAATTCCGAAAAGGCCAAAAGACCAATAGAGCGACTGATGTTATAACGTATAAGGAACACATGCACTTCTTCTGCCTTATAGTCAGCTGCCTTTTCGAACAATTTATTTTCCAGAAAGGAATGAAAAAGGAAAAAGAATAGGATTTAGAGTATGATTCCCGTATATGTACTTCGTATGCGAAAGTTCTTTTCAATCAATTGTGGAATATGATGAGAAAGAAGATTCCATCCCACCAAAGAACGATGTTTTCTATCTTAACTCGAAATTGATGCATTTGTGTTATGTGGGCTTCGTATTGCTTCCCATCCTAGAGAACAAGCCGTGTCCGATGTCATTTGTGATTGCCCAGAGCACATGTAGCTAAAGATGTTCATCTCGAATACAATATCAATATCGTACGGCTTCTGCAGGCGCTTGACTTGTTTCATAAACTAAACGTGTGTTGACCAAGTTAAAAGAACGCTTTCTCCGAACTCAAATCCCTTTGCAATTCTGTTTGAATGACAGAAAAGAATTCATCTTCAGAATTCGTACTTCAATTGCATTTTTGTTTTCTTCTCAAAAAGATACGAAATGCTCCCCAGAAAACTCTGAATTGGTTGGTCATGGGAATATCGTAGTTTCCGCACTGTGTTCTGTTGTTGTGAATTTCGCTTACACGACGAATTGCGTGGTGTACAAACAAACAAACAAAGGGCTTTATTGTTCAAAAGAGGGTTGCTATCTACGAAACCTCGTCGTCGACATCTCGGAAATCCTTCGTTTTATTGGCATTGGGCAGGAGGTAGTTGTTGCTAGGGAATAGCCAGCTATAGAGGCTTCGCTTATTAAAGGGAATAAAAGCCTTGGATTGGATTGTGCTCTGGTGCACATGTGTGATTTATCAGATGCACGTTGTTATTAAAGCAAATAGATAAAGAAAGATTGCAAGGGGAAGCGAAAAGGTTTTAACATTTTTAAATGGTTTAATGAAGCAAACAAATTATTTGCCTACGGCAAGTTATGGATTGGGTGAAATATGTACGAAGATAGGTAAACTTACGGTAAAAAGAAAAACATTAAAAAAACAATTTTTGGTCAAAATATACCAAAGCGATTTTATTCCATGCGGAGTATGGTTTTACCCACAACTACTAATCATATGGATTGAAGGCGTTCGATTGGCAATCAATTGCAAAATGATTTATAGCAAACCGCCAGTGAAAAACAAAAGAACGTATTATGTGTACAATAAATGGGCACCACAAATATACTCGCACCTATCACTTTATAAGTAACAGTTTGACGGTAAATGAAACTTATTTTACACTTATTCATAGCAGACGATTATCAAAAATACCCTTTTTGCCATATGCTGTTGTTCGAAAACCCCCACAAAAATATATACATATATAAATTATTATTCTACTTACATATATAAAAATCACATAAATGACCAAAACACAATACAAAAACAGTTTTCTATATTTATAGAATTCGAAGGGTTTTTCTTCAGATTCAGTATTTGAAATACAAAATACCCACGAAATGGCTTATTAAATACTGACATCATCTATGAATATAGATATAAATCGAGCGCTTTCGGGATGGGAATTTATTTCCGAAATGCTGTGGGAAAATTCAGCAGGTAACTTTAGAGGCTAGCGGTCGATTATATTAAAGAGTTTGGTGTCTGCATTGCTAAAACATTGCTTAACCAGAAACAAATATTAACTAGGTATTAATAATTTATTTGTTAAGTTCTCACTTTGTATCTGCTTCCTTTCGCTGGTGTTAAATTGGATAACATCAAATTAACATGCTCTCTACTACTACTACCCATACCATATACCGAAATGACCGGATCCGGTAGCCAACGAAGTTGAACAAAGACCTCCTGTTGCTAAGGTGTATGTATACATGAAATTTTTTTACATGCCATGCCACTGGTTGCGTGCAACGAAAGTGTAATTAAATTGCAGGAGCTCCATGAGCAGCGAATAGAAGAAGGGTGAGAGAGTGAGAATAATTGTTCTTGCCCTTGCGGAGGTTGGAGGTTTGCCATTGCCACTTATTTGCTTTGTCGTTTAAAATGACAGCGAACGGCTAATTGTCACTGTGATTGTGTTCCAGTTGTCTATTCAAAGGGGCCTTTGTGTAATGCAACGTATTCTTTGACGGGTGAATAAAGTGTGTATCAAAGGGCAAATACTCTGGATGTCACTTTATTATGTCAACAAATCATTGTTATTTCAATTGCCAATTTAGCTAGAACAAGGACAGGCGTATGTATGGGTGAAGTGAATATGTGGATTACTGAGCGATGGCAGGGGTGCGTGAACTTGGCACTCCAGTGTTAAATTTCTTAGAGTTCCGGGGGGTTAAGCAAGAGTTCTAGAGTTTTTGCAATGTTTTGTATGCTTATTTTTTTTTTTATTTTTTTTATTGTAACATTAATTCTTTTTTCTTCGCACAGAAACAACATAGTTCTAGAGTTCCTCATATTTTTTTTCCAAAAAATTTGTTACGTCAAAAAGATATTTGTCAATTATATGACAGCACCCCATTTTTAAAGAAAATCTTTTTTTTTAATCAAAATAATTCACTACACCAAGAGTTCTGGAGTTCTCTAAAAAAGAAAACAATTTCGGAATATAAACAACAAAGTTATAGAACTTTTGAAAATTGATGGAAATTGACAAAGATATTTCTGATTAGAGTTCTGGATAGTGCTCCAGAAACGCTTCAAAAAATTATTGGACAATTCGTTTCTAACCGCAAACAGAAAAAGTTAAAAAGTTGGAGCAATTTGAAAAATTCAATATTTATTTTTCAGAGTTCCGAAGAATTCTGATCAGAGCAAAGTGTTATAAAGTCAGATGTGATGTAGGTACTGGTACATTAAACAGTACCTATATTTAACCAGAAAATTATAAATATTATGGCCATCACAACGAAGTGAATAAATAATTACGCAACAAAAAAAAATAAAAATAAATAAAAGCTCCCAATGCTGTTTATTTTGCAAGTATGTACTTTAAATTATACTGATCAACTGAATGCAAACCCTTATGTTACTATAACATCTTTCTTTAATGTATTGATATTATTAAATCTTTCGTAATCAGTTTGTCGACTTAAACTATTTATACTGAACATAGCTCTTGTTGCATTTTGTGTAGACCTATCAGTTACCGCATCTTTATGTGAAACACACGCTCAGTCGTAAATTGATGTCATTTCGAATAGTCGAATGATATGACACGTTCGTTGGATACAGCGTTTCATTGGGTTTCAGTTTTGTCAGAGATATGAATGCAGAAATTCTCTGCGAATGCGACAATGCTCACGTTCGCATTGAGGTTGTGCGTGCATTGAATAAAATCTTTTAAGTCGCCTGGCATGGCCTTTTTACTCATTGAGTTGTTATGTGTGTATGTAGGTATGCACAGGTGCATCTGTTGTCCTGCTATCGGTTTGGCATATAATGTAACCACAATAATTCGACTGTGTCTATTTTGCCATTCTGTTATTGGCTATTGCTATATCACGTATTCACAGAGAAGAGTCACAGGTGTTATAAAATATGTGCTTTAAAGATTTGAGTTTAGTCCTCAAGTCGACCCACGTAGTTGTTCTTGGGGAAAGACTCTACCGCGCCTGCAATCCTACAAACGATTAGGAGGTACATATATCGCCAACATTTTGGGAACATTAGGGCGAGCATACACATTGCTATACATTTAGAACATTGAGAATCAAATAATTAGAACAGTAGGGGGAAACAGTGTTGATATGGAACCTGTAGTTAAATAGGAACCATTCTACAAAACCGAAACTGTTAGTGAATTGTGTTTTCGTCAAAATAGCTAAGCTCAGCGAAGTCCCATAAGAAATACTAAAATTAGGGTTTTACTATTTAAGCTGGTCTAGAACATCCAGATTGATTCGTTACAAAATTTGTTTAGTTGTTGAAAACTATTTTTTTCCAAGACCAGTTAGTGCACAGGGTCTGGTATATGCTTCAGTGAACTGGACCTACATTTGGTCCTGAGACTTCCGGACAAATGCAGTGTGTTACAGGCAGAGATTCTAGACGTACCTACTCAAAGCTGTAGAGTTACTTGAGATGAGATCGATATCCAGGCTATGCTTAAACCGCTAGAGTCACATACCACTAAATCTGAACTAGTCAGGAATTGCCGCACAATGCTCAAGGCATTATTTTCGGAGAACCGTGATGTCAGATTATGTTGGGTACTCTGGCCAAGGAAGGAGCGGAGCTCCCACTTAATACAGCCATTATGGGTATAAGAGCACCTATGATCGAAAAAAAACTTCCCATATAAGAGCCACAAGATGGTCACAACTAGAAGGTCACAGGGTCTCAAATGAACTGTGGCCCATCTTAAACAGGAAAAAGTTATAAGAATTAATCAATCTCAGTAGAACTACGATTAGCGGTAGGAATACTTTCTGGACATTGCCCTCTAAGGAAAAATTCCATGAAAATAGGACTAGCTAACTTGGATACATGCAGGTACTGTGAGGACCTACAAGTCACGGAAGGCATTTTAAACCTTCTATGTGGGTGTCAAGCAATCGCTCGGAGTAGAATCAAGCACCTTGCCAGGTACTTCGTTAATCACTTAGAGGAGGTTGGTTCCTCAAACAATATTGAGACCATAATTAAATTCTGTAGGGAAATAGATTTGTTTTCTCCGAATTGGTTTAGGCTTTTACCCGTTGAATTTAACGAAAGTATTTGTAATGGAAATTTCAGAATTTATTAACATATCGATTTCGAAATTTCGTACAAATTCAATATCTTTCTTTTACTACGTAACGGAGAAAGTAAATAATGAGAAATTATCTTGCATGAAAAGGCTTGAACGCGATTAATTATTATAAAGACGTAGGTTTGTCGAAGAATTTTTATCTCGAAACGGCCGAGGATAGCTTCATTCGCTGGAGATAAAGTCCCAGCCTTAGCTCAAGGACTGGGGTGATCAAGATTTTATAAAGAAATCTATAATGCCCTTACGGCATAGTTAGCAGTTTCAGCCATAAAAATATAAAGCGCGACTATATAAATCACATTTAAATTCCAAAGAATATAAGGACGCGAAAAGACAGTGTGACGCAAAAGTTAACGATAGGAGCGCCTTTTGGCTTAAGAATGTTGATGTCTGTATCTAGTTTTAAATAAATTTATATAGCCTTTTGTTACATAAAACTTAAGGACATTCAATAGCATCTCCAAACTGTTTTCAGCTGTATGGCCAGCAGGACAAGAACCCTTTCCATAATATTATCCACTTTATTGAGTATTCGAAATATTCGAAATTGGTACTCTAACTTTTGAAGTTCTAAGTTAACGGCTTTCTTCTAAGCAGTCCTTATTTCAAACAATAAAATTTGGTCTACATTGTTTTTCAGTTGAACGCGCGCCGTCATAATATCAAACAGAAAGCAATGTATACTTTCAGCTGTGTGTGCCTTTTAAATGTTGTATTTCTGGAAATAAAGTAAAAGAGATTATTTTTATTGCCCTTTATAGGCGATCATTGAATGGACTTGACATCTTCTATTTACTTAAAATTATTGCTACAATTGACCATGTTGTTGGAAAGAACTTGCTTCCTTCGCCATCTAATGCCCTTCGATAAGCAAATGCAAATGAGTTTTTCTTGAATAAGCAGTAGGAAAGAGTATTTCGTAATTTGAGTACGAAATTGCAAATGTTTCCCCGTCGCGTCGTAATGATAAAATAAAATTGTAGGTATATACCTACTCACATTATATTTATATTCTTATTGAATTTGTTTTTTTACGATAAATGTTTTCGCCTTTGGTCCAAATGGCATGTCGTATTTTTTGTTTTCTTTTCCGGTAAGCAGAGGAAGAGGATACCAGATACCTCTATACCTATGGAGAATGGGGAGGATGAGCGTTAAACTTTCTGTGGACATTAATTTGTTGCTTATAATGTAGGTTCACTGCTACCAGTTGAAATGGTTGATGTAATTTAAAGATTAAAATAATTTATGCGCTGCTTTTTTTTAATTTGTAATGGCTGTAAATGACGGGGGACTGTTTCATTACGATTCAGTATTTTTTTTTCGGAATTCTATGACCTTATGTTCACAACGTTGATTGATCCAAAAAGCTCGAATCTGAAGTCGGAACAATCACCTTTCAATTTATGATCTTATACTTCGTTCGATTTTGTTACTTTTTTTTGCTGTTATAACTTCTTTTCGGTTGTTTTACATTTAATTTCAATTAATGTCGATTGAAAGAAAATTTATATGCTCAACAAAGTTCTTAAAATGCGTACCTTTTATACAACGACAACATCGCAACGAAACATATGTACAATCCTTCAAGTGATATATTAAAAGTGGTGCCAACTAACTAGGTGAAAGAACTTATTTATAAGAACTGATGTTGCTAGAGTCTTGTTACGAAACTATTAAATATTTAAATATATTAGAAGAGCAAGAGAGATGATAAGTAAGATAATTTATTTGTTGACAAATTTTCTGTATTGAGCCCGTTATAGGTACCTAAGTCATGTTTCTTTTTTTTGTTTTTTGTATTTAACCGCTTAATGCCAAACGTGTACGTCCTTTGTTATATGGTTAGCCTTTTTATGAAATCTATGCGTAACCTAAAAGTATTATTTTTAATTTTCAGGAAAAAAAAAAACACAGAAAACACTACTACTATTCATATTATTCTCCCAAATATGCGAATTATGTGATTTAAAAAAAAAAAACCTTCATACAAAATTGGAAGGATTCTTTTACCATGTACGCACCAAATCATCGATTCTTGTACTATAATATGCTTCCCTCTTCCTCTTTTGTGAGCCCATTCCACTACATTTAAAAAAAAACCCAACACAACTTTCGGAATTGTATTTCGTCTTATGTCGTACATAGAACATGAAATGGATTATGGAAGAAAAACGACAACAGCGAAAAGGAGAAATGGAATACCAGCTCAATCGAATCCACTAAATTCTGTGGTACATATTTGTTGTGGAGGCTGCCGGGTTGAAGGGGAAATGATGTAGATCTCGACTATGATGACATTGACGAAGGAGTTAAATAAGTCTTATATCTACACAGATGTATTTATATACTATGTGTGCATACGGTATACGAGTATGTGGTTGAGAATGAATCGTTCGCACATATCCTTTTTGTGCAAATATTCGACGGCAAATAAAACCTGTTAACTCCTTCGGAAAAATTCCGATGATACTTACGTTGAGGGTGGTTGTGAGATACTTTAAATTTATGCGCATACTTTTAAGAATTACGTATATATTTGCCAATGTACACTGTGTGTGACAAGTGGGTTCTTGAACATATTGACGGGTATTTAGGTTTTCAGTTTGTGTTTTGGATTTATTGAAATATGTACGAATTGAGCACTTTAAGCACTTAAACTTCCTTAAAATTATATTGATTAGATTTATTTTCCGGGAAAGCCTCGTTAGGGTAGGTAGCCGTATATTATTTATAGGGAATAGATTTGTTTACGCCTAGAGACAATTTCGACTAGGGGTTAGTGCTAGATTATTTTTGTGGTTTCTCAGATATTCTTAGAAACAGAAGCCTTCAAAAATTATAAAAATTGTCATTAGTATCACTGTTGTCTTTATTAGAAATATTTTTTTTTGTATCAATGCCATTGGTTCTTATAAAGTTAATAATGTCCATAGGTTTAATACCATATTGTAAGCGTGATGAAAACACTGCAAAATTTAAAGTCACATTTCTCAAAGAGATGTTAAAATGCTAAAGGCTGATGATAGAACGACCAAGCGCGTACCTATAGCAGCAAGCATATTAACAACCTCATTATCTTGCCAAAGAAATTAAAGAAAATATAAATACAAAAAGGGCCCCATGTTTGTTTAATTACAATTAAAACAATTCCCACGAAAAGGTCTAAAAAAATAGCGCAGATTATAAATGCTGCATTTAAGTCAAGGGTAAAGGTCGCTGAGGTAACAGGCAAACCACCTAGCGAAGTAACCTCTTATCGCCCAATATCGATACTACCAATGTTGTCCAAGGTGTTTAAAAAAATGCTCGTGAATCGTCTGCAAAAAATAATTGATGACAATTCTGGAGTCATATATTAGGTCGATTATTCAGAATTAAACAAGAGACAGAGTACTCAACGTTAAGAGAAATTAAAGCTGGTGTACTGCAAGGTAGTGCTCTAGTTCCAGTGCTGCACCACTAACTTATTCGCTATCGATCTGGATGTTAGTGGAGAAATCGCTATAGTTACTTTTTCAAATGACACTGCTTTACTTGTTGTACAACAACTGTCAAATTAGCGAAAAAAAAGCTTAACGTTATTTCAGAATTTGCAAAAAAATTTCGGAATAGATTAAATGACCTAAGAACGTACCACACATTCCTATATACATTAACAACAATATATCGTGGAGTACTCAAATACAGCCAAATATCTAGGCAGTACTCTAGACGCTAAACTGCGTTGGAAAGCGCATGTACGTGAAATGTATTGGCTTATTGGGAGATATTCATCCCTGTCCAACTACAAGAAGTTATTGCCATACAAGCAAATTCTCAAACCAGTATGGACCTATGGGCTCCAGTTGTGGGCATGCGCATGCCAAACAAATTTACAAAAAACTCAGGTCTTCCAAAATAAAGTAATAAGGAACATAGTCAATGCACCTTGAAACATTTATAAGAGATCTATACCTATATTGAAATGCTTCAAAAAAAAAAAAAAAAAACTGTAGGCTTGTTACTATCAGTGAACGATGAGGATGATGTAGATGGTATTGGTGGTCAAGATGTAGAAGATTTGCCGAATTAAACTTTAATACTACATATAACAAATGATGGGCCTTACCAATAATCATTTTTAACCATCATACTAAATTTCTCAATTTTTCAATTTTTCAATTTTGTATCGAAAACTTCGCCATTGTGAGTTCGAAAAATTTAGCCTGGACACTAAAAATGATTGTTAGTATACCGCGGGATGTGTGTGAGTTAGACCGCAGAATTCTTTTGGGTTGGAGAAGTTGGTATTTATGCGTACTGAGAGATCATTGCCTAGCTGATGAATAATATAATCTGATTCCTTGGTATTGTTTATTTTTCTAAAGGCTGTTCATGGTGTGATAAAGGACTCATCAAATTATCATGAATATCCTTAGATTGTGGTAACTGTTGAGGTAAGGCATTCTCAATGTCTGCAAAACTAAGCTGAATCCTATCAACATTCGCAGAATAATATCCATAACATCTCACTCATCGCTTTGCATTTATGGAATGGCTATAGTACAGTGAAAGTTGGTGCAGGGAAATATCTTCACGGGCCATATCTTCATATGGGAAACAACTTCACCTCAAGTGGAAAATAATGTCATTATTTCTATGTGAAGTTACTTCGCATAGATTTAAGGATTCTGATCTATATATATAAAAGGCAATGAAGTCCGTGTGTGCGCGCATAACTCGATAACGGATTGTTGGATTTCAACGATTTTTGGCTTGACGGTTTCGTTTTGGACCAAGGAAGGACATAGGCTACATTTTGCCGCGAAAACAAAACTTTGAGGGGATGAAAGAGGTTATGAAAGTTTGTATGGGGAAATGCACTTTGAAAAAAAATAAAAGGGGTAGAAATCGAGTAGTGATACATCAAATACAAAAAAATATATATTTAATTTTAAAAGCAAATGTTGTTGTCAATTATTTTAATTATTTTCCAAGCAAATTGTTGTTGTCAATAATTTTGAAATTTTCTTTTTTTTTAAATACACCTAATAAGTTTGCTTATGTTTTACTATGTTAGCATAAGTAGCTTTTTGAAACGGACAAGATACTTCAATTTGTTTGATGGTGTTTGAATACATCATTTTTGTTTGCCAAGTAATTTCAGGATCCTTGCATTAGTATGAGTGAGTAAGTTGAAATGTTTGAGATGACGATGATGAAAGGCAACAAGAGTTGTTGAGCATTTTGAGTTTATACGCGCATAACTCGAGCCGCAGGCGCAGTGGCTTAGTTTGATGGACTACTAAGCGAGGGGTCCCAGGTTCGAATCCAGCAAAAACCCAAATTCCAATTCAGGGTTTTTTTCACTGCACCTCCTCTCGCGAACGTCTGACAAGCAGCGGGTATAACTGTCTTGAAAGAGCTTCTCAATCGGCCGTAGATCCCTTCCATTCGTTCCCAAAAATTAAAAACTCACACAAAACGAATGGTTGCGAGAAGCTAGGTCCAGGGTCCCTACAGACCTGTTGCGCCAACTATTATTATTATTACTAACTCGAGACAGGATGGTTAGTTTTTAAAGAGCTTGATGGTTTCGATCTGGCCCAAGGAAGGCCATAGGCTACTTTATGTCTCGAAAACAAAACTTTGACAGGGGACTTTGATATAATAGGGGATGAAGGTTTGTGTGGGATTCCAAGACAAATTTGATCATGCCGCCAGTGAGAAGGTCTAACGTGTCACTTAGCAGAAAATCAGGACGAACAGTCAGATCGGAATATTAACAATCGAGAGAATATGTCACAACTTCGGGAAAGAATATCATGCAGTCGTCCATACTGGAGACCGAGATAGACAACAACAAAATCGTCACCTGCATTATGCATAGCGTTCTATGTTTCTCACATTGTATGTGGCGTGCTCACGTATCGGCAAACATCTCGCTTTGTACGTGTACGCACCCGTAAATGGAACGAAAAATGCTATGTACCGCATAAATCACTTCAGTGAAAAAGCGGTAGGTAGGCCGACAAGTAAATCGCTGCGGTTATTGCAATTGTATTTGTTTTAATATAAATTTTGAATAAAGAATTTAAATTGACCAGAAGCGAAAGCTAGGAATTATTAATTTCATTAACTGCATTAACGAATTTTTGCGTAACAAAGTTCGCCGGGCCAGCTAGTTTAATTATAGATAAGACTGTTTCGGTTAGGTTTTAAAGCCATTGAATTTTTAAAGTTTATGTAACTAAGAAAATTCAGTCTTGGCTCTTGAATCATCCAGAACTGAATATATATAATGAGGAACGGGGTTGATGTCGAAGCTGGCTACCACAAAAACAAAGTGCACTACTGGGTCGCACGAAATTTTCTCGTTCATATCAAGAGTTTAATTGATTGATTAATTTTTTTATTAGGTATATAGGTAAAAAACGCAATAGCAAAATAATATACTTAAGTAAACTGTACTTTTGCTTAAGCATATTTCAGATTGGAGTACATCACATAGTAATGTGAATCTTAAACTCTCAGTAAAAAACAAATTTCGAAAGTTCTCTTTAAATGCTTGTACGCCTTACCTACACGGTTTTGGAGTACAATGACAAGCCTAGTTCCTAGTAGGCTTTTCTGATCTGTCAGGGCAAGCACTTGTGACTAGGAATGACCATCCTACGTTAAGAATGATTTTTGTTAAAATCGTAATTACAGTTCTTGAGACATATATCCGATTTCAAAAAAGTAAAAAGCACAAGCTCCAAATCCGAAGTGTGAACCCAATCCGTTTTGGCCGTACAACTCAGGATTTGTTATTGAATCCTTTTCCTATGTAAGATGAAAAATAGATACTTAAATAAAACCACTGATCTCTGATTTGTATATCTGTTCG
This sequence comes from Cheilosia vernalis, assembly GCA_949126925.1. Classification (NCBI taxonomy): domain Eukaryota; kingdom Metazoa; phylum Arthropoda; class Insecta; order Diptera; family Syrphidae; genus Cheilosia; species Cheilosia vernalis. The sequence continues at coordinate 27,155,959 of OX421360.1, read as the reverse complement.
GAGTTGAATCTGGAACATATCGGTTAGTAATTCACCACTGCGTTCATCATCTTCCATAATAATTGTTCAAAACCTTTCATAAATCCTCTTTATATTTGTGCTCAAAGTGTGCGTAAAAACTTTCAACTCCACGAAATGTGTTATCATCCAATTAAAATTCCAAATTCTTAACACACGAGGATAGGAACATACGCATGCACCATACTTGTATATACCGTATACACAAATTAAAGCTACGTATCTCATGTAGGATAGGGAGTAGGTGTAAACTCGAATCAAGTAAACATTCTACCCGTCTCATCGTATGCGATATACCCCAGACTGTTCATTCCGGATTGAATCTTGTAGTCATCATCTTCACATGAGTTTGCCAATTTTTAAATGCAAATTTCGTTTTAAGCTAAGTACCATTTATCACTTCCTGTGGCCTTGTATGCTGTACATGCATGTATGCCAAAGCCACACAGGCAATAAACGACAGCAGGTATAGATTGCTAACTCAGTCTCTGAGCATAAATTACCAAACGATTTTGCGTCATTAGCGACCCGCACCCTCTCACTATATTCGCAAAAGTTTTTGCGGGTACTCATGAAATAGAGAATTTATACAAAGTCATTTGTATTATGTCACATTATGGCATAAAAAGCGATCGCTTGAGTCGGGCATTCAAGGAGAGTAGCTTCAGAACCACGGAAAGATGAAATTACAACAATAGCGGTCTTATTGGGGTCTTGGGCTATGCGAATATATGAATGAAGGCGATGATGCGTACGTGCGAAACATTACATATTGCTTGACATAGTATGTAGGAGTGAACCACAGAATCCGTCCTCAAGTGCGCATTAGTGTTGCCTACGGCTTAAAGATGAGAGTATTCTCAGGGGAAGAATAATTATGGGGATGGTAAAAGTTGTTGAACATGCTCCTGCTCGAAGATGGTACGATACGATAATCAAAACAAACCCACCAGAAAACGAGGATGATAACAGTGATGATGACAACTCACGGTACTAAAGTTATGGTGGATGGTTTTGTATAGGTACATATACATACCTACGCTGCGACTTAAAGACAGAGACGGTTTGTCGGAATATTTAAAACAAGATGAAAATCTTAAGAATGCTGTAAAGTATATGCGTTGCTGGTAATTGTATGCTCTTTCTATATGAAAGGAAGGTGGAAAATGTCCTTCAGAACAAACTGCGATACAAATTTTTTCGTGAGACTTCGTTATCTATGTTTATTTTCGGAACTCTCACAAAAGATTGGGTATTGAAAAAACTTGTTTTCAATATCTATGTTTGTTAAGGCTTGGATTTAATAATTTTGGTTAGGTCGCTCAATATAAATATATGAATCACTATAAGCTTTTTGTTTCTATTAACTACACAATATAGCTACCAACTCTCATTGGGAATATGGATTTACAAAAGAACATAATATATGGAAAACTTCACATTTCATAAGCTACTTTCTAATAAGTAAGTCTTTTCATAGATTTATCGAAAGTATTTAAGCGGAAATGCGATATCATTTGAGCGATATTAAAAAAGGAAGAAAGGCGTAACCCACCCACTGGGCATCTGGTACGGAATCATTAACTAATATTGAAAGCTACGAAAGATTTAGTTACGGCATGGAAATGCCATATTGCTCTTTTTCAGACGTGTTTTAGTCAAACTTTCCGCATGAATAGGAATGTAGGGCACCTTGAACTCGCAGTGTATATCAATTATTTTGTGTTTAATAACTGAGTTATGTTTATCGCTGTAGTGGAAAATCAAATAACAACTTTCTTTTAGTTCTTATCAATTGCAAAACAATTATAGCAAAGTTGTTGACTAAATTTGCTTAATTAAATAATATGAATGCCTATTGTCATGTTGTTTCAAGTGAAATTTACAGCCCTTATAGTTACTTGCTCTCCTCCCCAATACCTTCACTATCACCTCTAATTTCCCTTCAGCAAAGAAATTTGAAACATGAATGTCATAAAAACCTTTGGTCGACGAGAAAAAAAAAACAAGGACACGTGGATATTTCATAACCAATGGCCTCGAGAACCAGCAAATGCGACACATTTTTTCGTAGATGTGCACTATTTTCTGTATAGGAATATTTTGGGCCAACGAAACCGTTACAAGCAGAGTGTGCGAAATGCCAATTCAGAATACGAACTACCTATAGGTATTATGATACCATCCCACTACGTACGTGTTCAGTGCAACAAAGTTAAGGGATATAATTTATACGATTCTGCGTGTGTGTGATTTCATTTTTATTTTGGTTCTCGTACATAGCGCACAATTCGTGCTCCTGGTTCATATTTATGTTGGTGCAAATATATTTGATCGTAGGACTACACAATCCGCGGTCATGTTTTGATATAGGTATGTCCAATAATTGTACGTACATGGATACATGACCTGGAAAACAGCTTTTTCGACTTAATGCGTTATATTCGCAGGTAGTATTCGTCCAGTCAAAGTCCAAGCTTATGTACTTATATCATAATGCTTTCAGTCACGTTTTTTGTTTTTAAAGTGCAAAGGCATGGTGTATGGCCATTTTTTCAACACGGTTTTAGCATACATTGCCTGATTTTTTGTTTCATCTTAAAGAGCTTCTGTTTAGTTTGGGCGTATCTTTAGCTCTGCATGTTTCATTATAAACCTTACAAGAATCTAGGCGTTTTATGGATGTACCATGTACGTTAATATCCATCGAAAATGACTTTAACAATGGTCTGGAAATACCGGTGGGAAGTGTTTTTTTTTTTCGCAAGTAGGTATTTGTGTTTGCTAAGATTTATAGATCTTTGCATCCTCACCCAAGACTGTGCATATAAGTGAGTGGGAGTTTATGTTATGCAGGAACGTGATATGATATGTTGTTATGCTTTGAGCTTAAACGTAAGTTTGGACGCCATGAATTCAATCCTGTGTGGTGTGTACTCGTATACATGCTAAGCAATTTATGGAGTAGATTGTTTTGAGCCTGAGCCTGGAGCGACATCCCTAAATTTCCGGTAAAATGGCGATGAATGGAATTGTGAAAAACATTTTTTTCTTGACGAATTTGAAATGAATGAGAAAGTTTTATGCAACACAGCTGTTACATGAATTTTAAAATTACTGACTCGCTTTACTAATTAAATGCAAACTTCCTTAAAGCACCCTTAGTCTTGATTTTTTTCTTAGCGTTGGACGTCTAAGTTATGGCTTTGGCACTAGGTATTCAACCAGATTCGGAGTAGTAAAGCTTTTACTCAATACATTTTTCCTCATAAAGAGCTAGACGTTGCAGACCTACATTTCACTGTTTTTCGTCGGTTGAAATGTAAAACTCACTTTGCTCACATTTCAGATCAATAATAACCTTTCATCACTAAGTACAGTAAGTTCATTAATCGATCCCAAATATGAGTACCTATACATATATATTTTCATTAACTGCGGTTTTTTATTTTTTAACTTCATGAGAACCTATTTCTAAAGAGCTCGAAATGTATTTAATCAATCTTTTTTTATTAAGCAAGAATTTATTATTAGAATAAGAATAAGTACATAAGTTATGTATCTGCCTTTCATCGAAATTTGGTATTGAAAAAAAAAAAAAAAAAACAGGGAGTGCGGCATTTACATAATGCGATGCAAAATCCAATTCAAAGTCCTATTTGTTGGTGAACTCTAATTTACACTTGCATAGCATTTCACCGAAGTGAAACAAATTTTACAAAAGTCAACTACTACTGTGAGCTACTGTGATTCAATTTTTTGTTTCACCAGAGGTGAACTTAGAGTTGTTATTTATGTGAACCAAATGAAGAACATTTTAATGATTTGACAGATAAAGGAGAAATTTGAAAAAGTAAAAACGTTGATAACATTTAACTGAAGTTGAATTAGAGCTGTGTAATTCTACTTTAATTGCAGAAAAAAATTATTCATTAACGTTTTTGGAAGATAATTCACGCTTAATCAAATGTGAAAAATTTAAATTCTCAATTCTCATTTTGCGAGGAATTAACTTTGGGTTTTTCGTTTATTTCAGAACTGTTCATATATTTGCGAAGATTTTTATGTTTAATTAGTAGACCAGTGGATATATATTGGGTACATATTTTAATACAAAAGTGATTGCAGAAACAATTATGAATATAGCAAAGACAAAAAAAGTTAGCGCTTTTTCTTTCAATATTTTTTTTTTCGTACAGAACACTTTGATAAGTCCTTTACACAACCGGCCCATCTGAATTATAATTTGTTTGCAATATACATCATTATTCATTTTATCGTTAATAATCTTGCTGTATCTTTTCCATTTTTTTAAAATTAATGTCATATGACTATACCCTGCCAGAGTGCTGCCAGATTTTCAGAGCAGTTTTGCTTAATTAATAGATTATCTACTCAATTGCAAAATTATTTTTATGAATAAACATTTTCGACATGAAGACACTGTTAATCTATTGAAAAGGAATCTAATGAATAGGTAAGTCTGTTTAGTTGTTAATATCTACTGGCGTTTGAACACCGCTCTAAGAATTTTCAGCATTAATTTTGACCTCGCGGGTACCAAAAGAAGTCAAAAAAAAGTGGCATTAATCCTAGAGAAAGATTATTACTCCGGATGAATTCGAAAGACGATTAACGTCTCTGGAAGTATTTCAGCAAGGTTTGCCGATGTGGCGATTGCCTCGCCAAATATGTTTTTCCTGAGACGAAGGAGGGTCGTTCACTCCAGGAGTAGGTGAAGAGAGGACATTCTCTAGACAAAGTCTGCATGTACAGGCCGATGCGGTGAAGGGGATTTTTTTTAATAGGCAATGACTACTGAATATTGCTGTTAGGATTCTCAGGTTATTTTTGTCCAGATTGATTATAGGAATTTAGATTTTCTGGACAGAATTGGGGAAAGAATTGTTTTTGTGCAGTTCAGATGTTTTTAAGCCAAACTTCATTGGATTCGAAGCGAGCCAGTCTCACTGCGTTGTTTTAAAGTTATTTTCTGACACAACAGAAGGGCTTAGGTCCTATGGGGGGATTACCATCAAAGCCGCAGTGGGCTGAACTTTGGTGCTTAGTTTAAAACATTTAAGAATATTGAACACTAAATGAGTGAATACAATATTTGAAATATCGGCAAGGCTTACGAACAAAATGTAGGTATTACATGTCAAGAGAAATTATACAAATTAATTTAACTGGTATAAGAGGTTTCTTGCATTCAAAAAAATATACAAAATGTTGGCGTGCAATTGCAGCGTTTAAAAGGCACTAAAATATTATTTTTAAGCACTTAAAAACGCTCAAGTACCAAATTAGCTTCGTCAGCACTGACATAAAATTTTGGGCGCTGAAATGAATGCTAAAAAAGTCCTTTCATAATGCCTGCCACATTTTAGGCATTCAGAAAAATTCATATGCATGCACGAAACGAAAGGGCGACTTGGAGTTAAAAGGTAGACATTTTACCTACACGTTATAGGCCTATATTTGACAGCTTTGATAGAAGTTATTTTTGAACATGAATGCGCATCTAGTTTTTTTGTCTTACAGGGATCTTAACCCAGCCTAAAATTGCCTTTTATTTTGTCTATTAAATACAAGTAGAAGGATAGATAAATTTTCGAATTCTGAGCAGGTTTATTCCATGCCAAAATTTCCTAAAAGAGCACAATTCTTCAATATTTAGTTATTTGTTAATTGTAAGTAATTCTTAAGTATAGTTTGGATCTTCGATTTTAACAAAGGTACCTTCTCAAAATTGCTTAAAGATTTAAAGTTTTAAAAGGTTAATTTCAGGTTTATGACCACGTACACAATACAATTTTTCGTCAATCGTGCACTATGTACTTTAATCATACGTCACTAAAAACTGTATACATGCTTGAGTTAGGGTAGGTTTATGGGTGAATATGGATACAGAGCAAGCCCTGCAGCACTCCACTTAGGTCCATGTGGACCCCTTGTTGGCGATGGTATTGTTCCTTCTCGGTAACTCGACCTTGTTCAGCCATACAGATGGGTTTAGGAGTCTGTAAAGATTAGATAAAGCGAATTCCAAAAGTTCCTATATACCGTGAAAGAAGTACATATATTCCAAGTTCTTTGTTCCTCAAGTGACAGTCACCTGGCCATTGACAGAGGAAGTGAGAAGCGATTACGTTTGGGTTTTAATAAACAAAAATCACTTCAAGCAATTCAACAAAACTCAGAAGCGTGTCAACTATTAACCCTCAATGCCCGCTATTATAAATTCATCTTTAAACTTGTAATGCAAAAGGTGTGAAACCGTTTATTTTTTAAAGGTGAAAGAGGACCGAAACTACGGGCGTTGCTGTGCGAGGAAAAATTAACCCAATTACGCATTCAATTAACTTGTAAGCATTACATCCACTGACAGCCATAATTTAAAGGATACACACATATTCTCTGTTGTTGTGTACTCGCTGGGATGTTAATATATCAGTTAGCCTTTCTGTTCAAATTTTGTCAGTTTGATACTTAATGCGTACCACATTCAACACTTTGCCATCGCTTTAGTGTTTGGTGAAGTATTTCTCCTCTTTCCTTGGTCGGGTGTAAAAGTAGGTATATCTACATAATTTATCTGCAGACACGATGCAAAACTGCGGTAGGTATAATTGCGCTTGGCGCGGAAACATCAACGTTAACAAAAATATAAGCATATCCTTACAGAGGCAATCACCTCAGTATTTATTATTTATACACTGCCAGGAAAGCCAATGATAATCAATTATACTCTGAGAGTGTGTAGATGGCTGATGGAAAGACTTAGTATTGCCCGCTTTACACAGAAAAGCCTGTTTCTTTATACCATAGTCCATAGAAGAGTATTGGCCATTTTAGACATCACATATTTTACAAACTCGGTTTTTATAGATTAACCACAATTTTCATAACGACATTGCGCCGTGCTAATAACAAATGTAGTGTCATTGGCGCAAAATTATAGTCGGATAAAGCACACTGTTCATTCCATTCTTGGCATTTTGAATTTTTTTTCTCTTTTGCTGTCATTTCATTAAAATTAATCCTCAAAATGATTTTCGAGATGTTCAAAAACATTAATATCGTTCGAACATTTCTTTAAAAATCATTAAAAAAAATTATAAATCTCAATTTTGCAAGAGAAATGACAGATGGGAGAGGATTGAGATGGTATATTTATTGATAAAACGTACTTTTGGTGGTTTTAAATTTAAATACCAGGTTATAATGATAAAGTGAATTTTATGTTGACTATAATTAGAAAAATGCTAGTAGTGACATTGCCACGCACTAAAATAATTTTAAAGTAGGCTTTATCCGACTATAATTTAGCGCAATTATTATTATTCTTTAAGTAGAAACCTGTTGGTAAGGTTTTAAGAAGAACAAAATGTCAAGTGCCTTACACTAGTGGAAGGTATGTCATAATATAACTAAGTCGTTTAACTTGGTATTGTAGAGATTTTAATCACTTTTTCTTCCATATATTTGTTTTTGTTTTTGTCTAGTGCGAAACTTACAAGTTACAAGTATATCTACTCGAATGTTCCATTTGGATAATACTTTTCAATATTTGACACTTTTTATTTACATAGGAGATCAAAATTCACTTAATATTGAATACAATTACGTCTAATAAGGCAGACAAGGAGAATGTCTTAAAGAAAAGTACAAAGTAGGTAAGTCCTTAACAAAAAAAAAAAAAAAAAAAATACTGACAGTCTAAGATTTTGATTCAGCAGCACTAAGTGGTTTTGAGTAACGAAACGCAAAAGACCATTTTTACAACACATAATTATGTTTCGATGAGGGCGGACTCGCTCTATTAAACAATCCATAAAAATATTACTTTGAGATTCTTTAAGAAATTCCAGAATTTGTGAATTTTTTTGAATTTTATTAGCTATAATCGATAACTACTTTGTCCCACGTATCTTTCGGTGTTTAATTTTCTATGGAAGCAGAAGCACACGTCAAGTTTGTATTTATTGTTTACCTATAGATACAAAAATAATCCTTTACAAAATGTACCAATATAATATGTATATGTGGATAATTCTTATAGCACTTCGCTCTGTTTGGTAGATTCTGTTTGTTAACTAACACCCTAGAAAATATTATATTGAGGGAAATTGACACCTTAGGGATTTATAGTCCTTGAGGTGATGACTGAAGTGTCAGCTTAATTCAAATGAGGAAACTTTTTCGCCTGAAATGTGGCAGAATGGGTATAAAACACCGAATCCAGTGGTCCGATAGAAGCAAAACACACACGCAAACCCCTGAGGATAGTTAATTTCCATTTATTTGAAATATGAACGATGAATGAGAACGTTCCACTTAATTAATATCGCCTGGGGTTGGCATCAGTTTTTTTTTTTTTTTGTCGTTTTGTTGATTTTTTTGGCGATCCAGATTCATTTGCCCTGAAAGTAAATTTAATAATGTACGTTGCGGCAAGCGGGCAATCAACGCGAGGTGGACTTGCTAGAGTACGCAACTTTCCTGTTTCTCATTAAGGTTTATTTAAGTGAGAAATATTTTCTGAAAAATATATACGAGCTGAATTGCCAGAGCTCTGCATCTCTTTAAATCGATGAAAAACTACATGGAATTTCCAGCAGACTGGAAATGTAATGAAGGTCGTTCTGCTATACCAAATCAATGGCAATGTGACTATCAAGGACTTCATAACGCCATACAATACTTACAATCTACAAAACCCTTATCGAATGTCAATTAAGCGAAGAAGAACGAGCACCATATCCAAATACAACATAGACGGACCGATACAAAATGTATACCTACCATGGTCTTCCCTGCATAGTTGAGCATTTCAACATAGCAATTTCTTCCAAACGGAAGTCTTTGCATTGATAAGAATAGCCCTGGAACTGGAAGGTGTTACATTCTTTATCGACAGCCAGGCAGCTCTATAAGCCTTAACTGCTCCAGAAATAAAATTGAAGCTTGTCTTCTCTTGGGAAGACCACCGGCCTCTGGACCACATAACAAGTTATTATTCTCCTTGGGCCCTGGGCATGAAGAAATTTCAGCAAACAAGCTTTGGAAAATGTTTTGGGACAAGCTACTATTTCTTTGAATGTATATATCGGCCTGCATACTTAATCTGGAAGCGGAAAATTCCATTGGGGCCCTTGCTCGTAGCCCCAATAAGACTTATCTCCCTCAAGACAAGGAAACTCACGATTGAAAAGAACAACACACTCGGGAACTAGAAAAGGTGTACGCAGAACTGGGTCAGAACGGTTATGTGTTCGAAAATATTCTGCATCAGGATGGAAATTGTTGTAGGGATGAAGAGCATTAAAGTTCCAAATTAAAGCAAATAGACGAATACCAAAATCAAATGACTAAATGACCTGTGTTTGTGTCAATTTCACATTGAACAGGATAATCGATCAGTTCAAAAACTAAGTAAATTATGTTACTCCAACCTAACAAAAAATGTCGCTACTCTTTTCAGGTCAATGCCCATTACCCAAGGATTTGCGTAGCACTACTGAATTGCAAGTAAAAATCCTTTGAGTGATTGGCTAATTCATTCAAGGAATCCATTCAAATGTACACATACTCGTATATATTACATTAAGTCACTCAAATATAAAAAAGGCTCTTCTCTAGATGTATGTCTGTAAGTGCCACCATTTGATTTAAACATGGATAAAGTAAGAATATACATACATACGAGTATGTCAGCATATTTGATTGATTGAACACCCGCCGGATGACATCTTCTCGTTATTATTGCTTGCTTTCTTTACAGCTTTCAATTCCACACGCTGCTTTGGAATGCTGTTACACTGGTACGCTCTGTACAATACATTCAATTCATTCAAGGAATAGGTACAGTGCGAGTTCTTGGCAGTTAACAACCATAATAGAAGAAAGTTTTGAGCTTTCGCTTTTTGATTTAAGAAAATGTAATAAAAGAATAAGAACTAGAAAATATAGTCCTTCCTGGTGTGAGAAAACGAACTTGAAGTGGATTCACTTTTTTTTAACTTTATCTTTCAAGTGTAAGAAGAAGTGAATAGCAATTGGCGCGAAGGGCTGTATGAATAAGGGGAGAAATAAATGGGTATTGGTGGAAGGGGATGAATGACGATGCGGCATTCACAGTGATAAAGTAAGAATTTTTAAATGACATTATAAACACACAAAGGGAAGCACTTTACGCGGAGCGTACCAAATTAACGTTATTGCAAAATGGCGTGAAAAGTCCTCGAGGGCCCTCCTTTGCCCAAGATATCTTTTTCTTTTCGCATTAATTTGTCTCACTCTCTACAGTTTTCTTTTTACTTTATTTTCGCAATATGGATGAAGGTACGTTTCAAGAAAAAGTTTTTTTACTGGACTAGCTAGGCGCTCCGTTTGTATGAAATATCCACAAAGCTACCCTATTGATGGATGCTGAGTAGAAAATTTATGTAGACATGAATAAGTTTGTGGAAAACTAAGTCACCGAAAGGGAATGTCTTGTTAAATTACTATTAGAGAGATTCGGTATAAGAATGAACGATTTATTATTTCTTATGCAGAGAAACATGTTGCATACTTTTTTTTTATAGAACGGAGGAGGTATAACAACGGCTTACGGAAATAACCCCACAAAGTGAAAATTAAATAACCACCCACAATTGGGTACTATGTAATTTTATTGTGAAATTATTTCCAAAATCGAAGATGAAATAAGTCCCCGGAAAGTAATGAAATAATCATTTAAACATATTTTGTTATATTTAAATAAAACTAATTAATATTATGAAATTTAAACAAAAAAATAAAAGTAAAAAACAGTAAGTCCAAGCATAGGGTTGCGGGGGTGCAGCATATTGCATAATACAATGGCAGAAATTCGCGTGCGCCCAATTTAAAGTAGAAAATAAGTCCCAAAAAACCCATGAAATTAATCCCCACTTCAATAAAAATTTTGGGGGGTTATTTTATTTTCGGTTTGGGTGGTTATTTCGTTAGGGGGTTAGTTTCCTATTCTTTTGTCTGTGAACTGAATTGACCAGATGCAAAGTATTGAGCCGCAAAGAGTTTTTTTTTATCCTATAAAAACCTACCTATTATAAATTTAATCTATTAAAATATGGCCCAGGGACATACATAATTCCACGAGATGTATTTCCAATATGGACTCATGTCTCACTGAAGTGAGGCATAAGTTCAAAATCTTGTTACGGACTTGTGTCCTCTCCTACCTAAGTGGGACATAAGGCAATTCAAACAAATTAGAATTATGTCCATTCTATCATGCTTTAATTTTAAAGACATGCTGCACCTTTTCCTTAAGTTAATTCAAATCAAAAGCAGATATGCCATGTCAGACTCTCAAGCATCCAGCTGTAGTTTGGCTGATGGTTCATTTAAGCTTGGACTATTTTTTGAATATAAGACTTGAGCTATTTTTTCGTACTGAATCTTTTATTTGCTCCAATTCTCTGAAGCTTAAACAAAAAGTTGTTTGAGAAAATACTTTTAGCTTCAGAGAATTTGAGAAAATACAAATCAAAAATTCCGACGAATATATGGGTATGGAGAACTTTAACAGTGATGATCTGAAGGTCCCCTTGGCCACAAAACAAATCCCAGTAGCTCATTCAGGGAGGTAGTCAATAGCAGTGAATTGTGCACTGTTATCATTACAACACATTTAAAGGGCTAATCTCAAAATTAAAACTCCAATGCGAACATAATAGTTATACATCCTTACTATAATAAAACTGTAACTTTTTTCCGGTTGTAAGGCGTTTGTTCGGAATAGATTAAAAAAGTATACTACACGAAATTGATTGATTTTGATAAAAAAAAACGCCTTATTTCAAGCTCGCATGTTAATAACAATCGCTTGTTAAATCTTGTTTGTGGCTTTATAGAACAGAAAGTGAGGAAATTTATAATTTCCCAATTGTTAGCGTTTGTTTTTACCTACACAAATGTACACAGATAGTCATGAATTATTTTGTACACCCGATCAGAAGATTTGTGTAAACTCTTAAAGGCGAATAAAATTCCGCTACCTACTTTTTTAAGGTTCCGTACCCAAAGGGAGAAAACGTAACCTTATTAGTTTCGCTCGGATGTCTCTCCGTCTGTCTGTCCGAACCCACTAAGCCTATTTTGTTACCAGGTCTATCTCAAGAACCGATTGACATAGGAGGCTAAAAATTACACACAACATCCGGTATAACCTCTAGTTAAACGACAAATACCAATGGAAGGAATACATCTATTGGTTTTCGATTAATTAGTAATCTGGTGAAAAAAATATTTTCATTCGCCCAAAAAACGGTTTATTTCTTGATTCACAAAAAAATACATCAATTCCTTTTATGTAGATCAAGGTCTTATCTATAGCTAAATGTGCTGAATACTGTTTTGCCGAAAAGTTAATAGTTTACAAGATATTTTCAAAAAAGATAATTTTACCATGTAAAATACGTTGCTCTCATAAGTTTTAATCTCTACTACGCAGTTGTGCACAATTGACCCCATCAAGGACAGAAGAGAGTCACTGGTGGTATACCACCAGGGTTCCCACTTGCTAATTTCGTTGGGGAGAATAATACACTTTTTTGGGGAGTACAGCACAAAATAAAAGTAATATATTTTTAGTCAATAGTTTTTAATTGGGACAGGTCGCATACAGAATGGAAAATTGGCGTGGGTTGGGTACTAGGTAATAATTAGAAAATGAAAATGTGCGAGTAATTTTTGAGAGTAAAAATATTAAGTAATTAAATTAAACTAAATTGTGATGAATTCATGAAGAGGGGAAAGATTGAATAATTTTATAGATTTCAAATAATATCTGATGTGTTAGACTTTAGCCAAATACGGAACCTTCGGTGCGCGAGTGACACTCGCACTTGGCCGGTTTTTTAAGTTTATCTCTACCAATTCGAAATTTTGTTCGAATACAATAAGTTTCTCTTACTACATAGCATAGGTATGAGTAGGATTTGTTATATTGGTGTAGTAAATGGAAAGAGTATTTTTGCTATCTGGAGCAGCGTTGCCAGGCGGTTGAAATATTTCCCCCCAGACAAATCTGAAAAACCCCCAGATTTAGTTATTTTCAAGAAAAAAACCCCAATTTTTTTCGAATAATTTTTAAAAGCATTAAATTCAAATTCAATAAAACCATCTTTTTGTAATTTGTGTAGGGTATTGAAAAGGCACGAATTTCAAGAATCAATATGATTTTTTTTAATGTATATGTATGGAATGCGTTGGAATTGAATTGGCATAGATGATTTTACGGATTTACTCGAAAATACATTGATTTGGTTTGTTTGTGGTGCAGTGGCTTTATAGCTTTCAATGTTATTAGTGCAAAAAAAAAAAATATAATTGAACGCAGTAACAAAATAAAACCCCAAGATTTCCCGCTAAACAATTTCTCCCCCCAGATTTCCCCCCGTCGGTCATAAAAACAACCAAAGCTGGGGGAAAACCCCCAACTGGCAACGCTGATCTGGAGACACTTTAAAAGGAACGAGCGTAGATCTCTATGCAGTAGAGTCGGAATGTAAAAGAGCTATCATGTCACATTTTAACATAATTTAAATAATAATTTCTTGCAAGTCTGCAATTATTATTATCGAAGACCTTAAGAGTAAAACACACCAGGAATAAATTATTTAAACAAAAGCACACTTTAATCCAAAAAACCACCAACTTTTGCCGTAGGTATTTAATCTGTATAAAGGAAAAACAGAAGGCGTAATTGCATTGTATTTCATATTATTTCAACATTGCAGCGGCTGAAGTGAAAATCCGTGTAAAAATTATGCGTTTCGCAGTGTACCAACACAATAGTAAAAAAGAGGAAGCAATCGTACGAAATAACTTATAATAATATTTTTTCTGCCTTTCTACAGTAGGCGAACACGTCTGTTGTCTTAAAAAACGGATTTGAAAAACCTTCCACCCTTTGCATGAATAAATTTACACAGAGAATAATTTCGATGTTAATACCTACATACAGTTCTCGGGGGAAATCTACTTTTAAACTCAACTCAATTGAACGGAGTGACAAAGGTCTGTGGAAAATGAACCTTTTTTTATTTTATTGTTCACCCCGCTATGAAAAAAATCAATTTTCCCAAAATAGCGCCAAATATCTATCATTAAAACTTTAATTTCACACTTATTTAGCCTAAACCAACATTTCAACCCAAAATCTCATAATCCGACCTAATTGTTCGAATTAGGTATAATATCCTTTTAACACTACAGTTAAACACACTAAGGCCCATTTTATTCACTCGAAGTTGAACACAACTTGGGAAGTTTCCCATATAAAAATCCCCAAGTTGTGTTCAACTTCGAGTGAATAAAATGGGCCTAAAGATATCGGAACAATATTGTTGGTTATCCTTCCATTCTGTACTTAGAGTACATTTTGTTTGTTTTGCAGCATAGGTAGGTTTTAAGTAAACGAATGTAAACAGTGGGTTCATCTTGATTTATTTGATTAACCCCAAGCCAGTTGCTTTTTTCCAAAAGTGGTGCTGGAAAAAAACTGCAAGGAGAAACAACATTTTGTTTCAGACAAGTACTTTCATACCTATGTACATCAAGCAGGAAATTCTAGTAGGTATGTAGGTTCACAGAAATTTAAAAATGTTACCTATTTACTCGGAGGTCCTTTTATGTATTCATTTACCTTTCGCTTATGGGCAGAATATATCACCTTAAAAATGTCTACCACTGTAATGCCGTCCCCTGTCAGTAGTTTTTTTGTTTCATTCATAGCAATGAACCAGATTTGTTTTTCTATTTTCAAGAAAAAATATTATGAAACCAACTGCAGTAGAGATAAAAGGAAGTCCCTTTGCTCATACCTTCGGAGTAGGATTGCTCCTTTCATGAGTTTTATTTACTGCTGAGAAGAGGCTGATTTTTGTATGTAGTAGAAAGGTCTTGCGGTAACGACTTTTATATCTTGTCAAATTCGAGGAAGACGTTTTGAATGAACATGCTTGCCGACATTTTTCTTTAATAATGCGGCGGTAAAAGGCATACGATTTTAAGAAAAATAGAGAAAACATGCATATTAATTCGCAAATCTTTTGTATTAACCCTTACGGTACCTACTTCTTTTTTGTTGAAAGGTTAAAAAGATTTTTTTTCTTTTTGTTGTTACTGAGGCTCCTTAGAAACATGGGACATTGTTTTTGTTAAATATTAATTGAGCTCGTATCAATGGCAATAAGGTCAATGACAAAATTTGTATTATTTTCCAATTACGTACCTTACTTTTATTTATTACAAAAATTAAAAGTCTTCCAAATAATCCAAAATATTATTCCAAATTGAATTTTTTCTTATTTTCTTAAGAGCTAAATGAGGTAAAAAGTCAACAAAAACTCAATTTAAATTTTAAATTAGGATTTTTTTCAGAGATACCACAAAAAGCACCTCTAAGCAAATTTGATGTCGTTTGGAACGAAAGCAAATTTGTGCCAAATAAATTTTTTTAGTGCCTGTTATTTTAGCATGCAAATAAATTCGAAACTGATAATGTACTTGGCGATCGTCGATGTGAAATATAAATCCTATAAATAGTCTTCCGATGAAAAAAATTAAGTTCTTCAGCAGACCTTCTCGTTCACGAGAGCTAAAAGCAGAATAACATCAACCATATCAACTAGTATTTTTGGCTCGAGTAAGTAAAGTTAAGGCAGAAACTGGAGTTACAGCTAGCATCGTTGGTTCATCGCGTGATCCAGAAGGCCTGTCATGTTCGCCATGATAAAATGACGACGAAACTACTTCTTGATTTTGCAACAAGTCAGGTGGAACAATAGATGGTCGATTAGCTACTGTGTAAGAAAGGAACTTAATATAAATATTTTATAATACCAACTAGATATTTGACATTGCAGTGCAAAACAAGTCTTTAGCAATTGGGAGCAATGCACCAAATTCTAATAAAAATCATCCCCAGCTGATATTTTGTTGTGCATGTGAATATTCGAGTGGGAAAGCATTTAAAAGGGATCTGACTAGCATATGATCATCAAGACTGCACCGATCATGACTGCATGAACTACTGACAAGTTGATCTCTATTTGAACCGTGAAAACTAGAAATGTGTAAAGTGATGTAACTGGCTACAAAAAACAGCGCTATAGATCTGCACAAACCATTCCCTCCCGATAATACTTTGTAAACAAGCGGATAACTCTACTTTAACAAGTGGTTTAACCGTTAAACAAAAATTAAGAAATTATTTCAGATCCACCACATTCTGCTAAGTAACACTGATGATAATCCAGTATTTTTGGAAAACGTAAAATTTGTGAGTAAAAACTGCTTGTAAGTTTATCAAACATTTGGCTTGCTCCCACACGTAATAATTTGTTATATCATAGTTATGGTTATGTAAATAAACTATGTGGGTACAAATAATACATAAATACTTTCATTTTTATTTTAGAGTTCTACAATGAGGTGAAAGATGTATTTTTTCTTTTATGTAACCCTAATTACCTTTTTAACTATAGTAATTCGAGTACGTTAACAATTTCGAAATAACAATAACAACATAATATGAATCAAAGAGTTTCAATCTATATGTTGGAGTTATTGAATACCCTTCCAGATGTCATGAGAAATTACTTTTGCAATGGGAATCATCATACTTAACAGACAATCAATGTGGATTGCACATCATTTATCACTACTCTTAAGAGCCGCCAGGATGCTACTTTCCCAAAACTCTTTTGACGACAGCCAACAGCAAGTAAACGGCTTATAAGAAAAACATAAATTTATAACTAAGAGTACTACGATCTATCTGTAAGAATTCTGTAGCTATGGTTGTCAGCCTGTAACAGGTGCCAAAATAACGTAATAAATTATTTATTATGAACAAACATTTTTGACACAATAGATTAACGATATTTAATTGTTGCTAGTTTTTTTTTTTTTTTATTCGGCGGCCTCACAACCCGCGCGACTAGATGACCCGGAAAAGACAGCTTTCTTCTTATAGTCTCCATAACTTTCATTCACCCACAATAAATTATGACATTTTTCGTATCAGCTGCTGTATTTTATACGGAAGTTTATTGATGCCATACGCCCCCCTTTAGGGGGGACAGTCCCCCATTTTCATACAAAAATGCTGTTTGTCCCCCCTAACACAAACTACTGTCAAAATTCAATAAAAGAAAACATTCAACTGAAAATTTGTAAAATACTTTCTTTTAATATTTTTAACAAGATTCTTTGTGAATACATCCATTTGAAGTGCAAGAAAACTTTCAAAGCTATTTTTATTTCATATTTTTTGGACTCTGGTGATCAATAATATAAAAAAATATTTGTCCCCCTTTTTTAACACTTGTCCTCCCTAGAAAACTCACGTTGTCCCCCTTTTCGTATATTTTAATCTGGCATCCCTATACGGAAGAAACTTTTTTTTTTGTTTTCTAATCTTTATTGAAACAAATAGGCAACTCCTTCTATAACGTATTCAAATTTGACAGTCTCGAAATTCACTTTAATCCCTAAATCAATTTCTAAAGCAAATAACTCCATAGTAATGAGAGCGAGATCTTAATCGAACCTATCTCTACCCAGATACACACAGTTATATTAGATGTATGTAATCTGTTTTCACATTTAAAAATTCAACCCAGCTCGTATATGTCTAAACAAACCCCAAAAAGTTGTTTCCTCAAATAAAAGACGAGACATGGGGTATATATTTCTGTTCAAACTGTAGTAAAACTGAAACTTAATTTGTCCCGCATATCCTAAGTCCGGGACGAGCTTTGTAAAGAAAGCAAACCGATAAAGCCTTTCGACCTTCACAGCCGTAGCAATGATTCCACTTTAAATTGCCGTCAGAATTGGAGCATTTAGGGGATTTGGTTGAATAAAAAAAGAAAACAATACTTGTGCTTAGCGGCCACAACAAGTAGGGATATATTTTGATTATATTCGATTCAATTCAATTACAAATTCTAAATTGAATCACATAAAAGAAGATAAACCAATAAAATACCTAATGCAATGACATTTTTGAAAGTTATGTTATGTACTTAGATTGTCCGAAAAAAGAAACTTGTTTAGTACCTGTATAAATGAAGGGGGAAACAATAGTCTGGAAAAGGAATATCGCTGTTTGCATTCGAGTTGATTACTTCAAAAAAAGTACAACCAATTCTAGGTATACTTATACTATATATAATTAAATTGTGGTATCTATGTATATACTGTATTATAAAAACGTACTTACCAGGACGTAAACAGCAAATGGCATGACCACAACAGCTACTAGAAGGTCAGCTATCGCTAGCGATACAATAAAATAATTGGTCACCGTTTGTAGCGATCGTTCGCGACACACTGACATTATAACTAAAACGTTACCGAATAGTGTTAAAAACGGGAATAAAATCAGTATCAGCGCCCAATAATTGTGATCGACTAGAATTGAAAAAACAAATTTAATTATTATTATCAGTATTGCTGATTTTTATATAAATTAAAACATAAATAATGCTGTGTAAAATTTAAAACAACTGATATCTACCTAATGGATTGGATGAGATGAGATTTGATAAAGGATTTTCGAAGGGCTTTTCCGAATCTCTGATATTTGCTAAATTACTGGTAATTTTTAATAAATATAACGTCAAACACCTTGGGGTTACCAAGAAACATTTTCAGTTTCGACTTTAAATTTCATTAGGTACTTCACAATGGCATGATATTTTTCATACAAATTTTGCAATCGAGAGCTTCTGTTCAAACGTGAGACTGGAATTCGTTATCACGACGGTATCCTTAGTTGGTTTTAAGTGGATGATTTCCAGGGAAAAACACAATTAGCGCTTAAGCGGCGTTTTGAGGCCACAACTAACGGCACCTGTAGATAAAGAGTTAGAGGTACGTTATAGATGTTATTGAAGTTGATACCTCGGAAGTCCTAAGAGCGCTACTCAAAAACAAAATGCAACACTGTTCCCAACCAACCAAACCAACTGTTTTATTTATTGAAAATAAACCAATTAAGGAATCTAATTCGGAATACTAATATTATTTCAAGTGTGTTTGAACTAGGTAGGTACACAATCCCGTGAGGTGGACCTGAGCTAACTGTGCAGGGCGCACGGTTTCTAAACTTCAATAATCATAAATAAAACTGTCCTCAGGTCATCAAACTGTCAACTTAATTGACCATGACCGTTACCGATGTGGGGCAATCCAAAAGAATTCTATATGGCGGAACATAACGAGCTGATGACAAAATGCAAAAACAACATGGGGATGCAACAAAATCCGAAAATTAACCCGCTGACTTGAGCAACAACCACGGTCCTTTACACGGACAGGTAGTACCTATATATACAAAATTTTGTTTTATTATGGCAAACCTGGCCTATGAAAAATGAGATTTTTGTTTACCTGAGCAAATTGAAGCTAGGATGCGAATTTGAACCTTACGTTCTGTCAAACTTTTAAAAACAGTGGGACTGGGTCCCAGTAACAGAGCCATCAGCCTTGTTTAATTTGTGTACAGGACTCTGTTTGCCATTCGGTTAAAGCCTGAAAATCGAAAGTCCAGAACAAAGCGATTGTTAACGCGACAGATCCTGGATAGAAAACAAGCCGTGTTCTCACTCCTCACTTATACTTCCTGCGTCATTATCGGATTCAAGGGTGCATACGATTGCGATATTACAGAGACGTGAGTACTTGAACAGTTTATCTGAAACTTTCAAACTAACAAGTGTAAATACTGCGTCAACAAAGACTGGAGAAGCAATATCTAAGGTTCCCAAGTATGTATTTGTATACTCACATAAGAAGAACAATTCAGAATTGACATGCCAATTAATAGATTTTTCAAAAAAACCATACCTTAGAACCATAGACTTTAACGAATATGGGAACATGACCAGGGCGTCTCGGAATCCAGACTATATGGTGTATCTTCATCTTTTGAAGTTTCCTTAAAGCAGCATTTTTTTTTGCTGCAAAGCAAATCTTTGATTCCAACCCAAAAAAAAGTTTTCATTCTAAAAATCGTATGCATTCCCCAAATGTAAAATTTGCATTTTCCTTTACACAGAGAAATTAAATAAATAAATGGGGAAGTGCAGAAAAAATAGATTGCATAAAATGTATGATTATAAAAAAGAAACATAACTAGCAAATAGCTCTTACCTATCACCGAAATGTGCTAGGTGATAGTTTTAGCCTAAATATCCACAGCAGTAACAAAGATGAGTTCATCATTTCATACAAGACAAAGCGAAGGGGTTAACCCTAGTTCATAAGCAAAAAAAAAAAAAAAATGTTGACTTACCTTCTGCAAAATCCGTACATGTTCCATTACCCGTGCAATTAGTTCGATAATCAAACTCGGTGAAATTCATGCCACTTGTCATTGTTGTACCCGAAACCGTGCTGCCATTATAATTATAAAAATACTCTCCGAAATCTTCTAATAACAACATAAATGAACTACCGCTGTCATTTGCACCTATTTCACCGACTCCGCTGTCCGATCCACCAGTGACAGTGACAGCGCCACCGCTACCCCCGCCCGGATCACCATCGCTAGCTGTCCGATGAAAAGACGACGATGCGTTTTCATTACGACCTAATACCGACACCGAATCACCGATACCTGCTGCGATACCATTAGAACCAATGAAACCCGCTGCGTAATCCGCTTCACTGTCCACTACCACTGTTTCCGCGCTATCGATCAAAGCAATGTCCTCGCCATAGCTACCACCATCGCCGTTGTCGCCGATTTCAATATCCTGGCCATCTAGCGTCTGAATGTAACTGACGGCTGGGCTACTGATGCTGCTGCTATTTGTGCTGTTATTCTCAAATAATCCACCAAAGGTACTCGTCGATGACAACGTTGACAGCCATGATGACCATGAAGAGGATGTTGGGGTTAAATTTATTGTTGTTGTTGGGATGGTTTGGTTCCATAGGGCGAATTCATCATAAAGCTTGAAGTAGTCTTGAGTGGCTGTGGTGATGGTAGTAGAATTGGAAATCCCCACCGTTGTCGTATCGGTTGAGTTCCCGTCATCCACCTCCATCTCCTCGTTATACAGATTCAACACCATGCTTAAGTGGGAGATGTAGGTGTGAGAGAATGGAATGTACTCCTTTGTTCGATTTTCAATTACTCTGTGTTATTGACTCCATTGGATGAAACAAATACAAAAACAAAAATTTTAAATGCTGATTCCGTTCTTACTAAACTCAAGCTATCTACAGGAGTAGATGTGTGCAAGTAAAGGATGATTGTCGGTGGTAGCCTTCTGCCGCGCATAGGTTCGTGCGTTCATTTTACTGGATAGGTCCGAGGCCTAGACAGGATCACACAACAAAAGCTACTGGTGGTGGTTTCCTCCAAAGTCTGCCTGTGGCCATGCTATAGCACGTCCTAAAGTGTTTTTCTAAAAATTAGTGCTTTTTGTTGGACTGTGGTCGTGTGTATGTCATTTAAACGAAGTCGAGACTCAGCTTATTATTATTCTTAGTCGTTCTGTCTTTCTGGATTTCTATTCTGCCTCTGTGTGCCTTAAATTAAAATCAG
Organism: Cheilosia vernalis; assembly: GCA_949126925.1. Taxonomy (NCBI): domain Eukaryota; kingdom Metazoa; phylum Arthropoda; class Insecta; order Diptera; family Syrphidae; genus Cheilosia; species Cheilosia vernalis. The sequence goes on along the minus strand of OX421360.1, from coordinate 27,134,319 downwards.
CAGCGCAATTTACTGTGAGAGTTGCGATATTATTATCTTCAGCAGAGGGATTTGCATCTCTCCGTGCATTGTGCCGCCATGCGATAACCTATTGAAGCGGAACTTTCCAACTCCGTCTGTTCGTCCACAAACACTGTCTGTTGCTGAAACGAAAAAGAACACAGGAAACAAATGAATTGAAATTAAAATTAGTTTCTCTATTGAGGCAGGGACTACAGAGAAAGGAAATAAAAGAAGTCCTTGCACAATAATAAATTAAAGCAGTTGCACAAAAGCACCAAGCACAAGAAGCTTGTGGCTTCGACATTTCGCAGAAACGATCCCACTGTTCCGGAGGAACAGAATAGGGCATGAGGTAGAATTTTCTAAATTAATTGTTTCCAATCCTTGTTGGGTAATTGAGAGAAGGAAATCGTTGTTGGAGGGTTGCAAAATGCTGAACATCTTAAAATAGGAACAGTTGGATGTGTTGGTGATGTTTTGCAGTTTAATTTCATATGACATGGACGACATAAGATTTGTTGAGAAGTAAAATTACCAAGTTATAGTTTGCAGAAAATATAAATTAATTTTGCAGAATCATGCTCGCTTTGATTTGAGACGAGAAAGATAGCTGCTCCTAGTTGTAATAATAAAAATAAAGCCTTTTATATCCTAATTGATATTCACAATTTCAAAGGGAAACGGTGAAGCTAGCAGACAAATAGTTTAGAAAGTAAAGCAGACACTATTGAATGAATGAGGTGAAGAATAAATATAACTTGTCTCTGATAAGGCTTTTCAAAACGTTTTTTTTTTTTGTAATTGAAGGCAAAGGGTCGTCATCGACTTATAATTACATACAGTTGATGCTTGATGCTATGGGAACAGGGAGTCGAATGCCGATGTCAGAGACAATAAAAATGTATGTTGCTAGCTACTCATTCCATTTACATTAGAAATGTCATTCTAAGAACTGAGTTTATCCAATGCTTTGTTTTTACCCGACTGGACACAGGGAGGGTTATGTGCTTTGCGCGTATTCTACTACGCACATAGTGGAGGTACAGTGAGGTGTCATTAGATTCGTATTCTTCGTCTTCAACAAAATAAATTAATTAAAAAAAAAAAAAAATAAGAAACCCAGCTGACTGTAGGTAGGGGGATAAGAGACTATCTAGAATCCGATTGTCAATTAGTTAGGTATAGTGTCTTGTTCACATTTTTTAGTTTTTTTTTTTTTTTACAGTCAGTCGGGGTTTTTTTTGTTTTTTAATTACGTCTTTTATTATTCAATGCATTCCGCAGCATTTAAGCAAAATAAAACGATTTTTACATTTATACATTATATCACCATAAATCCAGTGTTTAGTATCTGGGAGTGCACCTAGGTCATAACCATAAGCTTAACTGAAAACTGAACATAGAACAACAGGTAAAGAAAGCAAGTATAGAATATGCAAGTAGTGCAGAATAAGTATGCCTAAGATTAAACATTTCGTGAAAGGTGAAGCCAGTAACCAACAACCAAGACCTCGAAATTTCTTTTGAATGTCGACCTCTGATAAAGATCTGACTGTTTAATGTGGTTAACCAATAGCTAGTAATAACCCAACAAGCCAAATAGGAATATTTTTTTTTTTATTGTGGAAAAGTTGTTCCTTTCAATGTTATACAAATATATCTTAGCGTATATATAGAAAAATTGAGCTCGCATCGATCGACAAAGTTCAGTTTTGGTTTCGTTGTCGCCTTTACCATATTGGATTATACTACCATAAATAGTTCCGACCTGCCTATTAATTGCATTCCAGTTCCATAATCCTATCGTTCGACATTACGATGATGCACGTCAACTTTGCCTAAAATCAAAGTCAAAGATTTTGTGAATGAAGGTTTGGTTGCTATATCAACGGTTATAAATCCTGCCGTTAAATTAATATAATTTTTGGGTTTGCCAGTCAACGCAGAGAAAATATTAAAATATGATATTTTGCATATATTCAAAATAAACATCTTATAAAAGATTTATTCATTTTAAATAATGTCATCTATTACAAAATATAGATGGTAATGGGTGGCAATACAAAAGTATTTAAATTAAACCACCATTTTTATTAAAAAATCAGACAATCTTTAATTTTTTATTCGAATCTAACAACCTCCAGATTAAAATATAACATTGTTTCCTCAAATTCAATACTTCCTTTGCTTTTTATAAGCCCATGGAACATTAAAATGTTATATAGTCTTATTATATTTCAAAACTTGTCTAGATTTGATCTAAGTAGATATCAATGGGATATATAAAATAACACCAAAAAATATTTTTTTTTTAATATTTTATCTACTATATAAAAATAAGTCGGGTTTTCCTTCCTGACGATATAACTCCAGAACGGCTCAACCGATTTCAATGATTTTTGTTTTGTTTTGTTCGTCTTAAATCAGGGATGGTTTATGAAAAAAGAAAAGTCGGAAAATTCTCAACAGTTGGCGTTGTAGGCACATATTTCGTTTTTCATGGGGAAATCCACTTGGAAAAAATATAACCTGGATAGAAATCGAGTAGTTTCAAATACAAAAAAAATATTTTAAATTTGAAAAGCAATTGTTGTTGTCAATTATTTTAATTATTTTCCAAGCAAATTGTTGTTGTCAAACATTTTGAAATTTCTTTTTTTTTTAAATATAGGTACTTAATAACTTTGTTTATGTTTACTATGTAAGTAACTTTTTGAAATGAAGTAGATACTTTGATTTGTTTGTATCTATCATTTTTGTTTGGGAAGTACCTATTTTCAATAAGTATCCTTGCATTTGAATATGTGGGTAAGTTCAAATGGAGGGGTGATTGAGATGACGATGATGACAATGATGACAGGCAACAGGAGTTGCTGAGCGTTTTGAGTATTCACGAAGGGGTTGTTACGAAAAATGAATGAGTAACAATCATGTTAATATGCTCATTCGTGAGTAGGGTTATGGGGAGGGCAGCTCAAAGCTACCATAACACCTTCGGTACCGGTTTTGAGAGTAAACGAAGAAGGCTTACCAACCAAGTTGATAGGTGTGGTTAGTTTTCTTCTAGGCTGTTAAAGTTACAAATATTTCTTTTAGAGTTAGTGTTTATTGATAGCGAATAAAGTGCGCAGTTGGGCATGATATCACCTAATCGTCCAATACACGATGCATTCAACCACGAATTGCAAAGAGAACAACAAAACAACACGATACTGAAGCATTAGCCGAAGCAGTTCGTAAAAATGTTCTGCAATTGAATCGACAACAAATGATTGCGTATGACTCTTTGATGGAAGCTGTGAACAAAAGAACTTTATTTATTTATTTACTTTCTGGGTGCTCCCGGAGGTACTGCCAAAACGTTCTTAATTTCATTGCTTTTGGCACGGATTTGATCGCAGCATGAGTTGCCCTGGCATTGGCTTCATCTGGAATAACAGCACCTTTGTTAGAAGGCTATACCGAACTGCACATTCAGCATTGATATTGCCACTGAACATGCAAATCAACCCGACACCATGTTGAAAAATCGAAAAAAAAAATGCGAAGATTTTACAATGATGCAAATTGATCGATTGGGTCGAATGCACGATGGCCCACAAAAGGTCAATGGTCGGGGTTTTTTTTTTATCGGGCATCTTTGCATTGAATGTTAATATCATCTATTTTACAGGAAAATAAAAGGCATTGCATTTAATTTGAATTACTAACAAAATTTATTTAATCACCAAACTAAATTTAAATCCAAAAAAAAGCTTCAAATAGATAAAAATTATAGGTGGTACGAAGTTCACCAGGTCAGCCAACACCAGATGAACCGAATCAATTTCTGCAAATATATTTCATTTCGTCGATGGTGGAAGAGCTGCAAGCATTTTTTCATTTAGAAAATCATTGTTTTTCACATGGGCAGCTATACGTTGCGTGTTCACGAGTTGGGAAACCATTCGCTTTGTTTGTGTTAACGTCAGACCAAAAAACAAAAAATGTGGTTTACCAAAGAGCACTTCAATGAAACGGATAATTTGCGGATACGTATAACGCATCGATTCAGTATTTACTTTGGATTCACTTTCATTTTTGACTTAGAGAAGTTCAACTAAATTACACTTCATTTTTGTAATCGAAATGAATTCATTACTGCTGCGAAATAAAGTAAAGTTTTTCCTTTTCAAATATAAAAAAAATAACTTTTCTTCATCTTTTAATCCTCAAACGAAATGTTACAAAAAACGAAGCCATCTGGTGGCGAAACGGAGTTCGTCGGGTTTGCTAGTTATTTTTAAATATTACACTTCATATAGAAAATAGTGAATCGTAGGCAAAATCATCACGAGTTCCAAAGAGTTCATGCAGCTCACAAATCGCAAAACTATACACGCAGGGTTAGGGCCGAAATTACAATGGAAAAAGGCTTTAAAGCCAGAGTTCCAAATCCATTGCAAATTAGAAAAAAAAAAGAATATTTCTTAACTAACATCAGCATTCAATGAAATTGAGCTAAGGTTTTGTATTCAAGAGAACCATTTCATCTTATGTTTTCTTCTACGCAATCATTCTCCACATGTGGTGCATATTGAATGTTTTGCACTGCTTGTCGAAGCATTCGAATTTCTTCCATTTCAATGCAATTTTCCAATGAAAAAACTGTCAAACAAAAAATGTTTTTTTCCTCTCCGTCACTTCAAGGATCGCACTAGGGTATTACACATTCTTTAGAAAAAGTTTCATTTGATAAATCGAAAAAGTATTCCACCACTAACTTTTGCTACCCTGGTCTGGTGCTATACTTTTATTTTATGGTGGCTACTAGGTGACTTACGGCTGTGTTCCTTAAACCCTTGATAATCTGATGTTTGAAGGTAGCAGACTTATTTCAAACTCTATTGTAGGTATTATTTGTTCAATATGACACAAGAAAATATAAATCAAGTGGGCGAATAGTCTACACATGCACTTGATATTTCAAAATAAACAGAATTTAATTTAGTTTTAACATAAAAGTTAATTTGAAAAAAATAACTAATAATATAGAAATGATTTAGAAAATAATATAAATAGGTAAATAGAGCCTGATGTGCATTGGTGATTCAAATAGCATAAGATGTTCTGAAGGTTTTTTTTTTTTTTAAGTGGTGAACCAAAGGCGGAAGTTAAATTATTTCGAGATTGCAGACTTTTCCACTAGCTGGAATGGTGTCAAAAAAGAAATATAATAAATAAATAAAAATAAAATTCACGCTTACGAATGTTTGTGAGAAGCTACCCCTTCATAACATATACGTCATGACTCATGATCAGTGTCGTTGTATAAAGTAGTATAGCCCATAACATCCAATCGATACAAACTTGACTAATTATCGCCCGAAGAAACTTTCTCTCAGATGTTTTTCATCCGCTATTTACAGACGCCATGTTAAGCTTACCAAACAAAACATCCTTCAATTATTGGACATAAATTTTAATGCTCTATCAATTTTAAATAAGGAAAGTGAAACCGAATGGAGAGGATTCCTTCCTACAGAAACCATGGTGATTGCTGAATAAAAGAAAAAATAAAGTTAATAAGGGTAGGTACTACCGTTTTTTTCAAGAAACTTTAGTGCACCAAGGAAATTATTTAAAAAAAATTCAATCCAAGATATTAAAAGTTGTCAGTATGCTTTAATGAAGCACCGAATGGTTAAAAATAATAACAAAAAGATGAGTACCTATAATGAAGTATAAGTACGAAACTTGAAATCCTAACGAAACAAAACAAACGAAACATTTCTACTGCATCAAAAAAAAAAATAATAATAATAATAAAGGCAAAGAGCTCAAAACAATCCTGGTAGCTACAATCGATGCTCAAAAGCAAAATAAATTCAGTTTGAAAAAGATAACTTTCTACAAAAAATACTACCAGCAAACATAAACCATGGTTACAAATGAAACGCATCAAAATCAACGAAACCAAGTCCCAAATTTATAAAACGGATAAGATGGATAAAAATCCGAGTGACAGATGCGTGCCTTAAATCAGAAAGGCATTCTAAATAGACCTTCATCTGCAAGTCGCATATAAATCTATACTATACCCCCAAAATTTAACAAAATGTGAGCCTAAAGCTTGAAAGGAATCACTTAAACATACATATTTTTTTTAAATACCTACTATACTATTATATAATGATCTATGCAACCTGTTGTCAACATGTTCCTAGGTGTATTAATTCAATAATTATATGATTCATTAGTCTGCATCGAAAATAACGAAACTCGAAAGAGCACGTAGGTAATTATTGATAAAAGCATCGCTCCAAACGATATCTGGTGTCTTTGGTATCTTTGCTTCAGAAACGATTTTGTTTTTAAGAACTACCATATCAATATCGATATATGGCTAATATTGGATAGGTAGGTACAGGAATTGGGGTATTGAGCAAGATATACAAAGTTTGACAAATGTGTACAGACAGAACACATTTAAGATCTCAGGACAGGACGGACAAAATTTGTTAGAAATACTTTTTTGATTTTATCTATATAGCTAGTATTAATTAAACTGTCGAGGTCGAAATCTAGTACGAATACAATACAAGTTAAGCTCAATTTCAACAAAAGGTAAATAATAAAAAAAATGTTCTCTTACTATGTACCTACCTATACGCCTTTAAAAGTGCAAGGAATACGTTCTAAATTGAGACTCGATATAAACCCTTCACATGGAAATTTTCGAACTTAGGCAAGTTGAAAAATATTAATGGAATTTATTTCAAATCAAGGGTTTTGTTATAGCCCTCGATCGCTCGTGAATGGCGCTGGAAGCAGTATACCGAGTCGCAATATTATATTTTTATTTTTCAATTCTTAAATCTGTTCTTTCGATTTGAACTCTACTGGGCTGTATTATAGATTGGAATAGGGAAAAACTTGGTTGTCAAAAAAGGGGCTTTATTGTTTGCAATAAATGCATTGTTTACAAGTTCATTTTGCCTCACCGAGATTCATACGACAGTGATATTTAATTTCCTACTTTATTAACTTTCTGGAATTTTTTGTTTACCCCCACATCGAGTTTATTATATTACTGATAAGCAAAACATAGCTACATTTTATAGGATGTATTTTTTTATGAACACCTGATTAAATTTTCTTTAGTTCCGTTTATTTATATATATTCTTCCTTTATACGAAAAATCGATCTGAAATACTGCCTATTATGACTAAAATTGTTAAGGGCTTGAGCAACATCAATAAAATAAATTGCTGAGCTCACTCGCTAACATTACAGTGCTTTTACTACTACAAGTATATCAGTCTGCTTTGGATTGTTGAATACATTAGAAATAGCTTTTGTAAGGAATTTTTCAATTGTTTGGTTGCCTGTTATCAACTTGGCGGTACACAGTCATAGTCAACTAGATCAAACACATCAATTCGACTTCTTATTTTACCTCCCTGTGATAAACACTTCAGTTCTTAAACTAACATGGTGGAGGATAAGCCATTTAAGGGCAAACAGCAGAAATAACATCTTTGAAGTGGGTAACTGACATCAAAATATCCGGCATATAGTCAAGCAATTGCCTGCCCCTTCAGGGTGGGGGTTGTATGTAGGGTGAACTATGCGAAACCATTTTAGAACAACGAAAGTTACGAAGCAACCAAGAGCTTCTGATGACAATGTATTTACGTTTGACGACCATGGAAAGTTTTGAAATGACAATGACATTCGGATTAGCACGAGAAATGTTCGTATCCTAAACAGGCCGCGTGGAAGACAAGAACAACTAGTGAAGGCCGTCGACTTCTATGAAGGAAATATAACTTCACAAAAGGAGATTAAAACTATGACATTTATTATCTCGACTGACATAAAGAGCTGGGACAACGCTTGTTTGGATTAGGTTTTGCAATACGCAAATCGTCTCCAGGTTTGCTCTAATGTTTTCCGGGAAACCGAATGAAACTAAATTCGCCAAAATTAACCTGATGCACTTACGGGTAAAAAAAATAAATTGATACATACAACATACAACAACAGGTCAAATTTCAATTTTTAGCGTCAACTATTTATTCTGTGTAAAATTCAATTGTGAGTAATATTCAAATATGATTTTCTTGTAATTTGCAAAGTACGTAAGGATCGAAACTTAAAATTAAACTATTAGAAATTTCCTTGCACAATAATTCGGTAATCAAATACTTGCTATATTCTGCTATGCAGTTAACGAAAAACCTATAGAGGCGAATTGGTTGATGCTAATGTTTGTTTCAAAAGAAAACGATTCATTAATTAAAAGGCTTTCCCTTCAGGTTATATCAAAATAAGAAAGGTGCATCGAGACCATAATCGAGTCCAAAATAGGCTCCGAATGATTCCGTACACTTGGGGAATTTCACTCTACACAAATGGGCCTTACCAATAATCATTTTTAGCCCTAACACTAAACATTTCCTAGGTCACAATTTGCAATTTTGTATGGAAAATTTGGTATCGCGGAATATATTTCGCTGTGTTCAAGGACTAATTTCCGCGAAGCATTTCATTACGGGATAGCAGTGTGCCTACTGTATGAACGAATTAAATAACTTGTAGTTCTCGCAAATTTATGCTTCTTTAAATAGATTGATATAAAACGCTAACAACAAGTTATTATAAATATGTGTACCTACAAAGCGTTTGTGAGTCGCTATAGGTGGGTGATTTTTTAGCTGGTTTGGTTTTGGCAACACTGGTTTTGACAGCTGACGTGTGTTTAGTACCTTGTGTCACTGTCAAACAGCTTCAGTTTGGTTTGCAATTTAACCATGGATCGTCTTACAAACAACGCTTGCAAATTATTGAATTTTACTATCAAAATTCGTGCTCGGTTCGAAATGTTCATTTTCGCTTTTTTATCGAAAAATTGTGTTCAGCGATGAGGCTCATTTTTGGTTGAATGGGTACGTAAATAAGCAAAATTGCCGCATTTGGAGTGAAGATCAGCCAGAAGCATTGCAACAGCTACCAATGCATCCCGAAAAAGCCACTGTTTGGTGCGGTTTATGGGCCGGCGGCATTATTGGGCCATATTTCTTCAAAGATGATGCGAATCGCAGCGTTACTGTCAATGGTGAACGCTACCGAGCGATGATAACAAACTTTTTTTTTGCCCGAAATGGAAGTTCTTGACTTGCATGAGATGTGGTTTCAACAAGACGGTGCCACATGCCACACAGCACGCGAAACAATGGCGAAATTGCGAGGCGAGTTTGGTGAACAGTTAATTTGACGTTTCGGGCCGGTCAATTGGCCGCCTAGATCGTGCGATTTGACACCATTAGATTATTTTTTGTGGGGGTATGTCAAGGCTATTGTATATAGGGACAAGCCCGCTTCGATTGACGCACTGGAAGCCAACATCCATGCATTCATTCGTGAGATACCGGCCGATATGTGTGAAAGAGAATGCCAAAATTGGACTCAGCGGATGGGCTTTTTTTGTGTTTTTTTTTTAAAAAAGTTCTAAACCTCTTAAAAAATCACCCGTTATATGCTTTATTTAATCTGAGAAATTCAAACCTACAGTAGGGATAGTGATTTATTTGTTTATACAACAGAGTACCTATGTATGAATAACATAGATAATTATTACTCAAATTAAATCTCAAAGAACATACAAACCTACATATAATGTTGGACATATAGTCATAAAGTTAGCAAGAGGAATATTCCCAGTTTGTGTCGTGGTCTGATCCTTTGAGCCGAACCTGTTGGTTGTTAACTAAACTTTTTTTCTTGTGCTCTTTTCGTCCAGTGTTTTATTTTTTTTTTTAATAATTTCTCTCTGCTGAAATATATTAGACCCGGAATTTAATCTACTATTTCCATGGATACTGGAATAAAGGGATTAGGGATTACTCTTACGCTAAACTTAAGATGGTTCCATTCGGTTTATATGCGCGCCTGATACTGCAGTACCTGCGCTGGTTTTGCGTATAGGTCTCCTTTACCTTTTTAGTTTGTGAGTTTCATGGCAAGAAATAAAAATAAAGGAAAAAGGGGATGTCAGTGGCTTGGTATTTTCAACTTTTAAAATTCTTGTTCAATGTACCTACGAAGGAAGATGAAATAGAAAAACACGAACGAGAGAAAACTATTTACGAAACTGACCTTTCAATTTATTTTTTCCTGGCTAAACATAGCTTAATGACCTGACCTACGATAAGTTGATTTTAAGATCTAAACCCAGTTACTTACTTGACACGGATGCTTTAATGCCTTTCTCCACAAGATCGGCAAAAAAAAATATAGTTCAGCCTGTCAGAATAGTGATAAGTAGTTGCATTCATTTCCATATACAGTTATATAATCGTATAATGTCATTACCTAGATTATAGCTGGTAATTTAACATTATTTAATATAATATATCCACACATTCAGTCATCAAATAAATTAAATAAAATTAACCTTTAAATGTAGGTAAAACCATGCATGATAAATAACCACCTCAATACGTATCTACCTATGTAGCGTCAATATTTCCCCTGCAAAAAGATTCATGATACTTGCACAAGTTATGGTTGCTTGTTTACGATTTAGCTTCGACAAACCTTGTATTGCCGAGCAATATAAAATTAAGTAAAAGATATTACAGCAAAATTGTTCAGCAACAATTTTTCATAATTTATGGCTACCGGAAACGAATATTCCCATTCTTTAAAAGCTCAGGCATCCTTATAATGCCATTCTTGTCTGTTGGTCTTCGGTAGTGGTTTATTTTGCCTTGCATTTAGATTCAAATTAAATACAATTATAATTTGATTAATGGCCAAAAGTTGAATTGCTTACTTTGACTGAATGCCAAGAGGAGGAGGAGATTTACGGAGATTTATGTCGATACACATATATTTGTTTTTCTTTTTCATTTTTGAAATGTTTATTATAGGACGTAAGTTAGCAAAAACAGAACTAATCCTAGGACATTGTCGTGGGGGTGTTCATCTTTTCTTATTGAATCCTTCGGTAAAATGGCTTTTTTTTTTGGAAACAAGGAAATATAAAAGAGATACGAACGAATTTCGTCATCATGCATCAGTTGACATCAAAAATGTATCAAAAAGCAGATAATATGAAATTTAATGATTTATTTACAATTCCGTGGAAAAATGTAGAATGTGAAAGAAGCTAAGGACTTAGACCAGCTTCTTCGGCTTTGAGTGGACATAATTGTTATTGTATCAGCGTTTGCCTTCAAGTATCCGTTTATCTTTTATGTTTATGTGTATAACACAAAAGTCAACATTTTTTATTCATACCGTCTTTTATTTTTGTTTTGGTGATAATAAACACAGACGTCAAGTTTGTCCTGCCTAATGCAAAAGTCAACATGCAAGGGAGAAAGGGGATGAAATTAGTTACCATTTTTAAAATTTGCTTCTTTCCATAACTTTCAAAACTAGGTATGTTCATTCCAAACTGAAATTTTATGGATGTAAATGAGAAGACGTGGAAGTGGTTGGGCGTTGTGTGAATAGGGATGGACATCTGATTGGCATCAACTTGGCGATGTCCAGTGTCGCAACTATCTCACACTCACCAATTGTGCTTATTTTACCTCCCGTGGTCACCACCGGGTACTGGTCTATGTCCACCCGGACTTGACTTACTAAACTTATAAGCGCGAGTGTTGAACACGAAGAAAATAGCAACACTATAATGCTCTGTCGGATTGACTGTCTGCTCGAGTCGCAGAAGTCTTACATGAGCCCCTCAGAAAGAGGAAGTACGGCGGATGAATTCACAAAGCTGAATCAACGGTGGCTTCAACAGTCAACATGGCAGATACCTCAATGGGCTACTCTGACGTATTTGGAGCTGAGGTCATTGAGGATTTTCAACACTAGTCAGGGTGTTGAAATAGAGATGGTGGCGGAAGAGCCCTTAATGGGTCAACGGCAGCTCTCACATCCCCGCAGCGGGTTACTTACTCCGGAATATCCCGGCTCCTTTTGTCCAAGGGGTCGCAAAAAGGGCCTGGTCCTCCAGGTTGGGGGTTGTACGCCGGGGTAACTGCCCGACTACGTAAAAATATAATAGTTGCGAAGCACCAACAAGCCTCGGATACGGATGATCTAACTGTTGACGAACCTGGCAAACGATCAAAGGACAACGAATTTCGGATCTGTACGTGGAATGTTAGGTCCCTTAACAGACCGCGTGCAGCCGAACAACTAGCGGAAGCCCTGAACCACTATAAAGCAGATTTAACCGCCATCCAAGAAGTGCGATGGGATGGCCCGGGCAAGAAGAAGATGAAAAACTGCGGTATCTATTATGGCGACTGCTATCTGCAACAAAAACAGCGCTTATTCGGATGTGGATTCGTCGTTGGCGCCACACTTAGGCAAGAAGTCTTAAGTTTCAACTATGTAAACGAGCGCATCACGACAATCCGCATTAAGGCTAAATTCGACGGAGGAGAAAGACGACGACACCAAAGAAAGGTTCTACGAGCTCTTGGACCACACCTACGAGCAATGCCCTGGCTATGACACAAAAATTGTCTTAGGCGATTTTAACGCCAAGTTAGGAAGAGAGGGCATCTTTGGTAGTACCGTCGGAAGGTGCAGCCTACACGACACCACCTCCGATAACGGATTTAGGCTGATCGAATTCGCGGCGGGGCGAAATGTTGTCATAGCAAGTACGCGGTTCCCGCATCTCGATATTCATAAAGGCACATGGAGATCTCCTGATCAATCAACCGTCAACCAGATTGACCACATTGCGATCGACGCAAGGCACTCCTCCAGTATTATGGATGTCCGAACGTTCCGAGGGGCCAACATTGACTCGGACCACTACCTTGTTGTAGCCAAGGTACGCCTTCGGATATCCCGAACGCCGCCAAAACAAGTAAATACTGGGAGGAAGTTTGACGTCGGACGGCTACAATCGCAAGAGATCACCAGATCCTTTTCCGATCGAGTCTCTCTCAATCTCTCAAGAGGTCCTATGCAGCCAGCATCAAGTATTGAAGACCAGTGGCAACATTGCCAAAAAGCCATCAGAGACGCCGCCTCTGATGTGCTGGGTTTCACCCGACCGCCACAACGAAACCCCTGGTTCGACGACGAGTGCCGGCAAGCACATGCAGCGAAGCAAGAGGCATACAAAGCGGCGCTAGTTAAGTATCCATAGCAAGACATATTGAGAAAAAAGATAACATTATTTGTATTCAATGATATCTTTAGTCTCTAGTACAGTCTTGCACACAACGCTACAATGATAACATATGTAAAAGAGATAATATCGTTTGTATACAATGTTGGAATATTATCTCTTCTTCATTATCAAGCAAGACGATTGTACGCTTGGGTCTCCTTGTAGATAGATAAGAAAAGTATATAAATACGACTGTATGATGAATTTATCAACAGTCTTATTGTAACTACATAGTAGCCTTAAGCTCCTTTTAGAATTAGTAAAAAGTATTTCAATAATAAAGGACATAGTTCCAAATAAATATTGTTTAATTTTAAAAGTAAGAAACAAGTGTTTTAATTGGCGATCCTGCCAGGAGGTTAAATATACTTTTTAACTTCAATCGAGCGGACCTCGGGAACAAGTAGTGAAATCTAGTATAAACAGAACACTCGCGTTACCGGTTACAAGAATTACCTAGCATAGCAGGTACAAATATAGCTTCTTCGTACGAAGCAGCAAAGCAATTCAGTGAAAGTGTATATGTGGAGAAAAAAAACACACAAATTCGACGACAACAGACACGAGTTCAAAATGGAACAACTCGCAGTATTAATGGCAAGATTAGAAGCTTTAGAAACCAGGAGCAACACAGTAACACAAACCCTAGAGCACACACGCACAGAGAATGCAAGGTTAGCAGCAATAATAACTAACCAAAATCAAATAAACACTAATTTAGAAACAAAACTAAATGAAGTAAAATCTGGATTAGGCATAGTACCAAACATACCTGTGCTAGAGGAAATAAGAACCACATATACAGATGGTAGTGAAATACAGTTAGACGCATTTAAAAGCCTACCTATTTTCAACGGCGATCAATCAAATTATCGGTCGTGGCGCGAAGAAGCATCCAGATTAATGGACAGCATTAAAAACTTCAAAACACACAGTAAGTACGCAGCAGCATTGACTATAGTGAAAAGTAAAATACAGGGTGCAGCCGCGAATGTGTTAACCAATTATAACACAATTTTTAATTTTGAGGCGATACGTAACAGATTAGATTATACGTACTCTAATCAAGAACCTCTATACGTGCTACAAGACATGATGAAAGCCATCACGCAAAAAAGAAGCACACTGTCTGAATACCACGACGAGATAAATAAAAATCTCAATTTAATAATATCAAAAATCACTATGTCAGGTGATCCGCCGAATATAATCGACAGACTAATTAAAAATGCTAACGACGACGCAGTTCGTATATTCATTGATGGTATGAGTGACAACTTTACAAGAGGATCATTATATTCAGCTACAATAAATGATCTAGAACACGCATTCGCAATTGCTCGCAGAATAGAACATGATAATGTGCACAGGCATTTACATCTCACTCAAGATAAGCACCACAAAAATATGCCACATGAACGCAGAAACGAAAGAAGACCAAATTATTCGAGCCAAACAACGAATTATCAACCCCAGAAGCAATACGATAATATGCAGCAACACAATCAAGGACCACAGCCGATGGAGATAAACTCGAGACAAATTGTACATGCACAGCGACAAAATTGGAATCAATACAAACCCGATGTATATAATCCACCAGCGAAACGTGAACACAGCGGGAGTTTCAACACACACAACAGACCGCAACGATCTTATCAGCAGAACTTCAAGCAGCAGAGAGTAAATAACTCCCGACAACAACGCAGAGACGATGTCAGCAGTACATATGCAGAAGCAGATGAAACGGAATGTATGGTAAATAATAACATAAGAATAGATCATTTAAACTAGTAGACGGGTTGCCCTGCTTAAATTTAACTAGTACTATTTCTAAGGAAATTTATAAAATTCTTATTGATACTGGTGCAACCCATAATTACATTAATAGAAAATGCGATTCTAGCGAAAAAATTAAAATTAAACCTATAAAAATAAAAACAATGCATGGTTATTCTATGGTAGATACAAAGAAAGTAGTTAGGATATTAAAGAAAAATATAACATTTTTTGAATTAGAGGATATTCAGTCTTTTGATATGATATTAGGATATGAAGGACTTAAAGTTCTAAACGCGGAAATAAATTTCAGTAATATGACTCTAACTACCATAAGCAGTGTCGAATCTATTCAGAAAATTAATTACATAATTGGGGAAAATAATATTTATAAAGCAGACATAGATAGACTGATGAAGATTAATAACAGCATAGGACCGTTACCCTTTACAGATACTATAGAAGCAAGCATTAGGACGACCAATGATAATCCGGTTTATGTTAAACAATATCCATATCCCATAGCAGATAACGAATTCGTAAACAAAGAAATACAGAAACTCTTACATGACGATATAATAGAAAAAAGCCATAGTCCTTATAACAGTCCCATATGGACAGTACCTAAAAAAGGTTTGGACGAAAAAGGAAAACCAAAACGGCGCATGGTTGTTGATTTCCAAAAACTTAACGTTCACACTGTAACAGACAGATACCCCATTCCGGATGTCAACATGACAATTCAAAATTTAGGTAAAGCCAAGTACTTTACAACATTAGATTTGGAGTCAGGTTTCCACCAAATTAAAATCAAAACAGATGATAAAGAAAAAACAGCTTTTGCTATAAATGGCGCAAAATATCATTTTAAACGAATGCCTTTCGGGCTCAAAAATGCACCAAGCATATTTCAGAGATGCGTGGACGACATTTTGAGAGACTTTGTAGGTAAATTCGTACACGTTTACATTGATGACGTATTGATATATTCTTCATCTGAGGAAGAACATATACAGCACATAAGTCAAGTATTCGACGTACTCAATAAAGCCACATTAAAAATATCTGATGAGAAAAGTAAGTTTTTTCAAGAAGAAGTAGAATACTTAGGTCACATAATCAGACATGGTAGAATCACTACGAACCCTGAGAAAATAGCAGCTATAGAAAATTTTCCAGTCCCACAAACGGTAAAGGATTTGAGAGGATTTTTAGGTCTTACAGGTTACTATCGTAAGTTTATAAAAGGATACGCAAGCATAGCCAAGCCCCTGACATTATATTTACGAGGAGATAACGGTAAAGTAAACAAAAAACAAAGTAAAAATATTAAGTTAAATCTGAATGATTCAGCATTAGAAGCGATTAGAATTTTAAAAAATTATTTGAAAGAACAAGTCGAACTTTTTCAACCGGATTATAGTAAACCATTCGAGCTTACTACTGATGCATCCAACATAGCTATTGGAGCCGTACTAAGTCAGAATAAGCAACCTATACACTTCTTTTCAAGAACACTGAGTAAGACAGAAGAGAACTATAGCACAAACGAGAAAGAGCTATTAGCGATCATATGGTCCTTACAAAAACTCAGAAACTACATATATGGTATAGCAGACTTAACCATATATACCGATCACCAGAGCCTTATATATTCTGTATCAGAAAAAAATCCCAACACAAAGCTGAAACGTTGGAAGGGAATCATTGAAGACTTTGGAGCAAAATTAGTTTATAAACCAGGAAACCTAAATCTTGTAGCTGACGCATTATCACGTCAACGCATAAATACTTCTACCATAGAAACAGCACATTCAGCTGAAAGTTCTTCTAATGATATAATAAAAACTGTGAATCAGCCTTTTAATGCATACACTGCACAGTTCGAACTTATTGAAGATATAACAAATAATATCGAAACACAAATCTATTTTAGTAACAAAATAAGACTCATAATAAAGTTTAAGGACAAAGACTCTTTACTAAGGCAGATGAAAGAAGTTATACAACCCCAAAAGATTGTAGCTTTGCATACGAAATTTGAAAACATATACAAATATGGTGAAAACATAAAAAAAGAATTCCCACTAGTAAGATTTATATTCACACCAAGAAAACTTCAAGACGTGACAAATTTGGAGGAACAACTAAAACTTGTAAGGGTAACTCACGAAAGAGCACACCGAGGGTTACGTAACAATATACAAGAAATCTCAGAGAAATATTACTGGCCCGATCTAAATAAACAAGCAAAGAGTTTCAACAGAAAATGCATAGCATGTCTATTTGGAAAATATGAAAGAAAACCTATCAGAGAACCTCTGAATAATTCAGAAATACCAACACATGTGGGAACACACATTCATATGGACATATACTTCAACGACAAGTATACTTTCCTTGTAACAGTAGATAAGTATTCTAAATATACAATCCTTCGGGAAATCGAAACTCGAAACAGACTGTACGACGTTATGGAAGAGGTCTTATCTAATTATTTCCCAAAATGTGAACGACTCATGACAGATAACGAGAAGGGATTCAAAACAGAAATGGTGAACCAAATGTGTTTGAAATACAACATAACTAAAGTAGAAACTCCAGTATACAGATCGACAGCGAACGGTCAGGTAGAACGTGTAAACGGTACAATAACTGAACTGTCTAGAATATTCACAATTCAGAATAAAACAAGACTTATCGAAGAAATATTTAGAACAGTGCGTGAATTAAATAATTCTATACACTCAGTTACCGGTTTGAAACCTAGAGACATTTTCTTTAATCAAAATAAATATAGCAATAGTGAAATTATAATAAATAAACTAAACTCAGCATCCAAAAAAGTGATCGAACGTCTAAATAAAGGAACTCGACACAGAGAGTATAAAAAAGGAGATAAGATAATGGTAAGAATCACAGGTCTTAGAAAGAAATCTAACGCCAGATACATAACAAGAATAGTAGAAGAAGATAAAGGAGACACTGTAATCTCTAAAGAAGGAATAAAAATTCACAAGGATAACATAAAGAATTATCATTTTTCAGATGACGAAAATATTAATATTCCTAACATTACTAGGAATTGTACAGAGTCAAGAAGGGCAAGGAAACGTTCAAATAACTGAGTTACTAAACAAGAAGTTTATACTTACGCAAACAGATGACGTGTATTTATTCAAAGAACAAACTTATTTGTTACATGCCACCAACCTGACTTCGATATTTCAACCTTACGTAAATATCGTAACTAGTAAATATCAACCTACACAAGAAGAAAAAATTTGGTTAAGTAAAATTAAGAATTTAGCAGACCAATTACAAGAACATACTAGGCATACTAGATCAATTAACTTTTTAGGAACAGCTTTCAAATATGTGTTTGGTAATCCTGACCATTATGACTTAGTTAACATAGAAACGAGTATAAATAATCTCATAGAAAACAATAATAAACAAAAAACTATAAATTCTAGATTTGAACAAATTTTGCAACAATTCGAAGGTCAGAGCCTTAAAGAACATTTAGTAATAGAACAAGTGTACGAACAATTATTATTATTGACCAGAACAATTAATGCAGCAAAAAATAATGAATATTTATCAGAAAGCCTAGACTTAGATGACATTAAAAATATTATTCAACATGAAATAATTCAAGTACCCATAATAAATATACTTGAGTACTCTAAAATATTATTAGCTAGAACTGATGAATTCTTCATCACAATATATAAATATCCAGTTCTAATTAAATCATGTAAATTGTATAAAGTAACACCTTTAAATTCAAAACATGGAAAAATCATTACAGATAAAACAATTGCCTTATGTAACCAAACTTATTTAAGAACAAGAAATTGTCAAAATCATCTAAGTAAAAACATTTGTGAAATTAACTTTGAAGAAGAAAATTGTCTTATTCCACTTTTAAAGAATATAACTTCAAAATGCAACATTAAACAAGAATACGATTACGACTTAGAAATTGAATCCGGTGTTATGTTATTAAGCGGTAAGCATAAGTTAAATAATCAAACAATTAATGGTATAAACTTAGTTACTTATGAAAATACTATAAATCTAGACGATAAAATATACAAAAACATGCATAAGCAAATTAAAGAAGTTATATTAAGAAATCATAATTCAGAGTCTTACATCGACCAAATAATTAAAGAAGATACAATGTACAAATTCGATAACATAGATACTTTAAAAAAACTAATTATTCCTTTTGAAGAAAAACCGATATTATCAACTATATACACAATTGTAACACTGATTGTTATTCTAGCATTTACGTACGTAATGATAAAAACTATACAATGTATAACAGATCGTCAAAAACAAAAAAAGATTGACGCATATAACAAAACTTATGAAAGAGAAATGTTAAAAATAGCGTCGAAAAATCGGGACGATTTCGTTTAACAAGGGGGGGAGTTAAGTATCCATAGCAAGACATATTGAGAAAAAAGATAACATTATTTGTATTCAATGATATCTTTAGTCTCTAGTACAGTCTTGCACACAACGCTACAATGATAACATATGTAAAAGAGATAATATCGTTTGTATACAATGTTGGAATATTATCTCTTCTTCATTATCAAGCAAGACGATTGTACGCTTGGGTCTCCTTGTAGATAGATAAGAAAAGTATATAAATACGACTGTATGATGAATTTATCAACAGTCTTATTGTAACTACATAGTAGCCTTAAGCTCCTTTTAGAATTAGTAAAAAGTATTTCAATAATAAAGGACATAGTTCCAAATAAATATTGTTTAATTTTAAAAGTAAGAAACAAGTGTTTTAATTCGCTGCAAAGGAGGACCAGAGCTGCTCGTGAGCTCTACGCGCAGAAGAGAAGAGACGAACACCGGCTTCTAAGGAGAAAAAAGAAAGAGCATGAGAAGCGCGCGATCGATGAAATAGAGAGATGTTACAACAGGAATGAGGTTCGGAAGTTCTACCAAAGGGTAAAAAGAACTTCACAAGGCTACAGAACCCGAACCGAAGCCTGCAAGGACGAACAAGGGAACATCGTAGTAGAATCGCAGTCGATGCTGAGGATATGGAAGAACTACTTCTGCAGACTGTTTAACGGCGATGACGACTTAAATTCCGCTGTCAGGCAGAATGAACCGTTCAACCTGGACGATGAGGATCAACAATACCGTCCACCCGACCTGGACGAGGTGAAGATAGCTATATCTAAACTGAAGTCCAACAAAGCCGCTGGAGCAGATGGCCTAGCCGCCGAGCTGTTCAAAGCGGCAGGCGATGACTTGGTTAGGAGCATGCACCAACTCATCTGTAAAATATGGTCGGAGGAAAGTATGCCCGATGAATGGAACCTCAGCATTGTTTGCCCGATCCTCAAGAAAGGAGACCCTCTGAACTGCGCCAATTACAGAGGTATCAGTCTTCTAAACATTGCCTACAAGATCTTATCTGCCGTTTTGTGTGAACGCCTGAAGCCTTTCGTAAACAACCTGATTGGTCCATATCAGTGTGGCTTCAGGCCAGGAAAGTCCACCATAGACCAAATATTCACACTGCGGCAGATCTTGGAGAAAACCCAGGAACTTCAAATCGATACCCACCACCTTTTCATCGACTTTAAGGCCGCATATGACAGCATTTATAGGGACGAACTATACAGAGCAATGTCTAGTTTTGGCATCCCTGCCAAACTCGTCTGTTTGTGCAGGATGACGATGGAGAATGCACGCTGCTCCATCAAGGTCGGTAAAGAACTTACCGAGACCTTCGATGTCAAAAAAGGATTTAGACAAGGCGATGCGCTGTCATGTGATTTCTTCAACATCGTTCTTGAAAGAATAGTGCAAAACTCAAACGCCAACACCAGAGGCACTATCTTTCAAAAGTGCGTCCAATTACTCGCATACGCCGATGACATTGACATAATTGGCAGAACGCAGCGTGATGTTAATGGCGCGTTTGTGAGTATTGAGACTGAGGCGGCGAAGATGGGTTTGGCGGTTAATGAGGGCAAGACGAAGTATATGCTGTCAACTAAAAAGGACACCCAACACCGACGGCTCGGACAGAACGTCACAATAGACAGATATAACTTTGAGGTGGTTAAGGACTTTGTCTACCTAGGCTCCGCTATGAACTCAGACAACGACACCAGCGCTGAGGTTAAACGTAGAATTACTCTTGTCAATCGCTGTTTCTTTGGGCTAAGAAGGCAATTGAGTAGCAAAGCCCTCTCTCGAACAACTAAAGTGACCCTTTATAAGACCCTTATCATCCCAGTTCTGCTATATGGCGCAGAGGCATGGACTCTATCAAAAGCGGATGAGGTAACTCTCGGTTGTTTCGAGAGAAAAATTCTTCGTGTTATTTTTGGTCCCGTCTGCATTGACGGTGAATAGAGAAGGAGATTTAACGACGAACTGTACGGGCTGTACAGCGACATCGACCTAGTCAGAAGAGTGAAGGTCCAATGACTGAGGTGGCTGGGTCATGTAGAGCGAATGGACACGAATGCTCCGGCCCGGAAGATCTTCGAATCCATACCCGAGGGAAGGCGCAGTAGAGGAAGACCGCGACTCAGGTGGCGCACGCAAGTGGAAGGGGACCTTAACCAACTTAGCGTGCGAAACTGGAGACAGCTAGCTAAAGATCGCGCTGGCTGGAGACGCTTATTGGTTGAGGCCCAGGTCCACCCCGGACTATAGCGCCACCTTAAGTAAGTAAGTAAGTAAATGAGAAGACACATTTACCTACCGCTACCGTAAAATATTCAAATATTTTTTGAGACAGAAATCAATTGTGGTGCCGGCTTTAGAGTAAGATTATAACAAGAACACCGTACTTTCGTCCTAATTGGAGACTGAGATAGACAACAATAACAACGCAATCGGAATCAGCCTGTATTTTACACGAATTTCTACTGCTATTCCTGAGGAGCTTTTCATCTCACAAAAACCGTGTCTATTGACAAAATACATGCCCCCCTTTTTAAAAAATCTTCCGATGAGTTCAAAAACTTGGAAAAACTGATTTCAATTGCACTTGTTTCAATAACCAAAGAGTTTTCAGTTAATTAATTGTCCAATGTACTGAATAATGAAACAGAAAAGCATTCGACTAAAAAAAGCTCTAGTCATTCATTCGGTTAAATTTTTATGACAACAGTTTTCAAGTCAGATTTAAAATTTAACTTGTAAATTCGAAAAACTCATAAAAATTGTATATTAGTTGACTTTGCCAAAGACATGATTTTGATGTAGATTCGATTATAATAATACATTGCTTAAGTAAAAAATTCAGGTTTTTGTTTCGCCAGAAAACTCTCGGGCAATGTAAATATGCGACTGAAAAAATACCCATGTGAAGTTAATTGAAATACATAGTTTAATTTATATAATGGAACAAACAAAATAATATCCCTTTTTTGTTAATAAAAAACAAAAAAATCGTGGAAACTTGAAATGTCTAGACGAGTCCCGTCACTGTGAACGAGAGACAATACTGAGACCCCCAGCTATCCTCTTGCCGCTGGCCCCCTCAATTTTTTTTCAAATTCAACACTCAAACATACAAGAAATATTAAATAAATGCTGCCAACTACATTTTAACATTACTGAATGCTATTGGTTAGTTATTATATTTTTTTTGACGGTGAATAATTTGAATTGTTTGTTAATAAAAATATCTAAAGGGAATGTTCTATATACTGGAAACATATTGGGACAACCATGGTTGCGTATTTGATTATTATCATTAACTTCGATTTCATGAGTAAATTGGTCTTAAATAGCTAAAGTAAAAATGTTAAAAATGTTTTCATTTTCCCTTAGCTAATCTGCTTTGTTAATTTTTCATAAATATTTTAAGAAACGCAAACTAATTCCTAAAAAAAAAAAAATCGAGCTGTCGTGGGACGGCCGAAAGAAGCGAATCATTGGACGTAAAGTATTGGCCCGTGTTACGTGGCGGCCTATTTAAAATTCATTTTAATTTTTCGTAGTGCCAGTTAGTTTAGATTACTCTCTCTGTTCCTCTTTCGCTCTCTACACACATATATTTAAGAATTTTTCGACATTTCTTTTTTCCTAAACCATCCCTGAATCAAGACGAACAACACAAAACAAAAATCATCCAAATCGGTGGAGCCGTTCAATTAATTTTAATTTTTCATAGTGCCAGTTAGTTTAGATTACTCTCTCTGTTCCTCTTTCGCTCTCTACACACATATATTTAAGAATTTTTCGACTTTTCTTTTTTCCTAAACCATCCCTGAATCAAGACGAACAACACAAAACAAAAATCATCCAAATCGGTGGAGCCGTTCAATTCATTTTAATTTTTCATAGTGCCAGCTAGTTTAGATTACTCTCTCTGTTCCTCTTTCGCTCTCTACACACATATATTTAAAAATTTTTTGACTTTTCTTTTTTCCTAAACCATCCCTGAATCAAGACGAACAACACAAAACAAAAATCATCCAAATCGGTGGAGCCGTTCTAGAGTTTTCATCTTCCAAGTGCGCCATGGAGGGGGAAGTTAACGCTACGGTGACGATTTTTTTCGGTTTACTCCCCATCTTTTTGAATAATTTATATGCGTGACCCACCGACCGTCCGTAAAAAAGCTATATTCGCTTCAAAAAACAAATCCACACGTAACGATTATTCCAAATTTAACGGATAAAACTTTAACAACTTTACTTCTGTTTCTTTGTTTGGGAAAAAAATCTATTACATTTTTGTTCACTTCCCAACTTATTACAGATCTGAGACTTTGTAAGCATTCGTAAACAGAGTGGGCCTTACTAATAATCATTTTCGCCATCTAATAAATATTTTGTAGGTTACAATGGGTAACAATTTTATATGGAAAATTGTGCCGTTGTGAGTTCGTAACATCTAGCCAGGACACCGAATATTTATAAGTATCGTGCAATGACATTAAATGATATTGTATAAGAACGCATTATTTCTCATTTTTCCCTATACCTGCCTGATTTGAGACGAATAATTGATTTATGTCTTCTCAGTCAGAAGTGTTAGTGTCGTTGATGACAAATATAGTTAAGTTAGTGTAGCTGCAGTAGCACCAAAAAATTTTACTAGCCACCTTCTGAGAGGAAAAGAAAACAGAAGTCCAAAAGCGGTTGTTGTGTTCGTGGAATCGTATCGTTTGAAAATGTTAGTGCTATTTGTGTTCAGTCCAAGATATACAGAATAGAAGGTACATAGTATATTGTCTCAAGAGTACCTACAACTAATGTGAACAAAAACTCTTCACATTTAAATAATAAAAAGCATAAAGCATAGACATAATATAGTTCTAATAACAGATTTGATTTACTTTCATTATGGTTGTACTTTGTTAAAAGTACTGCTGAGTTCAGCTAGTTCTTGCCAATTGGGAGATTTCAGAATACCTAGTACAAGAGTTTGTATGTGATAAGAATTGTACTTCGATTTTGCAGAGTAGCTATTTAAGAAAATAATGATCCACGTTGCGTAAATATTGGCATATATCTTAATCACGCGAAGTATATTTTACTAGTAAACTTCAAGGATTGCCTACTCAAATTGCAGTACAGCTGTCAAAAATTGTTATTCGTAAAGTCATGCGCGGTTTTTCAAAAACAAATGCCTATTATTTAAAAAAAAAAAAAAAAACAACTCAACTCAATGCATTTCATTGTGATAAGTGATCACCACCTTCATAAATCTTGGCATTAAAAATCAAAAGCATTTCAGCAGAAGGCTCAAAATTATTGCAGCAAATATCTTTAACTTCGAATGAATGTGTAGTCGCATTATTGCATTTAAAGAATCGATTTGCATCATCGACCTTCTTTTTGTTTTTATCGCATTCATACAGGAAAATTCTCTGAGGCAAAATTCCAATAGCTACATGAACTCTGGACTATTACAAAACTTAACAGCGTCGTCTGATTTTACTGAAATCAATTTTTCCCACTGAGTCTCAGTAAGTTGTAAGTTTTTTTTGTGGTATCAAATGTATACCTAGGCAGACTTTGTAAATGGGGTCGCAGTTGGCTCAACCAAACTTCCGGTGATAAATAATATCCAATAGAAGCAAAAAGTTTATTGCACTCAGACAACTTTTTTCGCATTTCTGTTGGTAAAACAAGATTAAAATTCTGAACTTTTTTCATCCACAGTTTGGAAATTTATTGTGACACAATCTTTCACTTTTAAGCTTGTCATATTAATTCTAGGGATGTGCAACTTATTTTGATTAATTTAATTGCCAATTTGAAAATCGATAATTTCTTTGCGAAGCAGAGTCTTTTTTTTTTTTGTTGTTGTAGTAAGTGAGAAATAGAAATGAAATATCTTTCTTTCATTAGCTGCTTTCTTTCATTAGCTGCAGCTCCCATTCATGTTACGTTGATGGAAGATTAGTATAACAGAAGTTATGCATGGGCTCTGCTCGGCTCAAATTATACCTAATAATTGAAACAATAGGACAGTTTGTCAATAGACAAATTTTTTCGATCTAGAAAATTCTTGATCTCATATAGGTATCTTTAAAAAATTAAAATAATTTTTTTTTTTAAAAGAACATTTAGTTTCTTTAATGCCCGCACTTAAAAATCTAAAATATTATCTTTTGAAGTCACCTATTATGTTGCCATAAATAAAATGTTGTTGCCGCTTTTTTTTTTTAAAGTGATGTGATGTGGAATAACCACCAGAGGCATTGTTTCAACTATCCTTTCCAAATCCTTCCCAACTTCGATAGATCTTAACTTGCACCCATTTGAATGTAAAGAGATCTAGTAGTTTGAAGTTTGCCTCCCCCTTTATATTACAGATTTTTTTGCGGTTCATTTTTGTTTCACAGAATCTTGTCTAGGACATAGGTGCGATTATATCCGACGGTACCAAAAGTTCCTATAATTAGCTGGAAGCTTTAACAGAAGCTACTTTACAAGTTTTTAATGTCTGGATATAGTCCACATAACTCAATTGGGCGAATTTTTAAACGAAAAGACTCTGATATATTTTAAGATACTACAAAACGATATTAGGGGTGTTTTTTTGAGCTTCGATCTCAGCAAAGCAAATTGAAGTATGATTTTCATCACGCAGTTACAACAACTATTACGAGTCTCGAAGTGTCAAGTCTAACGTAATTGTTGTAATTGTGTGCTGAAAATCATACTTTACTTTACTTTGCTGAGATCAAAGCTAAAACAAAACAGGGCTATTGAAATATTGGCATGCGTGCGCATCGGATTGCCGAAATCCGAGCCACGTGTGAAACAATTTGAAATTTATATTTTTTAAGCAAACATTTTCAGCCGTGTTTCGCCGCATATTTTTAATAACTTAAAACTCACTACTTGGTATTCACACGAAAACACCAATCGAAATTCAAATATAACAACCCAACAACACACTAAAGATTAAAGTTAAATTTGCCACTCTAAGTTTCTTGCTTAAAATTATATCTTCGATTGAAAGCAGGACAACGAGTAGGAAGGCTAATGCTGGCACATGCGTTGAATACAGTGAATACAAAGTCAAAAGCACGATCTGAATATAAATTAACAACACGTCGTGGCTACTGAATCTATTCCATTTATGTTGCCCCATCCGGATGACGGAAATTAAATCAAACTTCTTTTTTTTTTTTAGCATGCATTGGCAGACAAAGCCAAAAGGAGTCCCAATCCTAATTGACGCGCGTCATCATTGAAAGTAGAAGTTCTAACCAACCCAGCTCCAATTCCAATTCGCCTGCAGCAAAAAAGGATAGCAGACATGGAAGAAAAGTTTTACAACAGATTTAAACAAGGCTGGCATCTCAACATGTGGTATAGATATCCACCCAAAGGGTAAGAGTTAGGCTATAATTCAGATTGTGTGCGCGGGTAGCGGATGATTTCAGTGTAACCGAAAATTCAATTAAATAAAGTAAAAGAAGATTAATTCCTTTGCAACTGCTTACGGTTGCCAATAAGATTATCTTAAGGCGTGTGAATTTGGAGGGTTATTCTTTCCTTTCAGAAGATTTGGAGTCATTTATCTTCATTGGAATCCTTGAATTTGTGTATTATTTTTTTTTTGGTTACAACTTCCAGGTCAGTTTTGCTTATAAAGGTCGTCCAGGTAAAGGTAGTAACATTTTTTATAAGTAAACGCTTTGTTCGCACTGTGCAAAGATTATAAGGTAAGTGTTGCACCCTTGTTTCTGTACAAAGCGTTAAAGATAAACAAGACCTTGATCCATAAAACACCCACCCCACTGAATCTGATAAGAAATAAAGGCGTTGATGCTGACAATACAGATCAGAAAAGTTGTGTGTGCAGGTGCGTATAAGTATACAATATATTATTTATAAATAGCATGGCGACAACAACAACCTTTTCTATAGAAATAGTCCTTCCAACTTTTTAATCTATTTATTTTTGTTCCGTTTTAGATAGGTAAGTGGACAGAAGACTATATTCCGCTACTTAGCGAGGGGTGGTCATAATGATCCGAGAATACCTACCGAAATATTAATTCACCCATTTTAAAGCGCAATTAAATCGTATGTTCTTGCAACTTAAAGTTTAAGAATCTTGAGCTACTATGTTATTGATAATAATTCGGAGATTAATAGAATGTAACAAAAATTTACTTGATTGATAAATATGGTGTTTTCGAGTTTGGCCACCATACATTGGAGAGTCCTGTTGATTACACATTTTTATAATTCAGATAGGCTGCTCAATCGTTTAATTTGCCATTGTGAAGAAGCAACAGAAAACCAAATCTCAAATATATGGTGTAGGTATACCACTATTTCAAAAGCGATCCAACGAATTTCATTGAGATTCTTAATTTCGAGCAATTCTTTCGGATCTTCAATGAAAAACGCTATTACTTCTTTTATTTATTTTATATAAATAAAGTGTATATGAATGGGTCGCTCTAAACTTTTTCGTTTATGTCAACATTTGGTTTGTTTGGTGTTCTTTTTAATTTAATAGGTATTACTGATGTAGGTAACAAACTTAGTAGTGATACTAGATAAAAAAATAATATAGAAAAATATAAGAATACTAGCTGACCCGGCAAAATTCGTTCCGCCCAAATTCGTTAATGTAATGAAAAAATTAATTCCGAGCATGCACAATGCACGTGCTGTTTTATGTAGACGCTTAAATACCTCTTTCGTTGAGACAAAATTGCAAAAATTCCGAGGCAACGAAATCAATCCATTCGAAGCGTCAACAGGAACATGACCATTACCGATAGTTAGTTGATAAGAGAACACTTCGGCAGATGGATCATTTAGCAAACATGCGATGTCACCACACTGAACCAAATCGCGTATTCATATTGACGGAAATATTTTGTTAATCTTTGAAGAATTTATTATTCGGATCGACAATTTTTCGTCAAATTTTTCGTCTTATTGAAGATATAATACTCAAAATAAATAACATATCTTCAACTGCTGTCCGATTTCATATTTTATTCAAACCAATGAAATTTTGTCATATTGACAAACTGAAGTCGTTAACAAACCGGTATCCTGTATGTGATATTGACAAAAATTTGTTGATAATTTTTAGAAGAGTCATTTATTCAAATTAACAATTTTCCATAAAATGTTTCTTCATATTGAAAATTAAATATTCAGAATCAGTAAAGTTTCATCAAATGCTACACTATTTATTATATTATTCAAGTGAATGAATTTATTTTCATATTGACAAAATCCTCAACAATTCAAATTGACAATTGTTCATCAAATATTTCGTCTAATTGAAGATTAGGTACATATTCAAGATAAATG
This sequence comes from Cheilosia vernalis, assembly GCA_949126925.1. Lineage (NCBI taxonomy): Eukaryota > Metazoa > Arthropoda > Insecta > Diptera > Syrphidae > Cheilosia > Cheilosia vernalis. Next base: position 27,105,521 of record OX421360.1, on the reverse strand, counting down.
AAATTTCTTCAAAAGCCTTTTTCCCGCATCGGATTTTGTTTTATTTAAATTAAAAAAGGGGAGAGTGGGAACGTTTTTTTTTTTTTTCAAAAACACAAGTTATTTTTTTCTTTGTTTTAGTAATTCTTTTTAATTTTTTTTGCACTTATACCAGTTTACAATTAATGCAAATGTTTATGATTGCTCAAATAAAAATCTTACTCGTAGCCAGAATCGAGCATGCTATTTCTTACTTTGTTTTACAAGCTCTTAGGTTTTTTTAAGATGTAGGTAGGACTTTACACAAGGTTTATAAGAAATCAAACAAACAGTTCTTAAATTTAGAAATAGTTTAAAACAGTTGAGCAGTTTTGAGAAAGTGGAGATTTAAAAAAAAAAATATAGTTGTAGGTATGCGAAAACCTTTACACTTCCTGAAGAATATTATAGAGGGATTCTATAAGAAAGACAATACATCGCTTATTCTTATATCAGTTGATATCATTGAAGCCATTTTCAAACAAAAAGAAGCTTTTCTTCAACTTCTGTAATAGATATTTTTTTATTTTAATTACATTATATTATAAAAAGAAATGTTGATTGCAATTAATGCGCATAAGATACACTAATGACGATTACCTTCATAACAAAACTAAAAGCGACTAATCTTTTTCTATAATGTGGAGGTTAGTTCAGGACTCAAACATCACATTTATATATGGAGCTTGGCCTAAACTTATTCCCTTTACCTACAAAACAGTTCGACTAACAGGAAGTTCTACGCTAAATCTAAAACTGTTCGCCCTCTTCCATAGGTAATAACAATAAGCGAAACGCCCTACAATAAAGACAACCAATGCACATCACCTCCTATCAGTATCGGTGCTTAAGAACCGCAAAAACATCACGTTTTAAAAACTCATCGCTGTTCTGCACACGTACCTACCACTATTTTTGTCGAACGGAGTATTCACAGAATTTGAGTTTTACAAACTCTATCTAGTTGAATCTAGCTCCACATTTCCCTAAATTGCAAGCAAATTTGTATTATTACCACATCTTACTTTTTTTCAAATTGAATAAATTTGTTGAAATGCTTTAAAGAGTTATTCACATTGACGAAATTGGTCAACTTGAAGAAGTTTCTTCAATATGTTATGACCGACTTTATACACATTAAACCGCTGCAATCTAAAAAAAAATTTGTTCGTAATATCTTTAAATTGAATAAATATCATTATATGATGGGAATTTTTTCTTCAACTTGAATAATTTTCTTTAACTGAAGGAAAACGTTTTCTTCAAATTGCAAAAAATTAATTAATTTGAAGAAGTTTTATTAAAATGTATTTGTTTATTGTTGTCCTAGAAGTAATAGCTTTTATTCTTGTAAGTGAAGTGGTGCAGTGAGGATAGTACCTATCGTGTTCGTGTTAAACCATACCTTTTAAATTAATAAATTAAAAAACGACTGATTCTTCGGAAACACATTGGACCGCGGCCAAGTATCGTACTAGGTAACGTATAGGAATAAATACAATATATACCTACATATGTATGCAATATCTAATGATTTTCTTTTATTTCAGATAGTGCTACGCGGAACGACCACCGGCTAACGGCTTACTTAGCTTAATCACTTTATTATTATTATCAAATTGATTTAAAAACTTTAAATAACAAATTATTTATTTATATCTTATATCTGTATTGTGAGCTTTAAATTTCATAATTATTTATGATTATTACAATTATCTTACTATTATTATAATTCTTTTAAATATAAATAGCTAATAAAAAATATTTTTAGATTAAAAATATTTATTCGTATTTTATTTCTCTAATGTGGCTTGAATAATGGAATTAAAAACAAAAAATTTCTTCAATTTAAGAAATCTTTGTCAGATTGACAAAAAAAATTAGCACGAAACCGAAGAATAATAGTGAATTTAAAGAAAACTATGCTTCATATTGAAGAAAAAGATGCGTAGAATTGATGAAAAATTATTCAGCTTGAATAAAGACCAAGAAGATTTTTTTCAATTTGAAGAAAAGATTACGTTATATTGAAAAAGCGTTCATTAAATTAAAGAGTACTATCCGTAGAATTGAAGATATTTTTTCAATTTGAAGAAATGTTTACGTAAAAATGAAGATTTCTTTTTTCAATTTGAAAAATATTTTTGAAAATAAGGAATATTTTATGTTAACTTGAAGAATGGATTCCGTTGAAATTGACGAAATAATTATTCAATTGGAAAATTTTTTGTGGATTTAACACCACAATAAAAAATATTATTCATTTCATCAAAATGACAATATTTCTTATACCGTACAAATTTTCTTCAAAACAACGGACAGGAGCTGTTGACCTTATATTGATCACCGTTTCTTCAAATCTACATGCTTTTTTATCAATATGACTACTAAATTTGGTTCAGTGCAGCTGAAGTTTCTTCACATAACACCACAATATCGATGATTTGAAGCAAGCATTGATCTCATCGGCAGCGGTCGATCGTGGTATTACTGGTAGCGTTTGCCGGAAATCGCTTGAGAGTAAAATCAATGCACCCCCAAAACGTTTGCGTCATTATACAGATCTTTCATATTGCGATTCAGAGCTTCTAACGCACGCTTATGCGACATTGTGCATTCGTCCCATATAATAATTTTGCTTGCTACCAAAACTTTGGCCATTGCTGTATGTTTCGCTAAGTTACATATTGGTTCTTCAACCGCTTGAATGTTTAATGGCAATTTCAATGCCGAATGAGCGATTCAGCAACCTTCCAGCTGAAGATACCACCGTTGCCAGTGATGGTCTCATTAGTCAAATTTCGTGGATAACGCTTGGAACACTTGAAGTAGATCATGCACGGTGATTGCAACAGGTCCGTAGGGACCCTAGGCCTAGCTTCTCAAAACCATTCGTTTCGTGTGAGATTTCAGTTTTGGAACGAATGGAAGGGATCCACAATTTTATGCCGATTCCAAACGGCTAAATCGAGAAGCTCTTTCAAGACAGTTATACTCTCGGATGTTTGTCAGACGTTCGCGGGAGGTGGCGCAGTGAAAAAAAATTCGAACCTGGACCCCTCGCTTAGTAAAGTCCAACACACTAACCTCTAAGCCACTGCGCCTACGCATTCTTTCGACTAACCGAATGAAAATGTGCGCATGAGGCAAGAATCTTTTTTGCCATTCAATCGAATACATCCGACATCGAGTATAACCAAAGACACGATGCTTAACAAAAAAGTCCATCAGCGACCGACGAAATATTTGTAACTTTAACAGCCAAGAAGATACCTAACCGCACACCTATCAACTTGGCTGGTAAGCCTTTTCCCTTCTCTCTCTACACCGGTACCGAAGGTGTTATGGTACCTTTGAGTTGCCCTCCCCATAACCCTATTCACTAATGAGCAGAATACCACGATTGTTACTCGCTCATTTTTCGTAACAACCCCTACGTGCTAACTTAAACCGCTCCACAACTCCTGTTGCCTGTCATCATTGTCCACGTCATCTCAATCACCCCTACATTTCAACTTACTCACACATAAATACTTATGCAAGGATCCTGAAAACACATGTCAAACGAAAATGATGGTTTGAATAACCATGAAATAAATCAAAGTATCTACTCCATTTCAAAAAGTTACTTAATGTAACATAGTAAGCATGAGCAAACTTATTAGGTAGGTGGGTATGCATATTTAAAAAAAAATTTCAAAATTTTTGACAACAACAATTTGCTTGGAAAATAATTAAAACTAGTATCGCTTGTGGTCGAAAATCGACCATACCTTTTATAAGAATGTATATACTAAAAAACGTACTTCTGTTATTCCCGTTATTCTCGTTATTTATTTATGTTTTTTTATAAACGAAAAGAAAAGAGAGTCATCTATAATACATGGAAAAATAAAGTGCACCACTGGGTCGAACGAAACTTTATCGTTAAGAGTGTCCATATGGACATAGAATCCCTTATTTTTGAGCATGTTTAGCAATTCATTTACTACGATGCACCATAGCAGGGCGATAGAACACCACTCTTGCCCCCAGAGCTTTAACAGAATCATATTAAGAATGCTTATTATCTTTTAAATGTATTTTGGTCAAAATGATTATAGCGGTTTTTTGTAAAATTTGCCAGACAAAACAGTACCAAATATTGCAACGTTTTATTTAAAAAATACTATTGCGTCACTATTTAGTTGAAAACCGATTATAAAGCTACTATTAGACGATATGTTGAATCAGCATACGTATGATGAAAAATGTGTCCCAATCACAACGTATCGTCTAATAGCGAAACTTCTGTCATCGCATTTTTCAAATCGTCAGGAAATACTTTCAAATGAAGTGTTTCTTTATTGATTATTATCTATAAACTACTGCTACAAATCTTATATTACAATTTTCACTTTTATTTAAAGCGCCATTGTACATAAAAAATAATGCATATTATTTTACAAAAAATATTGCAATCTATTGCTTAAAACGTACATTTACAAATACATACATGAAATATTGAATTTAATAATTAATTGGTATTCTTTGAAATGAATACCAATGCAATTTATGAATTTTCATCTACGAAAATTATACATACATATTACAATTTCCATTTAATTTGTAAATGAGATATCCTATCTTTCTAGCTGCATACAACCATGCACACATACAAAGTTTCATTGGGATCGGTTGAGTTTCTCAAAAAAATCGACAACAGCACCACCTATCGGGTCCAAAACTATCCTAACTTTCTAGCTGCATCCAACCATGCACGCAAACAAAGTTTCATTGGGATCGGTTGAGTTTCTCAAAAAAATCGACAACAGCACCACCTATCGGGTCCAAAACTATCCTATCTTTCTAGCTGCATCCAACCATGCTCACATACAAAGTTTTATTGAGATCGGTTGAGCTTCTCAGAAAATGGACAACAGCGCCATCGGGTGTCGGTTTCTCGGTGACGATGACGCGGTGTCGTTTTCGTTTGACATAAAGTTAACCCGAATTCATTAATTTCTTCCCATCTAAAAGTGCCCAACGCGCCTCAAGAATACTATTTTCAAAAATCCATTGTACGATAATTATAGAGAAAAACTGAGTTTGCTATTAAGTTATAAATGACCACATTACCTTAGAAATAATTTGTTGTTACAATCGTATGGAGCGTTTTCGAGATTATGTCGAAATTTCAAAAGTACCGTTGTTCGAATTTTTAGCCAAAAACTGGGTACCTACGCAATCATGGCGACCTCACCTACTTAAGCTTAAATATCAGTTTTGGTTGAAATCGTTAGAGTCGTTTTCGATGAAATCAAACTGGTAGGAAAATTTTATATGGGAAGTACCCATTAATATTGAGGTTAACTTGCAAAAAAAAAACATCTCCCGAACTGTAAGCCCAAATACTCCAAATCCGAGGTTTGAACGTAATCCGAGAAGCCGCGTTTAGGCTGTAGGCTTGGGGAACGACGGACAGACGGACAGACTGGACAGAATTTTGCGACCCACTTTTTTGAGTTCCGAGTTCGAAATTGTGTACGAAAACAATATCTTTCTCTTACTACCTAATGGAAAAAGTTAAAAATTGTGAGCGCCATTATGTAGGTAGTGTTTATAGGCTATTACATCTTGCAGTTTTCTTAAGTGCAGGGGTAGCAGGAGTTTCTGAATTGTACCTAAACGCGGCCTTTTGCGTAGCCCCACAGATCTTGGTGGCTAATTGGCGTCGCCAAAACGTGAAATTACGCGACCAGGAAAATTTCTCACACAATAAAACCATAATTGCTTCTTCTATTTATTTACTTACAGATTTCCATGGTTTCTCTATTTTATACTCCCATTTCCCCTCAAATATCTTTTTACCATTATAAGGCAATCGAACATTCCTTTTTGATTTAATTGTACCTAAGCCTTTTAAATCCTTGTTATTATATTTTTTTTAATATTATGCTTACCACATTCAGCATCTTTATAGCACGAGACATAATGAACAACTGAAAAAAAAAAAACTTATACTAATCATATCCCAAAAAGTGTGTCTCCTTCGCTTCTTGAGGAGCAAAGTAAAAAAAATATGTAACTCCTATAAATATTATAAAGCCGCTTTTTTCGACAGTTTATCTGTACTTTTTAGCAAACACGATGTGTATCACACTGTCATTACCAAATACACTGAAAACGGAGTTACGCTATATTCTAAATCAGCGATATATGAAACATTTGATATAATAGGGGATTCCAAATTTGCAGTGTCATTTAAACCCTATTTTCACTAAAATTGCAGGTACACATCTTTCTGCTATCCTCACCTTCGGCCGCGAAGGCCCTATTCTGCCATAACAAAGTGGAAACATATTTTACTTTTTCAGCAGTTCAAATTGAGGGAACGGCCTTTGTGTCGCCAACAGTAAAACTATTCAGTACAGTTACGAAGAGAACAATACAAACCACCTCATCGAGGACAAAGGTTTAAGTTGAAAAAAGGTTGACTTTTATTGTAGCAGAATTACTGGATTATTTTCCGCTGGTATAGGATATATTTTATTATTACGACCCGTGACACAGGACTTCAAAGTTGGAAGATTTAATCTGTGGCATATTGTTTGCATAAAGAAAAATATCAGTTGCTATATTGTATAAATGAAACGTTGTAGTTGGAGTAACTAAGACTTAAGTTGTTCAACGGATTTCGAGTGCATCCAACTGACAAACTCTATTATCTATTCTCTGTGCTGCATACAACTGAAAATAAATACGGATGTTTGGAAAAACGTTAGATGTCCACGAAGCTATGTTTTATTTCCAATGGTCAATTGTTTTACTAAAACAAAAAAATATAAAGGACGCCTAGCGATGACGCATTTGTCACTTAAAAACAAATGCAAAACGATGGAGTGCGTTACATTTGTATCAAAGCAATTCCCCGAGTAAAAATCATCCGAATCGTATTAAATCATAGAATTTGCGTTCCGGCGGATGCCTTGCTATGGCCGGTTGCTTCTTTTGTTTGCTTTGTTTCGACTTTTTATCTTCGAAGTCTGCCCTTCTTGGTGGTGCCCAGCCATTGGATCCGTCTTATTCATATCAATTGTGTTTATTTTTATCCCACCGGTAGCCATCGGGTATTGTCTATTAGTATCTACTCGACGTGCTCGAGCTTTAAGCACAAGTGTGGAACATAAAGCAAATAGTTATATTATAATAATTATTGTCTGCTTGACTGAGTTTCAGAACTGAATTAAATCAATGGTATCGTCAATATAGTCAAGATGACGGATAGGTACTTTACGGAAGTTACTCTAACCCACTTGAAAATTATGGGAACTCTCTATCCAAATTCTTACAATTTTTGGCAAGGCTGTACAATAACTGCACACGGTTATTACATTAACATCAATGGTAGCCTGCCGCAAGCTGTCACTGACTGACGAGTTTTCCATTGGTACGGTAAAATGGTTTAGTAGTGATGTTACCAAGCGCACAGAGCAAGTATTTTTACTTTGGCTAATGTTTTAACTTTGACAGTGATAACAATTCAGAAATCATTCGAGGAGTTATGCTTGCCATTCACTGGTCCATTGGCCAAATAAGGCTCTTGAGCAGAGTCCAAAAACTTTTCAAGAATCGCAGAGAAATTCCTTTAGAAATACTGTACCTATTTAAATTAATACAGAATTTTATTAATTTAGAAACGCAAATCATCGAAATTTTCTCCAAACACAAAGTCATAGCGGCGCGGCGTGAAGAAAGAAATCAAAAATAAGAGTCTTTTAACTTTTTCTTGAATCCATACTTTTGTTTTTAGATGTTCTCAAAATGCACTCTATTCAATACTAACTGTATTTTTGAGGCTGCAAAATATTATTTTCGAACATTCGATAAACAAAAAACATTCAAACAGAATTTTCCCGAAAGAAATTTACAGTCTTATAGGTGATAACCGAAAGATATTTTGTATAGGTAACGCGAGGCAGGTTTCTGTTATCGTATAAGCAACTTTATTAAATGCGACCCGTATTTTATCGCATAAAAAAGCCTGAAAGAAATTACACCTTTCGTTTTTTTCCAAAACTTACAGAGATAGAGAGCGGAACAAAGTGGCGATCGTGACCATAGCTTTTCTCTATTATCCTCGGATTAACTTTCGAAAAAGGACCTGAATACAATGATCAATTTGTAAGACTTGTTCACTTAAAGATATACAACACTGCAGTCAAAATTAATATCAGATATATCAAATTTATTTTTATGATATAGGTAGGTATACGATATTATTACTTTATATTTAGAATCCAACGTCCAACCCTTAGCTATTCAATGTAAACATACGGTATTCATCTAGTACCCACAAGCCACAAAGTGTGCCTCACTAACTCAAATGTATTGCATGTCTTCACTAAACATTAAATTTGTGCTCAGTTCTCTGAATATAGGCAATATGTGTCTGATTGATTACAGTGTTGTACCGCAAACCACGTTCGTTCATTCATCTCCTTACCACAAATGCGCCTGACGTTCTAAATCCATTAAATTCTCTTTTACAAATTCACATCTCATAAATGCAGCCCTTATTTGCCTCTACGTCTACATCTTCTATCGTCCAAACCGCATTGATGAATTGGGTGTTTTAAATTTTCCCGCCACTTAAATAGATGACTTCCGCCCAGTTTCCAGTAGCCTAACAGTATTCCCCGCTCTTGAAAGAATGATTCCGCCATGTTCAAGACAGAGATGACTGCTGTAATTTTATTGCTTTTGGCTTGAAGCAAGGGAAGCATCTTTTCAGCACCCACTGATTCATGGCAGCAGAGAGGTGAAAAAGAGGAATGAACAGCAGGCGTTTACTGGCACATCTGAGGAAGCGGATTAACTTGAACCGCGAGGGTTCTTTAATAAATCAACCAAAAGCACTTCCGAAGCAGGTGGTGGCCATAACGAGTGAAGCTTTTCGTACTCCGACTAACAATGAATAGAAAGCAAAAAAGTTCCCATTGCAGGTGTATATCTACTTAGTTAGTTGTTACTAGTTTCAAGTGCAATTATTGGGTTTGTGAAAGATTTTGTATTGAAGCTGTGACGTGTGAAGTATAAAGATGATTCGTTGTTTTTGGTCATATTTAAATTCACTGATTTTATCTTATATAAAAGAATTTCTATAAAATATAAATTTGAAGGAAACCCTTTCGTCCATGGCGTTTCAAAAAAGAGCAAGGACACAAATCTATGCATTGTTAAAGGCAACTAGTAGTACGAATTTTTATAAGAAAAGGAGAAAGAGATTTCACGGTGTAATGTTTTGGAAATTCATTAACACACAATATGGATTTTCGCAACGTTCAAGCTAGGTGTGGCAGACACCATAATTCATATAGAATGCTTCTCTTATTCGATTTGTGTGTGTAGTTTACGAAAATGGTCTTTCCGACGGTTTTTCCCAACTTTTTTAAGAACTTTCAAAAGACGATTACGTTTTTTATATTTTATGCTTATCCATTTCTTGCAATAAGAAACTTCTTAAGAAGTGATTAAACTCTGTTGAAACTAAGAAATGTCGTACTTATGACCCATAAAACCGATGGACGGGAAAAGTATTAATGCTAAGGTGAAAACTCAAAAATTATATCTGAAGACACAGGAATTGGGAGAAACATGTTTTTCTTTTTTTTACATAATGTAGAGCTTTATGGGCACAGTGGCTCTATGATTTGCTATAAGTAAAGGCGAACAAACGAATTGTTTGGAGGGTCTTTCCCTATACTTATTCGGACTAATTGATAGGTTATCTGAAGTTGGACATTTTTTCCGAAAACGAAACTTCTTTCTTAAATGAAAATTGGAAATGATTTCCGACTCCTATGTCTACACAAATTTCCCAAGCCCATTTGGACATACAAATTGCAAGGGGAGATAAAATATCAAATTTCAAACAACTACAGCATGAAAGAGCATTTACATACACCACAGTTGAGCACTTGATTATTCCAAAAGGCAGCAGCTGATGGCTACGACTGACAACTAAGTTAATTTTTTTCTGCAGTGTGCACACGAGTGACCAACTCCGCCACAAATCTTCCACCGATTTAACTTAAAATCATTATTTCAGACTTTGTGCTCACAATATGCTCTAAGCGCAGATCTTCGGTGCTGTATTCTTTATCCGTGCTAGTCCTTTTTTCCGTTTATTTCTGCGGTTCCTTCTTTTGTTCGTGTCCATGTCCTTGTTGAGTAAAAACTTGAGCGCTGTGGAACAAAAAAATAACTCTGAACGTAATTGAATTATGAAAGCTATCCTGGCGGTAGTGATGGTCGTGCTTGCTCGCTCTGTTGCTGCTGTTTGAGAGATTAAAGTGTCCAATAAGCACGTAATGATGCACATTGTAAATTCATCTGTATAATTAAGTATTGAGTTCTTAACTTTTCTTTTACATTTCTATAGAAATGGTCAGCCCCTAAGAAGAGCGGGAACCAACGAATTTGAGCAAAGGAAGTCAGCTTTGTTAAATGTATCATGTATCCTTAGAGTGAGCCATTGTGTAGCAGCAAATATTGTATAGCTGGAATGAGTCAATTCCTTTCGAATAAATTTATGTGGTTGCTATAGTTGGTGGATTTCTCCAGGTGTGAGCTCTGTTCCGACTTTGATACAGTTAAAAGGAAACTTTCCCACTCCATGTACCTACCCAATGATTTAAATATGAGTTTAGTTTTATAAATTCGCAGATTCATAGGCTTGGAGACTGACATATCTAATAATATTTAAATACCGTTTGATTACGTAATATGTAGTAGTCTTCGTGCAAAATTTCGAATTCGCGAAGTTAATCAATTCTGACACTACGATGATAATGATAGAGGAAACAAGTTTTAGTAAAATTCTTTCCGTCTGTCTTTCTGTCTGTTCGTCCGTACGATCCCGGTGCCTACAGCTTAAATGGTTGCCTGATATTTGAGTTTAAGTAGATGAGGTTTACATGACGACATACCTACTCGATTTTTGGATACAAAATCAAAAAAACGGTATCGAAATTTGGGCATAATGTCGAATATGGTAATTACGATTAGAACAAAAATTAAATTCTAAGGTATCTAATAATGGTCATTCATAACTTAATAGCAAACTCAGTTCTTGTCTGTTACGAGTAGGTATACCATAAAATAATTTTTTTAGAAAAGTATTTTTTTTAAATTGACCAAAATGCAGACTTTGTTTCGTTAGGCTGAATATTGATTTCATTTTATGGTTTTCAAAACATTTTTGATGACCAAGTGGAAATCTCCCAACAATACTTATAAAAAAAGCCCCAGTACACACAGTGTGCAATTGTACATGCCTGTATGCTGTGTGCAATATTGATAGGTGGCAAATCATGTACCATTATTATTTAAATGGACTCACTGGCAACTAAGGGCACAATTATTTGTTGGTATTGCTGTTTACATACTCGTCAACCTTATTGATGGCAATTGGTTGGTCTTATAAATCGGACATTAAGAAACTTTTGAGCTAATTATTCACCTTTTGTAATTCCATTCGTATAATAATTCAAATTTAATGCAGATACCTAACTCTTTAAAGACATCTTCAAATATTAGTAGGCCCTCAGGCACTACAAATAACATTTTTCAATATATTTCTTTGCCACCTGTATGGTGAGGACTGAGGAGATATCTTTCGTAATAGTAATTAAGAGATTTTCCCAAATTATAGGGGTAAGAAAGCCGATTTTCTTTTCTAGGGTTTTAGGTAGATATGTGGAAAACCGCTCTTTTTAGAGCCACGTATCCGAAGACGTTTTTATTAAAACAGCCAACCCAAAAATGATTCTAATATATTGACATGTTCTTGCAGCAATGGCAAATATTAATGATCTAATCACTAGAATCTATAGGTATTGAGAAAACACTGTCGATGAAATAAAAGGCGCATACAACTACATATTGAAAATCTTAAAAAAAAAAATACATTCGAATTAGATTAGAAAACTATTTTATGTAAAAATTAGCAGACCCGGATTCGCCATGCTTCGCAGGAGTTACACTTCGCAAATCTAAAAATTAATAAATAGCGTTATTGAAAGACAAACCCACCATTAATATCAGTTTAGCTGGTACAAGCCAAAAACAAAGGAAAATATGACGTAGTTTTATAATAGTAGGGATTTATTAATTATGAAGGTATGTACGTTGTATTTTTATGTAGAAAGTAGTATTTTTATAGAAATTATAATCACTACAGCACATTTTTAATCATAATTGAGTGTTACTCTCTTTCAATCATTTCATTCATACCCTGTCTCTCAATCCCGCCAAATTCGCTCTACTGCTCAACTTATTATTTCGTATATACTGATACTGTAGTTGAATTTAAAAAACCGAGAACAGAAAAAAAAAAACAACACCAAGGACAAAGCACAAAAGGTGCTTTAAAAAAATAAAGAATAAAACAAAGTTAATTTAAAAAAAAACACTGTCTGTAGGTAAGGAAAAAAAAAATAAAAAAAATTATTAAGTAGGTATAATGTGTCCTGTTCATATTTGACTCGGTTTTTTTTGTTTGCAGTCAGTCGGGTTTTTAGGTTATTTAAATTAACTTTTTTTATTTTTATTTTTTGGGCCTATGACACTTCGGGAAAGAATACGAATCTAGTGGCACCTCACTCTTCAAAATCAGTCAAGCCGTTTGGGCAACAGGGCGTCACGAAGGAACGTACACATAGGATACGCGCGAAACACATAACCCTCCGTCCAGTCGGGTAAAAAACACACCATACACGACAGTCAACAGCACAAAAGGTACAGAGAGAGAAACAGTTTATGCCGCCTCGCTTAGTAGTCCAACACACTAAGCCACTGCGCCCACAAACACCTTACAACCGGAAGAAATTACAGTATCATTATTGTAAGGATATACATACCTACATCTACGGTTTATAGGTAATTCATAATTCAGTTTACGTTTCATTTAACTCAATGCCAGTTGCACCTTTAACCAATCCTAAATTTACCATATAAGTCAAACAACCACATGCATGGAGATTGCCTCAGTAGCCCTTTCTTATCAAGGCAATTGTGTTTTTTTTGTTTGTATTATTTCAAACTTGAACTCAAACTAAAAACAAATAAATTATAAAGATAATTTATACACAAAAGAAAGGCAATTAACAGTATGACCGCCATCTGTGAAAACACATAAATTCTTCTCTTTCAGTAACACAAAAACGTGGGCCCTTTCCCCACGCCTCAACAGTATTATGCTAGATCCTTCTCAATGTCACGCAATAGGCAGTTTTTGTATCCTTTCTGTATTTGTGTTCCCATCTCTTAACTGACCCAAATTATTTGTGGCAATGTCGGTTAAAAAAGGAGAACAAAAATTTAATTAGAATTAAAAAGGTAAGTTCTGTCATTGCCTAAAAACCGTATCCAATTAGATATATGAAATCTCTAACAAAGGTATTTTTGCTTACGGAAAATTATGACAGTTATGTATACATCCCTACCTTGGACAAAAAACTAATTCGAAGCGAAAAACACCACCCGAATCGTATTATGTCCTCTTTTATTGCCACCTAATCATTTCTAAGTTAATATTATATAATATTACGCCTCTTCTAACCGCAGAAAAGCCATTACTTTACCAAGGTTATATCTAATAAACAGACCATGTCCTCCCCAACTTAGTTTTCCTCTTATCTGTTCTGTTGGTGCAGATTCATTAGACATGACTTATGTTTTACTTACAAACATGTGTCCAATATTTTTTATACAGATTCTGACAAATTGTCATAAATATCTCACCATTATCCTGAATGTTGAAAATATTTTTTTCTATGTATGGATAGGTTAGTTGGGAGTTGCGGTAAATTGTAACCATCAACAGTGGATACAAAGTGCTTGCAATTCGGAACTATTATTCTATAACAAAGATATCTATTCCTATGTATAGAGACGAAGTGTAAATGGCCATAATGTCTATACTTTACATTAAAATATAGTTACGTAAAACGTTCATTACTATAAATCTAGATTTTATTCCTCTCTTTGTCTGGTGAAAGATATTAGATTAGTAAGTGGCAACTGTATGACCTTGTACCTTGATTTATATAAAAAAAAAATCGTAATATTCTTTGAAATTGGAGCACAATAAAACCCTATGTGCATTTAAAATATAGGTACCCCGGTGCCCAGCCATCGAATTTTATAAAGTTGGCAGTATTCCATGATAGGTATCGGTCGCTTAAAAACCTCAAACAAGGGGAAATTATTGATGGACTGTCTACAATCACATCACTCTAATTATTTATATTTGCTTAGAAATAAGCTGAACTTTTAAGCTACTATTACCTACCAACGCATAATGCTCATTATAAAGATAAGTGTCTTTTTTTAATTCAATGGGTTTCCTTGAAATTTTAATTCTACTTCTACTTCTACTTCTAAAACTTCGTCATAATTTTTCTCAATATTAAATAGTTTTTTTCACAAAGGAACTGCATGTCAACATTACTCTAAGGGAAAACTTTTGCTTTTGTCAGTTCGGTGGGTACACTCAATATGTACTCTGGGGAAATTGTGTTCATCGCCGTAGGTACCTATAAGAGAAAACTGTCTTCTTAGGCTATGCAGCAATTTAAAAGCGAACTTCAACTTTTCTTATGATTTAAAATTTTTACTTTCAGTTTCTGTAGGTATTCTGTGTGGAACCGAGAATTTTTTTTCTCAAACCAAAAAAAAAAAAACACGGAAAACAAAATGCACCGAGCGGAGTTCATTAATTCATTTCCTTGTATGGATGTCACATTGAAATAAAAAAGTTTTATCTCCTGTTTTGAATTTTTTTTTCCGTCCGTAAAACGAACAAAGTTTTAAATAGTTTGTGAAGTTAATTAATTGGTGACTTATGTCAATAAAACAGAAAAAAAAAACTAAAATGATATGCGAATGAAAATGTTTATGAAAGGCTAAAAACTTCCCCGCACATTTAGGACGCTTGGGAAAACAAACTAATAAAAGGAAAAAGGAACTTTATGAATAATCAATACTGCGGCATCAGATACGAGGATAGTGTTTCAAAAAATATAACTTGGGTTGAATTTATTTCTTCCGGGAAATGTTTATAAGTTATATCCCTGTGGGACACATAAATTTTATCGAATTCGGTTACTAGTATAGTTTTTTATTTTGTCAGCTGTAGATGGAAGATGATAAAGTATACGTTTTTTCTGAAGCGAATGCGGAATGAAGAATATCTAATTTCGGTAGAGTTTAGATTGCATTTTTATACAATGTTATATGAATAGACTCGCTACGACTTAGATAAGTGCAGTCGGATAACATTTGATATCGATACCCATCTATAAACAGATTCCTTGACAACATTTATAGATACGAGCTATACAGTTCAATGTCTAATTTTGACATTCCTGCAAATCCTGACCGATTGAGTAAAATCATTTTATACGAGTACAATAAAAAGTAAATGATGTAAACGTAGAAGAAATAATGTCATACACGCACAATTATTTCACTTTTTTTTATTTCATAATTCTATTTGCGAAATTCGTCACATTTTCCCGCGTAACGGCATTTTAGATGGTGTGTTAAGATAAGCAGACTCTAGGCTGTAAGAGGATATCCACAAGTATGTTTCGTTAAGCAATATTATATCTTTATTGTAGTTTTTGTTTGGAAAATGTACTAACTGCGTCGTGCGGTGCGTGTTGACGAATTCAAAAAGATTTCACCCAGTTTTAATCCTTCATTAAGTGTCAGGTTAACCACGAGTGAGTGGGTGAACACTATAGACAGCATCAGCCATCTTTATGAACAGGACTGGACCGATCGTCCACTCATTACATTATGTAATTCAGATTGGACGTGCAATTGTGTGATTTCCCGTTGTTGTCGGATGAATCTGTCGTGTTGGTTAGTATGATGGTAAAGAAAAATTACCCAAACGAAAGCTGTGAGCAGTACCTGTATAACAATGTTCAGGCATATTTCTTTAAAAGATAACACCATTATTAAATAAGCCTTATCGAGTCACGTGCAATGAAAAATTAATAAGTGAATAATATGTACTTGCAAATAATGGTGTCATAGAAAACTCTTCTTCCGGAGGATAATAGCCCAAGTTTATTTGCCCTGTTCATCGAGGATATAGTGGGTATTTTACCGGAAGGAGTACGCAGGGCATCTCATGGCGGAGAGAGGATATCTTCCATTTGGTTTGGACGTGCCTAATTTTTAGAGAGACGAGAAGATCAATATTTGGAAGGAATACCTTATCGGAAAACCAAGTCTTCCAAATCTAAAAACTAGCCAGGTTCTGCAAAATAGCCTTCAAAATAGAGTGAGACTTAAATAAAACGAAGGTTTCTAGAACACAAAATAAATTACTGTGATCACTTAGAAAAACACTTACATATTTTAAACTTTTTTTTTTTTTTTTTATGTTTTGGCAATCAGACAATACAATACAATACGTCAAAATACTTTGACGTCCTAAAAGCGATATTCAGTTATATAGTAAAAAGGTATTACAGGTTGGGAATTGGGAAATGCTGCTGCAAAAAAAATATGCACAAACTTCTACCTTGGAATTTGAATACATCGATTTCAGTTCAGGGTGAATACAAAAATTTATTCGTAGAATCCTAGTTCCACTCAAATCAAATAGCTACGCAATCTTACCCCTGAAGTCGAAAAGTGTATTTTTCAAAAGTCAAGAAGAAGCATTTACTGCTGCCAAAGTTCATTTGGCGTAGGCATTAAAAAGGTTAATAGAATTGCAGTTAATGATGCGAACGTAAAATGTACGCACAGAGGATTAAAATTGAAAAACTTAATGTTCACAACAATGCACAAGAAGACGAAAGAAACGTTCATGAACAGTGAATAAATACGAATGGATGCCTGTGAAATAGTACCTACAGCATTTATTAAACGTCAGCGGAACACTTTTAAGTTTCAATAAGAAAAATTAAAAAATAGACTAAGCCCAATTTGCTATATCATTTAGATGAATTCGGTATTACATACATACCGTGGATATGATTTGTTAAGGCATTTTGTTCATTGCCTAATGGTTTTGCCAAAAATTACAAAAACATGAATGGAAGGGCTTAGGTTAGGTAGGTTGAGGTAGGTGAGGGAAGGGTGTGTTTTCTATTTTCGTTCAATTGTGGTCATAGGGATAGTGGAGTTTTGCTGTAAATGCAGTAAATGCCGTACAGTATGCCAATCTTTGGGTGTATTGAGTTATCTGTCTCGTTTGCGTTCATCGCTTACCCCAATCTTGCAAGCTCATCCGCCTTGTCGTTACCTTCAATATCACTATGTTCAGAAACCCAGCAGAGTTTGATGTTGTGTTTGCTGAAGCTGCTTATCCTAGAAGACTAATTTTCGACGATTCGATGACGTCGCATTCGTAATTTAATTGCCTCTCTTCAACCCGGAGACATAGTACATGTGCTCACTTATTAACTCAGTCACCGATGCACTCTTGCGAATGACGGTTATGCCCGGCAGGTAAAACCAGTATTTGAATTTCTTTTTATGTTTTTAATGGCTCAAATCCGTCGTTTCGGATTTTGTCGTATCACGCGCTAAGAAAAATTAGTTACTTAACCTAATTTTTTCTTTATTATTATGTTGTTACTACTAATATTGCTAAAGAAGAAATGCTTTTTTTTTCCAAGATTTTGAAAACATATTAATTTTAGACTTAAAGATGTTGTCCTTGCTTTAAAGGCTGTTAGTAATAAAAACTGATGTATTTATTTAGTAAAAATCACGTTTTTCGTTTGGCAACACCTTTCTAATGCTCCAGGAATAAAATTAGAACTGTATATATTACACAAAGGTTAAAAAAAACACATTTTAGTGTTGTTCGTCGAATCGACGAATGTTCATCTTATTAAGGGTAGTCAGTAACCTTAGCCTTCTAGGGTTAATGAGTTTCGACAGTTCTTAACAACCTTTGATTTTACTGTGCTGGCTACAATCGATATAAGAACAAGTTTACTGTCTCAGAAAAAAATGATGTTCAAGGATGGATTGTTGCTAGGTAGGTAGATATGCTGCTTTATTTTACTACTACTCTGCTTGAAAAACGCTGAAGGTGACCGTTAAAAAAATCCATATTCGATCGACCTTATTCCTTTTTGTTATTAAACCCCCCACATCCCAAACCCTTAAAAAGAAGAAGAAGAAAGAAACGCATTTCAAACAAAAATAACATTGTCTTAATTGTTTTTTATTTGAAGTTATTACTTCTTTAGGCGCGTTTGGCACTTTTAGATGGGAAGAAATTAATAAATTCGGGTTACTTTTAAAACGACACCGCGTTATCGACACCGAGAAACCGACACCCGATAGGTGGCGCTGTTGTCAATTTTTTTTTGAGAAACTCAACCGATCTCAATGAAACTTTATATGTGTGCATGGTTGGATGCAGCTAGAAAGATAGGATAGTTTTGGACCCGATAGGTGGCGCTGATGTCGATTTTTTTGAGAAACTCAACCGATCTCAATGAAACTTTGTTTGTGTGCATGGTTGTATGCAGCTAGAAAGATGGGATAGTTTTTGACCCGATAGGTGGCGCTGTTGTCCATTTTTTTGAGGAACTCAACCGATCTCAATGAAACTTTGTTTGTGTGCATCTTTGTATGCAGCTAGAAAGATGGGATAGTTTTTGACCCGATAGGTGGCGCTGTTGTCCATTTTTTTGAGGAACTCAACCGATCTCTATGAAAGTTTGCTTGTGTGCATGGTTGTATGCAGCTAGAAAGATGGGATAGTTTTTGATCCGATAGGTGGCGCTGTTGTCCATTTTTTGAGAAACTCAACCGATCTCAATGAAAATTTGTATGTGTGCATGTTTGTATGCAGCAAGAAAGATAGGATAGTTTTGATGACCCGATAGGTGGCGTTGTTGTCGATTTTTTTGAGAAACTCAACCGATCTCAATGAAACTTTATTTGTGTGTATGTTTGTATGCAGCTAGAAAGATGGGATAGTTTTTGACCCGATAGGTGGCGCTGTTGTCCATTTTTTTGAGGAACTCAACCGATCTCTATGAAACTTTGTTTGTGTGCATGGTTGTATGCAGCTAGAAAGATAGGCGCTGTTGTCAATAAAGAAACACTTCATTTAATAGTATTTCTTGACGATTCAAAAAATGCACACGTAATTGTTCAAGTAATAACTTCTGTCGGCACTCCCGGAGTTTACATACCTAAACTATTTCGTAAGTCCTTATAACACTACATTTTTTTTAGTATTTTTCAGACTTTTATAATGAAACAAGAGGTACGAGAAATTCCAAGGAAAAACAATAAAAACGCGATCGTAATAAACAAAAATTAACAAAACAGGAACTTGGATTCAAATTGTGGTACCAACACATAGATGGCTGCTTTATCACAAGAGTGTATTGTAATAGATGAATTGATTAAAAGAGCTGGATGTCTTTTGTACGTTATCCCCCCAAACCATATTTATTTACATTGCTGTTTTTGTAATTGCAATCCCCTTATGTGAATATACGTGTGACTGTGAGCCACAAAATAGCATAGTGGTAATTTCCGGAAACCAATCATCTTTCTTTTTCGGCATCACGGTGTTCAATTGTTTTGTGTTTTGTATTGAATTTGTTTGGTTTTTGTGGAACATGATTAAATTGAACTCAGTGCAAGAATGCGTGACTTCATGATGAATTTTTCTGGAAAACAGCTTTTAGGCAGCCGCCTTATTTTATCTCTGTAATTCCTTTATTTTTGGTATTCTCTTAACCTAAGGTTTTGGTTCACAAAAAATCCATTAAATTGGCATCACTGCACACAGCACAAAAGGTACGGAGAGAGAAAAAGATTTTGGCGCACACACACACAAAATCCAACGACCCATTTTGCATTTTTGGAATTGTATAAAATTTGTAGTAATATAAATCTTTGTAATTAATTAGATATCAGCTCAGATCTCGACTTTTTGACACCGGATAATGGTAAAACATATCCTATAAGCTAATCTCGACAATTTTCAATGCAACTGTTAGAGCCGAAATCAATTTCGTGCAGTACTTTTTTAGTCCATTCCGAACAAACACCTTACAGGCGGAAAAAAGTTAGAGTTTTACTATAGTAAGGAATTTACTCTCCTCTAATAACCAAAATAAGGCTATTCCACACCGCGTTACTAAAGAAATATTACTGCAAAGTGGCCATGTATCAACGAAATGCTCAATGGGCACAATAAAAACTACAAAATTTTAACAACTTTTTGAAGTGAAACGACATAGATGCATTATAATTTTCCTTCGAAGGATACGAAACGTCTAATAGCAGCATATGTACTTTCTAACATCGACAAAACGCTTGGAAAATTGTAGTACCAATAGGTAAGTTATACTGCAGGCTGTTGTAAATAATTGGGTGTATTGTAATCATTCGAAGCAAGGAAATCATCCCTTGAATGAGGAAACCGAAACACTCAGTCCTTTTTATCATGTTTCAACTTAGCGACACAACTAAATTCAACCCAAAGCGCAAATGCGTACAACATTTTATTCTAGTCCATCTACTTACCAAATAAAAGATAATGATATGCATACCGTAGACTTAAAGCATAGAAGAGTTTTCAAGACCAAATAATAGCTCTTGGGTTTGGGGAAACTGCCAGCTGCAATCATTTCAACAGCCTTGTAGGAACTTAATACCGATACAGCCAGAGAGCTAACTTATGAGCGTGCATTTTGAAGATGTTTAGAAATCGTATTCCTCCTGAGAAGTGATGGGGGAACACGAACACGCCGAGGGCGAGGACTAGACTGAATAGAAACAGATTTTCTACCTCCAGAAAACTGGTTGAGAGGAAAGGGTGTGCTGTGACGGAAGTTGAGCAATATACCATTTTCTGCACTACAATAATTATTTCATTTTCTTGCGATGAGTTTTCTACTCGGTATAGTATCATGCGGATATGAACAATGATGGCACTGGTATGAAGTATCTGCATCGTTGTTTTTGTATTTTGCAAAAACAACTTGACGTTTATACTATTAAAAAATTACATTCACATAGAAGTAACACAACAATACGTTCTCTCATTACGGTAAGCAAATGATTTCGAAAAGTAAATGGAAAGTAGGGTAATTTGAAGCCACAATGTGAATAATGATTATAAATAAAGCCTTAATTCTATTAAAATCTGCGAGTTTATAAATCATATCATTTTTGGTGCAATTTTAATTAAAAGGACATGGGCGAATATCTGGAAGAAGCCTGTCATAAAGTTTTCTAAGGTGGAAGCTTTTAATGAATAAGTTTATCATAATTTCGGACAGTGCACTAAACACTATAATATTGCCATTAACTCTTCATCTTCTTAAAATTTGAATAGATTGAGCCTCCATTTAAAATATTTTTTACTGATACTTGTATGGCAATTGGAGTTGTATTTTTTTTATTTAAATGTGTGCTTATCGCATTGACATTTATAAGCAACTAGCTAAACCGGCGAACTTCGATCCGCCCAAATTCGCTAATGTAATTCATGATGCCTTATGTTATTCGGTTAATTAAAATTCTTTATTCAAAACTTATCCACATGCAACAGAAATAACAGAATTATGTGGATGTGTTTTAAGCAAACCGCAATGATTGACGTGTCGGCCAACCTTCAGCTTTTTCACTAAAGTGCTTTATGGTACCGTACATGACGTACAAAGCGTAAGGGTTTGCGCACAGATAATCGGAATCCGCTGAATGAAAATGTTTGCCTTTGAATTTTCCCATCAAAACCTTCACAACCAAATCCAAAGCGTTCCGTTTAAAAAAGGTTGCGGTGTATAAAGGTTGCGCAACAAAATTAAAGCTGAACCTTCTTTCAATTTCAAAAATAATAGATAATAATTGAAAAATTATAATTTTTTTAAATATTTCTCCAGTGCGGTTCTGCATACATACTTCTATCCCCAATATAATTCCCTTAACGTTTTGTTTTAAAGATGAGAGACGTATGGCACTTAATTAGTGTGTTTGTTTAATGCAACCCACGTACTTTTGATCATACGTAGCTTATAACCGACTATTGCGGGTATTTACCGAGGTGGCACTGCAGTCGCGTGCATCATGCTCCGAACGCTGGCTGATTTAGTTGAAACAGCCAACGTGTTGTGGCTTAAAATTAAATATATTACAAAATGTTTCGCCACTTTCTAGGGAATGACAAAAAAAATAGCATAAGTCCTTCCTTGGGCCAATACGAATCCACTAAGCACAAAATCCTAAAAATTTAACAATTCGTTCCCGAGTTTTGAGTGCACATTTCTGTCCGTGCTCTTCGTATTAGGTCCCACACACATTCCATAAACTGCTTTATTTTTACAATGTCTATTAATAATTTTAACTATACAACTTTAGAAATATAGCAGTGTCACTCCTCAATTTCTATTCACTTAATCTTTTACAAAGCTTTTTTTCGCAACAATAAGAAGAATATGTCCTTCGACCTTCCCTGGTCCAAAACGAAACAGTCACGCGAACAGGGCACTCATTCCGTATGTCGATTATCGCCAGGCGATAGAGTTTCAATGCTCTCAATGCATTTGTATAAAATAAACGATAGACGAGACGATAGTGATAGAGTTACGGAAAGCAAATTAGTGACGAGATCGTTGACTACTATCGCTGAAACGATTAACGTTCTCAGAGTTACGGAATGAGTGCCCTGGAAACGTAGAGCTGACGATTGGCCTTGCGGTTTATTGATTGTCATCGCAAAAGCCAATCGAACGGCTAACTGAATTCGCTTGAATTGGAATTGAAGATCAGCTGGAATAATCGTAGTTCGTGGGATAAGGACTTCCTCTTCTTTGAATTTGCCCTTGATGATCGTCACTTGAATCACATTGTTCATCACTCATCAGTTTCTCGACGGACAACCGCGTACCGTTGCACAATTTCTGATGATTCAGATTCCGCGACACGATTATGATCGATCCCACCTTCAGCTGTATGCGACGGTGTTCCTGGCATATCAGACGAGCTCGAAAATTCCGTCGGATAGGAGCTCCATCTTCGTCGGTCACGTGTCAACGGATTTGAACGAGAGCAGTTCGCCAGTGATTTGACTTTGAATAATGAAATTCAAGCTATCGACGTCCTTGTTCTTCGCTGCTAGTATTGCACGTTCGCTAGTCCGAACGATATTTTTATAAATTTGTGCAGTTCCGGGGAACACTTTGGTGATAATTTCCTCCTTCGACGATATGAAATCGCAAGAATTTTACAGGGAACGATATCAATCCAGTCGAAAAATCAAAAGGAATTCGGCCATTGCGAGCAGTTGTCGCGAGAATTCAGCAGCGACTCTCATGTTCGTGGTCGATTTCAACTTCTTGACATGCAGCCACAAAGGCGACAATTTCAGGCATGCTCTAAGTTCATCGGCAGCAGTAGATTTCGGAATGATGGGAAGCGTTTGTCGAAAATCTCCGGAGAGCAATATCATAGCCCCACCAAATTGTCTCGAATCATTTCGTAGATCCTTCATCGTTCGCCTTCGAAATTCGTTTATGCGCCAATGTGTTCAATTTCGATTTTTTTAAATTCCAGACTTTTTCGGAGGGTTTTCCTAAAATTTTCTTTCGTAAAAATCTTCTCCGGACAATTACGAATAACTGAAAACAAATTAAGCCAAATCGGTTCAGCCGTTCGCAATCAATGAATTAGGATATATTTCACACCATGTTTATATAATATAGGTAATAAAAGAAAAGTGTGGTGTCTGCTTACACTGGCATTCACAGTTAAAAATATAATTAATGTATTACTGTTTGACTCATATCCATTTAGATTTAGACTAATGTTTGTACTGTGGGCAATTTTTCTTCAATATCTAAATAATTCTGGTGGAGCTACAATTAAGTTTTTTTTTTTGTGGTGTTAAACAAATATTATCCGTAGTCTTTGGCACTACTTAAAATTGTACTTGACCCACAAACTTTTAGATATCGAAGAAATAAAAGTTCCAAGAATTAATGTAGATTTTACAGCTTTTTTCTGTCAGGTTCCATCTGTCTTTCAAGATAATTACAATAATAGAAATGTTAATGAAGACGTACATAGCCTATAAGTTAATATAGAGCTGGACGAAACAAATGTTTTCTTGCAAAATAAACAAGTCACTTGTACCATTATCTACCATCAGGGAACAGTTCTGGTGCTACATATATAATAAATAATCAACTCGAGTTTTAAGTAGGTGCATATCACGTATACACCCAAGTTTAAGTTGTTACTACATGTACAGAATGGCCCCCTATTTTCAGTGAGGTTGCTTGAAATAATTTATTTGAAAAGCTTTAGATAATGATTAAAAAAAATTATCAACAATATACTGAGCATTAATAGGTCCGAAAATCGATCAATCGAATGACCGATATATTATGTAAGATTAAGTCTTCGTTTCGCTTTCGGAATTGTTGTACTACATGAACTTAGACCATCAGCCACAAATTATTTCATCATGCTTTTATTTTAATTCACATTAGGTTTTCTACAAAAAGCAAAAGCAAGCAAAAGCAACCTTGTTATTTTCCAAGAGAAATATATACAACAACTAAGACTTATGTGTGTAGAAAAAATAAAGTAGCTAGTCACGGAAATATATTTTCCTATCACGCGATGACTTTGAATTAAACGCGCTGAAGTTCATGTGCGAATACTGATAATTAAATTGCGAAACACAATGGGAACTGAATCATACTTGATTATGTCAAACACAGGTTAAGCACGACTGCTAACACAACGACTATTATTTTAGGGAGACCGCAGTTGATGCTGCTAAAGTGTAAATATCTATATTGCGAGCTTATGACACAATTAAATACTCGTATAACAGTTGTGAAGCGAATTGCAAATTGGTGCCGTGTAATTTACTGAGAACTTTATCTGTCACAAGGAAGATGATGCTAGGTTGTTACTCATTAAACAATATATAATTATGTTGGAATTTATATTAACTCCTTTCTTCAGTGTGTGCGTTGGCTGAAGCTTTTCAGTTATAAATTCGTGTTTGAGACAGTATTCTATTAAATTGATACTTTTGGCACATGATGGTATAGTAAAGCACTAGCGTAACTTTACTAACTATACTTACGCAAATGACTAAGGTTACTTGCTTATCTAAGGCAAATAACCTTGAAAGTCGACAAATGATGCGAATTTCAAAGTAAAGCGAAATTTAATAAGGTCGACTTTAAACATCATTTTTGCTTTATTTTATTGACTTCTACTTGGTAGGAGGATACTTCCCAATTTTTATGAGAAAATTCAGTACACCTGAGCGGAAGAACATGTATCATAATATAGATAGCTTCATGGATAAGACATTGATGTAGGTATTGGAGGGCGATATATAAACCGGAAGCAAGACGTTAACGGAAGGCGAACAAAATGTTATTTAAGTGAGAAATAATCATGGGGAATTTTTATTTTTGTTCTTGCCAGGGCTTAATCAAATTCGTGTGTATTGACAGGTACCTATGTATGGTGTGCTATCCTGAATAACCATCTGGTGGGTGCTGCGTTACGTGAATGAAATTATAACTAATGAATGGGTCTTGTACCCCATCACATTTATGACATGATGTATACGGAGTATAGAAAATGTAAAAGGAAAGGTTTATATTCATGGAGATATTTTACATGATGGTAAGATGTCAAGGTAAAGCATGGCCTTACAAGCTTCGTTGATTGCACCCTGATGGTAAGCGACGATGTCGAAAGCCATAGCCTTCAATTATACTTTTCGGTATCAATGTTCAGCATTGAATAATGCTCTTCTAATAGATTCATTTGTAAGGACAGACACAGCAGGAGCTTCCAAAATTAATTTCCGTATCTAGTAACAACATCTTATCTTTGGGTCGGAACTTTTTCAAAAACAAAGCATAATGTGCACTCCATACTATATAGAACGTGCGACTATATTTTTTCATATAGGCGATTATTAGCTTTTTAAACTGTGGACGTGAGATGTAACCGCATCATTTGTAATTGCTTTTTGTTGTAAAGAAAGATGTTCAATATTTCAACTATGGGTGCCTGAAATATGAAACTCCGCAATGGAATATTCCATTTATGCATATCTAGCTAAATACCAATGCCAAGACTATCTTTTATGTCTTTGAAACCTACCGAATAGATTTCGATGAAATTTGTTTGAGCGGTTATTCTCTGAAGCTGGAGTTACAATCGAAATAAATGCCAATATCTCATAATATGATGTATGTGTACCTGTAAGTTCTTGTCAAAACTAACAAAAAATTATGAATAAACAATGGAAACACATGTTTTCGACATCGGCGTTTTATTTTTGAAAGCGTTAATATTTTTACTACCCATGTTGCTAATTGTTACATAGCAACTTCCATTTAATAAGAGCGTTAGGTGTTTAGTTTTCTATTTTTTTTTTTTTATAGGTGGGTATAAGTAGGTACATATTCTTCTTCATAAACCAACTAACTGTAGAACAAAACACTTTTTAAAAATCTATACATAAGCGTTAAAAATCAATCATCATTGTAAAAACAAAAGCAATACAATTCGAATAATTGGATTTCAATCAAGCTACTCTCTAAATATTGCCGGAACAAATAGGAACTAAATCTTCAATTTTCGGCCAAGTCTGTTGATTCTTTATGATACATACATACATAGCATTTTATTTATATAGATATCACTTCGCCCTTATCCGATTGAATTGATTTTTCGCTTCGTTGTAGTATTTTATTCGACTCACTGACTCCCAAGCCAAACAAACAAACAATTTATTAAATTGATTGTTTTGTTCACTCCCACTGGATCTGAAGTAGCAGCAGAAATAGACATCGTTATCGCGATAAGGTACATATTTTTCAAAAAAAAAACATCTCTTTAAATCCTGACTTCGTGACATTTCGAATCGATTTATTACTATATTTATAGCTTCACTCGTTCCATTGAACGTGAAGCATCACTTAAGCAATTGTCAAATAGACAAAAATCATAGTCAACATAATGTTTTGCAACAACAGTCTTTTCAGTCATTACTCTGTTTGAAGCAAATGCTGCCACCAACCCCGTAGCAGCGAAACAGATTATTTCTGTTTTTATCATAATCAGGATTAACGATAGAACGGATGTTGGTTTAATTGTTAGTGCGCAATTAATCATTTAAAAATAATGAAAGTGGAAAAAACAGCAGTGCCAAATTGGTGCACACCTGTCGGTGTCTTCTTTTTTCCTTTAAAGCACTCTCCGCAATAGTGACAAAGGCCAGAGGCCAGGTGTGAAACCTTAGAGTGGTTATCATTAATTTTCGCTCAGAGCGTCCGCAGTGCGCTAAAGATATTTAACATTTAACGGAACAAAAAAACGGGAGAAATTTAAAATGATAATGCAAAATAGAAAAAAAAAACATCAACCCTTGAGAGTTGCTCAAAGCCTATACCACAAGGCGAACATTTCGTGGTATCCTTTAATTATATTCGCATACTAATTAGGAACAGAAACACGTGGCACTTCACTTTCTTCTTCGGTAACGTTCGCTTCTTCCTGTGTATTATTACGAGCCGAAAATTATATAATGTAAAGTTGTAATTACCAGAGGCGTTATTAGTGTTACTATTGGCGTTGTAATATCCCTTCACATACCTATTAACCCAGGTTTTTTCTTTTTCTCTCTCCAATACGATGTTGAAAAAGCCATAACAATAACTCAAAAAAACTTCACCAAGGACTTTTCTCTGAACAACAGAACAACAAGGAACACTGAGAAGAAATACTGGAAAATCCGGAGAAAATTGTGGTTGTGTGAAATTATAGAGGGATTTTATTTAAACGTGCGGATACCATAGGTATAATGCGATACAACCATACACATCCAAAACAAGGTTAAATCCTACAAGGGCAAGGTTTCTCAAAATAAGAAACCTGGAAGGCGCAAAGTGCCGGAAGATTATGACCGGAAATTAATCCACCCTGACTTGGTTGAATTGGAACACTTATGATTTTCAGATAGCTGGGTTATCTAAGCAACGCATTTCTGGTTTCAATTGCTTAAGTTTACGATAGCAACACGTGTAGGTACTCTGTTTCTTAAAAATAACACTCGATAGGCGTTTTGTCAACGGTTGTAGATGGTTGTCACCTTTGGTTTTAACAAACTATTTAAAGTGATATGGTATAGTTCCTCAAAATTTGACGTTAATGGTAAGATTTTAACTTTTACAGGCCACAATAACAACCACTGATAGTAGAACAAACAAAGGACTAACACTTCTAATATACAAGCACAAAGAACCTTTCTCACAAACATTGTGGATTAAATCTAATAGGCATTTAGCTTTTTAGTAACTGAAAATATGAACATATTTTAAAAAATGTACGTATTTTGTAAAGCCAATCTGAACCTCTAAAGAGTGAAAAAGTATCAAAAAATAAGTGCCCAACTGCCTTGTAAAATATAGCAATATTGTGTATTTATAAGCTAGTATGTCTCCCTCCACCAATCTATCGATTAACTTAACAACTACTTTCTTAGGTAAGGAAGTTTATTACCAAACGCTTAAACGATGCAATTGAATATAACCAAACGATGTCAATATTTCAAAATAAGATCCAACGTTGGTGCTAATTTCAAGTTGCTATAATGTCAAAGACGTACTCAAAACGGCATATCTTTCATACCCATTATACAAACGGCTATACACGAAAGGGAACTTTAAACTCATTCTTCAAATCTTTATCTATTGATATCCTAAAGCGATCAGGAATCTTGATTATGTCATTAAAGAACGCAAGAGTATTGAACTGTACCTTATGCGATGCAAGGCACTATTCATCCATTTTCCTAGTTGATCCCATTTGGGGACAATCAAAGAATAAGCAACAAGAGATTAATGCGAAATCGAAGTTCATATGCCATTGGTCTACGGGACTTCGAAATCCTTTTTGATTGATGAGGAGGAATCCTTTGTCGTTAAATTGCGAAAGAACACAACATTGGATCCTGAAAACTCATAATCTAAGATCGAAATGCTGTGGTAATGACTCTTAAAGTAGAAAAAAAAAATATTAAATTTTAAGTGGATTTGACTGCGTGTCTATTCCAACGCAATATTCCGCATTGGCTGGATCCCATGCCATAATTAATGATGGTCCTACAAATTAACCCCAATGAACCAATGGTAATAAATTTACATGAAAGTCGGGGAGGCATTTCGTCTTGGGACCCGCCGACAAAGCAGGATAAGTTGTATGGCACTCAACCCTGGAAATTAATGTGTGATCTATCGACCTCATGAGTGGCATTGCAGGGCAAGATAGGTATAACATAATTGCTAAGTGGTGTTGGTGCAAAAAGGTCATGCAATGCTTCGTCTCATTGGAGGTGGAATAGAAGAAAACGCCTGGGAATTTAGGAACATAAATAAAAGTTTGGAAGCAAAATGGTTGCGTACAGAAAGAAAGTTAAAGCTGGACGCCATATAGAAACCTGTTAATAGATACTTTTTGATAAATAAATAAATAAAGGGCACATAAGAATCAATCAAAGACTTAAGTTTTCACAACTATTGTTGTTGCTGCCATTTAATAGTTATTGATGTCATTATTTTCGGTGATGTGTCTTCTGATTTAAATTTAGCTCTCAACCCAAATGAGAAATTATGCTCAAAAATGTATGGAATTATTTCTCTCGTACAAAAAAAAAAGTGAAACAAATTCCCAGCAATAGAAAACTAGTTCAATATTATATTTTTCAATATATGTACAATTTAACATTGTGAATAACAAAAAAATTGCGTAATATGTCCAATATGCAACCCCTGTTATATGCAACTGTTTCTTTAAATGTAAGCTCTCTTCTTCCTCGCATCAACTTGTTTCCTATTATATTTCCAAATCGAGAATGTAATTAA
The DNA here is from genome assembly GCA_949126925.1 of Cheilosia vernalis. Lineage (NCBI taxonomy): Eukaryota > Metazoa > Arthropoda > Insecta > Diptera > Syrphidae > Cheilosia > Cheilosia vernalis. Next base: position 27,075,549 of record OX421360.1, on the reverse strand, counting down.
TTCTCACTTGTAGTTATATCTTAAAAGAGAGTTTGTTTGTTTTCTTGTCTAATTTCCAAACAATATTAAGCTCTTTTTTCCGAATTTGAAAACAAAAATATTTTCTGACATTTGTTCAAAAAAAAAATAAAAAAATTGGCGTTATTTCCCCAGGCGTAATTGTTCAGATATATAGTGTAAAAGAAGAGAGAGCGAGAAATTTAAACTGATGTACCTACTGCAAGGCAAAGTTGTAGATCCAAAACTTTAGCGATCTGCCTGTAAATGGAAAACCCACTAAAACAACTTTTGCCAATGACACTCCTGCACTATACTTGCTGTGTTAAAATCAAAGAGCGTCTTTTTACCCTCTAGAGAACTTCAAAACACACATAAAAATACATATTAACGTTAATGCAGGGTTTTCTCTTACGAAGTAACAAAAATAATTAACGGATGTTATGGTTTGAAAGAACAATAATCAGCACATACATATTTTAAGATGATTGCGACCTTATGGGCACCACTGCTGTTTCCAACGATACGTGTATTTGAGCCGTTCTATTTAATTAATGTTTGACAACTATGTTGGTATCGAAGACGTAAATTGTTGTGGTTGATCACCATAAGGCAGAAATTTTACAAAGGAACTCGGTCGAAAAACTGCAAACGCAATAAAGAGACTAGGTATGCTAAAGTGGGAGGTACTGTCCGAAAATGTCAGGAATAGGTTTCATAACGCAAGAGCTTATTTTCAGGAGGTGTTCGCAAATGTTCTGCACTAAACATGACTATGGACGAAACAAAAACGACACCGCTACGTAATGTCATTCGCCAATCTGTAAAGTAAATCACAAGGATCTAACAACCTACCACATTGTAGGTACCGCCAAATGTGGACAGTAAGAACAGATTTCGCGGTACTAATAATCATTTTAAGTGTCCAGACTAAATTGTTCGAGCTCACAATGGCGAAATTTTCTATACAAAATTGCATATTGTGATCTAGGAAATATTTAGTGTGAAGGTGAAAAATGATTATGAGTAAGGCCCATTGCGTATTGTAGCTGAAAACATATCATATTTCTATCTACATGTAGCAACTTAGACCAGACCGTGGGACTCCCCCACTGATCTTGTCAACCTGGAAGAGGTTTACGTTTGACTAAGCAAGGCAGGTATCCTTGTTGAAACCAGTGCTTAGCTCGTCAGAGGGTGGGATCTTCTGTTTGTCTTGCGGACTACAGTATCGTAACATGACTAAACATTTTAATAGAAATATTCTAAAATTGAAAAAAATACGAAGAAAAAGAAAGAAAAAAGAATTGGCTGTAAATAAAATATTTGGAACTGTTGCTCCTCATCATTGTCCATAGTTTTTAAATTATTGAGAACACCAAATGCTTTTGAAAATATTTCAAATTGTTGACAACAATAAATGCTATTAAAAATTGTTGACAACAATTTTCAAATAAAATAGGATTAAAAATGAATAAACAAAAGAAATTTGTTAAATTGAATTCGTTCAATGTTTAAAATAATAAAAGAATATAAATATGAAAAAAAAAACTATATGTATCAGTCAATTGTTTTAGTATTTGTTTTTTCTTTTGTTAACTTTTTTCTATTATATTTTTCTTTTTTAATTTATTGCTGATATTTCACAATGTCACTGCTAAGTTTGGGGTGGTCGGATATATAAATATTTTTTTATTAGGTTTTATCTGTTTTTGTTTGTTTTTAACCGATCATTTAGGTACATATAGAATTTAAACTATTTTGGCATAATCAAGGATATGGATGATTATCATGGAGACATAAACACGATGGCGCTAAGTTGTAGTTGGATAGAGCAACCTTTAAAATTTATTTAATATGTATTAGAATTTTTCTAACTATAGTCGTCATAAACCCCACTTTATATCTATAATTTGGTATTAAATTTGAAACAACCTAAGGTACATTTTATTGCTTAGTATATCTCTCTGTCATTCCTATTGCAAAATTGAATTTTTTTTTATAGATTTTCAACGAAATATTGTTTTTTTTTTCGAGGGGTACCGTATTATATACTGAGAAGGCAGAACGTCAACGTACTAACGTAGTATGTACTGAAATGTGTACTCACGCTGACAGAAAAGCTATGAAGAAGACATATGAAAGGACCTGATGATGAAAGAGTAGGCCCTGGAACTATAGCTGTTTCCAAAAGAAAATTTGATGGCGTAAAACTTTGTGGGATTCAGATCTAAAATTTCGCGAATTATTTATACAGATAGATCTTAATGCATATTTAAAAAATGCAAGCTGCATACAGAGAAGCAAACTATAGATAAAGTCACCGAGAGACCCCCTTACCCAAATTCGTTTCATTGTCAGATAAGTCGAGAGACTTAGGAGCAAAAGAAAAACACTACTAAAAACCACAAACCTTTTATGTGCCATTTTTTGTCTTCCACAGAGTTTTATAATGCAAAAATACTGCAAATTCGTGGAAAGACTTGTATAAACTTATGGTAACAGTGACCAGGTGAAATTAGATTTTTATGAAAGTATTCGCATTTCTAAATAAGTATATAATTATATGTATAGGTACTTCCAAAATCAGAATAATGCGAAAACAAAAAAAAAATATTTTGTGCAACAAGTCCGGAAAAAAACTATTCGTTTTACGATATTGTTTACCCCTTACCTATTAATTCCTTTGATTTAAGCAGACAGTCCTTTTTCTATCATTAGGTATAGTCACCCATAAATGCAAATGACATTCATCAGAAAAAACTTCATCGCCACCGGCGTATACTTTGAAGAAAGCTACTTCAAGTGGCAACTTAACTTCTCTTAGTTCTTAGATCAAACAGACCAAAAAAAAAGTAATATTAAGTTTATTTTCGCTAAAAATTTGTATTTGTGAGAGCAGAAAATAGCACAGCCATTTATTGTTCTTTTGTTCCCGACCTGGCTATGTATTTCGTGCTTTTGACATTTCCCTTTTTGACGTAAATAAAAAATTTCAATTTCTCCCTCTCCTCTTTCTCCGACCAACGGAAAAGATTCACTCTATCACTAGCTGTGTATCTCCATTCTCTAAAACTAAGCTAATTAGTTAATAAAGGGGTATGTTTTTGTTGTTGTGAGCAGGACTACCACTCCTATAATAAACTGCGGGTTATGTATTCTGAGGGCCTGTGAAAAATGCGTTACGCCATAAGCAGGACTTCATAAAATTCGGCATAAATGATGTATATAATATACATGTATACATCTTCGGGTAGTCTCCGGTCATTGGAAACTTACTTAATAACTGTGAAGTCAAAGTTACTTAGTTCTATAGGCAGTGAGCCCTTTCTACATCATCAGGAAGAGTGAGACAGAGATTCTGAGTGATAGGAAAGCCCACAGCGGTAGCGATGCGGAGAATATTAGTAGCTACGTTATTTTTAAGGAAATAATTTTCCTTTTTCCACTTATTAACATTTTGTGGAAAAGTAGGTAATACAATTTGAAAAGCATCCTGCTCACAAGTTGGTATAAACAGTTACATGTGAGAAATAGAATACTGTTGGCCGAAGGGTACGACGTAGAAGACCATAAGTTAAACATTTTCTACCTCGCAAAATGAGAAAACATAATTTTAATTAGGGATATTTGGAATACTTTTACTTCGTCAGACAATTTGTTTGATGTTTCATTAGAGCAAATAATTATGCTTGTCCTTTTACCAGAGAGAATCCGAAAACCGTATCCCAAAAACATTCACCCCACTACCAAGTCGTGTCGTGTGGTGTAAAGAACATTAGGAAGAGTTGTTCCTTTTTTGCGTTAAACAAACGTATATGATGGTTTTTGGGATACAAGGCGATAACTTAGGCCTTACAGCATATGTCAAGTCCAAGATAGTTATACTTTATGCCGTTTATTTCTTTTTCACTAAAGAGTTTAGGGTTGTATTTTGGAATGTGTAATAATTTAGTACACGATTACTTTCTGTACAAGATTACAAATATTTTTTTCAACATATAAGCACGAAATAATTTCCCGTGCATACCAATGTACAAACACACGACATATATTAATTTATGTAAAACCATTCCAATTAGAGTATTTTTTTTTTTGTTTTCATTGTGTACCCGAAATCAGACCACAAACTAATTGAGTGAGTTATCAACTGAAGGACGCAAAGAATATTTGATGAGAGGGCCACTCTTTCCAAATTTGGTTTTTACAATGAAAATACTTGCAGTTCCGTTAACACACCACAGTAGATTAATTACTTATGATGCGGTTGATTGTTCTAGCATTGGAAAAATAATTAGGCTGCAAAAAAGAACAGCGGTGAATGAATGAGAAAATACAAAGGAAAAAGGGTTCATTTGAAAATAAGTTCATTATTTAATGCCCACACAGGAATAGCGAACAAAGATCTGGACATTTATAAAAGGAAAAGTGTTTTTAACAAATTCGTAGTAATAATTAAAGACAAAGAAATTAAAAAAAAAAATTCGGCCAGCTGTAGGTATGCTTAGGGACGAAATTTTTCAAGCTTAGAAGCCAAATTTCCGCCATTGCAAAAAAAATCAGATATTTCTAATTTTCCGGAATTTTCCAAGTTTCCCACTTAGATTTTTATATTTTTTTATTCGAAAAGCCATTCTGAAACAATTCACACAAAATTTTCAACATTTTCCATACAAAAAATCTATGTTCGATTTTACCAATTTCCCGACTTTTCCGGAGGGTTTTCCAAAAATGTTCTTTCGTGAAAACCTTTTCCTGACAAAATACATATGTACTTCCACACACAGCTTTACCTTAGATAGCACACGGTTAAATTAATTTCTTGTTGACTCTAGTCTAGAGTGTAAGAATTCTCAGTATCGATGAACGGCAATAGGAGAGTTGACCGCGTATTCGACGTGCTTGCTGTTCGCTAGTACGACGCTAGGTATTCATGTGCTCATCGGTTGAGTGTTCTAGTGCTGTTAACTTCTGATAGGATCACCCCATATTTGAAAATTTGTTGATTATCTCATACAAATAAATCGAACACGAAACAATCTTAGTGGAAGAGAATGTAAAACTAGTTTCCAACACAAATCTACTTGTTTTTGTCTAACAATTTCGTAAAAATGCAGTACCAGTACGATGAGTAAACACAAAAGTTTTCCAATTACAAACGACTAGCATGTGCCACCTGCCACCTATTTACTGCGCATTTAAATTATTCACTCCGAAAAACGGACAGTGAAAGCCAGCTTACCAATTTCTGGTCATCCGTTGTACAAGTATAATGTAGAGTGCAGCAACATCAAAAAACAAAATTTCAGAATATTTTGAATCCTACCAGCATCTTACTCACTCGTAAAAAAGTGCCACTGCTTTTAATTATAACGCAGCATTCTCTCTCTATGCAACTAGGCTATACAACACAAATTGGGGTCACTCGTGATGCTGGTTCGTTTTATATCTCAAAATATCTGCATTGCCACCAATTGATAGAGGGGGGTTTAAACAGCAGTGCGGAATAGCATTAAGATTTATGTTCGCTCTTGTATGATAAAATATTTGTTTTTTATGTTTAAATAAATTTACTTTAACTTTTTTCCATTTCATCGAACAAAGAAACAAAAGGTTATATTCCTATAGTAATAGTCATTCCCTCCATCTGGAAATTTCTTATAGTTTTTATTTTTTGAAACCTAGAAACAGCTGGAAAAGACTCCTGCTCAGGCAGCCAGGTGAACCATTTTAGTTGTAAGTATTCCCAGCCATTAAACTCGGAGAGTGTCCAAAAGTTTTCTGTTCCTTAAAAACATCACAAGTTAAACATGAAGAATACAGAGACACTTCAGCAGTGAAAGCAGCTACTGTAGTTTTCGTATGTCTTATTAAAGTTTAACTTTATGGGATTCTAAAAGTGCAGACCTACTACTAAGTTTTCTGTATTTATTTTTGTGTGGCAATGAGGATGTGTATACCGACCTTAATATACCTATACTAAACCAATGGCTTGTGTTGAAGTAGCTGCATTTAAATTCAAATTGCTGAACGGCTTTAAGTAGATGGTTTTTTGTATTGAGTTTAATAATAATATTTGGATTGTGGAAGGCATAAATCAACTACCTATTACATTAAAGGAATGCAAATTGAGGGAACAAAAATGTCTTGTCTATCGAGTTTGAATCAAGCTGCATACAATTATATGTAGGTAAGAATATGTATAGCTAATGTTGTATCTAAAATCTCGTACATGCATTAAGTGTGTACCATGTAGTGGTTGGTTACGTGAATTAAAGCCAAAGGAAATGAAGAGATAAAACTTTGTGAGATGTTGTGGGCACACCCACGAAGGTTTCTGATTTAAGGTAAGCGCTATTCAACAAATGAAAAACAAAACATCGCTTCAACGATGAAAAGATATATTATTATAGGCATTTCTTGTCTAACGCTAGTCTTCTCATCCAATATGTACTTTGTACCTACAATTTTGAGCCCGACAAAGCCTGAGTAGACCTCGTAATTAATCCTCAATGCAACTAACAACTTTTCTATAATGCCCATGCCAATATACATTCAAAAACAAAGAGAACATCGGTTATTTAAGTCTACACAATGTCGACGGTGTACTCGGAGCGATTTTGACAAAATGGGGAAACTTCTTAACCTTCTCTAATACGTAGTAGATAAAACATGATATGTACCTATTGTATTAGTACAAATTAATCCTCACATTACTATGATAGATAAACTCCTGTCTGTGGGTCTCATTTTTTTGTTTTTGCACGGATACCTCAATCAGACCAAAAACATAAATGTTAAAAAAAGAACCAAGTTCTTCTATATAAAAACAACAAGTGCAACAAGTCAACCGTGAAAAGTTCTGAGATCTAAAATCACGCAAAGTTCTTACTTCATGAAGGTTTAATACCAAATATTTAAAATAGAACACTAATGAAATAACTACAAATTAAGAGAGAAATGTTTTTATTTAATTATTATTCACTAAAATTTGGTTCGTTCTGCACCGCATTTCTGCATTCCAAGTAATTGTGTTTTCGTAGGTAAATGTTAAAATGCCAATGTCCACGACGTCCTTTTAATCAGATCGTTGTATATCGCCCTATCATTTAATGAAATGTTAATGAACACCCGAAAGTAAAAAAGATATATTCAATTCCAAAAAAGTTATAGAGACTTAATCAGATTATACCCTCGTTTAGTGCTACAAAATACGTTCACGCATTCGCACTCAATTCGACTTTTAGATGACAAAAACAAAAGGGGAGTTCCTTTCAAATTCTGTTTTTTTTTTTTCAGTTTCCAACAAAGTCGGACTAAAAATCATAATATAAAAAAATTAAATAAACCCAGTTACCACCTTCTTCCTTTCTCTTTTCTATCAACCATCAAAGTCCGCCGATAACCCAATTGACATGAAAGACAAGTTCTAGCGAAACGCCAGTCCTTTCTCGACCCTCATCGCAGAGCTTGTCATGCATTCTAATAGATTGGATATATGCTTGACTGGAAATTTTATCAGTCTGAGATTTTCGTTGTCGATTTTAATTTGCCATCTTCGCTGTGTGTTTCTGTGGTTATGTAATTTGAGAATCATTTGCTTACAGCGTCCCAATGAAATTGGGGGAAATCGAATTAATTTAAAAGCCCAGGCAGCTCACATCTATGTATCATCCTGCGGAGGGAAAACTTGCGGTCCTTAAGTTTCTCAGCAACGAAAATTCATCGGTCGACAAGTAATTAGGCTAACTTTTTTCCTTTTTTTGCTCTTTCCTCATCTTCAGGCGGTAGACGTTTCTTCATATCTCAACTTTCCATTCCCCTTGTGTCCTTGAGTCGATCGATAATTTGCGAATTTAATGGTTCAGGCGTTTAAAGCGTAAAAATGTGGAAACATTTGTCGCACACCTCGTCGTTGGGGTGCAGAAACACCAATACCTGGGATTTACTGATTTGAATGCCTTAACACGTTCCCGCGCAGGCGATGGCTGTGCTAAAAGATGCTAACCCAATTTCAGCTCTTTTTGTGAAATGAGAGGGTGCCAGTCTCGGAATCCCGTTGTTCCAGTTTCTTTTTTTGTGTCTTTTGAGAAAACTCGAACGTGTGATGAAAACCGTGCTTAGTGTGACAACCACTCATGTTTCTATCTGGTAAAGATTTATAATATGACGATGTTCCCAGTTGGTACGTACCGCATATTCAAACTCATGACTCGTGGTTGTATTCTTTTGCAAATATCCCACGATTCAACATTTGTTTGTTGCGCAATATGTGGATTGTTATGTTTGATTGTTGAGGTAGAAAAATATGCTGTCAGAGCAAAGTCTTCAATAACCTAACCATATAGTAAGGGAATAGTAGATATCTACGGTTCAATGTTTGCGATTGTGTTCTCAGTTAGGCGTGTATAAGATGTTCCATCTAAATAGGTATATGCCAAACATGTTGTTGGAGGCACCGTTTCATAGACTTCTGGGTGATGAAAATCCCTCGAGTTGACAACAACTTTGTTCTTACTATGATATCACAATAAATACACTTCTATGTATACGAATAAACCCTACAAACTATAGAAAAGGCCAACAGAAAGGAGATACAAAATTAAAATGATTTTTTTAATATCACCACCCGCTGCTTCTACGGTTTAAGGGAATAATTTGTGCTCTTTTTGTGTAGACTGCTGCCTTGCGGTATTCTTTGTGCAAATTTATTGGATCAGTTTGGTTGGACATGAAGGATGAATAATTATTTATGCTATAGATACGATAAATTATCGTGTTAGATACCAAAACAGGGCTTGAGGTTACGAGATTTTTAAAAGGAGGTCGTATTAGCAAGTTAATATACTAATTCCAATATACACTCCCTTTTTTGCTGTGCCTTTTTGCGTATTTTTAACTACATTTATGTAATGCTCGTACTTGCTAAAAGCGATAGATCAAAAATCCAACGCAATCTAATTTTAATTCAAATTGTTAGGTTTAACCACTGTTCAGAAAATTTTCCGAGAAACAGTGTGTACAGGCTATCAAAGTGCCTGCTGTTTCCAGTACAGGATGAAATGGTGAACAAAGTGGGGAATTAGTTGTAACTCTTTAAATTACTATTTGGAAAAACACACATCATTTTATTTTTAGTTATGATTTGTAACCGAAATGTGACCAAATTTTAGTGAGCTGTCAAAACTATTTTTTCATTATTTTGGAAGTCGGTTCACACGGACAAGAAAATGTGAAATAGAAACACGTAGGTAGGTATATATAATTATTTCGGAGTGAAACTCGATGATGCTATAACCCGATAGCCGCTGGGACGGTTTTCATGATTCTTTTTTTGGTTTTGTTAGTATTGCTGTATAATCAGGCTTAGACAGAAGGAAAATTCCATAGCTCAAAAATATTTGATAAGAATAATTTGTGGATAATATCGCTTCTCACATTCGTGGCCTCTTTTTCGTAAACTGTATATCTAACCGTTGAGACACCTCTACGTTTTTAAAGTTTTGAGATATTTTTTTTAAGCAAATTGGGAGTTCAGCTATAAGATACTCAAGAGTTTACAATTTACATTTAAATAATATGAAATGTATTTGGTTGATGGATCATTTGCAAGCTGAACTCACTTTTCACGTTTCTACCTCTCCTCCGCCCCTGCTTATATTAACAAATTAAGAAGGAATATTAGATCAATCCAAAACTTTCTTACTTTTTTAAGAAAAATAAAAGAATGCCTTTTTACAATATTATTACACAAGCATTGAAAATTTCTTAATTTTGATTATAATCTATTTGCACTCCACATCAGATTCTTCTTTATATTCTACGTAGCTGAGGGCCATTAACGCTGACTTTCCGCTATTTAACTAAGCACTATGTTTTATAAGTTTAGTTTAATGAATAAATATATAATAATAATAATAATTTTAAAATGGGTTCATTTCAATAAAAAAAGCTATAGAATGTTTATTCTAGACTTGTTTTCATTACTTTCGGACTAAATTTTAGAAATTATAAAAATCTCGAAAGCAGTTTTGTTTTCTAGATTTTTTTCGAGATAGAGTCTTTCGAGATTTTTGTACTTTCTAGATTTTGACCCATTCAAGATTTTCTTATTCGAGATTTTTATCAAATTCATTTTCTAGATTTTAACCATTCTAGATTTTAGTCGTTCTAGTTAACGTTCGTAAAACGATTTTATATTTATTTAAAAGAAGTTCGCTGGTTGTTTGTGTATTTCATTATTATCCCACATTGCACATAAATAAACCTATTATTTAAATAGCGATTTTAAAAGAAATATATATCTACCAATACCTAATTTAAAATATGTAACCTACCTTTAAAAATGTTGATTGGAGGAGTAGGTCCCAGACCTGAAAAATATGAAAAAAGGTAAAGAATCTTAGCAAGTTATTAATTTCAAATTCATGTAATCACTAATTATTCGCATTTTGTTCGCACAATATGAACACCACATAACAAATAAAATGTTTTCCTAATTTCATTGAGTTGTAGCAGCGTTGGGTGCTTCACAATAAATTTCAGTCTACAACTTTTCACGACTATTAAATATCGAGTCAGTCGAATCGAAATGACAGTCAAACTAAAATGGTATAGGTAGGGTAAGGTCGGGAGGTTTTGACACGTTAAGGAACATTTGGAAATATCTTATAATCCAAATACAATTTCAAATTTTCAAAATTTACATAAGATACAATATCATTTTAGCAATATAAAAGCATTAATGATTAATCGATATAAATACTTTTAACAGAGTTGTAAGGTTTTTTCCAGAACTTTACAAAGTGTCAATTCCTCCTACCATGAAGGAGGATTTGCCATCTACCTAAGGAGGTATATTTTGAACTGAATTGAGCATTAATTTGTTGAACTTCCTGTTTTTTTTTTTAGTTTGAATATTTAAGTGGTACGTTTAATAAACAATTTTTGGGGCAGCACTGCTTATCGACTCTGTTTTGTTTTGAATGTCTTTAAAGGCATTCTCAACACTTGTTTCATCGATGTTGGGTGGGGATTTTTGCTCTTGTAAATTTTTGGCATTTTTGCATTCTAAAAAACAGTAAGAAGTTGTTTTACCACACAATTTTTATTTTGACAAATAAATTAGGATTTGACACTCTGTCAATTCCTCCTTCAGCACGAATGTCAAATCCTCCTTTTTGATAACTTTTGGGACTAATACAAAAAAAACTTTCGTAATGGTTCTCAGGATAAACTATTGTTTATTAATGATTTTAAAACAAACAAAGGTGCACTATATAGCACTTTCAATGTCAAAAGCTACATAATTAAAATATTACAGGTGGATTGCTTACCATAAAGTTAGATAAAATGGACACAAAAATAAAAAAGACGTCCACTTCGCTTATCTTCTAAACCACAGTGATTGTTTATTTATCACTCAAACCAATCGTTACTAACTTCGTTTTCTCATCATTTAAAGTGCTGTCAGGGTTTCAGTTTTTCAGAAAAGTGCTGATGTCAGTTCCTCCTGCCTGTCAAATCCTCCCGACCTTACCCTACGTACAAATCCAGAAAAAAAAATGGTCCACTCGTACATAACACAACTGATAATAAGTTTAACGAAATGCGAATGATAAAAAATAGAAATCGGCATTGAACAACTTAAAAGAGGTCGTAGTTTTTTTTTCCTGATCTTTTTAGATTTCGTAGGATATGTGCTTTTTCTTCTTTAGTTTTATATCGCTTAAATTAAAATCTCTTACGATATATAGTTGTTCGTTTTTTAGCATTTTCAAGGTTTAATTCAGACTAGTATCGCTTGTGGTCGAAAATCGACCATACCTTTTATAAGAATGTATATGTACTAAAAAACGTACTTCTGTTATTCTCGTTATTCTCGTTATTTATTTATGTTTTTTATAAACGAAAAGAAAAGAGCGACATCTATAATACATGGAAAAATAAAGTGCACGACTGGGTCGAACGAAACTTTCTTATGGACATAGAATCCCCTATTTCTGAGTATGTTTAGCAGTTCATTTACTACGATGCACCATAGCAGGGCGATAGAACACCGCTCTGGCCCCCAGAGTTTTAACAGAATCATATTAAGAATGCTTATTATCTTTTAAATGTATTTTGGTAAAAATGGTTATAGCGGTTTTTTGTAAAATTTTCCAGACAAAACAGTACCAAATATTGCAATGTTTTATTTGAAAAATACTATTGCGTCACTATTTAGTTGTGAAAACCGATTATAAGTAATTGTTCGGGATGTACCTAAGCATTGCTTCGTTTTTTAAGTTTTATCGAAACCAAGATGGGATTTTCGATATATGAGTTTTGAAAACATCCATTTAACTCAAAGTTTGCATTTTGGTCAAAATCGTTATCGCCGTTTTTCTGTAAACATAAAAAAAAATAAATAAAAAAAAAGACAGGCACTCCGGGAGTGCCGACAGAAGTTATTACTTGAACAATTACGTGTGCATTTTTCAAATCGGCAGGAAATACCACCTATCGGGTCCAAAACTATTGTATCTTTCTAGCTGAATCCAACCATGCACACATACAAAGTTTCATTGAAATCGATTGAGTTTCTCAAAAAAATGGACAACAGCGCCACCTATCATGTCCAAAACTATCCTATATTTCTAGCTGCATACAACCATGCACACAAACTAAGTTTCATTGAGATCGGTTGAGTTTCTCAAAAAAATCGACAACAGCGCCACCTATCAGGTCCAAAACTATACTATATTTCTAGCTGCATACAACCATGCACACAAACAAAGTTTCATTGAAATCGATTGAGTTTCTCAGAAAATGGACAACAGCGCCATCGGGTGTCGGTTTTTCGGTGACGATGACGCGGTGTCGTTTTACATAAAGGTAACGCGAATTCATCAATTTCTTCCCATCTAAAAGTGACCAACGCGCCTAAAGAATACTGTTTTCAAAAATCCATTGTACGATAATATAGAGAAAAACTGAGTTTGCTATTAAGTTATAAATGACCACATTACCTTAGAAATTATTTTTTGTTACAATCGTATGGAGCGTTTTCGAGATATGTCGAAATTTCAAAAGTACCGTTGTTCGAATTTTTAGCCAAAAACTGGGTACGCAGTCATGGTGACCTCACCTACTTAAGCTTAAATATCAATTTTGGTTGAAATCGTTAGAGCCGTTTTCGATCAAATCAAACTGGTACGAAAATTGCATATAGGAAGTACCTACCATTAATATTGAGTTTACCTTGCAAAAAAAAAAAAAAACAACTCCCGAACTGTAAGCCCAAAAACTCCAAATCCGAGGTTTGAACGTAATCCGGGAAGCCGTTTAGGTTGTAAGCCTGTCGAAGGACGGACAGACCGACAGACCGGACAGAATTTTGCAATCCACTTTTTTGATTTCCTCTATCATCGTTATATCAGAATTGATTAATATCTCGAGTCCGAAATTTTGAACAAAAATAATATCTTTCTCTTACTATCTACGTAATGGAGAAAGTTAAAAGATACGTAAATGAGCTGCTCCATCGGAAACAGATTCTAATCTAAAATGATTTATGTTTTTAATAGGTACGTTACTATGGTAATATAGTGGCGACAAATAATAAATAATTCCCCTTACTAAATTTCTTACAATTATTGCTTATTTTTAGGGGCAGGTAAATTGCATACCTTTATGGGTAAATGATTCTCTTCAACAGGTTCGGTTCTAATCTTAGATGATTAAATACGTTACTATGGAAACATGACAGCGAAAACTTGATTGACACCAAAATCCTTTTAGTACCTGTTTTGTATGGGGAAGTCTTAACTTAATTTTACCAGTCTTAATGGCGACATATACCCACGATTTTGTGTTTGTGCACATCTATGGCACAGCACCTTTCAAATAAGATAAGTTTCATTCTCCTCATTTCATATTAAATGCCAAAAAAGCGTACGGAAAGCTTGGATATTCACGTATTAATATAATGATTTATAACTTCCCTGTTGCATTTTGTAAAAACTTTTTTATTTACTAAAAAAACATACCTACATGCACCTATAAAGTGACCAGATTTACTTGAAATAAAAGCGGGACACATTTCCAAAATTTCGAAGGGAGTTGAAACTAGGTTATGTTTTAGTAAAACAATAGAATAGTACGTAAAATAAACGTCAAATGACATATTTATTTAAAAAAAAAAAATAGACTTCATAACTGTATATTGATGCGACCGAGTCTATTACTTTGGACTCATGTTTTTCTCTTCCGACATGGCGAATTATGTCACTTTGTCCTCCTGCAGATATTGAAAATTCGCATTCGCACTTTTTGTTTGCTGCTGCTGAAGTGGATGCCATTCTATTTCTATTTATGTATAATGATGCGATAATATTATTAAGTAGGTATTGTGCTAACATCTGAGTTAGTTTTTATTTACCTATCTACAAATATCCCTCCACTATATACTTCACTATACACAGCAAATTGTTTTGTTTTCGTTTCAAAAGTGACAGACTACAAGCAACAAAACTGACAATTCATTTAAGATGGAGTATACCTACATGAGCTCATTTTCTTCCTTTAACAGCTCTTACGCTTGTTTTATATGCTCCAATTTATATGCATAGGGATAATAAATAGTAATCATAAAATTGCTTTATTTTAAGAATTGTAGAAACATACACACATTTTTACAAAAGTAGTACCTATAAGCGGGACATTTTTTACGAAAGTTGGAAAAGCGGGACGTTTAGCGGGACAGCTATGGCCGCGGGACAGAGACCTCAAAAACGGGACTGTCCCGCTAAAAGCGGGACGTATGGTCACTTTACATGCACCTATGATGACACGCTAACAGCGTTGCCACTGGTCCTCTGCACCTAGTTTTCAGACGCGGTCGCCAAAGCGATGGTAGCCTTGCGAAGTCAAATCTCCGCACAGTATCTGCTCGGTGTTGTTGCGTTGTGGATATCTGCATATGCATATGCACTTTGGTTATATTGTCAAGTAGTGATCCAAGGCTTTGTTAAAGGCTCGGAGAGTTCGGACATTCAAGATACTGATCTGGCGTTGATCGCCAAGTCCTCTATAATGTTGAGGTGCGGGAAAAGCATGTTAGCAATGATGACATTTTGCCCCCGGCAGGCTGTGCTCTCCGACTGTAGAGCCAAAGATGCATACCCAGGGTCTCCACTAAGGTCCAGATATTCCAAGTGTAAATTCAATGTAGGTGCAGTGGCTTAGTGGTTTGTGTGTTGGACTACTAAGCGAGGCGTCCCAGGTTCGAATCCCGCACAAACCCAA
The DNA here is from genome assembly GCA_949126925.1 of Cheilosia vernalis. NCBI lineage: Eukaryota > Metazoa > Arthropoda > Insecta > Diptera > Syrphidae > Cheilosia > Cheilosia vernalis. The sequence goes on along the minus strand of OX421360.1, from coordinate 27,060,264 downwards.
ATTCCAACTCAGGGTTTTTTTTTTACCGCGCCACCTCTCGCGAACGTCTGACAAAAATCGGCCGTTTGGGATCGGCATAACATTGTAGATCCCTTCCATTCGTTCCAAAAATAAAATCTCACACAAAACGAATGGTTGTCCAGATCCTTAGTGGAACCCCTTGCACAAAATTGGCCGCTTCGAGGATACGACCGCTGTCGGTGGTAAAGTAAGCCGCTCATCCGCCAGATCTCAACATTTCAACACCCTGACTTCATTCTTAGATGTTCATGTTAGGATTAGAGCTTTTTTCTCGTGTTCACTACGCGCCGCTATAAGTTAAGCACATCGTGCCCGGATGGGCGAGACCAGTGCCGGGTGGTTACCCCGATGGGTATGAAATAGTTGCGACAACTGCACATCACCAAGTCAGAAGACATTCCTATTCATACAACCACAAGTGGTAGGTAGATACTCTTATTATAAATTACTAATTTAAAGTTGTTAATGCTGATAGCATAAACTTATTTCTTATTTATTTTCTCAAAAGGCATTTGACTTTTTTATGTGTGTGATTTTGATTTCGAAAACTGCAAACTTTTCGAATTTCATAAAATAATGGCTGGTAGTTTATCTTAAAAAGTTTGTTTGTTGTACATAAATTCGAACGGTTCCGACATATCTATACATTCTATACCGACATACATGATAGATGCATATAAATACAAGTAGGTATATTGTTTCCATTGCCGATTCTCTTCATCTTCACAGAACAAATTCCCAAAGAATCTTAATCCCTTCTAAATCAACCATAACATTCCTCTCAACTTCGTTCAATCGGCGCGTCAAATTGCTTTTCTGGCGCAAATAAGCCTTTTTAACGATTTACGGTTACGGCGACCGACGGGTGAAAAAATTACACCTCTCTCTTCAATCGCTACCAACCAACACCAAAAGCCTCTAGGATGTATACTTTATTTACCCACTCTCATTTAACATGTGTATGTGAGCCGTGGCTCTTTGAATTAGCCTATTCGCAATTTAGCCACGTTCTTTACTTATTCACTGGATTGCTTGAAAGCGTATTTTTATTGTTGTTCTACTTCAAAATTCCAACTTTCCAATTTCGAGGAAATCTGAAAAAAATACAAAAATTTAAACGAACAACAACCGCTTACAGGATTTACCGCTGGGCTTAAGTTCGTTTGTTTACGTTTGTTTCTAACGGAATTTCTACCAATTACCAATATTAATGGGGTGATTCTGTTGTTGAATCGAATAACAAGAGACTTAAAAAAAAGTGCGATTCGAGAAGTGGGGAGCCAATTTTGTGTGTTTGATTTTTAAACCTCTTTGACGTAAGGCCAATCGTTATCGATTTTTATTGAAAAAATTTCGATGGAAAAAGTTTTTCCTGTGAGAGAAAACTAATAAATTTTCATGAAAATCCGTTTGGTAAATTGATTTGTTTAAGCATTCGGAGATTTTGTAGCGGAGGTGAATGAATAATACCTATAGGTACCATTACGAGGCAGTTTGATAACAACAGATAAGAAGGCGAAAGAATAGCATTCTAAAATTAAAATGTTTGCCAATTTCAGTGGACAACAATTTCGGATTCCGAACTCTTTTGCAGTCATTAAAATTTTTAAAAGTGTAAATCGAAACCGAACAATATGAAAGAGATGGGGAGGAAACGAATCGGGTTTACAAACGGATAGGAAAAAGGAATGAAAACAAGCATTCGCTACTGCTATGATTGAAATGTGTTCCTGTTTGTTGAAAGAAGTACATATAATGAATATTGACGAGGAAGCGGACATTAGTAAATGGAGAAAATAAAGTTATTGAAATGAGCAGCACCATTTTTGTAGATGTAAGAATGTGATTGGCACATACATACATTGGGTGCAGGGAAATAACTTCACGGGCAATAAATTCACATGGGAAATAACTTCACTTCAAGTGGGAAATAAATTCACTTATTTTATGTGAAATTATTTCCCATTGAAAGTGAGCAAAAACTTCACTTTTTGGTGGGAAATAATTTCTCTTAACATGCCGCGACATAGGTATGTCAGCCTACAATTATTATTCATAAACAGTGGAAAATGTATGGGGGGGCATGGTGCCCCCCTGCAACCCCCCCGGCTTGGAGTCTCTGTTTAGGGGTGGGAGTAGTTGCGAGTTTGGGTGTATGCAAAGTTAAATAAATTAGCTATACTACTTATAAATAATTTGATTTTGTTTTCCAGTTAGAATCAACAAATTCTCAAATTGTAGGTGGGAAATAATTTCACAAAATTTACGGTGGAGTTATTGCTCACTTTCAGTGGGCAACAACTTCACTTTTTGTAAGTGAAGTTATTTCCCACTCGAGGTGAAGTTATTTCCCATGTGAAGTTATTGCCCGTGAAGTTATTTCCCTGCACCCATACATTGATTAGCGAAATGAAGTGCGATGAGTTCTAAGTAAGGCGTAAGCATTGAGGGCCTGACCCTCAAATTACTTCAGATCCTGTAGTTGCGGAAGTCTGTAAGTCCCATGAATAAGAATGTATACCACTCGAGTTACATCAAAGTTTTTTTTTTTTTTTTCATTTTCAGAAATGTTGGATGATACTCGTAGGGACGTCGGATACAGTAATATGACCGAGAAAGAGAATATTTAATGCAGAAAAGGACCAGCTGGACAACAAACACATAACCGGACACAATCGGACCTATTAATGACCACCCTATACTCATCTTCAAAAGCCTCAATATTAAAAGTGCGTAGGAAATGTCCTCAACCACACCAGCTAGTTTTGGATTTGAGCCTGAGGCTAAGGGCGATGGACAAAAATAATGGGGTGGGTGTTAAAAAACTTTTCATGTAGCTAATCCAAATCGTGGCAAGCGGTATTGGTAACGCAACTTAATATGATTTCTCTCTCATTTGTTTACCGCTATGGTTTATCTCTCATTTGGCAAGCTTTACTATGGGAACATTTATCTATTGCGAGGTAGAATAATTAATTTATAATGTGAGCCTTTATGAAAATTCTGAAATCGAGTCCGTGTGGGGTGTAATTTTTTATTTTGGAAATAAGATCCGCTGGATTTGATTCCGGGTGACTTATTTCACTCCACCGGATATAACTTGCCTTACGTAATAAGCCCCATTCACATTTCGCAGAGTAATTTTTCCGGACAATACAAATCAATGTTTTATACTTTACAACTTTATGTTATCGATTAATATTTTTTTTTTTTTGTGTGGGAGATGAAACACCCCTTTGTTCGATTTTTATGTATTACAAGGTTCCCACTTCTTATGTAATACCTGTGGAAAGCAGAATAAAAATACAGAAATAAGATATGTATAGTATAACTATATAATTAAAATCGTGCTTTTTTGATTCCGACTTTGATAGTGATGGTGATACTGAGAACAGTGAACAACAACTTCTTTTTGACGAAGAAAAATAAAATATTTTTCTTTTTTGTTAAAAAAGATTGCAGACTACAAAGAAACTACACGGTGCACTGTAGTGTAAACAAACGCAATGAAAAAATAGCTCTTAATTTCCTTTAATTTCTGACAAAAAATAAAAGGCTTCAAATGGTAGATGAATTTTTTTATTTTTAGTTTTGCACAGTATTCGACAAAATATCTGTTATATAATATATACCCTAGTGGAAATGAAATTCATGAATTTCATACTCTACCAACCCTTCCAATCACCATAATGAAGTGTTCTAAAAACTCTATACAAGGAGCATTCGCCTTTTTATAATAATTGTTGTGAGCCAGGGTCGAGCCACAGGGGCAACTTCGATATGGGCAAGGAGGGCGCGGCATGCTTGTGGTTGCTCGGCTAAAGCTCGTCGGACGGGGGTGTTCTTGCCCCCTTGCCACATATCACCTGCTCAACAAACTTTTTATCCATGCCAAAAGAAATGAAAAAGAAGAAAGAGAGAGAAAGCTACTCTAAGTAGACTGCGGACGGACTTCAAAAAATATAGGACAGAAAAGAAAGAAAGAAAAAGAAGCAAAAATGCTCCAAGGACCTATGCCAATACCCCTGAGGGAGGACGGGAAAGAACCGCGAAACTAATCCTAACTATCCTAAACTATACCTAATCTAACCTAACTCCAAAGCTAGGCCCTATACTACTACTACACTAACTTAAAACTAGGCTAATCTAACCCTAAACGCAACTTTCCTTCCCATTGTCCCTCCAGGGTAAAGGTTCATCATGAACCCGAGACTTGCCAGATGTTGATGGCACGGAATGGCCAGCCCACCCTTATGTTCAATGACATAATCCAATCGCTATCACTCCGGCCGATGTTGTGAGTGATAGCCCCTCGATGTTTCCGCCAGTCACAACCTACATCCGAAAGAATGAGCGAAGTAAGTCGTCACGTCATGTCGTCGCAGTTCGTGAACGTCGCGTTACGTCATCGTCTAACCATAGAAGGACGGCCTTCCCATTACTCCACACACCGAATGCTATTTGGAGCTTAACCGCACATCATTCCGAATCGTTTCTACACCACAAAGAAAATATTTATGGATACAGAGGGAAAATTGTGCCAATTTATTATCACTATCAATTAGATTAATATCAAAACTCAAAAAAAAAAATAAAAAAACTAATAGAAAAGGATAAGAGGGCAAAAGAAGAATAAAAAAAAAACTTAAATCTACAAAAAAAAATTCTGCACTTAACACTAAATACTATTTACTACTAAAATTCAATAAAATATATATAAAAAAAAATGTACTCACGTTGCAAAATTTCGTCCCCCGTTGTTCTGCCGGCAGCACAAGAAGAAACGTTGATTCTAAAATTCCAAATATGGCTTAAAACTAATCGCGAACAAAAGAACAAAAATGCTAAACGCAGAATCAAACTAATACTAAAATTAATTATGCCTAACCTTAATCCCTAACCTTACTCTAATTAAAATTCAAAAATCAAAAATTCACAAATCTATTGCAAAGCTAAGGGAACGAAAATATTGGCACTTCAAAAAAAAATAATGGCACTTCACAAAAAGGTTTCTTGCTGCTCCTTCTGATCGAGGGGTCCCCGTTTCGGTGGGACACTTTGCTATTGTGCAGGGTGGCGGAGCACCTTGCCTTCACCACCAGTATTACGTTGGGGGGGTTATGTCCACTTGATGTTCTTTTTTTGTTAGTTTAGATGTATTGTGTCGGTTTTGTTGTATTCTGTTGTTTTTTGTTAGAGGGAATGCTTTCCCGAGCCAAACCTGCCGCCGCAGAAAATTTCCGGTATGCTTGTCGGACCGGTAACCGAGGGGGAGACCGCTATGAGACCGCTGGCCCTTTGTATCGCTCGTTGGGTTCCGTTTGGCTTGGAACTAAAATTGTCCAAGCCGAGCAACGGGAGCTAGGACGCCAGCCAACACCGGAGACGTCAAGATTCTCGTCTACCGTGAGTATCTTTCTGTGAGGAAACACTTATTGGTGATATGCACACAAAAAAAATTTCAAGATTTCACCTACCTCTGTAGCAGTCTTTTTTTTTGTTGTTTTTTTTTTTGTTGGATTTTTCTCCAATTCCACCCCCTTCTTAGTCTAGGCGTTTTATTGTCTATGCAAAAATCGATTGGCTATCATTAATTGCTTTCGCAAAGAATATATTAATTGAAATTTACCTTTGTAATGGCTAATTCCAGAATTTCCACACGAGGGGATATTTTCTTTTGTTCGCAACTGTGCGATATTAGACAAATTTTTCCAGCTATAGGGCAATGACCGCTCGCTCTGATCATATGGCTGATTGTGGGCTCGTCGCACAAAAGAAAACGCAAACTCTGTTGCACAAATTTCCCCTCCCTTTGTTTTTAAGTCTTTCCTATTTCTATCTTTGTTTTGTCAATACGTCCTAATCGCTTACTTCCTCTATTTTCGTCTATTTCTTTCTTTTAATATTATTATTCTTGTATTTGTGTCCTACTTACTGTTTTCAGTTTCCCCTCTTCTTCTTATGAGAGAGAGTCAAAATAGAGCTTAAGAGAAAGCTGTCTGTCTTCCTTTTTGTCATGTTCGTCAAGTCAGTCTTTACCTCTGTCATTCTACATGAATCATATAACAAATACCTACACTCAATCATACGTAAAAAGAAATAAATAAATAAATATATAAAACATAAATAAATAAACATAAGCTACAATGTAACGATCACATATTACATTGATGGAGTGCAACAGACAGAACTGCGCGAAACGGCACAGACGGAATTGGAACGAAACAACTACCAAAAGGAGAAACAAAACTTGACAAATTTTGCAAAATGCAAAACGTCAAAACAGAAAAGCATGGGGACATCGGATGGACATATTTTTGGTAAGGAACTTTATTTTATTGATTACCGAATATTTATTCGATTTTTCCTTTCAGGTGGGTGGTATAAACATTTAATCAGGTACGTAGAATATTTTAATATTGGAGTTTGCCTGTCAGGATGTAAATTTCATGGAAATTTCCCTCGGTAAACTCCAATCGAGATTTTTGTTTACATCCGTGGTACTAATAAAAATATTTTTTTTTTCTCTTTTACAGGTAGGTAATCTACGATGCAAATAATATATGGCCCCGTAACAGGCTCGACGACGTTTGCTGAGTGGTCGTGAGGCAAACGGCCTCGTAAAAATAGGGGTGGTTATTACCTTTGGATATTGCTGAAAGGTTACCAACTCAATACCCAGGATTTGGCGTATGTGATTTCTCGACCCTGGCTGAAATATCAACGTGGGGTAAGGGCTCACGACCCTGAAAACATTCTGCGTTTGCGCCTCCGCAATAGAATTGGCAAGTACCTGTTGTGTGTATCTAAGTTACGTATAATAAAGTGTGTTTGCTATTCGGTTGTGAATCAGATTATTGTGTCTTTGATTGTGGAATAGTTTGCAGTGAGTTTATCACAGATCTATAGGGGAAAAGGGTAGTGCACGTACACAACAGATAAAATAAATGAATAAATAACTATGTTAAATAATAAATAAGTAAATAGACTATAATAAATAAATAAACTCTGATAAATAAATAAATAAACTCTGCTTAGTAACTAAATAAATAAATAGATAAATAAACTCTGCTTAGTAACTAAATAAATAAATAGATAAATAAACTCTGCTTAGTAACTAAATAAATAAATAAACTCTGATAATAAATAAATAAATAACATAGAAGACATAACAAAGTGCAAATATCACAGCTAATCTAGTAGGCAACGACAGACATGAGTGCGTCAAGATTATTCCCTACGAATGTAGATCTTTGGCATGGTATATACCTGCCTTTTCTCCATTGACGTTACCAACTTCGTACAGCGAGTTGCCAATTGTTTTGAGGATAATTCCTCGTATGAATTTCGGTCCTAATTTCGCGTTGTAATCATCCACTTTGTTACTTTGTTTAAAGTTTCGTCGGTATATGATTTGACCTACTTTATATTGCACGTCCCTACTTCGAGTATTATAAATCTTTGTGGATTTTTCATGGGCTATCCCTAAGTTCTCGAAGATTTTATCCCTTATGAGTTGAAGTTTGTCATTCTTACTTACTATATCTGCGTTCATGTCTTTGATGTTATCCAGTCGTCTTAGAATTTCGTAAGCACTAGCGTGCTGAATCATATGGGTGCCGAACACCGCATAATAGGGTTCAAACATGATCGCATCATGCACCACACTCCTCAACGAAAACGCTGCGTCGCTAACATGTCGGTCCCAGTTCTTCTGGTCATCTTTCAGGTAGGACCTGATCTTGGCTAGGACTGACCTGTTAACTCTTTCTGACGCATTCGCCTGAGGCGAGTAGAACGCGGTGCGAACATGTTTGACTCCGTACTTCTCTAAAAAGCTGGCAAACAGTTCTGAGATGAATTGTTTGCCGTTGTCTGAATGAATAAATTCTGGCACACCGAAGACATGAAACACATTTTCTTCTAAGTATTTAACTACCTCAGCTGCCGTTGCCTTCCTAATAGGTTTTAGAAATACAAATTTGCTAAAGTGGTCAAGTACTATAAAAATATGCGTATGTCCGTTTCTTGTCCGAGGGTAGGGTCCTAAAAAATCTATATATAGCCGCTGAAAAGGTCGCTCAGTAATAGTCTGTTGTCCTATCGGCGGTCGAGATATTACGTTGAGAGGCTTATTGCACTTACATATATCACAGTTTTTTACCCATTTCTGGACGTCGGTAGCCATGCCGGGCCAGAAATAAAATTGCCTCAATTTGGTTAAAGTTTTGTGGATGCCTCCATGTCCTGCTGAAGGCGAATTGTGTGCGGATTCCACAAGGCTCCCACGCAACTCCTTTGGAATCCAGAGCTTCCAGGCTCTATCTTCTTGTATAGCGTCGCCTGTTCGTATTTCTGTTCGTTTATATACAAATCCATCCGAAACGCAAATGTCGGGAAGTTCGTCTTGTCTGTCGGTCACGGTTTTCCTTAGCTCATCATACTCTTCCGAAGAAAAGAACGCTGAGCCAAGGTCCACCTGCAGTATGTCAGTTTCGGGATTGAGTTCCTCCATATGGACTCGGGAGAGTGTGTCAGGGACTACGTTTTGGACACCCTTCCGATGCTCGATATTAAAGTCGAAACCCTGAAGCTTCAGGCTCCATCTGGCCAAACGACCAGACAGATCCTTCTGCGTCATAAGCCACTTTAAGCTGGCATGGTCCGTAATGATCGTAAAAGGTAGTCCTTCAACGTAGGCCCTGAACTTTTTTACGGATAAAACTGCCGCATAGCATTCAAGTTCCGTCACGCTGTAATTTCGCTGGGCGGAATTCAGCTTCTGGGACATGAATGCTATGGGTCTTTCATTATTTTCCTCATCCATCTGGAACAACACACTCCCTACTCCCATTGTCGATGCGTCACATTGTATGTAGAAGCGTTTCGTGAAATCTGGATTTGTTAGAATGGGTGCTGACACCAAAGTCGCCTTAAGCTTTTCGAACGCGTGAAGCGCTTCCTCAGTCATTTTGAAGGTCAGTCCTTTTTTAAGGCAGTCGGTCATTGGCGAAGATAGGCCTGAGAAGTTTGGTATAAATCGCCTGTACCAGCCTGTCATTCCCAGAAACCGCCGGAGTTGCTTGGGAGTCTTAGGAACCGGAAAGTCCTCGACCGCCGATACCTTGTCCGGGTCCGTTCGTAAGCACCCATCGCCGACGATATACCCTAGATACTTAATTTCGCGGTAACAGAACTTACTCTTCTCTACATTTATTGTGAGCCCCGCATTTCTAAGACAGCTTGCTACTTCGACTAGCGATCTGGCGTGTGATTCAAAATCTGGAGAGCAAACCAAGAGGTCATCGAGATAGACAAAGACATACTCTCTCAACCGAGCGGGTATGACCCTGTCCATTAGCCGACACATTCTCTGAGCGGCATTACACAATCCAAACGGCATCACGGTGAAGTGATACAAAGGCCGCCCAGGGACTGTGAAAGCAGTCTTCTCCCTCGATTTGCGCTCCAGAGGAATCTGCCAGAACGCGTCTTTGAGGTCGATGCCTGAAATATATTTGGTGTCCTGAAGCCTACTCAAAAGTCCCTCGATGTGTGGAAGGGGATATGCGTCCTTTTTTGTTACCGCGTTTACCTTCCTAGAGTCCAGGCACAGTCTATTCTTGCCGGGTTTTCTCACCAACACCACCGGTGAGCTCCAAGCGCTATTGCTCTCCTCGATGACTCCTAGTGAAATCATCCGATCTAACTCGTCATATAGGAGCTTCTGAATCGCTGGTGAGATTGGGTAGTGCCTTTGTTTAATGGGAATCTTTTCGTCTTCCACCTCGATGATATGCTCTTCGAGGTTGGTTTTACCCAATCCCATCGTTGCGAATGAGGGGAACAATTGCTTGATTTGCTCGAGTTGATGTTGTTGTGCTGGTGAGAGTGCCTGGACCGGTGTTCGTTCTTCCGTCGGCGATGGGACGTCCAGTTCGTCTATAATGTTCGGAGCGACCTTAAATGTCCTCCAAAAATCTACGCCTAAATATAACACCTGCTGTAGACTGGGCACCACATACAGTTCTAATTGGTGAGACTTTCCCCCCCATGAGACTAGTGTCTTGAATCGTCCTAGTATTCTCTGGTGATTTCCGTCAGCTGTTTTTATGTCTGTTGTCATGTTCTTTATTTTAATATTGTGTCTGTCAAGGAATTCTAAGGCTCCTTTTCCAAGACAGCTTATCGAAGCTCCACTATCCAATAGGCCCAGGAGCTCTTCGTTCTCTACCTTCACCTTTGCGTAGGGCCTATTGTCGTCCGTTATTGTAATTACCGAAGATATTATATTTTTCATTCGTCGTCTATTTATTGCACAATGTTCCCTAAGCTTTTTGATTTTCTTATAATTCCTAGTCATTTGTATTTGCCGCGTCACTTCTTCTCCAAAAATTCGCTTTCTAGCTTCGTTATAAAATATTAGCCTTTCATGGAGGCTCTTCTTTTGTGGGAGATCTTTTATGCAAGGGGATTCTCGCAATGCTGGATCTCTTTTCAAGATCTGAATCCGTTGAGGAGATCTGAATTCTCCGGGAGAGATGGTCCCATCAGCGGGTTGCTCCCGGATGTCCCGCTGACCTTCATGTTTCCCTGACATTTCTCACATTGAAAGCTAATGTTACCCTGACCGCAGCTAAAGCAGGTCAGGGCATGGAAATTTGACGGGCACGTCGGTGGAATCGCCGTTGGCGTTCTTGAAGCGTCTACTCTCGTAGCCTTGTTCTGGTCTGCTCGGTGTGTCTTGTCCGTTCGAACGTAGGTTGTCGGTCTGTTTGTTCTGGTTGGTTGGAGAGCAGCAATCTCCAAGTCATCGTCTTCTTTGTCCTCTTGCTGGTCGTGATAGGGATTATTCCCGAGGAAATCGTCGACTTCCGAAACAGTTCGTCTGTATTTTTGGTCCCTAGTCGTCAAATGTCGTTCCGCTCTTCTGGCTTCCTCCCTAAGATCTTGGATGGTCCTGATAGAGCATCCAAAGATGAGCGTAGCTACTCTGTCCTTTATGTTTTGTCGTAATATGTCAACTAAGTCTCGCTCGTGAGGTCTATTCGTCATCTGTAGTGTCATTGCTCGTACGTCGCTGTAGAATTCGTCGAAAGTCTCATGGGGTTGCTGCCTACGGTCCATGATCGACCTCAATATTTCGTGGTCCCTCCTATTTTGCCCAAATTGCCTAACTAATTCTTTTTTAAGGTCATAATAGTTGAGCCCTTCATCTGCCTGGTTTTCCTCTAGGTATTGCCAGAGCCATCGCTCTGCTTGGCCTGACACAAGGTGGTGGAATTTGGAGAATAGTTGGCTTTCTGATAAGCCATTCTGGCGTTGGAGTGTTTCAACTCGAAAGATAAAACTTTCAACGGACATGGACTTTGAAGTCCCATCGAATTTAACGCCCCATTTGTGGACTGGCGTCTCAAATTTCCGCCCAGGGTCTCTGAAAAACGGCTGTTCTGGCCGCGAGAAGGCATTCGAAGGTTGTGGTTGTTGTTGTTGCCTAGTCGTGTCGTGAAGACAGTCGGTCTGCCGTGCTGCCATTGAGAGTTCCAGGTTTCCAATTCTTTGATTGATGGCCGTCATGTTTTTTTCGAAGGTGACCATCATCATTTTCATGCTGCCGGCGAAGGCAGCCATGACTTCCCCTGGACTCTCTTGTGCAGCACTGGTGACTAAGTTGTGTATCGTTCGTTCATCGTCCTCTACCTGGTTCTGTCCTTGTTCGTATACGTCGTCTTTGTTGGAGGTAGTTTGGTCTCGTATAATTCCCCCAACGGCTCCTGCTTCCTGTTCGTCAAAGATCCTCGTTGTTTGCAGTTTTGTCATTGCGTTCTGTCGTGGCATTGGCGCTCGTTGTTGAGTCGAGGCTGCTGCCAATAGCGGCTGGTGTCCTAGGCTTTTGTTCCGTTCTTTCGGGTGGGCTTGTTGCTCCAACTCCGATTCTTCTAGGATCACCGAGCTTGGGACCGCTATTTTCTTGTACGTCGAAGATGTCGAGTCTTTTCCTGTTCGTTGTTGTTGGCTGTCGTCTGTACTGAAATGAATAAAATCATGTGAGTACATGGTCATGTCCGTTATGTCGTATCCAGTCGATGTTGTTGCAGGAGTTTTCCCATGTATTTCCCTATTTCGGGAAGTACTATTAGCCAGAGGTGGGCGACCTGAATAGGGTTCCCAATTCAAGGTCGTTTGATGGTCTGACCCATTACCCCCTGATCGGTTATCCATTTTAATGGACAAAATTTATTTAAATTTCAAATTAAATTCAATTGTATCTTATAGGTTGTGAGTGATTTCAATTAGGTTTTAACTTTTAAATTCAAATTGATTAAACTTCAATGAGTTTATGTCGTATGTATTTGGGATATATATTATAATGGGTTCCAAAATAGGCTTAATCTATATGTAACTTAAAATTCTTTTTGGTGTAGAAATAAATTTTTAGTGTGTTTTAAATAATGATGATGCATTGGTGTGTGGACTTATGTTCAGGTTTTCCGCAAAACCTATCTATGGTTTACTGTCAGTTAGTATGTACTGTCCTAAGTTGTATTATCGTTTCTCAGAAAAGACGAATTGTGACTGGTGTCCCAGATCCATGACGAGTGCTGAAGTAAATCCTCTCCGCTCCGCCACAACTTGTTATCTGGCAATCCCAAATACAAGGATGACAGAGTATCGAGTAGTTACCCCAACACGATCAAAGTTTCCAGATTAATAACCACGCCTCACATGGGGTCAGGTTGTGGACCCTCAACCCACGGATAGCAGTCGGTGATTAACCTTTCCACCTCGACCTTGTTCTTGAGTCTACAATACACTTCCGACTGCCTCACTCATCCTCTGACTCCATGTCTGAGGATAGGCAAGCAGTCATCAGCACATTGCAGAAACAAGATTTTCTCTTCGACCTTCCACAGACTTCAGGCTACCTCACGAGATCGCTTGGCTACTCGCCCAGTGATTGGATAGCCGCCATCCATCTGCTTTAGGAAGAGGAGTTCAAACAGTCCTTGAAGATTTGATTGGATAGAAAAGAAAAAAAAATTAAGAAAATTGAAAACTAAAATCGCGAAGACTATTGCAAGTCCAAGGCAATGACTTTCTTATTGAAAATCATCCCCTTGGAGTCGCAATCGGTCTAGCCGGAAATCGTTGGGCGCCATTGTTGTGAGCCAGGGTCGAGCCACAGGGGCAACTTCGATATGGGCAAGGAGGGCGCGGCATGCTTGTGGTTGCTCGGCTAAAGCTCGTCGGACGGGGGTGTTCTTGCCCCCTTGCCACATATCACCTGCTCAACAAACTTTTTATCCATGCCAAAAGAAATGAAAAAGAAGAAAGAGAGAGAAAGCTACTCTAAGTAGACTGCGGACGGACTTCAAAAAATATAGGACAGAAAAGAAAGAAAGAAAAAGAAGCAAAAATGCTCCAAGGACCTATGCCAATACCCCTGAGGGAGGACGGGAAAGAACCGCGAAACTAATCCTAACTATCCTAAACTATACCTAATCTAACCTAACTCCAAAGCTAGGCCCTATACTACTACTACACTAACTTAAAACTAGGCTAATCTAACCCTAAACGCAACTTTCCTTCCCATTGTCCCTCCAGGGTAAAGGTTCATCATGAACCCGAGACTTGCCAGATGTTGATGGCACGGAATGGCCAGCCCACCCTTATGTTCAATGACATAATCCAATCGCTATCACTCCGGCCGATGTTGTGAGTGATAGCCCCTCGATGTTTCCGCCAGTCACAACCTACATCCGAAAGAATGAGCGAAGTAAGTCGTCACGTCATGTCGTCGCAGTTCGTGAACGTCGCGTTACGTCATCGTCTAACCATAGAAGGACGGCCTTCCCATTACTCCACACACCGAATGCTATTTGGAGCTTAACCGCACATCATTCCGAATCGTTTCTACACCACAAAGAAAATATTTATGGATACAGAGGGAAAATTGTGCCAATTTATTATCACTATCAATTAGATTAATATCAAAACTCAAAAAAAAAAATAAAAAAACTAATAGAAAAGGATAAGAGGGCAAAAGAAGAATAAAAAAAAAACTTAAATCTACAAAAAAAAATTCTGCACTTAACACTAAATACTATTTACTACTAAAATTCAATAAAATATATATAAAAAAAAATGTACTCACGTTGCAAAATTTCGTCCCCCGTTGTTCTGCCGGCAGCACAAGAAGAAACGTTGATTCTAAAATTCCAAATATGGCTTAAAACTAATCGCGAACAAAAGAACAAAAATGCTAAACGCAGAATCAAACTAATACTAAAATTAATTATGCCTAACCTTAATCCCTAACCTTACTCTAATTAAAATTCAAAAATCAAAAATTCACAAATCTATTGCAAAGCTAAGGGAACGAAAATATTGGCACTTCAAAAAAAAAATAATGGCACTTCACAAAAAGGTTTCTTGCTGCTCCTTCTGATCGAGGGGTCCCCGTTTCGGTGGGACACTTTGCTATTGTGCAGGGTGGCGGAGCACCTTGCCTTCACCACCAGTATTACGTTGGGGGGGTTATGTCCACTTGATGTTCTTTTTTTGTTAGTTTAGATGTATTGTGTCGGTTTTGTTGTATTCTGTTGTTTTTTGTTAGAGGGAATGCTTTCCCGAGCCAAACCTGCCGCCGCAGAAAATTTCCGGTATGCTTGTCGGACCGGTAACCGAGGGGGAGACCGCTATGAGACCGCTGGCCCTTTGTATCGCTCGTTGGGTTCCGTTTGGCTTGGAACTAAAATTGTCCAAGCCGAGCAACGGGAGCTAGGACGCCAGCCAACACCGGAGACGTCAAGATTCTCGTCTACCGTGAGTATCTTTCTGTGAGGAAACACTTATTGGTGATATGCACACAAAAAAAATTTCAAGATTTCACCTACCTCTGTAGCAGTCTTTTTTTTTTTGTTTTTTTTTTTGTTGGATTTTTCTCCAATTCCACCCCCTTCTTAGTCTAGGCGTTTTATTGTCTATGCAAAAATCGATTGGCTATCATTAATTGCTTTCGCAAAGAATATATTAATTGAAATTTACCTTTGTAATGGCTAATTCCAGAATTTCCACACGAGGGGATATTTTCTTTTGTTCGCAACTGTGCGATATTAGACAAATTTTTCCAGCTATAGGGCAATGACCGCTCGCTCTGATCATATGGCTGATTGTGGGCTCGTCGCACAAAAGAAAACGCAAACTCTGTTGCACAAATTTCCCCTCCCTTTGTTTTTAAGTCTTTCCTATTTCTATCTTTGTTTTGTCAATACGTCCTAATCGCTTACTTCCTCTATTTTCGTCTATTTCTTTCTTTTAATATTATTATTCTTGTATTTGTGTCCTACTTACTGTTTTCAGTTTCCCCTCTTCTTCTTATGAGAGAGAGTCAAAATAGAGCTTAAGAGAAAGCTGTCTGTCTTCCTTTTTGTCATGTTCGTCAAGTCAGTCTTTACCTCTGTCATTCTACATGAATCATATAACAAATACCTACACTCAATCATACGTAAAAAGAAATAAATAAATAAATATATAAAACATAAATAAATAAACATAAGCTACAATGTAACGATCACATATTACATTGATGGAGTGCAACAGACAGAACTGCGCGAAACGGCACAGACGGAATTGGAACGAAACAACTACCAAAAGGAGAAACAAAACTTGACAAATTTTGCAAAATGCAAAACGTCAAAACAGAAAAGCATGGGGACATCGGATGGACATATTTTTGGTAAGGAACTTTATTTTATTGATTACCGAATATTTATTCGATTTTTCCTTTCAGGTGGGTGGTATAAACATTTAATCAGGTACGTAGAATATTTTAATATTGGAGTTTGCCTGTCAGGATGTAAATTTCATGGAAATTTCCCTCGGTAAACTCCAATCGAGATTTTTGTTTACATCCGTGGTACTAATAAAAATATTTTTTTTTCTCTTTTACAGGTAGGTAATCTACGATGCAAATAATATATGGCCCCGTAACATAATATATAAGTAATTAATCATTTTAATGGTCAGTCAAATCCTCATCTGCCATAATTTGCGATGTTAAAAGCCGGTTAGTCGTTTCACTTTGTTGATACACAAAACACCGTTACTTTTTTTCTACCAAAACTCACGAGACAATTAATTGTCAAATAATTAGTGAAGCTATTGTAATTTATGATATTTGCTGGAGACAATTATTGCCAGTTGGCTATCTCACACTCTCACTAGTTCATAGGTATATAGTAGGTATGGGAGTTTCATGTTCATGTTCTGTTCTACACGCAAAATGCGTGTCACTTAGCAATAATTATCAAAACGATAAATGTGTACGAATACCGGTTTTTCGTTTTTTCCCTAACATTTATTCGCTGTTTATATTCTGATAACAATAAATCAAATATAGCTATTTGTAGCAAAAATGTTCTCATGGGAAAATGACAAAAAAAAGGAAAAAGAAAATCCATTGGTTTTCGAAAGAATGTTATTGTATTTGCTTATGACCAAACTATGGATTTTTGAGACGAGCATGTATAGAGTACAGAGGTTATTAAACAAAATTTCATTGACAGAATATTTGTTTAACCTAGAAACAGCATATATTTTGGTATACCCCAAGAGCTTAAAATAGATATATCTACGATTTTTGTTTAAGCTGCGCACAAGCGTGTTACAACAAATATTTCCATTGTCATTTTGTTCTTCAACACAAGGAAATACTGAAAACAACGTTTCTGTGTGGCATACGCGTTCGTCCACATGAGTTGCTAAATATTTTTTTTTTATTTATGCAATTTAAACTTTGAATAGCATCTAATATAAGCTATTTAATTTTTAAGTAATCCGTAAGAAGTCCTTTATTTCAAGAATTGACTCCATGTCTGTAAAAATGAGAACAGACAATTGACTGAATTGAAATACAAACCTACAAAGCAATTCCAATTTGATGACTATTAAACTGGGGGAAGGATATCTAACTTATTTCGAAAAGCAGACATTTGAATTGGGTCGTGCTGCATTGCGCAATCACACGTCTCTACACGTCTATATATAACTCTTGGGAAATTTTTTCAAAAGCCGATAGGATTAAACGATCGAATACCGAATTAAAAATGTATGAAAAGAAAATACAGTTGATACATACCTACAGGTTCTACTATCAGACGACAGCAGTAGCCTAACGCTATTTTAAAAGTTTCAAAGGACCACGAAAACGACGAGGGCCATTCACTGCAACACAAGTCGGCAGAAAGTCCCGCATAAATTGTCGTCGTTGCTGAGAGGGCAAAAACCCTAAACTAGAGCATTTATTTATTTGAAATTGGATTGTCTGCCACAGAGGTACACACACAAACCCACATGTGGTGGAAGGATATAAATTGACCTCATGTCCTTGAAAGCAATTTGTGCTGCACGGGAGATTTATTTAAGGGTATTTTTTGCCCTTGTTTCTTCTTCTGTGATTTTTCGGGGACCTACCGCATTTAAAGACTTATCAGAGTAGTTAGGAACTTTATCTAGCATTCAGTGCTTGTTTGAGTTCTATACTATTTGGATATGGATGGTTGGTCGCGAGGGCGGCTATTGTATACTATGCTTGAGATGTGGGCTGAGGTGGAAAACTTGTGGTATTTATTAATGGGTTTCGGGGCTTTGTAAGGAATACATTTTTTTTTAAAGCAATGTGTTATTATAAAGTTTATTTTGTCCAGAGAGTTACTTTGTATTTACTTAATGTCTTTACAGAAGACTATATCTACAAGAATTTATGTATGTATTTGGGGCATTTTTATGGGTATAATATTTCTTTTAATGGTACCGTTGGGCAAGTTTTTTCAGCCTTTCTGTCTTGTTCAAAATATATTTGCTGACCCAGTGCAGTGCATATCTATTATGGAAACCTTTTCTATTGTGTTCCTTTTCAAATTAAAATTCTGAAAATACCCGCGAATACCACATACTCGGGAAATATAAATCTGATGTTGATTTAATTTTTTATTTCATTTAAAATCCCACCAATTGAGAAAGGATTTTACGAGCATTTAAAAAACTATTTTCTTTTGTTGCATTTATTGAACTTTTGAAAAAAATCGATGTTTCAACAAAAAATAAATTTACCCGAAAAAATTGTCATTTCGTTTCTTTTAATAGCTGTTATAAACACAGCTCTAATGCCTGAACTGAACTGAAACAGTTTGACCTTTCCTTTGAACAGAAATCCGCAATAAATGGCTTACATTCCTTTTTCATTTATGCGCAAACGTGACAAAACTACGATTGCCGCATCTCATTATTTTGGAAATGTTGGGTTTTCGTTGATCTGCATATTCAGTGAGAGCCTAAGTGCACATTGTGCTGTTCGTCCGCCATCCAGTAAACAAGCCAAGAAAATCTGATCTTGCGATCGTGTTATATGTGAGTGATACTGAAAGATGATCTGGAAAATGTAGTTGTATTGAAATAGTTTCAAACTTCTGTATTGCTTGATATTTGTGGAGGTAGGGGAAAATTAAAAAAGTGAAATCAGTGCAAATTGTTGGTCAAAAGCAGGTGCCTCAACAAAGTGGTCCTATCATTGGGCGTCAAAGCACACTGCACTCCAGATGAACTATCGATATCAATCCAATTGCCATCGCTACAAATTTGTTGTTGGTATGGTAAATAGAATAGTAGTTGTTAGCCTGCAATAATTTGCTACTCGATAATAGAAATTTATATGACAATTAAATACGCACAATTCTTAAATTTATTGCTCCAAGATCGCTAATTGCAATAGCAGAAACACTTTCCTGTAATCACCTAGAGTTCAAAACTAAGAATATAAAAGTTATTTTTTTGTCAAAGCTGATAGCTGTGTAAAAGACATAGGTATTCTATCACTGGAGAGGGGTTTCAATTCTCAACTCTCAAGTCACTGCTCCACCTCTCGCGAACTTCAGAAAAGTTTGTCAATTACCATTTCTGACGAGGCATAAAATTGTAAGTTTCTGATACGTCCGAAAAATAATAAGTCATGCAAAGCGAATGGTTATCAGAAGCTAGCTATATGTCAAAATTATAGGAATCAGTTGCTCCACCTACTATTTCTACAAAGCCATAGAGTCGGTTTTTCGTGGAAAGGTCTTCAATGCCACGCCTACTTCATAACAGTATTGTCATAGTCCTAATAATAGCTTCTCTGAACATTACCAATTATAAAGGAGGAGTAGGTACATAATTATACGGAAAATTGTATGTGACGCACACTCCTTCGGAGGCGATCCGTCTTTGGACATAGAACGATTTTATTACTAGTCAAAGTGAATTAAGCAATTCGTTGACCGATATCTTCCATCACGTAACTGAGACCTTCCAGCTGTTAATACAATCATTACATTAATTTGCTTTTGGTCCTACTGTACCGATAATACTTGAATATGTCGTCAAAAGTTCCCATTTACTGCTAAGCTCAACCATTTCGCTGTGTTCAACCTAAATTTTCGCCTATTTCAGCCTTATGCCATTACGACTATGCATGGCAGAGCAAGCCTTTCACGTGTACGTGCAACACCCGCAAATTCACTTTATGTCTCGGATTTTATTGTTCTCCTTTTCTTTTCTTGGTATACCTACGGGGTTTTCCTTCACAATTTTAAGCACATACGTGTATTTATTGTTCCCTTAGCTGGAATACAAGGAAATCCTTCTAACATTTGGTGTTTTAGTCTTGGACTGAGACCTATAGCATTGGTCTCCCATTGTGTATCCAAAATAATAAATTGTCTCCGGCATTAATTTTATTGTACACCGAACTTCACTTCGATACAAACATCTACAGGATAAATTGGAGCAGTAGAGTTAGATAGGGTATGCTGCGGTCCAGAAAAAAATAAAAGCATAACCCAGAGATGAAGAATTGGCAAACGCCTAACCTGCATGATCCCAACTCAGGGGAATAACGCAAAGCCCACATTTGTCCAAAGCGGGATAGTCCTATATCCTGTCTCCTGGCGTAGTATTCCATTCATTTTAGGGATTTAAGTCACGAAACTTAATCGTCTCAGTCGATAAAATATTGGGGCCATGGTTGTGCGTGCGTTTGTGTGGATATTATGTGCACACGTTGCAATTAAATGCGGATGAATGGGGACCCTACACATGTAGAGATTTTCGCCATGATGTTTCTTTGATAAATCTATGCGACGCGATACCATACAACATATCTTTCTATCAAAACTGATCTGCGGATGTGATTAGTGTATATATGGATACCTTTGAATACCTCAACAAATTTTATAAGCTACACGTGTAGGTCGCTAAGGGCGTAAACTGTTTTCTTTTGACAGCTCCATATAAGTTCAATTCATATTCGTTTATACGCGTTTCGTGAAAATGCCTTTAAAGTTAATTTATTACTTCGAAATGTGAGTCCAGCACAACGAGCTAAGTGAAAGTCATTATTAAGTTGTAAGTACATATGTGTATGGATTCGAGTTTTCGTGTTACATGGTCGGTAAATAAAGTCAAGTTTTGCAGTATAATTATTATTTAGGCCTCGTAAGTACTTCCTGTGGGCAATGTAGTTAAAAACTTCTGTTCTGCCAATGCTGTGTAGATATATTAGTTCGGCACTTAGTTACTTTTTGTTTGAACATGAACATGATGGATATAGAATTCCAATGAATTTAGGGTCCATTTGTAATATGGATGTAGGATGTAGGTATTGAGGCAGATTAGTCAATAAGTTTAATTAATGATGTTGGTGTTCAGCGAACGCTTAATGGGTGTAATTTTGATTATAAGTGAGTAATTATTGTATGTGTTCCTAAGCATTGTCATCAGTGATATTTGCAGCTACCTAAGATATAGCAGATTTCTGCAAATTTAATAAAGTAGGTAGGTATACTTTTAATAATATTAAAAGCTTCAATGATTTTTAAAAACCATTCGTTTCATGTTATCAGAAGTTTTAAAAGGCCAATTAAGATGCCTTTGGTTCAAACACAAATCCATAATTTTACGAAAACCTACAAATTCTCACAACTGAGCGACCCGGCTCTGCTTTACTCTTATAGTATAGCTCTTTTAGTATAGTAGGTCCAGTGTTCCCAGACTGTGAAGACTGTTTTCCCCTTTTTTTATCAGCAAAGGCAATACTTTTCCCCTAAATTCGAAAAAAGTTCCCCTTTTTTCCCCTAATTGAAATTTAGCTTTATTTTTGTATGAAAAAAAAATACTGGTTTTATAACAGTCTTTATTAACAAGCTATAACATAAAAATATACATATTATGCAAGGATCAGTTAGCTAGTTCTATAAAAACCTAAAATAAAATAAAAACTTAAGAAGAAATAAAAATAAATTCATAAATTATATCACATAACATAACTAAAATGCACAGTGCTTAAAAATAAGTAATTGTAATTTTTTTTCAAATTAACACTTGTGGATTGTCAATAATATAATGCTAAATTGAGCCTCTTTTAAAATTGAAAACAATTTACGGAAACAATTTTTTTTTACAATAGCTGTTGCCGAAGTGCTATAGATAAAGTTATGTTCTTTGAATATAACCTTTAAAGCCCAGCAAGATTATCAAAAGCAGTGAGGGTGTAGATTGTGCTCAGCAGCAAACGTAAAAAATGTATTATTTCCGCTTCTTGCATTTTTTTCGCTTGATTCTGTATGAAAGAGGACATTTGCGTTGCCAATATGTTTCTGTGTGGGCACGTTTTTGTAATTCCGATTTTTTTTTTGCAATCTGAGTAACTCTACAAACATTACAAAATGCTCGAGGAGTAGATGGTGATGGTCGAGAGATACACAAAAACTTTTACGTAGACGTTCGATGGGCTGTTTTCTTTCATATTTGGTGTAAACATTTCGTTCTGAGTAAACTTTGAAATTTATTTGTAATGGAAATGCGTTTAAATTTAGCTTTAATGCAATTTAAGTTTCAAAGAGATTTTTGTTTTTTCCCCTTTTTTTAAGTTTTCCCCTTTTCCATTAAAAAAGGGCCAAAATTGGCGCTTTTTCCCTAAATCTGGGAACACTGAGGTACAAGGTACAACAGAGAATATCTTGGTCGAAATAGAGATGAAAGATTCTGTGATCCATACAAAAAAGTTCACATTTAATGGGAACTTACATACAGTGAGTAGGGACACTCTAACTACGTTATGTAAATCGTTCAAACAGGAAAAAAATACAACAAAAGCGTGAAATAAGCGGAAACAGGTAAGTAATAGCTTTATATTTACATACATATTTAATATATTTCCTCTCTTGGTCGAATTGTCATTTTTGATACTATTTGGTAATTTCTTTACGAAATGAAAAAAACAAACTCGACTTCAATTTTTTATGCAACCTAAGATGCTTTTCTTTTCGTCTGTTCGTTATTTACCAATATTTCGGACTTACATACATTATTTTGGTAGGTTTTAGCTACAGTTGTTCATTTTTATTTCTAACTAGCTGACCCCGCGAACTTCGTTACGCCCAAATTTGTTAATGTAATGAAAGTAATAATTTCGAGCATGCCCAATGCACATGCTATTTTATGTAGACGCTTAAATACCAATGGCAAGCCGTTCTGAATAAGCGGAATCCGCATAGGTTTGCAAAGTGCTTTATTTGCACAATGTCCATTATAATTTTAATTATGCAACTTTAGAAATAGCGCTTGATTTTATTTAAAAAAAAATGGGAGGTGCCACAAATCGTTTTCCTATACCGCTTATGTTTTGCAAAGTACCACCTATAGTGTGGTATCCTATCCTTCAGCACCACCTATCGGATCCAGAACCCAAATAAAAGTTGATTGTTATAGTGTCCTACATTTCAGACATATTTCCGTAACAGTATAACAGTCCGTGGTACTAATAATATTTTTAACGTCCAGACTACATTTTTCCAGCTCTCAATGGAAAAATTTCCATATAAAATTGTATATTGTGACCTAGGAAATATTAGTGTGAAGGTTAAAAATGATTATTAGTAAGTCCCAGTGTGTAATGTATTTGGGAATGACTTGTGACTGTTAAATTGGTTTTCATGTGCTTGTAAGTTGGTTCGCACGAAACAGAAAATGTGAAATAAAAATACTGATACCATTTTCAAATCTTCCCATGAATCATGTTTGTAATTATGACATCATGCAGGTCTACATCGGTTTCGGGATCTGGAACCTCGGCACATATGATGTCATCATCTTGGTCTGGTTGCATTCTTTCGACTAACCAAATGAGAATGTAAGCATGAGTCAAGCCTCTTTTTTGCCATTCAATCGAATACATCCAACATCGAGTATAACCAAAGACACGATGCTTAACAATATAGTTCATCAGCGACCGACGAAATATTTGTAACTTTAACAGAAATGAAGAAAACTAACCGCACCTATCAACTTGGTTGGTAAATTGTAAGCCTTTTTCCGGTACCGAAGGTGTTATGGATTATGGTACCTTTGAGTTGCGCTCCCCATAACCCTATTCACTAATGAGCAGAATACCAAAATAAATTATTACACGCTCATTTTTCGTAACAACCCCTAAGTGCAAACTCAAAACGCTCCACAACTGCTGTTGCCTGTCATCATTGTCCACGTCATCTTAGGCCCATTTTATTCACTCGAAGTTGAACACAACTCGGGGAGTTTTCCATATAAAAATCCGCAAGTTATGTTCAACTTCGAGTGAATAAAATGGGCCTTAATCACCCCT
Organism: Cheilosia vernalis; assembly: GCA_949126925.1. Taxonomy (NCBI): domain Eukaryota; kingdom Metazoa; phylum Arthropoda; class Insecta; order Diptera; family Syrphidae; genus Cheilosia; species Cheilosia vernalis. The sequence continues at coordinate 27,036,545 of OX421360.1, read as the reverse complement.
ACATTTCAACTTACTCACACATACTTATGCAAGGATCCTGAAAATACATGTCAAACAAAAATGATGGATTCAAAAACCATGAAATAAAAAAGTATCTACTCCATTTCAAAAAGTTACTTAATGTAACATAGTATAAACATAAACAAACTTATATTGGTTATATTTAAAAAAAAAGTCAAAATTGTTGACACAACAATTTGCTTGGAAAATAATTAAAACTAGTATCGCTTGTGGTCGAAAATCGACCATACCTTTTATAAGAATGTATATGTACTAAAAAACGTACTTCTGTTATTCTCGTTATTCTCGTTATTTATTTATGTTTTTTATAAACGAAAAGAAAAGAGCGACATCTATAATACATGGAAAAATAAAGTGCACGACTGGGTAGAACGAAACTTTCTTATGGATATAGAATCCCTTATTTCTGAGTATGTTTAGCAGTTCATTTACTACGATGCACCATAGCAGGGCGATAGAACACCGCTCTTGCCCCCAGAGTTTTAACAGAATCATATTAAGAATGCTTATTATCTTTTAAATGTATTTTGGTCAAAATGGTTATAGCGGTTTTTTGTAAAATTTGCCAGACAAAACAGTACCAAATATTGCAATGTTTTATTTGAAAAATACTATTGCGTCACTATTTAGTTGTGAAAACCGATTATAAGTAATTGTTCGGGATGTAAGCATTGCTTCGTTTTTTAAGTTTTATCGAAATCAAGATGGGATTTTCGATATGTGAGTTTTGAAAACATCCATTTAACTCAAAGTTTGCATTTTGGTCAAAATCGTTATCGCCGTTTTACGGTAAACATAAAAAAACTAAACTAAAAAAAGAGACAGGCACTTCGGGAGTGCCGACAGAAGTTATTACTTGAACAATTACGTGTGCATCTTTCAAATCGGCAGGAAATACTTTCAAATGAAGTGTTTCTTTATTGATTATTATAAACTACTACTACAAATCTTATATTACAATTTTCACTTTTATTTAAAGCGCCATTGTATACCTACATAAAAAATAATGCATATTATTTAACAAAAAATATTGCAATCTATTGCTTAAAACGTACATTTACAAATACATACATGAAATATTGAATTTAATAATTAATTGGTATTCTTTGAAATGAATACCAATGAAATTTATGAATTTTCATCTACAAAAATTATACATACATATTACAATTTCCGTTTAGTTTGTAAATGAGATATCGTATCTTTCTAGCTGCATACAACCATGCACACAAACAAAGTTTCATTGAGATCGATTGAGTTTCTCAGAAAATCGGCAGCAGCGCCACCTATCGGGTCCAAAACTATCCTATCTTTCTAGCTGCATCCAACCATGCTCACATACAAAGTTTCATTGAGATCGGCTGAGTTTCTCAGAAAATGGACAACAGCGCCACCTATAGGGTCCAAAACTATTGTATCTTTCTAGCTGAATCCAACCATGCACACATACAAAGTTTCATTGAAATCGATTGAGTTTCTCAAAAAGATGGACAACAGCGCCACCTATCGGGTCCGAAACTATCCTATATTTCTAGCTGCATACAAACATGCGCACATACAAAGTTTCATTGAGATCGGTCGAGTTTCTCAAAAAAATTGACAACAGCGCCACCTATCGGGTCCAAAACTATCCTATCTTTCTAGCTGCATCCAACCATGCTCACATACAAAGTTTCATTGAGATCGGCTGAGTTTCTCAGAAAATGGACAACAGCGCCACCTATCGGGTCCAAAACTATTGTATCTTTCTAGCTGAATCCAACCATGCACACATACAAAGTTTCATTGAAATCGATTGAGTTTCTCAAAAAGATGGACAACAGCGCCACCTATCGGGTCCAAAACTATCCTATATTTCTAGATGCATACAACCATGCACACAAACAAAGTTTCATTGAGATCGGTTGAGTTTCTCAAAAAAATCGACAACAGCGCCACCTATTGGGTCCAAAACTATCCTATCTTTCTAGCTGAATCCAACCATGCTCACATACAAAGTTTCAATGAGATCGGTTGAGTTTCTCAGAAAATGGAAAACAGCGCCATCGGGTGTCGGTTTTTCGGTGACGATGACGCGATGTCGTTTTACATAAAGGTAACGCGAATTTATTAATTTCTTCCCATCTAAAAGTGCCCAACGCGCCTAAAGAATACTGTTTTCAAAAATCCATTGTACGATAATATAGAGAAAAACTGAGTTTGCTATTAAGTTATAAATGACCACATTACCTTAGAAATTATTTTTTGTTACAATCGTATGGAGCGTTTTCGAGATTATGTCGAAATTTCAAAAGTACCGTTGTTCGAATTTTTAGCCAAAAACTGGGTACGCAGTCATGGTGACCTCACCTACTTAAGCTTTAATATCAATTTTGGTTGAAATCGTTAGAGCCGTTTTCGATCAAATCAAACTGGTACGAACATTGCATATAGGAAGTACCATTAATATTAAGTTTACCTTGCAAAAGAATAAACACCTCCCGAACTGTAAGCCCAAAAACTCCAAATCCGAGGTTTGAACGTAATCCGGGAAGCCGTTTAGGCTGTAAGCCTGTGGAAGGACGGACAGACCGACAGACCGGGCAGAATTTTGCAATTCACTTTTTTGATTTCCTCTATCATCGTTATATCAGAATTGATTAATATCTCGAGTCCGAAATTTTGCACAAAAATAATTATCTTTCTCTTACTATCTACCTACGTAATGGAGAAAGTTAAAAAATACGTAAATGAGCTGCTCCATCGGAAACAGATTCTAATCTAAAATGATTTATGTTTTTAATAGGTACGTTACTATGGTAATATAGTGGCGACAAATAATAAATAATTCCCCTTAATAAATTTCTTACAATTATTGCTTATTTTTAGGGGCAGGTAAATTGCATACCTTTATGGGTAAATGATTCTCTCCATCAGGTTCTAATCTAAGATGATTAAATACGTTACTATGGAAACATGACAGCGAAAACTTGATTGTCACCAAAATCCTTTTAGTACCTGTTTTGTATGGGGAAGTCTTAACTTAATTTTACCAGTCTTAATGGCGACATATAACCACGATTTTGTGTTTGTGCACATCTATGGCACAGCACCTTTCAAATAACATAAGTATCATTCTCCTCAATTCATATTAAATACCAAAAAAACGTACGGAAAGCTCGGATGTTCACGTATTAATATAATGATAATTGACAACAACAATTGCTTTGAAAATATAAAATATTTTTTTTTTTTTGTACTTGAAGTGTCACTACTCTATTGCTATCCAGTTTATTTTTTTTTTTTTTTTCAAAGTGCTTTTCCCCATGAAAAACGAAATGTGTGCCTTCTGTTGAGAATTTTTCAATTTTTCTTTTTTCCTAAACCTTCGCGGAGCAATTACGAACAAATCCGCAGAAGGAAGTATCCAATTTGGTCCAGTCGTTTTCGAGTTTTAAGCATCCGAACAAACCAAGATTCATTTTTATATATACAGATTTTTGACACAAACTTTATTTTCAAGTGGCAACCATACACTGTAAATGCTTTTTCCCATAATGCGTTTCTTGAGGCGTTCTCTCTCAGCTAGCATGAATTGGTACGGGCACTGATAATTTATTAAATTGGCTTTAAAATATAAATGTTTCCTTTTATTGCTCGATATTGAACCTTTTTGCTTAGCAACGACTTCCTTAAATATAATATTTGTTTCATTGCCACCATTTTTTAGGCAATAAATTTCATAGCAAATGGTCACACTACAAACTTAGGTACACGGCGATTGTTTACATTTTTAAAACGGCATTTTAAAGCCGTGCTGGAGTTGGATTGTTGTCAGTTGTTCAATATCATCAATTGAGAAAAAAAAAAAAATGTGTTCAGAGGCAGTGCGTTTTGTAAAAAAATTAAGAGAAAAGAAAATTAAAGTGGGATGGAACCTTATTATGAAGCTGTCGACGTGGGTAATGATAATGCATTTTATTATTTTGCAGGTTACAGACTCTAAATTCCTTTCTTTTTTCCCCCTCTTACAATTAAAATGACGTTAACCGACGACCCGTTTTAATATGTGAATGTACGCTCTAACACTCTTTCACCCTACCATTGTCAGTAAAAGCTTGACAAAAAAAAAACATTCCTATACTCAGAAGAAACCCCTACCTATTTTATGATTGCGACTTTAGCTTTATGTTTAACCACTACATGCACAATTTCAATAGTGAATAATGAACGTATTGAAATCAGAATTTGATAAGAAACTTCAAAGCAGAACTGGAAAACCTATTTGTATGCTACCAAAAACTCCGTTTCCCTTTACTTAAGTTCGGTAATTCCCGTTACTAACATACACCCAAATAGGATAAATATGATTCAAATGTAAATTCTATGACTTTCAGCATCACCATCACCATCAGCGTCATCATCAACATCACCAGTCATCTATCACCCAATTTAAGAAGAACGTTGAAAGTCTCTGAAACATGTATAGCTTATCAGTCTTAAGCGTTTGCTTCTTGCTGCATTCCCTCCTTTTACCACTGCCTATCCCTATCTGTTTTGGAATTTGCTCCAATGTGATTTTTATTGCCGTGGACATAAAATATTTTATGTTATTGCTCTGCTAACGTTCAGGAGAGGTGCTCGTATCAACACAAACACACAATTGCTACAAACCGATGGCAGGGAATCTTAAATTTTTAATTCGATATTTTCCTTTTCCCAAACCTTCAATATGGATTTCGATGTCGATCTGAGTCAATTGAAGCAATTTTATCTGCAACATAAAATCCAGAAGAGATATTTTTGGTCGCTACGGAGGGGGACTGGCTTTTACGTTTAATTGAATTGTATGTCTCCCTGGCTTCTCATCGGCAAGACACTTGGCTAAATTCGATTACGTTGTCTTCATCTTCGTCCTCGATATTCTTTTCATCTCAATGACTGACTGAATGACTGAATATGAATATGAATTGTGACAGTGATGTGATGCCTTGATGGGACCACTTCGAATTACATTATCCCGTTTTTATTTGTTTACTATTGCTAATAACATTTTAGTATAGGCGTCGCCTTAATGTGTCACTGCGTGGGTAATAAATCCGACTTCTGCAGATCAATGTTTTCTTGGCAGTTTTATGATGAATCTGTCATTTTCTGAATGTTTCCCCAAGGAATAAGTTGAGATAAAGAAAGGCAAGAAGTGTAGATATTTTATGTGAAAATTTGGAACATATTCCATAGAACACTGACCAGATTCAGTCCGCAAAAGGTTTCTGTGCCAAGTAAAGTACCTACCTTTTTAGGGGTCATAATTCAGAGAAACGTATTATTCAATCAATACGAAAAGAAAAAACGATAAACAGAATACAAAATGATGCGCCATTACATTCTAGTTATTTGAAAACAGAACTAAGGTTTACTTACTTACTAGATACAACCAAATTAGCGTGTACGCCCAACTTGCCTATACTCGTTACTCTGCGAGAAATAGGTGCCTTCTAGTTTGAGTCCAATGCAAATACATAAAATTTCAAAAGGAATTTGTGCTTCCTCAACATGCATGGTGATGGTATTATGATGGTGGGCATTAGAAGTATTTATTGTATTTTGAGATGAATCCTTATGTCAAAATCCAGACTATGTCAGATTGTCGCAAATGGTATTCAAAAGATTCTAAACAATAATTAAGTAAAATAAAATAAAATTAAGATATAATACAGAAGCCCGTTAGTTATAGGTATATTTGTTTATAACTATTCAGTATACCATGTCATGGCGAATCTCCACCGGCAGCTTTAAATGCATCATACGTATTAGCATTTTATATAGAAACTGTTTATAAACAATGGTATTATATACTTTGATAACAACATAGATGTTGCTGCTGATTTTGCTACATGAGCAAAAACACAAAATTGATAACCATCAGAACAGAATTGTGCATCCAATTGAACACTCTAACGCTCTATTTCCATATGTTGTTTGCGTTTATTGGTAACAACCAACGACAAATTGTTTTACACTTTGACACGTCGAACAAAGTCATCCTTTTCCTCGTCGGTCGTTGTCATTGCAGGAGTTGTTTTATTGTCTATTCCGGTTCTTTATGATGTCACCCTTTGAATACAATTTATCAATGCAGTAACAGTGTATGCTTTTTGCATGGATATTGGGTGGATCCTTTCCATCATATCATATCGTAACCATTTAGGTATGTATGTAGGAATTCATCCAGTATCTGAATCAGGCTGATTACTGCGTGTGATTTAAAAAAAAATTTAAAAGTTGCAAGCATACATATATACGAGTACGTTATGCCCACATTCGGTCATGACACTGGATGGTTGTGTGTAAAAAGCTATTTAAAACGTGATGTAGGTACGCGATTTGGTAGGAAGTATTTGTTTTCAATTTGAATTAAAACAAACAGAAGAAAAAAAAACTGTACAGAAACTTGTGACAAGCTCTTTTGTACCTACTATTTTTAGTGCTGAATTATTTCTATCGATTTTCCAATTATTGCAAGCACATGGGGATACGTCTATTTTACAAATTCGTTGATTATAAAGAATACATATTTATGGTAGTATTCTAAGATTTTGAACTTTACAGCTTAATTTAAATGGTACTGTCAAGCTGTCATGATTAAGATTTAGAATAATTACAACAACAATATGAATAGTACTGTCAAGCCGTCATGATTGAGATTTAGATGTAGACATAAAACACGTTCATTGTGGATTAATTGAGCGAGTGAGATAAACTTTTATGGTCGTTAAAAGCATCTGTCGGAATATTTCTGCAATAAATATTTTGCGAAATCGATATGAAATGAATTTAGGCTATAGGACTGTTCCATTCCCTTGAATACCTATACACTTACCTTCACGTGTCCGTTAACGCAACTTCAATGGACATGCCGCATTTAATGGATTTAAATCTTGCTGTGTTGTCTTCCCAGTCTTAGAAGAAAGAAAATAAAAGAAAACCCAACGGCAACACATTTTGTTCTCCTCCTGTTTGTGTGGTGTGTGCTCAGGAAAAAGTGACGAAGTAATTTGCATTGGCACAATATGTTGTAGAGACAAACAAAAACAACAACACATAGGCGACGAACTTTCCAGGGCAAAAGTGCATTCCGACATTTTATACAGGTGCTTCTCTACATACGAGTATGCACACCAGACACCATACATATTGTGACCGCAATTTCATAACTTATACTCTGAACTACTGTGAAAATGACAATGATTCAAACAAACTTGCCAAAAATATCTAAAGCGATTTCAAAGATTCAATCTACTAAATAGTTCCAACAAAAAATAAATGTCATTTAAAAATTCCTAGCCGACAGAAGCAAAAGACAATTAAACCGCATTGCATTTGAAATAAAATGCTTCCAAGTTTTCTCCCTAGTCATACATGAGCAGGAACTCTGCCAAAAAACAGACATTCAAATTATCTTAGCACCCAATTATATACCTGACATCAGTGCTGATAACAAAAGAGCATACCTACTACATGCAAGAAATGAAAAGAAGAATATAAAAATATGGCTTTATGGTGTGTATAGCTCATTGAAAGTGGTGGTGGGTGGTTGGTTTTCAGAATATCACCTTGAACCGCCACACTATGATAGGATAACTAAAAGTTTACTCTGAAACATCTCATTTTCTGACGATCACCTATTACACATATTTCCGACATTTAGGACCATTTCAGCGAACATGTGCATGTTCATGTCTGTTTTGAGAACCAGTTTAGTTACCTTGATGAATCCAGGCAGCCCCATAGGTGGCAAGTTTTATGCGAAATAGAAGCCTCACCCCAAACTATCAATGATAAGTCATAAGCTTGTTCCATCATCACAAACGTTTAGGGTTACCATATTTAAAGCTAAAATCTGCAAAAAATGCGAAAACTTCATCTTAGTCATTAAATGTGCTTAGGTATATATTTATGTTTAAGGAGTCAAGAGGCAAAAAAATGCCCTGAAGCCCGTATGATACAAATTTTTTCTTTTATTTTTAAATCATTTTTTTCACAACATCATGTTCAAAATTAAGCTGCGTGTAATAGAGATTAATAATTTTTCGCAACAAATTTTTAAATAATGTTGAAATGTGAAAAACAAAAGCTGAAAAGTTTTAATACAATTTGTAATTTTTGAATATGGCTACATTGAAAAGGGCGGTGATTGAGTTTCCTCTTATGAGGGAATAGAAGAAAATTTAAGCTTATTAACTTGACAGAAAATACTCGGAAACCCCCTTTATAGGGCCTGAATATTTCTGTGGAATCTTCAAATCACCTGTAAATTCGACTTTAAAAAGCAGGGAACATTGTAAGTCTCAAATAGGCCAAAGCTGTTTAGCCTTTCAAAGACAATGCCAACAAAATATTAAATCAACCCCATGCAAAATATTCAAAATTTATTCGGTTACCTGACAGGTTATACCGCCTTGCGAATTAACTTAATCAAATGCATTTTGTCGACTGATCGGAATGAGTCATTAACAACACCTTTCATTAGAAATCTAGTCAAAAGAAGTGGAACCTTCAAAAATGTGAAGTAACATTCTAAGGTGAAAACACGCATAAGGATGGATTCAGAATAGAAATATATATCTTCCATATTGGTTATGGTGAAAGTAACTTAGTTGGTTTCTACTATATGTATTTGATAGCAATAACAGAGCTGCACAATATATGTTGGCCATAAAATATATTTGCATAAAATATATCTGCAGAGATTTTTGTGCGAACGGGGAAAAAGCGGTCGGCAAAATGTTTCTGTGCCATAATTATTGTCGGTAGGCGCAGTGACCAAAGAAGGGTTCTACTAAAATCCATGAGCATATATACAATTCAGATTCTGATGAGCCAAGCATAAAGTTACAAAGCATTTGCCAACCCACCCAGCGTTTGACAATGGAGAGAACAAAATATTCATCGTGCAAACTGCTGACATGTTTTGTTAAGCTCATGATACACAACGATATCTTCCCAGCTCACAGATTAGATGCCTACCGATAGTAAATAAAATAGGTTTAAACATTCACAATGCATATCAACAAGGAACACCTTAAGCCAACCAACTTTACATTTGGAGGAGGTCTCAGCAAACTCGACCAAAAATAATCGTGTGATAGCGCTTATAGAATAAAAAAAAAACCGGCCAAGTGCGAGTGTCACTCGCGCACCGAAGGTTCCGTATTTGGCTAAAGTCCAACACATCAGATATTGAAATCTATATCATTCAATCTTTCCCCTCTTCATGAATTCATCACAATTTAGTTTAATTTACTTACTTCATATTTTTACTCTCAAAAATTACTCACACATGAATCTCATTTTCTAATTATTACCTAGTACCCAACCCACACCAATTTTCCATTCTGTATGCGACATGTCCCAATTGAAAAATTATTGACTAAAAATATATTACTTTTATTTTGTTCTGTACTCCCCAAAAAATGTATTATACTCCCCAACGAAATTATGAAGCGACAGCCCTGGTGTCTTTGATGGGGTCAATTGTGCACAACTGCGTAGTAGATTAGAACATAAATGAGAGCAACGTATTTTACATGGTAAAATTATCTTTTTTGAAAATATCTTGTAAACTATTAACTTTTCGGCAAAACAGTATTCAGCACATATATAGATAAGAACATGATCTACAAAAAAGGAATTTATGTATTTTTTTGTGAATCAAGAAATAAACCGTTTTTTGGGCGAATGAAAATATTTTTTTCACCAGATTACTAATTAATCCAAAACTAATCAATGTATTCCTTCCATTGGTATTTGTCGTTTAACTAGAGGTTATACCGGATGTTGTGTGTAAATTTTAGCCTCATATGTCAATCGGTTCTTGAGATAGACCTGGTAACAAAATTGGCTTAGTGGGTTCGGACAGACAGACAGACAGACAGACAGACAGACAGACAGACAGACAGACAGACAGACAGACGGAGAGACATCCGAGCGAAACTAATAAGGTTACGTTTTTTCCCTTTGGGTACGGAACTTAAAAATCACGTTCACAACACTTTTTTACGTCGCATCTTTTTTCCACCTACAATTGAGTTAAAATCACAGACTAAGAACCCCAAAACATCTATTAACTATTAGCAATAGCCACATCAGAAAGGGAAACCTATCAAAAGAATATATCTGCAGCAGTCGGGCGAATCGGTTTTGTTCGGTAAATGAAATTGTTTTGAAAAGTTTAACTCCATTTTGCTTACGATAACTTTTGACCGCACCTCGTACACTGCATAATATAAAATGTCCTAGTAACTTAGTACTCGTATGTATGATACATGTACGATGTACCCAATACTTTCATGAGTTAAAGACGGAACTTTTCAATTACAGTTTATGTTTCACTAAAGTTGTTTCCATGTTCGTCATGTGTACGCATTCCTACCTGTACGTTGTGTTTTGTGTATCTATGAACGTACGATTACCCACCCCAGTGTGAAGTTGTGAGATAAGAAGTTTTCGACTTTTCATTTGTTTCATATGAAAGTTCTTAACATTACTTGAGCGGTGATGTGGTTTTATTGTACCAGGTTATGATGCATTATGAAAAAGTTTCCCCTAATTCATTTGAAAATAAATGAGTCTAAATCGTCGCTACAATGCAGAACTAGACTAAGTCACAATTTACAAAATATCAGTAGAGCGATTTTTAAGTTGGAAAATGTATTTACTCCGAAACTATTTTATGAAAATCTTGGCGTAAAAAAAACCTAAGTCCTATGTCGGTGTAGTGGACATAGGTTAGTTCTGCACTAAAAAGAAAATTAAAGGACATGGGATTTTTTTGTATGATTAAAACTGTGTACGTACTATTGCGCGTAGGAATACAGTAATCACCTAGGCATGCGCAGAATGAAACTGGCTATTTTCTTATGTAAAATTCGTAAATTTCGATATTTTGGACTTAGACTAGTTCTGCATTGTAGCGACGAAATGATTTTCTCAATTTTCCATCAGTTTGTCAGGTATAAAAATAAATTTTGGTGGGGAATTTACGTTGAAGTTTAGTTACAGGAATCTCTTGTCTGTGAACTGTTATTTTATTCAAATTTATCGATCATTATTACGTACGAGTAATCTATGTACATAATACAGGGTGATTTATTTCGTGGTTTCAAGTAGGTAGCGCTGGTATTTGACACATGTCAAACAGCTGTTTTTTGAAGTGCCATACTATTAGTTTAATGTTTACCATTTATGATAGTGGATCGCTTAGCAACCGAAGAACGCATTAGAATTATTAAAACGTACTACAAAATTTAATTGAAAGCCCGGCTTTAAGCACTATAATTTTATACCCATGTGCAAGTGCTTTTATCCGGGGAGTATACTGTATTGCCAACCGGCGGCCAGAAATTAATAACACGTGTTCTATTCACAGGCAGGACAAATGAGAGCATAAGAGATAGATTAGCTACACAGAAGCTGACCATCTGGTTTGGATAGTATGTGGCGCCACATTATATTAGCCATTCGTAAACGAGCTTGTTCACTGTGGTTTGCGATCATACTCTTGTGATTGACAAAGTTAGCCGATTGCCAATTGCGTAGTGATGTCATTCCATAAAAACTAATATTTTCCCCTTCGCCACTAAAAGTAGGTATACGAATTCTGAGTTTCACGCAAACCTCAAGCAACCGCCAAGGCACTCCCCATGTTTTTTGAAAACAAGCACAATTTTTTGTACAACCACCTTGCTGGATGTTTTCGATCGAAGGCAGAAGCGAGGTTTGCCGTATGGGCACATTTTGATATGGTTGATTGAAAAAATCTGAACGAACCAAGTCGACTCAACCCATATCACTGAAGTAGGTAGGTACCTAATCAAAAAGGTATGAATGAAGTCGCAACTATGTGTTGAGTTCAATTTAATTCCAAAAGGGTTTTCGAAAGCGATATTAATAATTTAATCAATTTTAAACGACACGAGGTTCGAGGGCAACCTAGTTTCTTTTTATTATTTAACTAAAAGCAAAAGGAGCTGGCCCTTAAACACGATAACTTTGAGTCAAGCATAGAAGTAAGAGTTTTGATTACATCACGCCAATTGTAATGTTGTTTACCAATTTAATCAAAACCTTCTAATCGATAAATAAAATTGCACACGCTCATGTCCTATGGACAAATATGTAGGTACATGTAATATATATGTATATACGTAATTTCCCAAAAAAATGCAAAGCATAAAAATGCCGCAAAAGTATCATCTTACAGAATACTAAATTAAATCAAAATATGCATCATAAAAAAGGAACATCATTTCCTCGTAAGAGTTTGTATTTGGCAATTGATTTACATGTACGGATCACAACAAAAGATGACTTCTGTCCCTGATAGGCTGATAGAACTTTTGTGAAAAATTATTTGAAATTCCTTTCTAAATCCACTGCGTCAATTTAACTTGAATCGACAAAAACCAGCAAATGTGAAACAGCCCACATAATATTGGCTACATCTGGCCATGCCCTCGTTGGAATGAGTGCTGTTGATGTCCCTTATTCCTCTTTTGAACTTCTATCCTTTATTTCTGTTCCACGAGTCGCTTTCCTGTGCCCCAGACACAAAGCACATTGAACAGCAGCGCAACAGCATTAGCAGTTGTCGTAAAATTGAAATAAGGATTAGATGTGTAAAAATGTTACCCATGTTCATAGAAATGGTAATGGTGGCACAACACCACGACCACCACGGTACTGCTTCTGACAATGAAATTCTTTCAATTTACATAAAAGTAAGGAGGCCGTAAACAAGTTAATATCATAACAAAAAAAGGAAAGAGGTAGCAGATGGAACGGGCATGGGTGTATAGCGAAGCTACAAAATTCCAGCACATCGCAGCCTTCTGAATAAATACAACTCTACATGAATCGATTATGAAAGTTTTAAGCGACTTCACGAGCGGATTTCATTGATGATGAATTGGATAAAGATTCTCTCGACTGCACAGACTTAAAAATATGACAAGATGCATTTTTTAACTGATTATAGCAAATGCACGTATATTTAGAAATATTTTCCAATCATATTCTGAATATTTTAAGGTTCTTTCTTAAGTGAATATCCCATTTATCAGATTATCAACTGATAAAAGATTTTAATATGATTTTTTCTTAAATTCAGATAAAATTGCATTAAGTAATAATTAATCTTAAATCAATTTCATTACTATAGGGTAATCCCATTTCCATTGGTGGGTAAACTGTACATGTACATTGTACAACACACCTTCCAATTTCCCATGATATCTTTCCAAATACACAACCGTTTTTAATTACCTACACTTGGGTTATATTTACCCCACCCCCCTCTACCCTTATTCATGTGATATGCAAGTTCAGTGCTAAAACTGTTGACAAAATAGTTGATCCTTATAAACCAATTTCCATCCGTTTTTCGGGGGCAAATCCTTTAATTATGAGCAGGAAATGCAAAAGAACAAAAGCCATTTCACCTTCGGGGCATCTGGCGTTGTCACCACTGGTGTACGATGTTGATTTTTGAAACAAATTTAGTGCAAAGCTAATACCTAACACCTGCGTGTTGAATCCCCCCAACTATAGCGGTACGATGAAGTTATGTATTTCGAATTTCGATGAGAACAACATGCTTTTGACAGCAGAACTACGTTTTGCGTTTAACTAATCCGCAACATTTCCAAAACGATTATACGCAATAGGGTGGCCATTTGCAGAAATAAAATTCATTTAAAAATAGCGAAATAATTGCAGAATATAACGAACAGGAGTTCAGGTCACAGCTTTATAAAAATTGTAGACAATTTTTAAACCGAACAATGTCAAATATCTAAATTTCAATATTTGGATAGTTTTGATAAGTTGTACTTTAAAAAGTTAAAAAGCCAACATGTTCTGGTTTAGTGAACAAATTCTCATAAAAGTAAGATATCACAATTTTGTAGACAATTGAACTCTTGTCCAAATCTTCAAAGCTCTTTTTGACAAACCTAAAATTTTTTTAAAATTTTGGGATTGAAATGAAAATGATATGAAATGCTGAGGTAGTTGGGGAGGTGAAGTATCCCCGGCTGGTTGTTCGATGCCTTCGATGATCGAAGAGGTGTTGACCAAAAATAAAAACTATTTCGGGTTGATATCATACAATTCTTTATTTTGTCTGAGGCCGGTCTTACCTCGTTAAGGTCGTGAACAAGAAGGTTTTCGGATCAGTACAAAGTTATACCCTACTATGCTATTAAAGCGACATCTAAATGTTGTCAGTATGAAAACTGCAATAGTTTCTGAAAGCTATGTTCGATTGCATTTTGACCTGAACAGTTGACGTTACACTCTTTGATATATATACACTCCGGAACATGTTGTAAGAAATCGAGGCCTATTTCCCTATTCGAATGAGGTGTTGAAACTAAATAAGCTCAGTGGCTTGTAGGTATGTGTTGGACTACTATGCGAGGGGCCCAGGTTTGAATTCTGAAAAATAAACAAGTTCCATCTTAGCTGATCCAACGGACTTCGTCCCGTCCAATATTTGGTGAAAATAGAATAACAGCAAGTATTAATTTCTTTGAATTCTATTCATTTTATTGAAATCTAAAAAAAGAATCGTATTCAATATAAGGCATTATGCACAATATTTTCACTTCCACATAGTTAGGTAGGTATGTATGTATGTAGGACACGTATTGCATTCATCGAAAAAATAAAGTTTGTAGATAATTGTGCCAATTCTGTCTGTCTTTCTGTCTGTGCGGTTTTCATCAACTGCGACCTACACTGCTGTAAAGATTTTGTTTAAATTTATTATTTGAGCTAGAACAGATACAAAGATAGACAACTTGCTCTGAAGTAATTTATGTATTATTTCAAAAGCCGACCCCGCAGGCGTTGCCCTGCGTCGTATCAATTTGCAGAAAATCTGTGGTCAATTATTGTCCATTGGAATTGATGCTTTGTGTTGAAATATTTGCTAGATGCGTTGAGGTCGGGTCGAATCTGTATTGTATTTCCCTTTATTGAAGCACTCTGTCGATTCTGTATTGTATTTCCCCTTATTGAAGCACTCTGGGATATACGAAAGTTTTCGTTTTGTTGTCAGGTGCGAAAACGATCAAAGCGGATGGTTTTCCGACACGAGAATATGCGACATACAATTGACCGTGTGAAAAACATTCATTATCCAGATTCAGGCCACAGTTGGATTTAGGGCTATGTTAACAAATATTACCTAAAGAGTACGAAGGAGTTGCATTAGCAGAGATCATGAATAATTATTAGACCATAATTATTTCGGAGGTGTTAAATAACATACACTAAATTTCGATATAGGTACTCACAGATGACCTCACAAAAGAGAGACGACCGAGAGAGTTCCATTTAGCGATTTAGCGCGGGACTAGCTATATAATGATTTGTTATCTCCAGATTAAATTTAATGTTTCCACAAAGTGATTATTGGGAAGCTGCTTAGGTATATCGATTCCATTTTTATAATCAACGTGTTGAAGTTGTTGAAGATTCTTGCTTAAATTAATATGTGAATTTACATAATTTTGACTACTTTAGTAGTTTTTTCTATTAGGTATGACGTACTTCAAATACGTACGCAAAACTATCATTTTCTGTATTTTCAATGTGTTGATTGATGATGATATTCTTAAATTGGAATAAAGCGCTTAACATAATATCACATCTTCTTGTGTGTAGTTATCATCTGGTAGATTTATTACAAATTATTTTTAACTTTCTCCATTACGGAGTATTCGAACTCGAGATATTATCAATTCCAATATTAGGATGATAGAGGAACTCATAAAAGGTGGGTCGCAAAATTCTGTCCGGTCTGTCCTCCTGTCTGTTTGTCCTTCCTTCCACAGGCGTAGAGCCTAAACAGCTTCCCGGATTACGTTCAAAACTCGGTTTTGGAGTTTTTGGGCTTACAGTTCGGGAGAGTTTTTTTTTTAGCAAGGTAACCTCAATATTAATGGTACTTCCCATATATAATGTTTGTACCAGTTTGATTTGATCGAAAACGGCTCCAACGATTTCAACCAAAATTGATATTTAAGTTAAAGTAGGTGAGTTTACCTTGACTGCGTACCCAGTTTTTGGCTAAAAATTCGAACAACGGTACTTTTGAAATTTTGACATATCTCGAAAACGATCTATATGATTGTAAAAAAAAATAATTTCTAAGGTAATGTGGTCATTTATAACTTAATATCAAACTCAGTTTTTCTCTATATTATCGTCCAATATAATTTTGAAAAAATATTTTTTTTTTTTTAAATTTAGTTTTTTCAGTTTACCGGAAAACGGCTGTAACGATTTTGACGAAAATGCAAACTTATATGCAAATGGATGTTTTCAAAACGATCGTGTCCTCAATTTTCAGTTCGAAGCACCGAAAACGCTAATTTCGATAAAACTTCAAAAACGAAGAAATGCTTAAATCCCGAACAATAACTTAAAATCGGTTTTCAACCAATAGTAGTTTTCAAATTAAACATTGGAATATTTTTTACTTTTTTGTCTGGCAGAGTGAAGCTCTATCGCCCTGCTATGGTCCATCGTAGTAAATGAACTGCTAAACATACTCAGAAATAAGGGATTCTATGTCCATATGGGTACTCTTAAGATTAAGTTTCGTTCGACCCAGTCGTGCACTTTATTTTTTTGTTAACTTGTCATAGGTATTGCTTTAAATTCATCGTTAATAGACACAATTATTATTTTATTATATGTAAAATTAAAGTACAACAACATAATTTCGGTTAGTATTTTAAATAAATATCCTTTCTGTTTTATTACAACCTATGAATGTATTGACCCGCAGTATTATAAGCCTAGGCAACCGAATTCGACATTAAACAATAGTGTTTTCTCTCGGAATACACATTTTTAAACTTACATTCCCTTCTGTTCTCAATGAACCTATTTTGAGCACATGCTCAGCCCAGCAGAAGAACAATATGGCATCAATAATTTACATATCGTTTCCTACATTTAATATTATAAGCATTATCTTTGGGTTTTGTAACATGATCTCCTTGCCCTCCGCTCGCCCCGCCTTGCAGCAAACGTTCATTTATGTCTTATATAAAAATTGAAAAGACGAAAGGAAACAAAGAAAATACAAACTTACTTTTCCTCTAGAGCGGAGTCCCTTCTGCATAATAGATTCTCATCGTCTTCAAATGATAGCTGAGGACATTCCCTTAAAGCTCAAGGTATATATCATAATGGGTCTTTCCTTTAAAAAGCAGAAAATCTGAAGGAAAAGAAAGGGGAGTTTTCTTTAGGACTTCCTATCACCAACATACATGAACAAAAAATGAATACGCTCTGTTCCACATACAAAATGTAATGGAGAGACGAAGAATTATATGAAGGAAAACGAACATCAAAAGGACTCATGATACCGGGAATGGTGCGGAGAGATTTGTGGCATATGCTTTAGTTTCTTTTTGTTTTGTTCGTTTTCTTTTTTACTGACAACAAATGTGTGTTCGCTAATTTGGGAAGTTATTAATGAAATATATCCAATAGCGTTGCAATAATTACCATTCGCTAAGAACACCTTCACTCTTCCTTTTCGACATACTTTCAGTTCCACAATGTGGTGTGTATACCTACTCCCTATTTTGTAAGTTGCAGTTTCACAAGGGCAAATTCAGTGAATAAAAGGGTATGTACTGGGAGCAACTCGTTTGACGACATGTAGTGTGTGCTATAATGGTGTGCAAAAAAATTAAGAAATTAAAAATTCAAATTAAATAAAATAGTGTCTTAAAGGCGAGGTCGCATAAACCCTGGGATCTGAGTATAAATTTGTAAAAAATTGCACGGTATGTTCTCATTTAGGATCTAGTTGTCCGTGATAAACAGTTACTGTCTTATCTGATTTTGGGCCTACATAGTTTGAAGCGAAGCGTCGGCTGAACTTATTTAATTAGTATGTATTGTATTTGAGATTTGTATTTTAATGATTTAAAATTACCTACCCAGATCTAAATATGCGATCATGGCTTCTTTACTTAATCTACATACTCGTAGCAAAACACATAAAATGCCATCTGTTAAACTAAAAATGAAAGAGACCTAAACACATAGGTATTGATTTGTATTATATTTATCAAGTGTAGTGAGATGTTTTGCAAAAACAGTTTCGTTCTTAAACATTTATCTGTTGAATTTTCTTGTTACTGCACAAGCAACCAGAGAGATGTTGGTATAATAAAACTCGGCTTAAACTAACTACTCCCTGGCTCCTATTTAATTCGGTACACGTTTTCACAAATAATGACTCAATGCCTACTAAATAGTAGCCAGGCGTATTTTTCTCTGTTTGTTTGCTATCCCACATGGGCTTATCGAAGGCACAACATAAAACTAGTTTTCCCAAATAATTGTAACTTATCAGATAAACTGTATGTCTGTTCCTTCACTTTTCAATTTTACGAATTTTTACTAAACTCCGTTTCTTAGCTTGAAAAATTCGTTAAAGAGAGCAGCTTTGAAAGAGCATTTATTATCCATACCCCTCCAATCAGAATTTAACTAGTTTTAACTTAAAAAATTCTTGTAGTGAAAATTCTGTTCAGTTAAAAATTTCAAATGGAAATAGACTAAGAACGAATTGCGTTATATGTGAATATTTGCTTGCCCCGACAATAAACTACCTACATCTATTTTGAATTCTTTCTTAAATTCTTCTATCAGTGAATACATGGGAGCAGCAAAAAAAATTCTAAGTTTCTAGATAATTAAACAATTTTTTGAATAGTTTACCCAAGATAAACAAATAAATAGACCAATTCAAAATTCCGTCTGAATAAGTAGCCTTGATTAATAATAATAATAGTTGGCGCAATAGGTCTGTACGGACCTTGGGCCTATATTCTCGCAACCATTCGTTTTGTGTGAGTTTTTAATTTTTGGAACGAATGGAAGGGATCTACAATTTTTGCCTATTCCAAACGGTCGATTGAGAAGCTCTTTCAAGACAGTTATACTCTCGGATGTTTGTCAGACGTTCGCGAGAGGTGGTGCAGTGAAAAAACCTGAGTTGAAAATTGAGTTTTTTGCGGGATTCGAACCTGAGACCCCTCGCTTAGTAGTCCAACACACTAACTACTAAGCTACCGCCCCTACAGTAGCCTTGACTAGATTAGAATAATTTTGCAATACTAAAAATGCCAACAAAATTCTTAACAAAATCAGTCAAATTTATTACGGGTAAAAGAGATAGCAGTTATGCCATAAAGAAATAAAATTATTGCTTTCCACAATAAATTAAGTGCTCGATTTTGTTGTTCATAAAAAGGTTGGTTATTTATGTCTTATTTTAATATGTAAGTAGCCAAAAACCTTTTGGGCTATTTGATATATCAGCACATAAGGTCATATATATCAATGTGAGTTTTTATAAGTCGAAGCCGTTAGTAACAGACAACAAATGTTGCAAGTTCGGGTTTGAGAGTTATAACTTATAAGCTTCTACGGTAAATAAGTAGTATTATTTATTATCTCTTACACTTTACAAGATTTTGAAGTAGAAAAGCAAGAGTGGTAGGAGTTTCTGTCTTCTGATCTTAGGACATGATTTTATTCTTGACCGGATTAGATTATTGACGCTGGTTTAACTTCTTGTCTATAATTGAAAGTAGGATTCATGAAAGACCGATATCTGTAAATACATAGTGTTATGTAAGAATTAAATTTTTCATTTTTTTCAATTGGCAGTATAATTATAAACTGAATAACCCTATGACCGATTGTCTGAATGTGTAAGATACAAGTGATAGCAATTATTCTAAGTGATTGTAATATTATTTACTCTAAGTACCTATGAATTTTGCAAAAAAAATGGCTGTTGCCGTTTTCAGGTAGGTACAATTTTTTTAAAAAAATACTTTTTCAAAAATCCATTGAACGAGTTAAGTTATTATGACCATTTTTACCAAAAAAAAAATATTTTTGTTGCAATCGTATAGACCGTTTTCGAACAAATCAAACATTTTATATGGGAAACACATTAACATCGAGGTTACCGTGCAAACAAAATCCTGGGTATGCCCTTGAACTTATGCAGCCATGTTAACCGCGCCTAATGAGCTGAAATATCAATTTTGGTTTTGCAATTATTGGAGTGGCACAGATCCACTAAATGCTTATCGCACTCAAGTTTTAAGCGTCTATATGATGTTTTTTCAATGCAATTTAATTGCGAGTAGTGCAGTGTGTAAAAAGGACGAATATTAATTTTTTTTGTGGAGCAACTAGTGATTTCTTACGATCTTTAAGAGAAAAAATAATAATCTAGGCCTTGCATTCGTATTATGGTTGTATTTTGCTTTTATACAATTATTGCTTATATTCAGGTAAGTGGAGTGAGGCAAACCAAGCAGATAGAAAATCGTATAATAGATAAGAACTACCCATAGAAATTTTGTATAAAAAAAGTTCTGAAAATTGCATTGGCTTTACACAGCAAACACAATCAATAGAGTATAGAAAATAAATATATAGGAAGTCCTTAAGTGCGTAATATTTTACTGTACAGTACTGGAACATTTATGTACTATCCCTTACATGAACCATGATCCGAAAAATACATAGTTTTCTTTCCAATGCTCAAGTTGAACTTCTTCGTTGCTTGCTCTGTACATTTTTGAAGTCTGTCCGAAGCGTTTCTATTTTATCATAGAAACTAAAAAGAAAAAGTTTATGTTTAATCCTTCCTAACACGGACATATTTTACACTAATTATGCCTATATATTGCAAAGACATAAAGTTTTCAGTATAAAAGCTTCTTTTCAAATTAATTCCCAATTAGACCATTTTCCTAAAATGGGTAGAAACCATTCTTCGACTTCTAATAACAAATTCACATAATTTTGTCAGATACTCGTATACGTAGTCTTTTCCGTTTTTTTCCAATATTAATAACTAAAAGCGTCTTCCGTGAAGAACGTATAGAAATAACATTTATTTTTTTGTTCACTTTTGGTTTCCCATGGGCCGTGATGATATAGACATAAATAAATACAAATGTTTTTTGCAGATCATAAATCATTCGGATTTTCGAGGGATCCTTAAAACAGAGAAAGGACACTCCAGAGAAGGAGCAAATATTTTTTTAGGGATAAGAAACTCTTTAATATGACAGCACTCATCTTTCCTTTTTCTTAAAAGTTCACAAGAGAAGAAGGGCCAACCGGATATGACCAGCTTATTGCCTAGTATAAAATTGATCACATGTCGGGTGAGCTGATAAATAAATACATGGGTAGACATTGATTAGGGATAAGGACGTATACTGTGTGAAAACTTATGTATACGTATACCTACGTGTAGGATGGAAAAATGCGACAGAGTATATGTATCTATATAAGTATGTGCAAAGTGTGGGGTTTATTTAATAGGTTGAAATTCCAGTCATCGCCACATATAAGATTTAAGGGCGAGGGAATTCAGGTAAAATAACGAAGGTGAGGGAATTCCATATAAGCATGACGTTGGATGTCAAGACCCTTTTTTACTTAAAAGTTAAAATTCTTGTGGAACATCATATTATGCTATGTAGACGGAGCTTATTTTCACTGACTTTTTGGCAAGGGTAAGAGAAACATTTTTTTTCAACGTTACTAAGTCGACATATTGTTTCTAGAGGTTGAGTGTGGGAATTTTAAATTTTATCTGAAAGTGATTTTTTTAAGAATTTTGCAGGAAATTGGTTTTGTGCTAGCACATACCAGATATCTTTGGTTTCTTTGAGAACATACTGTATAAAATATTTGTCTCTGCAATTTTAAGACTATCAATCTAGGCAGAAGTTAGTGGACCATACAAGTAGGTATGTAAGTTTCCATGCACATTTTAGGTATTTATGAAATGAGGAGAATGTCATAGATGTGCACAAACAAATAAAGTGCACGACTGGGTCGCACGAAACGTTCTCGTTCGAAACCTGAGGACACAATAGTTTCGAAAACATTCATTTTACTCTAAGTTTGCATTTTGGTCAAAATCGTTATCGCCGTTTCCGCTAAACTGAAAAATAACAAAATTACAAAAAAAAAAATATTTTTTTCCAAAAATCCATTGTACGACAATATAGAAAAAACTGAGTTTTCTATTAAGTCTATACCTAATGTGGTCAACATTACCTTACAAATTAATTTTTGTTACAATCGTATAGACCGTTTTCGAGATACCTACTATGTCGAAATTTCAAAAGTACCGTTGTTAGAATTTTTAGCCAAAACCTGGGTACGCAGTCATTGCAACCTCACCTACGCTTATATATCAATTTTTGTTGAAATCGTTAGAGCCGTTTTCGATCAAATCAAACTGGTACGAAAATTGTATATGGGAAGTACCATTAATATTGAGGTTACCTTGAAAAAAAAAAACTCCTCCCGAGCTGTAAGCCCAAAAACTCCAAATCCGAGGTTTAAACGTAATCCGGGAAGCCGTTTAGGCTGTAGGCCTGTGGAAGGGCGGACAGACCGGACAGAATTTTGCGACCCACTTTCTTGAGTTCCTCTATAATCGTAATATCAGAATTGATTGATGTCTCGAGTTCGAAATTTTGTACGTAAAAAGCATTAAGGCAAAGATAATCACCCAGCCAATCTCTTTTTTGACACTTCATTAGTTTAGATTTAGATTGATTGAGCATGTGAACCGCAAGACGTGAAAATACACAACAGAAACTATACTGAAGTTAAATAGAGGGGATAATTATATTATACGGAAGTGTCGCTAACAGTGTCGCAAGCTGATTGTTTTTTCCCCATCTCACTAAAGAAGAATAAGTTTTCACTTCAAAAATAAAAAAAAAAAATTTTGTACTGACCTTTTCCCAAATTAAAATAAAAGCTTTTGTCATTCGATGAACATCCAATGATCAAAACAGTTCGTTCCATAAAAAGGAGGTTATTAAGAGTTATTAAAGTCAACTCACCGGTCAATGGTACTCTTTATGGTGCCTTTACTCGAACAATTACGACGATTCCCATGGATGGTGTGCACAGCATTCATCGAAGCGTATTAATGGTATTGCCTAGACTTTATTATAATATATGAATTATAACTGATGATATTTATAGCAAAAGCTTTTGAGAACTTACCTATAAAAACAAAATCCTGTACGGTAAAGTTTGTTGCATATGCTACGATGGGCACAACAAGTCTTAATATTTGCTTGCTTGATTTTCCTGTATCTGTTTTCAGCCACGTTTTTTTGCATGAATGATTATCTTCTGATAAAGATTATCGACGATGCTAGAAGAGGCATTAAAAATATGGACTCGTTTCGATCAAAATGACTGGATAAAAGTGCGTTTTGCGATAGCGAACGTCTTACAAACATCCGTCAGTAAAACTGTCATAAAAGAGCTTCGCAATTATCCGTATCGACTCGTCATAAAATTGTAGATCCCTTTCATTCGGCCATGCAATGGGTTTATTTACATCTGCGCCAGGGTAGTTTACCGAAGATGCCCAGTTTTTGGTTTGCTTTAATATGTTGTTTAGAATATGGTGAATATGGGCCTATCTGCTGTTGGCTTTGTAAAGGATCATTCATTGTTCTGTTTCGAAAGTAAAGCTAACATTTCGGGCGGTATCTGTGCCATAACTTGAGTAATGTTTTTTTTTAATGCGTCTACAGTTTGGGGAATATTCAAGTATGCTCGGCCTTTCAGAACAAATCTAACGGTGTGAAATCGCATGATCTTGGAGGCCAATTGAACATCGCCAAAACGTGAAATTACACGACCAGGGAACTTCTCACGCAACAAAGTCATAGTTGGTCATGCTGTGTGGCATGATCGTGATCGTAGGGTGTTATCTTTATTCAGTCACATACCGGAACTGAAAATAATATGGTCTTGAGCCTATACCCAATTGTTGAGGTCAGTGAATGTAAACAATGTAAGAACTACCTACCAGTCTACATAATATCTATCGATGTATAGGGAAGGTTGGTATAGCTACCCTTCGAATTTTCTTCCAAACCTCCTTGGAATAACAATCTTCATCAAAATGCTATTTCACTATTTCGCTGTGTTTACATATTTACTTGTTCGTTAGGTCCTTAGTATTCCCATTGTTCGTCAAAGCAGTTTCCCTTTCTGTCAAGATTGGTAAAACCTCTCAACCATCAAATATTATGCTGATTCAATTAAAATTTCTCCCATAGAAAACAGAATAATCCTAGAGCTACCAGGTGGCAGCTTGGAATGCCTATATACTATACACCCCTATCTATTGCCGTATACACGCATATTCCTATTAAGGTCAGAATTTGTATGACTACTAATGTAGGTACATACAAGATAGAAAACAGTGCTTGTAGGTCGTCCTTAATGGCAATGAAATACAAATCAGCATCATATCTCTGCTTCGTAGAAGTCCATTATTCTGCCCCCCTTACTGCTAGGAACCACTCTGTGTCAGGAACTCCAAATCGAATAAATATTTATACACTATCATAAAACATTCGAAATTCACATCGAGTGCCAATATACCAACACTTTACTGCTGAATATAACAAAAAAGAATAAATCAAAAAAAACCAAAGACGAGAATAGACAAGAAAAGAAACCTGTAGGACACTTCTTGTGAATAGGAAATAGCTAGGTACATATTTTGTATATATAGTTTATACGCTTTACCCAATTTCTTTCCGGAATATCTGTTGGTAACCTATTCCCACACCGTGAAATATTGCAAATACAATATAAACCACGACGCACTTTCAACAGGCAATTGACTCCCAAGTTGGACTGGGGTTGGAGTGAGGACAACAAGAGCTGAGGCTTCGTAGTATGTATGTATTTACATTTCATTACGCTGATTTCGTTATAACCGCCACTGCTTGTTCGAGTATATGTATAGACGATACTCTTGCTCGAAATACAGTTTTTGTGTAGAGAACTGTTTAATTGGGGTGCTGCTGGTGGTTATAGGAATTACGAGAGTGGTAATGGGCTATACTACGACCCAACTTCGTTACATGCTTTACATTGCAGAATAAATTGGATTTGAATGTGTATTTCTACTAAATCGAGCTCACAGCATATTATCGGATCACAGTGCAGAAACCTATGCCACTCACCTATCGGTTGGATTGACGTGCGATCATTTATTAGTAAAGTGGAGGATGTTAGTAATTATATTTATTTAATGGCAATTTAACCAAGACTGGTTTAAGTCTATATAGAAAGGTTAAATTGCAAAAAAATAACGCAGGTGCTTAAATAGTTTCGTAATTTTTCGGTAGGTAGCTTTCTCTGTATTGCTTACGTTATTATATTACAGAGAAGACATAGGTATTAATTCATTGCAATGAAATAGTAATGTAGGCATTCGTTTGTTTGCTCCAGTTCGATATAGTAATACTAACTAGTTTCGCTTGTGGTCGAAAATCAACTTTATAAGGATGTATAGTAAAATCGTACCACAATTTTCGATTTCGACAATTATGAAAAATTGCTTAGTATTAGGGGTAGCTTAATTCCATTCCTTCGAAAATCGTTTTTTGGGCTTACAGTTCGGGAGGGGTTTTTTTTTGCAAGGTAAGCTCAATATTAATGTGCCCATATAAAATGTTCGTAACAAATTGATTTGATCGAAAACGGCTCAAACGATTTCAACAAAAATTGATATTTAAGCATAAGTAGGTAAGTTTACCGAGCCTGTGTATATTGGATTTTTTAAAAATGGAATTTTTCTGAGTTTACCGGAAAACGGTGGTAACGATTTTGACCAAAATGCAAACTTAGAGTCAAATAGATGTTTTGAAAAATAATGTGTCCCCAATTTTCGATTTGCTAAACACTCTGGAAGTTAGTCAGATTCGCACTAAACGAGGAAGTTTCGAGCGACCCAGTCGTGAACTTTATTACATTCGTAATGCATGTACGGCGTACACAAAAAAAAATTCAACCTATAAATTTTTGCTGCAAATTCATCAAAACATCTACATTTTACCACGTTGTAAGTTGCCTTTTTTTAAAATTTTCTACTACCACAAAAAATAGTCAAAGTAATGTTAACAATCTGCGATGTTAATACTGAAGGTTAATTTAATATTTTTTTTTTTCAGTGTACCTACATATTACAAATTTTACTTTCAAAAAATTTTAATTTTTGCCAAAAAGTATCGAGGGATTGGGAAAAATGACTAATATTATATAAAATAAATGTTTTGCTAACGTATTTATATGTATGAAGAAAGTGATGGATTCATGGTTTCCGGTTTCCACAAACTACGCCAACAGGAAGAGACGAGTCGATGACCAAAGAGAGTTACAGGAGGCATAAGAGTATTATAGTGAAAACATAATACTCTTATGACTCTACTCTGGAGGAATTCGGTAGGGTAGTTTTTGCATAGCATACTTAGGTAAATATAATAACAAAACAATTTTACTTCGGTGGGTCGCTATTGAGGCCATTTACCCTCCCGCAAATAGTCACTACATTACATAGGGACTAATGGGAACAAATCTGGCACACTTAGGGCATTACCGATACTTTATAGTAACTATACGGATTCTCACGATATTTAAACCATTAGCATCTTATAAGTTGTCTTAGGTTTCTTGTTAGATATTCGTTTATTTCAATCACGGTTTTGATACAAGGTATAATGAAAGAGAAGTTTTAATAAGTATTTCAACATTTCAGTTTCCAGAATCCTATTTAGGAAATAAATGTCCGATCGGCCGGCAGAAGAATTTACCCTACTACCCATCGCTTTCGGCAAGAAATCCCGGGGTTGGCATCCATGATCGAGTACTACCCTACTCGTGGAAGTCGGTGTGAATATGACACTATCGCTATTGGTAAGGTAAGGATAGCTTCCTTTAAAAAAGACTAAAATAAGAGTTGACCGCTTGTGTTTGTAAATCTTTTGGCCAAGGTATTTGGTATGGTTCTTTTTTGTTAAATTCCCTTAAGATATTAAAGCATAGGGTTAAGATGTATCAAATGGTTGATTTCAAGTCATTTTTGCACCATTACCTGTCCATTCATTCGTGAATTAATTTTATGCTGCAGTGAGGTGCGACCCTTTTGGCTCATCCCTTCCATTAACACGCATTTAAAACACTAGCACATATGAGCAAAATATCGTTCAATGCAATTATTATTAACTCGCACAGTACAACAAATTGTTTTCGAACACACCTACTCGCATAACCAAACTAACTTAATCGAAATTAGGATTGGATCCTATTCGAGGTTTTTATTAGCAATCAGACAATAAAACCTAAAGCCTCAACACTTCAAAAGCAGCAATTATAACAAATTCAATTCCCTGTTGGACTACCACTTTAAGGCATATACTGAGCTTTCCATAACAAAGTGCCGACCACAACGAACCGAATTTTTAAAGGATAATAGAATTCCATCGGTTCCCTTGTCTGGCACACTAACAAATAAATGAATCCAAAACAAACCAAAAATCCAAATCACAATTCAATCCGCCGAACATAAACTCTAATTGGCGGCTTTAATTTGCACAAATCTAATTGCGTTTCGTGGATACATGAATGCAAAATGTTACCACTGTTACGTGTAGAGGCGATGAGTATGCTAAGGTATATGTATGCGTAGTAAAAGGCCGACACATGCCTCAATTAAACACCAATTGCTGATTTCTCGATATTTTATCAGTACCATTCAAAACACATTAGAATGCGAACGATTAATTTTCAAGCAGAAACCATGCTACACTGTTTTGCGTAGGTAATCCGCTCGACCAACCCTAACACGACCACATCAGCGTATTCCATTAGCTCATGGCATGGAGAGCAGGCAACGGGTGAAAAACCAAAACTAATATTAGAGATGGGTGTAGCGCATACTGGACGATGGTTAATTTACGTGGGTAAAGGGTGTAAATAAAGGCAATAAGGACACAACAGGCTTAATCAAGTTTTGTTTTGATGGATCTTCTTTGTTATGTTTTGGTGTTAAGGATAATAGAGTTCCAATGCATAGGTGCAAGGCTGAAACATGTTCGTATAACAGAAACCACTAGTCTGACATCCTCCCTATTGTAGGATGGAATGGCATATTGAAGCATCAAAAATGGGTATACCATGGCGAAATGTAATCATTTAGTATAAATAAAGTCCGTTGAACTTTTACATTTATACTGAAGGCGAATTGCTCTGACAATTCTTCTCGATTAAACCGTTACGCATACAATTTTACAGCACATATTTCGACTCTTATTTGCGAATGTTTGCGAGAAGCCAACCCTACGTTACCCTGTTGCGATAGTTATTTCTTTGTTTATTTAAGTTAACAGAAATATATTAAATACGTTAGGTCTTGGGGTCGGACCCGGGCAAGAACACTAAAAACGTCCATTCGGTTTTCCGACCACTCACAAGTATCTGGCAATACCGCAGAGTATAATTATAAGTGATTATAATAGATTATATCATTATACAATATAATATTATACTTTTAAATCACTGTATGTAAGTAACAAAATAAGTGGAAGAACTTACGTTCCCGGTAAAAGTTTCTTATATAACTCATTTCATATTTAAATACTGTGTCTGACAGTGCCCACTTACCTGAAATAAAAAATCCATATTAAAAATTATTGTTTTTTTAAAGCTAAGTTACACTATAGTAATGTCTTATACAATTATGAAAGTAACTCTCTATGCATCTGTTATCCCAAAACTAATAGTAATGTTAATAAGGTATCTAAGAGATAGTCTGGCACCTGAAGGACTACATACGCATAGTTTGGTCAAAATTGGACAAAAGACGGTGACACCTTCCTCCCATACAAAAAAAAAAAAATCACATTAAAATATTTTACCTCGAAAACCACCAAACTCTCGCTAAATTTACCGTTATTACTACATTTTAAACTATGTTCTCTTTTAGGTAGGTAGATACTTTCCCATAAAATTAAAAAATAAGCCAATCGCGATAAAGTTTTGCGCCAGCCAGTCGTGAACTTTATTTGTCCACATAGCATCTAATCTCAGACTGGAACTTATTCAAATAACACATATTTTTGGTAATTTAACTGAAATTGAAAATCCTTATTCCTTCTAATTCCTTCTTCTAATCATACGCATAAGACAAATGCATAGGTACGTAGAAATTCTGGTCCAAAATTATAACATGAAAGGGTGAAGATAATTCCGTATGTACGGAATGATGAAAGAAAATTGATCATTTAAAAATAAAAACGGAAAATACATAGATGAGTTACATTTGAATCTTTAAAGTATTTCACATCATCCGCATATATAGTTAAACTCTAAAAGTGGTTCGATAAACGCGGAGGGTTAAGTGTACCACACAAAATGATTGAAGTTTGCTTATTTACAGTCGTAACATTTGTATCGGTTTAAATATTTCTCTAACCTTTAAGTAAATAAAATAAATTTTGCGAATTTCCATTAAAATGGAATGGTCGACTGCTTACAGAGATCGGTGGTGGGCCGTCTGACTAGTAGCAATCAATCGATTCGATCAATCATTCTTTGGGAACTTACAAGTGTCTTCAGCATAAGATTTTTATTGTGATAAAATATTATTATAGGGGGGTGTTTGCATTCGATTTGTATTCTTCTTTCAGTCAGATAGGATTGACTTCTTGTAGTTATTTGAGTTAAGTTTAAATAATAACAAAGCATTTTTGAATTGGGAGGTCTCGAATCATCATAATTCAGAATGTTTTTAAAGCTTCAGGGATTTATAGCAAAAGTTTGTCGTTCGAGGTAGAGTTGTGGTGGATTTGAAAACCATGATACATAGCCTTAGCTAATAAAATTTGTTCAAAGAATTTAAATGTTTTTGATATATACATTGGCCTTCAACCTTTTCTGTTAAAAATCAACACGTATACCTACTGCTGATTTGTTACATACCACAGCTTGGGTTCTCATCGCGTAATTTATAAAACGATAGTCGTCGAAACGATTGAACAAAATGACATTGTTTTTAGATTGCTTCATATAACATCATCATCGCCTCGTTCATTGCTTTCATTTTGAACAGTTTGAAACAAACTCTGAAACATAAAAACTAAAAACATTTACGGATTTTTTTTTCTTCAATATTTACTTTTCTTCATTGGCATTGATTATGAAACGAAAATGGTAATTTAATGCGAAAATATGTAGGTCGTAGAATTTCCATTGAATGCAATTTTATGAATGCATATCTTTCTGGTGCAATTATAAAACAAATAAATTAAATTCATTTGAGTAGGTACCTATCGTAGAAAGTAATAGCTTGAATACAAAGTTTCTTATATAAAAACAAATGATTTTAAGAAACGAAGGTTTTTTACCTATGAAAAGAACGGATTCATATAAGAAAAATCATTTATTGCACATACAAAAAATATATGGTGAGGGGAATTTTCTTTTCAATACCTAGCAGATTTTTTGAATTATATGCGAATGTTTCTTATATTATAAGTGTGTTTCTTGTATCAGCTCTGTTTTATATGGACATAATAGAGAAAAGACACCGGCGTTTCACATGCTTTTCTTCTTATATGAGTGTTTCTTATATAAAATTTGACAAATGACAAATGATCTCGATCAGAGCAAAAAACTGCCCTGAATCGGAAAAAAAACCTTTTCTTTACAAATGGAAAACGACATAAGTAATAATTCATACCACTCATCAAAGAAGATACACATAACGTCTTAATACGATAACATTCTTAAAATATTTCCAATACATGTTTCTCGAAATATTTGGCAAAAGTGCATTAGATACCCTCTGAATTCTGAATATTACGATTTAAACTGAATTTTGAAGAAACAAACCATATTCCGAGTTTCTCCTATCAGCTTTTTAATTAATTTCCAAGAAATATATCATTGACAGCGGGAAAAGTCGAGAAAAGCTAAAAATGGAAAAATAAAAATCCACATTGGCAGACTGTGTTTCTTCGTCCTTGCCAGATTCTAGCAGCCAGTGTTACAGTGAATGAACAATTGTGCTACAAAAATTGGAAGTTTGTCTTGTCGACCCTTGAACACTCATGATAGACGGAGATACAAAGGGTATACCTACTCGTTTACAATTTTAGGCATCACCGCCATATTCAATTTCTATTTATAGATTGACGGGAATGAGTCCCCTTAATATGTACGAGTATGGTAGAGCAGTTCCTATTAATTATCATCGACCCTTGTGGCCACGTTTTCATTATGGAACTCGGTGCCCAAAACGGATACGCTCGAGCTTAGCATCAATGGAAATCCTATAAGAAACAAAAACGGAAAAAAATTGTATTCGCGGTTTCATCATCATTTTTAGAATGAACGAGATGAATATTTATTGGGCTTCCACTTCCACTTCCTACTACCCGGTCTATTCTGTCGATATTGAAAATTAAATAAACCAATAAAATTGGAGACGCAGTATAAGTTCATCATCAACAGCAGAAGCATCATCCCAAAGCGAACATCACATTTTTGCTTGAAAAGACCCTTCATTTACATTTCAAGAACAAAGGACTCATCCAATGATTCTCTTCAATTCCGCAGAATATTCTAGAGAACAGCTTTTTTTTCAATTAAATAAACCCTGAAAATAAGTATTAGATTCATCGTGAACTGATTATGAGAAAAGTATTTTTTTATTGATTTTGACTAAAAACGAAATCCTCATTTAATGTGACAACGAGTGACAGTGAATAGATGACGGTCGGAGACCCTGGAGATATTAACAATCTCAATTGAATGAGTGTGGAAGGACAACTGTTGCTATAGTAACAGATATACACACACACACTTACGCCTCTTAAGAATTAATGAGGGGCGGATGCAAGAACAGAGAAATTCGTTTGTGTTAATGAGACACAAGGTGCGTGTGTTGTATTTTTTATGCGTAGATAGGTACTAGATACTAAAATACTAAAGACGATACTAAAGACGTATCTTTATTAAAATTTTCAAAGAGATTTATGTATTTTATCATGAAGGAAGATGATATGAATGATATGAATGTTATTATTATTATTATTTATTAACCGATACTCATAAAATATACAGGTTAATCTTAAAGACAACAGTAAATAATGATATGAATATTATAGTTATAGGGCCTTACTAATAATCATTTTTAACCCTCACACTAAATATTTTCTAGGTCACAATATGCAATTTTGTATTAAAAATTTCGCCATTGTGAGTTCGAAAAATTTAGCCTGAACACTAAAAATGATTATTAGTACCGCGGATTGTGAAAAATAAACACACCAAATTTAAGGCCGGGTTTAATCACCATGGGAAGCAAAGATTTTCTTATAAATTAGACTTACGACAAAAGCTGACAAGCCGGTGGAGGTATTCGATTTCCGAAAATACACATTTTGATCTAACTAAGAAATTTACTCTTCTTTTGTTATAAGCTATTTTGGACGGTTATTTATTTAATCATTCATTAGTGTATGTTATAGAGTCCGTGTTGAACCTGGGTGGGCCTCAACCAATAGGCCTCTTCAGTTATTGATGCCTTTGGCTAATTAAAGGTACTTCCAGTTGCCCACCCCAAATTGGTTGAGTATAAATTTAACTTGTTCACATGTTTCATTTTAATTTTTTGTTTATTTCTATTATTTCGTGCTTCTCAATCTTCGCCACCGAATAAGACAATTTTAGTACGTTTGGCCAACGACCATACCACGCTGGAAAATCGGTTCTCGTCATATAACCGAAATCAAGCTGAGTTGGGTGCGGTTATTACTTAGATGGATGACCGCTTGGGAACACCGCGTGTCGTTGGCATTTCACCAGGCTGAGATGATTGCATCGTGCTGCATGCGTTGGACTACTTGCTTTGAGGTTCAGGAGGAGGGAAGAAATATCCTTGCACTGGACAATCAGGCGGTGATCAGACGCATGAAGCAAACATTGCAACATCATTGGCACTGGGATTGGCTGGCAGAAGAATGAAGATCTTGGGACATAATTGGGTGGAGACCCAGTCGATGAAACAGATTTTCACATGAATCTGATGCTAGCGGTAACACTAGGAATCGAACCCAGGGAAGAAATCTGGAGAAATTCAGACAGTCTATCGCTGGGTAACGATTTATAGTGGTAAAGAGACGAAAAGAGACCCGTCGTTGGTGGTCTGATTCGAATATCTCTCGAAAATATAATAACAGGTTTGGCAATCAATCGTCCGAATTTATCTTGAGATTTCGGACTGTTTAGAATTTTAAATATACAATTGCACACCACCATTATTATCATTAACAAAGGAAAGTGCTGTAAGCTTTCATAGATCCATTTCGTTGTTATACCTATTGACTTTTTTGTCCACGTACCTACATATTGCAAATTATATAATTCTATTTATTTAATTTTTTACCAATCTACAGAAAATTGCAAAGAAAATAACAAACTTTTTTTTGTTCGTTCAAATTACGAAAAATATGCAGATTTCGCAACCACAGCACATCTGCCAATAGCAAATGAGTCAACAAATGTCGTAGATGTCTGGCAATGGTCTGACAATGTTAAATCTGGTTGTTCAGACGATTGGCAGATAGCTGATACTTTCATTGTCAGATGGCGGTCTGGCAATTATAGGAAAATGACTTTTCAGCAAATTGCCAGTTCACACGGTTGGCCGACATTTGGGTACATTTTTTTTTATTTGTAGACCTGAAAATATTGTCAAATTAAGCAATCGTCTGACTGAACAGAGCTTAAGCCATAAACAATTTATGTCAGTACTTTCATTATTTTTTGGCAGTCATTTCTCCTACATTTTTGACACCAACAATCGGGATCTAAATGGGAAATTCTAAAATGCCACCATTAATGACTAATACTTTGGGTTCCAAGTTCCAGCAACTGAATCCTGAAATTATATTTTATTTCTTAAGATTGTTATTCAAACAATAAAAACTTTTAATCTAAGTTTTAAGAATAATGCTTTGTGTTCAACTTAAAAGACAAAGTAGGATAAAACCGAATTCGGCCCACCATACTACGATTAGCTGAGCAACACGGTTGCCTTAAAATTGGCATAGCTTAACCAATCCTTAAAAAAAAGCTTAGATCTGCGCTCCTTTCGCCTCTTAAAGATCTACACGAAATAATAGCTCTTTGTGCCAGGCACCGACGACATCAACTGCAAAGACCGAATACAGTGGTCTACAATTAAATTTCGTATAATCTCAAACTCCATTTGCATTTTCACATACCTCATCTGATTTACTATATATTAGTATGCCTCGATCTATTTTTAAGTTCAGCAGGAACTACTTTATCCAACACTTGCAGCATAAAATCCGCTGGTAAGTTTATCTATACTTTCATCAGAAGATTTTGCGCTTTGTCATGGTGGGGCGGCATAAGTAGAGGAATAGGATGATATACCAGGATCCAGGATAGTGGGAAACTCCTGAGCTGAATGGGAATTGAAGAACAAAGATCCAATCCGATCAATTTATGAACCCTTAAATCCAAGGTGACTGGTCTGCAGCTTACAATCCTCTCTTGTAATTTAGTTGTATAGGATAGGTTTGGGGATCTCTGTCGATGTGCATTGAAATCATTTAATTTATAAATGCAGATAAGTGTATTTATGTTTGTAATTTTGATTTGCTTCTCGCATGTCATTGACCACAGATCACAAAATTAGAGGGGGTAGTTACACTGCGCTTGATATGACAGGCACGAGCACGGCACAGTTTATTTAACCCTGCCAAGATAATCTGCGTCAAATTGACTTATCCGAAACAAAATATAGCTCACTATCTTTAAATATTCTGATTCTGAATAATACATTGCGCGTTCATAACATCAGAGTCAGCGAGAGTATCTATCGGTGAGTGGACGTGTGGTTGAGGAAGGTGTCACCCATTTTTGAGTTATAACTACGCTGTGAATCAATTTGCCGCATGATTATCATTAGTTTGTTGCAAAATATGATTATCTTTCCAGGGCTCTCATCGCGTAACTTTTGAAACGATAGTCGTCGAAACGATTGAACATAACGATATCGTTTTTAGTTTGCTTCATATAACATCATCGTCGGATCGTTCAATCGAATCGTTCATCGTTTTCATTTTGAACAGTTTGAACATGACTGTAAACAAACTCTGACAGCAAAAAAATCAAAAAAATGTATGGAAATAGTTTTTTTTCTTGAATTTGTTTATTTTTCTGTGTTTTTTTATTGATTGACATTGATTTTGGCCCATTTTATTCACTTCGAGTGAATAAGGCATTTAATGCAGATGGAGAGGTAGTAAGGAATAAGGCAAGTGAAATGTGAAGTGAAAGTGTACGCGTATACGCAGATAGCCAAAAGTGTGTAGGAACCAACCATAGCCCAATGGAATATGCTTAAGTATGCACAGGTGTGGTAGGCCAGAAGAATTATTGTTTTTCGAAATATAGATTTGCATTTATTAAATCAATCAAGACGCCAATAAATTTCTTGCAAGACAAAAAATACAAAACAAAACTCAACCCATTTCTTTTTTTTGCAAGGATTTCATTCTTTCACAACTCGGATAAGAGCGAGTCACCTCCAAAGAGAACATAAGTATGTTTTCCTTTAAATATTTTGCTATACTTTTCTCCTAAACTGAAATTCCCTATTCAAAACTGAAAATATGGACCAAAAACGATGAAGCGATTGCAAAATAGCTGTCGTTCAATCGAATCGTTTCGACGAGGGTATTTGACGCTTGAATTAGTAACGTGAAGCAACAAAAAACGATGATCGTCCAATCGTTAGGACGATTATCGTTGTTTGGTTGTTACACGAAGTTGAAGTATCGTCGAGACGATGTCGTTCGATCGTTTTGTGCTTACGCGATTAGAGCCCAGGATTAAGGAGCGTTAGTCGTTCAGTGCGGTCGATTTGAGAGGAAAAGCAAACAGTGTGCTTTTAAATAGGGTGAGTATAAATCACATTTCATATAATTTAGTTATATTTTGAATTCAATAAGCGAGTGTAGATCGCTGAACTTATTAAATATTATAGTCACGGTTGCCACTTGAAAATAAAGTTTGTGTCCGAAATTGGAAATAAAAATGACCAACTGTAGCTAAAAATGGCCAAAATAATTTAAGTCCAAAATATTTGTAAATGCAGAACAATAAATTCGTCTTATTTATTTAAACATACTCTTCATGTAAGTACACAGATCACATACTATTTTTTTAGTTATTAATAATATTTCATTTCGTAAAAAAAATACCAAATGGAATAAAAAAATACCATTTGCCAAGAGAAAAAGTAATGACCAAATTTGGTGACAAATTACGAATGTGGCGACCGTGGTTATGGTGTTCTTTCTCGCTTCAATGCGTATTTAATAACTCTCTCTGGTTGCGATGCGATGGTGTTCTGCTCCGGAGAGGGATTTATTTCAGTCTGGTGGTTGGCCAGGGTGAAAATCCCACATAGGAAATATTCAGAGATCGCTGCATAGTATTGTGTTTACGTATCTACTGTAATCTCTACCCGAGGATAAAGGTAGTAGCAGTATTTATTACGGTTTGGTAGAAGTCTTATGTATTATCGTAAACTTCTGTCTGGTTGTCGTGGTAATTCATGTATTTTTTTTTTATACATATCTCTCATTTACAGGTATCTAGACGGTTCAATCATGCCCCACGACATGTTGAGAGTTTTTTCTTTATAACATGCGTTCTTAATTTCGCTTTTCTTTGTTCATATTTTTTTTTTTTTACAATAAAAATATTCTTAGCTTTAATAGACGTTTTTTTGGATGTAATTTAATTCCTTTCAATATTTATAAAGGTACCTACGTATTAAAATGACGTAAAAATTGTACCTATAGTAGTTCTTCAATTGAAAACGGCTGTGCCCTTTTTTTATTTTGGAAAACCCTCCGAAAAGTGGAGAAATTGGAAAAATCTAAAAAACATAGATTTTTTGTATGGAATTTTATGTGCGATTGTTCCGGAATGGCTTTTCAAATGGAAAAATAGGTGGAAAACTCGGACAATTCCGGAAAAAAAAATAATTTGTTGACCATGGTGGAAAATTCGTTTTGAGGCGTCGAAAACTTCGGATAATTGTGAAATGTGCATGCTCATGTGCGGCACTCTGCTATCGAAATCGGGAATGCCAGTGCCAAATCGTTCGATGCACGATGCATTCAATCGCGAATCGCAACGGGATCAAGGCTAGAATCGAGATGAGCTGGCTGAAAGAGTCCGTACAAGTTGAGTGGCGAGCAGAAGAACATGTACGATTCGCTGATGGAGGTTGTTGCTTGTTGATCATGCAACGGGAGGCATTGACTTTCTCGATGCTGTCGGTGGGACAGGCAAGACATTCTTCATTTCGTTGATTCTCTCAAAAATTCGGACACGATCTCAAATTGCGTGGGCTGTTGCATTCTCTGGCATTGATGCCACATTGTTGGAAGGCGGTCGAACTGCACATTCCGCTTTGAGGATGCCGACGAATCTTCTGACGTTTGACAAGCCAACGTGCACAATGAACAAAAATTCGAGATGAATGCACAATGGCGCATAAACGAGCTTTGGAGGCAGTTGAATGAACGATGAAGGATCTACAAGGTGATTCGAGAGGATTTGCTGAGGCTATGATATTGCTCTCCGGAGATTTTCGTCAAACGCTTCCCGTCATCTTGAAATCACCCAACCTCGCAGCTACCCCAACCACCAAACAGTAACCGCAACACAACCATGCCCCCCATCCATATTCAACACACGAATTTTCACGACCCTTTTGTATTGTATTACCCTCTTCAAATTCTTAAATGTCTTTGGTGTTAAAAATAACTACATTTATTATTTTTTTAAATATATGAAAAATTATATTTTGCCCAATGACCGCGTGGGAAGGCCAAGTACTATAATTTGGTGTTATGACGCTTTCCCAAAGAATCATAAGGGCACATTATCAGATTTGGTCTTATGTCGTTTGGCCTTATTTCACGGCACCCATGTAGTCTTCTTATTTAAGTCAAGTACGTTGTGCAGTTTTATTAAAATGACTGTTCTCTACATTTCCTTTCTGTGAAATCACTTTCAGTTAACCCACACACATCACTTTATCTTTACTAACAACTCATTACTTAAATAGTTTCGCAGACAGAGACGTTTGCAATAATGGTCTCATCAATTACAATTTTGCGTTGCCCCTCCCGTTTCTTAAGTCTCACATCTTGCAATTCGTTCTACTCAACAGTGACCCTAATGACCTTAATCAATTAATTCCAACGGAAAGGAGAAAATTCTGTCTGAAACAATCGTGTCTGAGGAAAACTAAAGTATCCCCACAACTAAGTCATTAATCATTTAAGAGTTGAAAGGTTTGGTCTAAAATTTCCTTCTTCTTCATCTTTTTCCGCCTTTTGGAGGGTGCATGGCATACTTGGTGTGTAGGATTAGAGCTGCTGGGAAGTAAACAAGTTGATTTAGTTTCTTCGGGTTGTCCTTGAAAAACTTTAATAGCACATCTATTCACTGGACTGCGTTGCGTGCACCTTACCCAAACTGTTTATAGTTTTGTGATACATTTGGTGATTATAGTGCAGAAATGATAGGCAATGTCGGGTTTTGGTTTTCCAGAAAACAATGTAAACTTCTATAAAATTCGTCTGAACATCTGCTTTTTAAGCATAGAAACACAACTAATTAAAGTGTTTCCACGGTAAATGAGGGTAAACCAAACTACATTTAATATAATAAACTATTGACAATTCTGCAAAATCTTCACTTTAAACAGCCATAACTTTGAGATCGTTGGGGCTGTGCGGATATTTTTTGACAGCAATTACGTGACTTTTCTACCTCGACTCTACTTATCCATAAAAAAAGTGGCGTCTTATTATAGATCAAATGAAGAATTATTCCAGCTTATAAAGTTAAGTAGCCCAAGTCCTGCTTTACGGATCTTAAGCCCTAGAAGTGGATGGAGATATTCTTGGGCTTTTCGAGAGAAAAATAATTCGTAAGATAC
This sequence comes from Cheilosia vernalis, assembly GCA_949126925.1. Taxonomy (NCBI): domain Eukaryota; kingdom Metazoa; phylum Arthropoda; class Insecta; order Diptera; family Syrphidae; genus Cheilosia; species Cheilosia vernalis. Next base: position 26,997,514 of record OX421360.1, on the reverse strand, counting down.
CTATTTGGTCATGTTTGACGATTCAGCGATGACCTATAAGAGCTTTACAGCAACAACGGTAATATATTATTTTATTAAGCATTTGAAATGACAGATACATATATAGATAAAATGGCCCGCTCAGACTATTCTTACCTATAATCAACGCAGTATAGGGGAAGGTCTTACCGAAGGTGGCGCATAAGTAGAATAGGACCTCAACAAAATGGTCCAACTGAAAGCAGTTGGCATAGGGTCAGGCTGAATGAAGGGGCTTATTCCCACCAAAAAAATGTTTATTTTATCATTTTTAATTCGGTATAATATGCACAAAGAAATAAATAGCAAATTAAAGCTTAGCATACCTACCTATTGCTTATATATATATATTTTTTTTAATTTTTTTTTACTTGCTACCTATTCTATAACAAAAGAAGTTAATCAGAAGATTCGTGCATGTATAATGTACTCGTATACCCCCCATACTGGTATAGTTATAAGAAAGGAATTATTTTTTTTAGTTTGGCTGAAAACGCCACTAACGAATTCGACCGAAATGCATACGTAGAGTAAAATTTATGTTTTCAAAATTAAAGCGTCCTTACAACGATAATTTTAGGAACTGTTCATATGTCAAAAAGCATATTTTGGATTTGGGTAATAATAAGACAAAGTTAGGCTTACAATATCCAATACTCTGTTTGCAGCTGAATAGTGAATCAATATTATTTCTCAAGCTTAATATAGCAAAATTTGTTGCAGTTTGCAATTTTGGCGCTTTTTTAATGGGAAAGGGGAAAACGAAAGGAAAACTTAAAAGCTAAAAAAGCATTTCCATTACAAATAAATTTCAAAGTTTACTCAGAACGGAATGTTCACACCAAATATGAAAGTAAACAGCCCATCCAACGTCTACGTAAAAGTTTTTGTGTATCTCTCGACCATCACTATGTACAGCATTTTGTAAAGTTTGCAGAGTTACTCAGATTGCAAAAAAAACGGAATTACAAAAACGTGCCCGGACACAGAAACATAATGGCAACGCAAATCTAGTAACGAGTAAGCAGTGAAAAATGTCCTCTTTCATAACAAAATCAAGCGAAATGCAAGAAGCCGAAATAATACTTTGTGCATTTGCTGCTGGTCACAATCTACACCCTCACTGCTTTTGATCATATTGGTAAGCTTTTAAAGAATAGGTACATATATTCAAAGAACATCACTTTATACATAGCACTTCGGCAACATCTATATAATTGAGAAGTTTGGTTTCCGTAAATTGTTTTCAATTTTAAAAGAGGCTCAATTTAGCATTATTATTGACAATCCGCAAGTGTAGATTCGAAAAAAAATTATGTACATTAGGTACACTTTAAACACTTGTTTTTAAGCAGTGTGAATTTTAGATATGTCTGGATTATTGTGATATAATTTATGAATTTATTTTTATTTCTTCTTAAGTTTTTATTTTATTTTAGGTTTTTATAGAACTAGCTAACTGATCTTTGCATAATACGTATATTTTTATGTTATAGCTTGTTAATAAAGACTGTTATAGGGGAAAAAAAGGGAAACTTATTTTTCGAATTAAGGGGAAAAGTATTGCCTTTGCTGATAAAAAAAGGGGAAAACAGTCTGGGAACACTGCTCTGACACCTAAAAACTGAAAAAAATGTATGGAAATTGTTTTCTTCCTCTTGAACTTATTTATTTTTCTTCGTTGGCATTGAGAAATAATTGAAATTCATTTGATAAGAAGTAGATATGCACTCTTTTACAACTCGGATAAGAGCGAGTCGCCTCCGAAGTGAACATAAGTACAATTTTCTTTAAATATTTTTTTATACTTTTTTCCAAAACTGAAATTCCCTAATTAAAACTGAAAAAAAATGGACCAAAAACGATAAAACCATTGCAAAATAACCATCGTTCAATCGAATCCTTTCGACGAGGGTATTTGATGTTTGATTTAGTAACGTGAAGTAATATAAAACGATGATCGTTAAATCATTTCGACGTGATCCACGTATTCATTTTGGCACCTCAACGACGCAAGCCATTAATGAGATATTATATTTCATCAATCTCCTTAATACTTATATCTAACTTCTATTTTTCAATAAGCTCTTTCATTTTTCTTTCATTTCGTTTATTAAATCTACGACATAAGTACAATCAACAGATTTCGAAAAACAATATACAAGGTTATAAATATGATAGTTTAAATATAAAATTCAGTTATTGATAAGACTTACTTACTTACTTAAGGTGGCGCTACAGTCCGGGGTGGACCTGGGCCTCAACCAACAAGCGTCTCCAGCCAGCGCGATCTTTAGCTAGCTGTCTCCAGTTTCGCACGCTAAGTTGGTTAAGGTCCCCTTCCACTTGCGTGCGCCACCTGAGTCGCGGTCTTCCTCTACTGCGCCTTCCCTCGGGTATGGATTCGAAGATCTTCCGGGCCGGAGCATTCGTGTCCATTCGCTCTACATGACCCAGCCACCTCAGTCGTTGGACCTTCACTCTTCTGACTAGGTCGATGTCGCTGTACAGCCCGTACAGTTCGTCGTTAAATCTCCTTCTCCATTCACCGTCAATGCAGACGGGACCAAAAATAACACGAAGAATTTTTCTCTCGAAACAACCGAGAGTTACCTCATCCGCTTTTGATAGAGTCCATGCCTCTGCGCCATATAGCAGAACTGGGATGATAAGGGTCTTATAAAGGGTCACTTTAGTTGTTCGAGAGAGGGCTTTGCTATTCAATTGCCTTCTTAGCCCAAAGAAACAGCGATTGGCAAGAGTAATTCTACGTTTAACCTCAGCGCTGGTGTCGTTGTCTGAGTTCATAGCGGAGCCTAGGTAGACAAAGTCCTTAACCACCTCAAAGTTATATCTGTCTATTGTGACGTTCTGTCCGAGCCGTCGGTGTTGGGTGTCCTTTTTAGTTGACAGCATATACTTCGTCTTGCCCTCATTAACCGCCAAACCCATCTTCGCCGCCTCAGTCTCAATACTCACAAACGCGCTATTAACATCACGCTGCGTTCTGCCAATTATGTCAATGTCATCGGCGTATGCGAGTAATTGGACGGACTTTTGAAAGATAGTGCCTCTGGTGTTGGCGTTTGAGTTTTGCACTATTCTTTCAAGAACGATGTTGAAGAAGTCACATGACAGCGCATCGCCTTGTCTAAATCCTTTTTTGACATCGAAGGTCTCGGTAAGTTCTTTACCGACCTTGATGGAGCAGCGTGCATTCTCCATCGTCATCCTGCACAAACGGACGAGTTTGGCAGGGATGCCAAAACTAGACATTGCTCTGTATAGTTCGTCCCTATAAATGCTGTCATATGCGGCCTTAAAGTCGATGAAAAGGTGGTGGGTATCGATTTGAAGTTCCTGGGTTTTCTCCAAGATCTGCCGCAGTGTGAATATTTGGTCTATGGTGGACTTTCCTGGCCTGAAGCCACACTGATATGGACCAATCAGGTTGTTTACGAAAGGCTTCAGGCGTTCACACAAAACGGCAGATAAGATCTTGTAGGCAATGTTTAGAAGACTGATACCTCTGTAATTGGCGCAGTTCAGAGGGTCTCCTTTCTTGAGGATCGGGCAAACAATGCTGAGGTTCCATTCATCGGGCATACTTTCCTCCGACCATATTTTACAGATGAGTTGGTGCATGCTCCTAACCAAGTCATCGCCTGCCGCTTTGAACAGCTCGGCGGCTAGGCCATCTGCTCCAGCGGCTTTGTTGGACTTCAGTTTAGATATAGCTATCTTCACCTCGTCCAGGTCGGGTGGACGGTATTGTTGATCCTCATCGTCCAGGTTGAACGGTTCATTCTGCCTGACAGCGGAATTTAAGTCGTCATCGCCGTTAAACAGTTTGCAGAAGTAGTTCTTCCATGTCCTCAGCATCGACTGCGATTCTACTACGATGTTCCCTTGTTCGTCCTTGCAGGCTTCGGTTCGGGTTCTGTAGCCTTGTGAAGTTCTTTTTACCCTTTGGTAGAACTTCCGAACCTCATTCCTGTTGTAACATCTCTCTATTTCATCGATCGCGCGCTTCTCATGCTCTTTCTTTTTTCTCCTTAGAAGCCGGTGTTCGTCTCTTCTCTTCTGCGCGTAGAGCTCACGAGCAGCTCTGGTCCTCCTTTGCAGCGCCGCTTTGTATGCCTCTTGCTTCGCTGCATGTGCTTGCCGGCACTCGTCGTCGAACCAGGGGTTTCGTTGTGGCGGTCGGGTGAAACCCAGCACATCAGAGGCGGCGTCTCTGATGGCTTTTTGGCAATGTTGCCACTGGTCTTCAATACTTGATGCTGGCTGCATAGGACCTCTTGAGAGATTGAGAGAGACTCGATCGGAAAAGGATCTGGTGATCTCTTGCGATTGTAGCCGTCCGACGTCAAACTTCCTCCCAGTATTTACTTGTTTTGGCGGCGTTCGGGATATCCGAAGGCGTACCTTGGCTACAACAAGGTAGTGGTCCGAGTCAATGTTGGCCCCTCGGAACGTTCGGACATCCATAATACTGGAGGAGTGCCTTGCGTCGATCGCAATGTGGTCAATCTGGTTGACGGTTGATTGATCAGGAGATCTCCATGTGCCTTTATGAATATCGAGATGCGGGAACCGCGTACTTGCTATGACAACATTTCGCCCCGCCGCGAAGTCGATCAGCCTAAATCCGTTATCGGAGGTGGTGTCGTGTAGGCTGCACCTTCCGACGGTACTACCAAAGATGCCCTCTCTTCCTAACTTGGCGTTAAAATCGCCTAAGACAATTTTAGTGTCATAGTCAGGGCATTGCTCGTAGGTGTGGTCCAAGAGCTCGTAGAACCTTTCTTTGGTGTCGTCGTCTTTCTCCTCCGTGGGGGCGTGCGCGCATATTAAGCTAATGTTGCCGAATTTAGCCTTAATGCGGATTGTCGTGATGCGCTCGTTTACATAGTTGAAACTTAAGACTTCTTGCCTAAGTCTGGCGCCAACGACGAATCCACATCCGAATAAGCGCTGTTTTTGTTGCCGATAGCAGTCGCCATAATAGATATCGCAGTTTTTCATCTTCTTCTTGCCCGGGCCATCCCATCGCACTTCTTGGATGGCGGTTAAATCTGCTTTATAGTGGTTCAGGGCTTCCGCTAGTTGTTCGGCTGCACGCGGTCTGTTAAGGGACCTAACATTCCACGTACAGATCCGAAATTCGTTGTCTTTTGATCGTTTGCCAGGTTCGTCAACAGTTAGATCATCCGTATCCGAGGCTTGTTGGTGCTTCGCAACTATTATATTTTTACGTAGTCGGGCAGTTACCCCGGCGTACAACCCCCAACCTGGAGGACCAGGCCCTTTTTGCGACCCCTTGGACAAAAGGTGCCGGGATATTCCGGAGTCAGTAACCCGCTGCGGGGATGTGAGAGCTGCCGTTGACCCATTAAGGGCTCTTCCGCCACCATCTCTATTTCAACACCCTGACTAGTGTTGAAAATCCTCAATGACCTCAGCTCCAAATACGTCAGAGTAGCCCATTGAGGTATCTGCCATGTTGACTGTTGACGCCACCGTTGATTCAGCTTTGTGAATTCATCCGCCGTACGTCCTCTTTCTGAGGGGCTCATGTTAGACTTCTGAGACTCGAGCAGACAGTCAATCCGACAGAGCATTATAGTGTTGCTATTTTCTTCGTGTTCAACACTCGCGCTTATAAGTTTAGCAAGTCAAGTCCGGGTGGACATAGACCAGTACCCGGTGGTGACCACGGGGAGGTAAAATAAGCACAATTGGTGAGTGTGAGATAGTTGCGACACTGGACATCGCCAAGTTGATGCCAATCAGATGTCCATCCCTATTCACACAACACCCAACCACCACAAGTTATTGATAAGACAAATTAAAATATTTTTAAAAATATTTCTGGGCAAAAATATATTGTACATTTTAATACATACAGAGACAGGTTCATGCTGACCATACAAAGTAGTGTGGCAGTGGCTGCATTCGAATAGCAGTGGTCTTGATCTAAGAGATCTGGAAGGAGCGTACAAGTTTAACCACTTAAGTAAATTCTCACTATCAACGCATCCACATAAGATATCGCGAATGAACATAACATAACATAACATTATACATTTTTCTCCTCGATTCAAGAGATTGAAATTCAAGTAGAAGACATTTCGAGCGGTATGTTCGCTTCAAAATAACTTTTTCTTTGGTTTGATTGGAGTGATTTGCATTTCATGGATGACACTGATAGTTTTTAAAAGTGCGATGGGAACGATGGCCATGCTATAGTGCATTAGAAATATTTTTCTAACCTGAACTAGGTATGCAAACGATGTTTTTTCTTCTCTTAGTCATTCAGCACCAATGCAACTGTAAGTGATTGATTGAGGTGCGGTCTTAAATGTTATGTGGAAAAAAAACAAAATTTTCCGTTAAAAATTGACTCATCAATTATTGCTGGTATGGTATGAACGACATTATTTTCCATCTATGTCCGGTGGGAAATACCATATAAAAGACTAAAAAACATGGGTTTGTCATCCTTGCTTTTCCTTTGGACTGGTTGCTCTATGAATGACATGAATAATTGAGGTTTTGGAAAATGTTTTAGAGGAAACTGTCATCAATTTCTATGCACATACCGGGAAGAAACAATCTCTCGAGCCAACAATCACATCCCATAGCATTTAAATCGGATGTGTCGTTCTAAAACGGAAATTCATATCAGAGCATCTAAAACGGACCAAATGTCTATGTTTGAAGGACGATACGATTCCAGCAAATTCAAACTGAATAGGTGTGTGTTAGTACTTGTGACTGGCGGACATTATTAATAGCTAACAAGGACAAACAAATGCAATTCATTGGACTTTGAGATGAAATTCTATTTCATTTGTTTTCCCAGAAGATCGCCAAACACATATTTTCGTTGTGGCTTATTATAAGTACCTACATGCGCCATTGCAAACTTAAATTAGTTGAATATTTATTTATACGAGATTGTGCCTTATTTTCAAAGCCATTTAAGGAAAAAGCGTTTAGAATAACTTAACAAAATGCTCATGATTAATTGAAAAATTCGAAAATTTGGTATAGATGGCACTTGGAACACATTTTGCAATATGATTTGCTGCATCTCAATTTAGATCGTAGTTGTAAAATGTTTTTAAATAATACGAAATACCTACGTTTCGTAGAAGCCATCTTTCTCCAGTTGAAGATGAATCTATGATACCAGCTCAACAGGATCTGGCATATGTTGGAAACAATGTACACTTTAGCATAATATACCTACCATACATAAGAAAGAACGTATCATATTGAGGCGATTTAGAAATGTGGAACACAGCACAAACGGAAATGGAGTACAAAGAAGTCAAATAATTCATTGCACACGTACCTACTAGCTCCTGGAAAACGGATGTGCGAAAGGTTCTGGGATAGGTGTAGGTGGAGTAATAGCTTGGTCTGAATAAAGGATACTGCTAGCAGATTTTCCCTTAAGTCGTTTAATAAAATATTTACGGATATCCAATGATATGGGATGCTCGTGAGGACACATTAAACGCATTCAAATTGATACTGAATATCAATTTATTTATGTTTACAAAATCACTATTCAGAGTAATCTGCAAATAATGTAATAAAATGCGAGATGTTCATTGGGCATTCGTCTTCGAAAAATGCTAAAAGCTATTTATACGTGAAGTGCAATCTGTTCATAGAGAATTGGTTTAAAACAAATATACAGTTAGCCAGACTTAGATGGATATCATTGCAATGCCGCAAATATTTCTGCTTAATAATTATTGTGTTCATTGTTCTTCCTGTCGAAATATAAGCACCCGTAAATTTATCAAAGTTCAATAATCACATAATACCTTAACGATCATGGAAAAACGAAATTCAAAATTTTGTAAATGCATTGACATTGGCACAGTTTCTTAGTGATTAGTGTGTTGGACTACTAAGCGAGGGGTTCAGTTCGAGTCCCGCAAAAACCTAAATTCCAACTCAGGGTTTTTTTCAGTGCACCACCTCTCGCGAACGTCTGACAAACATCCGAGAGTATAACTGTCATGAAAGAGCTTCTCAATAAGCCGTTTGAAATCGGCATAAAATTGTAGATCTCTTCCATTCGTTCCAAAAATGACACCTCTCATAAAACGAATGGTTGTGAGAAGCTAGGCCCAGGGTCCCTACGGACCTGTTGCGCCAAAAATGACTATTATCTATATTATTATTATTGATAATAAAAACAAAGTGCACATTATGTTAATATTTTAGAACCGAATTGAGAGTAGAGCGACGCGCCGTCGTTTGCCGCTCAGCGACCACGTGGCCACAATCATACAATTTCATATGTTGGATTTTTTTTGCCGCTCTGCCGCTTGCCGTTCAGCACGTGGCCTTGGCCTTAACCAAGAAGTCTTGAGCTTTCGACACGTTAGCGAACGTCTACCAGATATCCGGATCAAGGCTAAATTCTCAACATCAGCCTTGTATGCGCAAACTTACCCACAGAAGAAGAAGGCGATGCTACCAAAGAACTTACCGAGTGCCCAACATAGACGCGGACGACTAGCCAAGGAACGAATACAGATATCCCATACGCCACAACAGCGATGAAGTACTGTGAGGAGATTCAACGTTGAACGGCTACAAACGCAACAAACCGCCCGAACGTTTGCCTCGTATTCCTTAACCTCTCGGTACATAAGAAGAATCACGAGCTGAAGACCATCGATGCCAAGAAGCTATAAAAAACGCAGCAAATGATGTGCTAGATGGTTTTACCAAACCACCCATGCATAACCTTAATTTCATAGGGCGAATTAAGTTGCAGGCACAGCCAGTTGACTAATATTAATGTCAATATTTGGTCACTACTCCGGTTGTGGGAAGTATGTGTAGATTATGGATTGATATGTCAAGGTCCTTATCGAGTACCTACCTAGTTCATTAATCAGACAGGCTACATTCGATGGTCCAGAACGGTTTCGGCTACTAAGCCAAAAAAAAGTTTATTGATGCAGAGTAGCAAATTTATTATTGTTTATACATATTTCCATGGGAAACTTCGATTATAGTTTACTATGCCATTGCGGCAGTTTTAATTTTTGGGACTAATAAAAGGGGCTTAAGACTCTATGCCAAACAGGAACGGTTATGCTATCGCACAATAATATGCTCTCGAATCTTTGTCAGAACTTTTTATAGTAAGCGTTTTCCGTTTTTCCATATCGATCCTAGGACCCGCCCAGAAGCCCAAAGCGCAGCACCCACTTCAACTATCGCTATGGTATAATAGCGTAGAGAAATAATATTGCAATGGAAATGGCAACTGTCTGATGATACATTAGTCACAATTTCTATTCACTAATTCTTCAGAAAGACAAAAAAATCAATGGAAATGTTCTGGTCGAGGATTAGTAAATTATTTACATTTCATTTATTAAGCGTGTTAATAACTATAAATATATAACCACACAGAGTGCATGTTTATCAACATTTTTTTTTAATTTTTAAGTTACAAGTTTATCATGATGCCACTACGTCTCGAAAACTTTTATTTTTTCATGTGAGCTATGTATAATCTATACAAATACACCCAGCATCAGTAATTTCACCTAAACCATTAAAAACAAGCATACTGCTTACATTAGCTATATCACACATTACCTATATAGTCATAATTTTTGGTTGCTATTGTGTGGCTTACGTACCATTAACAACAAACACCACCACCACTTGCCTTTGACAAGAACCCTTCTTTGAGTGTAGTGGGGCGAGATACGATGATTCTATTCCAAGCATCAAAGCCATTAGAGGCGGAGAAGGTGGATCTAACCATAGAGTGTGGAAAAGACGAAGATTTTTTTAGTGCGGAACCATTAAAATAAAATTTCAACAGATTGTGCTCCAAAGTGCTTCACTCCTAAGAGTATATGCTTGTGCTCGCTGAGTACTTAACCCAAGGAATCAACCAACCGTTCTAGCAACCACTACATACAGTCAGACAGACGGACGGGTGGGCTGGAAGAGAAGAAATAAAATATTATTATTTCTTCTGTATGTAGAATCACAACGGTCTAATGGCCGCATTTCTGTGAATGGTCAAACAATAAGCATAAATGTAAAATAAAAACGAAAAGTGAATGGTTTGCTATTCTGTATGGTGTGTGTTGTATACGATATCCTTTTGAATTTTATTTCTTAGCTGGCTTTTGGTTATTTGTTGCCGCACTTAAGTGCTACATTGACAATATTTTCATTTTGTATCACGTTTGTTTTTTTCTTTTTGCTTTTCACTACTGTTTAGGAAATAGAAATATTATAATCGTATGAGGGCTAGTTGTTCCGAATGTTAAAGTATACTTTAGTCGTTAAATTTAACAATAAAAAAATATATTTGGATTGATGAATTTAGCAAAATGTTAAATTGGTCCAACATTCGTCGTTTTTACTGCCTACAAAAGTTTTGCAATTTTAATTTTCTTAAAAATAATGTAACTTATTGGGATTTCGAAGTTACAGTACGGTATAAACTGTTAGGGAAGTGGCTAAAAAATAAATAAATAAATAGTTGGTGCAACAGGTCTGTAAGGACCCTGGGCCTAGCTTCTCACAACCATTTGTTTTGTGTGTGTTTTCCATTTTTGGAACGAATGGAAGGGATCTACAATTTTATGCCGATTCCAAACGGCCAATTGAGAAGCTCTTTCAAGACAGTTATACTCTCGGATGTTTGTCAGACGTTCGCGAGAGGTGGCGCAGTGAAAAAAAAAACCCTGAGTTGGAATTTGAGTTTTTGCGGGATTCCAACCTGGTACCCTTCGTATAGTAGTCCAAAAAATGCATCCTCTGGTCGTACTTTAGAAGTGTGTTATACGAAAGATCGGCAATTCTTCTAGTTTAACTCACTGAATGGTGTTATTATAAGCATGGGTACACTCCCGGTTAGGCATCTGTTTTATTGTTAGGTCCTGAAGATATCACAGAAAGTTTATGTAGATTTATGAAAAAAGTGAAACCGTGACTTCTTGGTATTAATCACTTTGGAATTGAAATTTTGCTGCACTAGGTACATCGTTTCATATTTTATCTTTTCATGTTATACTTTTTGTGCCATGAATTTGATTCTAACTAATGTATTTGTTTGTGTTTGTAAACTAGAATTGGTATTATTGTTTTAAATGTGAATTGCATTATGAAAACAATAATTAAATTTAAGCAAAATAAGCCCCAATGATTGGTTTTCCCGCTGCTTACATTTGATTCAAATTGAAAGAACACAACAATTGCAGATACTTTTTGCGTATGCGGACTGAATAATAATTACAATAATAATAGTTTAGTGCACAACAAACCACGCAATTTTCTTGAGGAGGTAATTTTTTCTTATGAAAAATGAATTCAACTTTCCAGTAAAAATCAGTTGTTTTAGCTCTTCACAGCCTCTAAAGTCTAAACCATATAATTTTTGTTTTAAAATCTACTTAAGTAGCTACGTCAATAATAAGTACCTTTACTCTGACATTTCAGATCGTTCACATAACATGAAAACCATCAAACAACCAACCTCGGATTGGCAATCTACCCTCCTCAATTCAATTAAAACAAATTGTCAGCGACTATAAAACCTGAATAAGGTTCAACTATGACCTATCTACCTATCGTTCCAATTAAGTCTATCGAAATCGGTTTCCGACATTTTATTGTTTGAAAGTGACATGTATCCCACCTCCACCCAACTTCAGCCTGGGATGTTTATAGGAACAGTTGGGGGTGCTTCAGATTTATTTTGTACATACGCACACACAGTTCAAATGTTTGACAGAAAAACCCACGCACCGTGCTGTCACCTTAATTACAACGAAGCTGGACCTGAACTGTTTTTTATTTCACCAGCCTCATTGTTGTTGTCCTTACAGCGGTGGCCTGTTTCTGCTCTACAAAATCAATACATATAACAATTTCTGTTGTTCTTTCTCTCCCTGCATTTTATGAATTATTAATGCGTCCTGTGAAAAACCGCCGAAAACCATTATCGTTCTCATTGTGCGAAAGTATCGTTTTATACAAAATAAAATACAAAAAAAAAAAATCGGAAAAAAAAATATTGTGGAAAATAAATCAGTTTACAGCTCCCAACACGTGTTGGATGCCAATGACAACAATTTTTTGTGACCCAGGTTGTATGTAAAATAAGAAGTGAACTGCCTTAGCATCATTAAAAATAAGAGCTCTTTAAGGTACTTACTAGCTTATACGAAATGTCGCACCGTACATTAATTAGGTAGTATGCATAATGCATAATGCCTTCAGCAGAGTAGGCTCGTTAATGTTTCTCGATCGAAATTAACTTAAAGTTTTTACCAAACAACATTAACTATCTGCTGTATTTGTATTTCCTTTTTTGTACATTAACGAATTAAAAATAAAATAAATAAATATTTTGTGATTATACGTAAGGCCCAGTGAGGTTAAAAAAGGCCGTATCTATCCGGGCTGGGATTCGAAAATTTTGTTGACGTACTTTCGACAGTTTTTTTTTTTCAATCTAGTCGATCTAAGGCCCTAGTTATAGCCATTCGTAAAACGAAACCGGCAAAATGTTCTTTTGCTTTTTTAGAGCACTTCATTTCTTTACTGTTCCATCAGTCGGGACATTTTTTTCTGATAAAATCAATTCTGTGGTGGTTGATTTGCTGTACCTAATTGTTTTCGTATGGAAAATTGTTCTCAATGCCCAAGACGTTCTAATGAACTGGTTTAAGCGGTAAGAGAGAGTGTTGCCGAGAACCCACATAATATGTCGTGTGACGTGTGCTATCAAAAATTGGCAAAGTTGACTGGCCCCCAAGATCTCCAGATTTGACCTCATGAGTTATTTAAAGGCAAAGTGTACGCCACCTTTAACAAGCTCAAAGCAAATTTTCGTGCTGAAATCAACGGTATACCGACTGAGAGTGATGAAAACGCAGCAAAGAATGCACATTTTGCTCCTGTCAATGCACCGGGCACTTAATTGATGTCGTATTCATATTTAATGATCACATACCGGCATAAAAGATGACACACAAGTTATACTATATTTTTCCGCTCAACTGAATAGATTGAAAAAATGCTGTTTGTAATGTGTCTCATCAAAAAGTGGCAGACTGTCGTGTTTTAAAACGAAAAAAAAAATCAAATTGGATAGACCCAACTGGATCTGCTAAAGGAGGAACTTGTGCTAAGTCGTCACCACACCAGGTGCAGGTGGCGTAATATTGTGGGGGACAATGTCGTATAATGAGACTTGTGAGCTGCAGTTTGCGTCATCAAAAACGTACGCAAATGTAGACTACAAAAGGCTTTTCCACATTTCTCAAACGTTTTCGGGCGGATTCCATAGACATACCAGTACGACAGCGCTCCTATTCATACAGCTGGGGTAGCGAAGCAATGGATAAAAGACGAAAATGTTAAACTGGCCGCCGTACACCCCAAACATTAATATTATTGAGAACTTTTTGGGGCTGTTTTCCCGAAAATGATTCTTTGTGCAAATTTCTTCTTGTCTTTAAAGCGTTTATGCGTTATACGTTATAGACCTATAGTTTTTGATTTTTAGGAATATCTTTTTCGTGTTCAATGTGAGCTTCCTTAGATACCTACAGATAAGTACATTTTTCATAGACTTTGATAGCTTGCGATTTGAGATTAAAACCTCTCTACTTTGGTTCTTACACTTACAGATGAAATCAACAGAATTCATGTATGGGTTTAGGCTATCCGAAAGGAGGCGAAACTAAGACAAAATAACCCCATAGGAAGATATTTTCTCGTAGGAGCAATTTTAATCAAATTTCTCCATCTTTTATCTTTTTCTTTACGTCAACTCGTTTTAAATAGTTGGTTTTAATGCTATATAATACCTACCTACTACTCTATTAAATGCTCATCCATAAATATGTGCGCATTTTAGTACGCGTAGCGCCTACCAAATTTAGATACCTCTACTCAGGGCTGGGAACAATTGAATTCTTAGGACACGCCAAATACAATTATTACTTACTTACTTACTTAACGGGCTCCCGACCCGTGGAGAGTGTCTGCCTGAGACACTGCAGCCTTCCATCCTCTACGATTCCGGGGGCACGCTGCTTCCAGTTGTCCAGACCAAGCGCTCTAGCATCCGCGATGGCTTGGTCTTAGAAAAGGAGGTACGGTCTTCCTTGTCTTCTCGAACCTGGGGGCTGGGATTCGAAGATCCTCTTAGCTGGAGCATTATTGTCCATTCGCTTGATGTGGCCGAGCTAATGTAGTCGACGTATTTTGGATTTTTGGACTACATCCACATCTTGATACATCTCATAGAGTTCGCGGTTGTATCTTCTCCTATATTGGCTATCCTCGCACACACAGGACCAAAAATCCGCCAAAGAATTTTTCTTTTGAAGGAACCCAGTATTAGCTCTCCCTTCCTGCTTATCGTTCAGCACTCGGCGCCATAAAGCAGAACTGGCAGGATAAGGGTTTTGTAAAGCACATACATTTCGTCCCTCGAGTTAGGAGTTTTGAACCCAATTGTTTTGCCAAACCGAAGTAGCAGCGGTTTCCTAGGGTAATTCTCCGCCGGATCTCCACTAGGATGTCATTCGCGGAGTTCAACAAATTGAAATAACACAAAAAGCATACAAATGATGTTTTGTGATGAACTCGGCAACACACTTCATCCCCACCTGATACATATGCAAATCGTACCAATGCAACAACAAAAAACTACAGAAATGTGCAACTGTGCAAAAGTACAAATTTGTACCTGTATGTGCGATCGATGTGTTATCGATCGTCAAAATAAAAGTTTCATTAGAGACGAAATTTACATTTCTGGTTTGCTATGACAGCACTATTTAATTACTAAATTTCATAGCATCAGATAGTAATAATAATTCAGTCCGTCCAAAAGGAGTTCCCTAGATGTGCAGTAGCAATTTACCTGAGGCAATATTTATTATTTTTGTAGGCGCAGTGGTTAACCGAAGGGTCCCAGGTTCGAATCCCGCAGAAACCCAAATTTTAGGTCCGGGTTTTTTTTTTTCTACTGCCCGACCTCTCCCGAACGTCCGACAAACATCAGAGTCGTATAACTGTATTGAAAGAGCTTCTTAATTATTAGATTGGACTCGGCGTAAAATTGTAGATCCCTTTGTTCCAAAAATGAAAAACTAACACAAAGCAAACCATCGTTGTAAACACGAAGTGGCGTATGTTATAAATCTTAACTTTACAGGAGAGCCACAAAACAAAAATTACCGAAATTCGTTTCCTTATTTTTTTTTTTTCCTTTAACTGAAAACCTTTAACAAAGCTAATCATTATTTCGAGGAAGTGTTTATTTCAATAGGTTCAAATTGTTCCTTCATAAACAGTTACCATTTTTGAGTAAATTGTATTACAAGAGAAAAATATGTAGATAGGTACGTCACCTCGTGTTTTTGAAAAATCACTTTAAAAGTGCAGATACGCCTCTTCGTGTAAGATAATTATTTCCTTTGTAAAAAATTTCAACCCTTTGCATACTCGTAGATACGTCTGTTCGTATTTTGCGTAAAACATATAATATCAGTTACGTCAGAACTGGAAGTATTAATAAAATTAAAACAGTTTGAGATACAGATACCCCACTTCGTGTGATGATAAATAACGATCGGTAGATCATACATACGCCATATATCTCAAAATGGCAATTTTTGCAGATTCGCCACTTCGTGTTTGAAACGACGAATGGTTGCGAGAAGCTAGATTCCTAGGGTCCCTACGGACCTATTGCGCCACCTATTTATTTATTTATTTTTTTTAAATATGAAATGAAATTGTTAGGTAATGCTTTTCTTCACATTATCTTTTATAAATAAAATAAAATACTTCGTCAAATCTAAATGCTCTTCACTTGAAAATAATCTTCATCCCGTTAGAAAGTTATTACAAAATATTTGTGCCAACCCTTTCTTAATAGCACCTATCATATGCCGCTTCGCCTGTTTACAGAGTTGCTGACAGCGTTCATAAAATGTTATCCCGTAAATTACAAAATAATCGTTATGTGTGGATATTATTTTTTTTAGGAATAAGTATGCGTTTGCTTAAAATATTTATAAAAAAAACCGGCCAAGTGCGAGTGTCACTCGCGCACCGAAGATTCCGTATTTGGCTAAAGTCCAACACATCAGATATTATTTGAAATCTATAATATCATACAATCTTTCCCTTCTTCATGAATTCATCACAATTTATTTTAATTTAATTACTTAATATTTTTACTCTACGAAATTACTCGCTATTATTATCTTTTCAGCAAAACAGTATTCAGCACATATATAGATAAGAACATGATCTACAAAAAAGGTATTTATGTATTTTTTTGTGAATCAAGAAAAAAACCGTTTTTTGGGCGAAAGAACATATTTTTTTCACCAGATTACTAATTAATCCAAAACCAATCGATGTATTCCTTCCATTGGTATTTGTCGTTTAACTAGAGGTTATACCGGATGTTGTGTGTAAATTTTAGCCTCCTATGTCAATCGGTTCTTGAAATAGACCTGGTAACAAAATTGGCTTAGTGGGTTCGGACAGACAGACAGACAGACAGATAGACAGACAGACAGACAGACAGACGGAGAGACATCCGAGCGAAACTAATAAGGTTACGTTTTTTCCCTTTGGGTACGGAACCTTAATAACAATATAGACTGGTCAAGGGAAAATAAAAGCATTTTGAGCAAACTTTCTTCAGTTGATTTCTCTGAACACCTCAAATCAAAGCCGGAATTATATCGGTGGTTTATTTGCTTACTTATCAATCGATTTAGATAATTTTATTATTTTTTTGTGAAATGCACCTGTCTAGGGTCCGAAAAAATATACGAGCGTGACACACTGAATAGGTTTAACATTTCTAAAAATTAATATATGGCAATATCTCTTCAACCAACTTAACGATTTTAATGAAATATTTCTTTTTGCATAAACTAATTCATTATTAATAAAACACTAAATTATGCGGTGTCTAACACACGTATATATTTTATTTACTTTTTTTACAAAACATAGTTAGCGAAATTTAAAATATAAGTATTCATATAGTATTCGTAGCAATATATTTAAGTATAATTCAATATTTTGTACTACCTTCTTTGTTCAAAATAACTTTATACGTACGGTTTGGAAAAGGTTTATAGTATTTTCCAATATCCCTAGCGTAAACCTTTTATAATGGCTTCAGTCAGGGTCGCAATATCGCCCAATCGTCTCCCGACCTTATAAACTTTTGGGGACAACAGCCCCAAACGATCTCAATGATATTAATGTTGGTTCGTCCTTTATCCATTTGCTTCACTATACCCTAGCTGTATGAATTGGAGCGTTGTCGTGCTGGTATGTCTATGGAATCCGTTCGAAAACTTTTGAGAAATGTGGAAAAGCCTTGTGTAAAACAGTTTTGTATACATTTGCGTACATTTAATGATACAAATTGTAGCCCACAAGTCTTAAAATACGACATTGTCCGCCACAACATTACGCCACCTGCACCTGGTGTGGTGACGACTAAACACAAGTTTCTCCTTTAGCAGATCGTGAAAGTACAGGTAGTTGCTTTACCCGTTGGGTCGAACTTTTTGTCGTCGGAAAACACGATAGTCAGGCACCCCTTTTTCACGTCATATGCTCTCGAACAAACCCTAGGCGTGCATATTTACGCACATCATTGAAAGGTGTTTTTTTTTTTTTTTTTTTTTTTTTTTTTCTTTTATCACTCTGAATAACCGGTTTACAGTTGCCAGACTTGCATTAACTCCGCACTCGTCTCTGATTTTAGCAATAGTACGTTGGGAATTTGAAGCTGTTCTAATGATAAGTCTTATATCTTTTGTTGCCAAATAAAAATTCATTACGAATGAAATTGCTAACAATATTTTGGTTTCGTCTAATTTTTTTTTAGCAATTTCGCGCTGTTTTAGGCCAGATTCCAAATGCCACTTTCAGAAAATACGTAGGTAAGAATACATTTAAATAAAGTGCACTCTTGGCTTAAACATACTTCTCTCTGATGGCAGTGCATCAAATAAAACTGTGGAGCATAAGTTCTCAGTAAAAAGCAATAGCCTCTCACACCTTACACGATAGGTACTTGAGTAGGTATGTACCTACAAGAAAAGCGTAGCAGGAATTTCTGATCTGTTAGGACAAGTTCTTGTTCTTGATTGCAATGGAATGGTGATCCTGGCTTACGTGCCATGCTTGGAGTAAATTAAGTTTTGAGCAATGGTTGTAATAAATTTATTGAAAGTGAGGCATTGACAAAAATATAGTCCTTTTACACACAAATTTTAAATGCGCCTCAATACGTAATCGAGAAAGTTAAAAATAGATTCCTCCCGGACGCTATTAATTACTTCAGAGTAAGTCCTCGTCGTTAAGGTTATATATTACAAAAAAAAAAAAAACATGGCAAAGGATAACTCATTATTTGGAGAAGTTTTTTTTACTTACGATATGACGGCAAATTCCCATAAACGTTACTTGTGCCCAAGCTTTCTTTTCTGAATATCCTTACACAGATGTAACGTAACAAAAAAAAAAAATGACACAGACGCATACGACGGAGCGCGTTAAATGATTAATGCGTATCCATTTGGCATATTTGTAAAGATTTTCTTCTGCTGTTACGGAAATTTCTTTTCTTTTCAACTTGTAATGATTTCTTTTCTCGGTCGTCCTTGCATATTATGGGGTCGTATATATAATATGTGTTTCACTTTCACTCCTCTTATCTGACACGCACCACGAGAACATTTGAAAAAAAAAACGACTCACGCGAAATTAATTCAATTGAAGAGATGAAGGATTTCGGGATTAATACGAACAACGCGTTACGTTAATCCGGAATAAAAGGATACAGATCGCGCTTTACTTTTTTATGTAAATTTACTCTCTCAACCAAATAAAAACAGGAGCGCAAAATATACATCCCTCCCACAGGACAAAGCAGCAGGTAAATATCCTTGAAAAGGAAAAAAAAAAAAAAAAAAAAAACGAATCAAGGGCCAACTATGTACTCTATTCACACATGTACGAGACGCACATAATTAAATTATTCTGTACACAGAGTGCGAGTTTTCTTATTCGCTGCGAAAAACTTTTGAATTCACGAGGATTAATGGCGACAAAAAACTCAGAAATGAACCAAACAGAAATAATCAACACCCGGAGGATTCCCACAAGATTTCGTAATCATGTTGAAAGACAGGACGACACCAAAGCAACCACAACTAAGGGGCACACAAAAGGATATAACACACCCAATCACTTGTTACACCAGTTACACATAATGAGCGCCGCGCACAACAAAGAGCATCACCACCATCATCATGTGCTCTATTACTTTACTAAACTGCTCCTCTGTATTCGCTTCTAAAAATTGTTTGCTTTATTTTGAGTCCGTCTACCTATCGCTTACTAGTTATCGTCAATTAATCCTAGAATGAGCTTTCGGCTTTTATTTGTTTTATTCATATCCTCGGTATTCTAAGCGCCCAATATGCGTGATTTTGAATCCTTCATCTTTGCCGAAAAAGTACACAAATTATGTATAGTACGGATATACAAACGAAAACCCAACAACAAAAATATAATCAACTAATTTCGCGACGAAAGAACCCAGTCCGCTCGCGAGCAAGTTAAATATACCACTGATGATGCCAGGATACACCTCTGAAATCTGAAATAATACGAGATATTTCCGAAGGAAAACAGACTCCTTCCTAGCTCTCTCAAATTCATGTCAACTAGACATTTGGGCGCTTCTGCTTCTGTCTGCTGTGCTGCTGATAAGGACAATTTAGAACTTTATAGCCTGTTATTTCTACACCCTATACGCGAATTCGTGACAACTTCGAGAGAGTTGTGAGTTACTCCGAAAATTCGGAGTTGAAAAATGTTGAAAAGCTTTGTCTACACCTTATCATCATGGTTTTGACTTACCATAGTGGTAAATTTTACACAGCTTTTACAACAATTCCTGTATAGCAAATGGGCATGCCTATTAATATCATACGTGTATGGCCTCGGGTGGTTCCGATAATAAAGCAACGTTTCCACCGTGCAATCAGTTTTGTCCTTAAACTTGTAACTTGAATTCGGTTTTCACTTCGGTGGATTTCAGTTACACACCAAACAAGTTCAGCTACCGAAAAAGGTACGGAAAACAAAATGCGAGTCAGTTCTCACGAAAAGTTCTAGCTCTGATAAAAACACATTTAGGGGTAGCCATGCACATTACTTACACGGACGATTGCCGCACAGTGGGGTCTATGTACAACGATTAAAAATAAACCTTGTTAAAGGTAATTATCGATACATAACATAACATTGTCTGGATAATGTAAGAGTAAAAACGAATAAAAATAAATGTTAAACATACTGTAAGAGAAAGTTTTACATTTAAAATAATAGTAAGTCGGGGCAACACGTCCGTAGTTAACTTAGGCCTAGCTTCTCTAAACCATTCGTTTTTGTGAGTTTTTTTTTTTTTTTTTTGGAACGAAAGGGATCTAAAATTGTATGACGAGTCCAATAAAGCTTCTAATTGAAAAGCTCTATCATGACAGTTAGGTATACCATAGATAGATTTATATACAGATTTAAAAAAATACTTGTATAGTCCGTCCAAACCTAATTAAACCTTTCACGCGCATGTCTCCTTACATGAGATAGTTTGCTCTCTTTGCGATACAGAAAAGAGTCTTGCAACAAGTCGAGCTAAAAAAATGTGCGTGCAATGCACTTCAAACAATTAGTAGACCCCTGCTTCCGGGAATGTCTCTATCGATCGACGATCGACACAAGGACAGGACTGATTTCAACACAGTATCGTCACTTCTCAAATTGTTATCGAGAATTTACTCCTTAAATAAATTGCTACTGAGCATCGAGGGTAGTTTCAACTCCTTTTGGACGTTACAGATAAGACATCTGTATATTAATTTATCTATGGTTGTACCATCGGATGTTTCTTAGACGTTCTCGAGAGGTGGCCTAGTGGAAAAAAAAAACTTAAGATGGAAATCAGTAATTTAATAATACAATGTAAATATTTTACACTAATATTCCGTTTCAAACAAAATCCAATTTTTTTCGTATGTGTGCACATATGTACGTGGGTCTGCACACATGTGAAATACAGTGCACGACTGAGTCGACCGTTATCTATTTTTTTTTTTTTTATTACGTGGGTAGGTAAGAGTCTGAGAAACGGCTCATGAAATATACGAACACGTAGTGTTAAATAAATTCATATTTTGGGTTATTCATCTGATACGGCAGTAGCTATATATCAAATAACAATGTGAGTTTATTTAAATTGAAGCTTTCGGAAACAGGCAATTGTGGCAACTGACAAGCTATGGTTAGAGAGTAGCAAGCGCCTACTGTACGATTTTATAGGCTCTTACCCCTTACATTTTAAACAATTTTTGAGTAGGTACGATGACAAGCGTATCAACAGGAGCTTCTATTTTTTGATCTGTTTTAGCATGTTTGATTTAACATAATTATTAGTACCACTGGTTTAAGGTGTCTACATGATTGCAAGTAGGCTTCGTATTAGACCGATATCCTTACATAGATATATGATATGTAAGAGTTCATGGGAGTTTTTTTTTTTTAATTTGCATTAGTACCTAGTTACAAATCGAATATATCCTGATAGACGTGTGTGGAGTTGAAAATGAAGTGGGAGCTTCTGATTTTGTAAGGTTCCTAGCGGTTGGAATTGTTTTAAGGTGTACATTCAATGAGGTTGAAAAAAAGAAGAAGTGGGAAATATTTGCATAAAAAGAAGTTGTAATAGCATATTTATTGGCAGTTTAGTTTTAAAAAAAATATATAGGTAGGTACATTTTTGAGAAATCATTCAAAAAACCGATCTTAATTGATATTCCTAAGAAAAACAAAATATTTAATCTTATTTAGAGTACTCATTTAATCTTTGTTATACGTATTTTTTGTTCAAAAGCGTTAGAGTGGTTTTTGTAAAATTTGTCAAAAAAACAGTAACGTATTTTCGTATTTTCTATTATGTATCTAAAAGCGTTGCATGTGGCATGTGGGTGGATCTAATTTCATACCTATGTAATATACAAAATAAAAAAAAAAAACGGTACAATAATGCTATAATCAAACTGAAGGAAAAACCAATAGCAGAGCTGAAACAAAAGAGTTGCCGGTGAGCTTCTCTACTGGACACTATTTCAGACTTAATACCGCGGAATTGCGAAAAATAACTTACCCTTTAATCCTTCTTCGAGTGCTGCGTTACGTGTTTCTCAATGGGTGCAGACGGTCGGCGACATACGTCATATTTACGATTGGTATGAGCGATGCACTCAGTTCATGTAGGATTTTCTTGATGATATTTTTTTGATGAGTAGGAAGACACACGATGATATGGAAACATTTCTGGCTTATTGTAATCTATGAATGGTACAAGCTGTGTGTTCTGATATGCTAAGTGTTCTTACGGAGTAACTGCTCTGTGGACACAGAAGCTGTAGTGTGCAAAGCTATTTATTTTACTTATTAAAGCAAATGTTCTAAGCTGTTTTTTGAGTAGTGGTACATTGTAGTATGAATTGATATACTAATCGTCGGATGGACAATTTGCAAACAGATAATGCCCTCTTTTGTAAATGACTGGCAAAAGGCATTCTGCTCATTCTTAGTCAGCCCATACACTAGTAGCCTTATTTATATACTCAGCGTAGAGTCTGGTTATCTCTACGCACCCTCTAAAATGCCCTTACGCAGGAGAATGATATTTATAAGTTTTTTCGAACTTAAGCAACGTTGCTTTAAGGCTGCATAAGTTAAACGCGAAAATTTGCGTTTAGAGGCTGCGTAGAGCTTACGTAAATGTGTTTTTGCATCAAATGTCATTTGGTCATCGTCGAATTGTAGACAAAACCAAAAAGTGAAATTAATTTTTGTTTGTTCGTTCATTTCGCATGCTGTGCAAAATTTCTGCCAATCGAATTTCGTTACCATATGAAATTATAAGATTGAAATTATATTTAATAATATTTAATAATATTTAATAAATGAAAATAAAAAAAAGATTGTGCGTTTGTGATATTATTTCTTCTACTTCAGTTTTATTGCTTGTGGTGAATGTGTTAGGATGTGTGTGAATATGTCTACAAATGGCCTGGCCGTAGATTTGGCGGGGGTTGGTAGATTAGAAATAGGAATATGGATATAGGAAGACACATAGATAGATATGATTGCAGTTTGATATTTCAGCAGTAGGTATCTACCTTCGAAGACTTTTCGGAATTTTTTTAGATAATTTTACTTTTTATTGTATAAAATGATTTCATTTACAAAGCTAATCAGAGCTGATGTCGGTTTCAGGGCAAAAAGGTAATAGATTTCTTTGTTTTCTGTAAAACTTTATCGAAATTCTTACCTTTTCAGACACAAACCTCGTTTGGTAAAATTACCGCGGAAAAATGTTTATAAATCACAATTTCAGAAAAGTCACATTATATATAATATATAATATAATTTTGGCGCAACAGGTCCTCAGGGACCCTAGGCCTAGCTTCTCGCAACCATTCGTTTTGTGTGAGTTTTCATTTTTGGAACGAATGGAAGGGATCTACAATTTAACAATTTTTTCACTGCGCCACCTCTCGCGAACGTCTGACAAACATCCGAGAGTATAACTGTCATGAAAGAGCTTCTCAATTAGCCGTTTGGAATCGGCAGAAAAGTCACATAGAGGCTGCATAATATCTTTACGCGATGTTTAACTAAACAACATCGTAGAGGCGTCGTAAGGGAATCTAATAAATATGGCTGCACAATTGCACATGTGCGCATGTAGCTCGACTAGTGAGGGAAAAGGATTGAGTGTAGATTCATTATTTGTGTGATCGTTTTTAAGACATGCAATCTGCATAGGTAGTAGCGAATTTACGGTATTTAGTCTTGTACAGAGTTCAATATCATTTTTAAGAGGCTTATTGCTTTAAATAATGTTATAAATACGTTAAAGTACTCAAT
Source organism: Cheilosia vernalis (assembly GCA_949126925.1). Lineage (NCBI taxonomy): Eukaryota > Metazoa > Arthropoda > Insecta > Diptera > Syrphidae > Cheilosia > Cheilosia vernalis. The sequence goes on along the minus strand of OX421360.1, from coordinate 26,973,418 downwards.
ATGTAGATATTTGAACACCCGCAAATTAGTATACCTAATTTAGTATTTAATTCTAGGTAGGTAGAATTTAATTTCAAAAGTTTAAAAAACAATTGCTTTTCTAATTGTTTTTCAATGTAGAAGCCCTATTGTATTTGATTGTGAGTGTTGCCCCTTGTCCCAAAGTAAAATATGCTTGTATGTATCCCCTCTACACAAAAACGTTATCATTTTGTGGCGCCTAAGTTATCGCAATCGAGCCCTTTAATAAACACTAGCTGGATGTACCCGCTTTGCTGGGTCCTTTAATAAATGCATACATGTGAACATGAAGTAAGGATACTGAAATCCATCCTATGTAATACCGCTACTCACGACAAATCGATTGCTAATATTGAGGTATGGGGCGGGTTTCCAATATGCGCACTAAGCAAACATTTTTTTTTATTGCTTAAAATGGGCTAAAAAACATAAATATAATATTTTTTTTTGAGGAAATTAATTTTTTTTTGTTAATTTTTTTATTCATTTTTTACTTTTTTTTATATTAAATTTTAATATTTTTTTTTTTTAATGAAACCATGTTTATATGATTTATGCACAAAGATTTGAAACCTTTTTTTTCCGAAATCTCAATACACATGCACAACTGCTCCACTAAGTCAACAACTATCAGGCAGGCGCCTTTAAGAAAGTCTGGTGTATTTAAAGTATGGGGTGCGTGGCTCGCTTCGCTCGCTAACAGTATTTTAACCCTTTTTTTCGCAGGGTTTAGACGCTCACGCGACTTCGTCGCTCCGCTAAGGGTATGCCAACAACTGTCAGGCAGGCGCCTGGAGCTAAAGTTTATATGTATATATTTAGCAGTATATAAAATTAAAAAAGACAAAATTGTTTTAACTTTTTGACATATGGCAATACCTACCTATAATATTTTCCAAAATTCAAAGTTTCATTGAGATCGGTTGAGTTTCTCAAAAAAATCGACAACAGCGCCACCTATCGGGTCCAAAACTATCCTATCTTTCTAGCTGCATACAAACATGCACACATACAAAGTTTCATTGAAATCGGTTGAGTTTCTCAAAAAAATCAACAACAGCGCCACCTATCGGGTCCAAAACTATTGTATCTTTCTAGTTGCATCCAACCATGCACACATACAAAGTTTCATTGAGATCGGTTGAGTTTCTCAGAAAATCGACAACAGCGCCACCTATCGGGTCCAAAACTATCCTATCTTTCTAGCTGCATACAACCATGCACACAAACAAAGTTTCATTGAGATCGGTTGAGTTGCTCAAAAAAATTGACAACAGCGCCACCTATCAGGTCCAAAACTATCCTATCTTTCTGGTTGCATACAAACATGCACACATACAAAGTTTCATTGAGATCGGTTGAGTTTCTCAAAAAAATCGACAACAGCGCCACCTATCGGGTCCAAAACTATCCTATCTTTCTAGCTGCATACAAACATGCACACATACAAAGTTTCATTGAGATCGGTTGAGTTTCTCAAAAAATTCGACAACAGCGCCACCTATCGGGTCCAAAATTATCCTATCTTTCTAGATGCATACAACCATACACACATATCAAGTTTCATTGAGATCGGTTGAGTTTCTCAGAAAAATCGACTACAGCGCCACCTATCGGGTCCAAAACTATCCTGTCTTTCTAGCTGCATACAACCATGCACACATATCAAGTTTCATTGAGATCGGTTGAGTTTCTCAGAAAACGGACAACAGCGTAACCTATCGGGTCCAAAACTATCCTATCTTTCTAGCTGCATACAACAATGCACACATACAAAGTTTCATTGAGATCGGTTGAGTTTCTCAGAAAAATCTATCTATCCTATCTTTCTAGCTGCATACAACCATGCACACATACAAAGTTTCATTGAGATCGGTTGAGTTTCTCAGAAAACGGACAACAGCGCCACCTATCGGGTCCAAAACTATCCTCTCTTTCTAGCTGCATACAACTATGCACACATACAAAGTTTCATTGAGATCGGTTGAGTTTCTCAAAAAAATCAACAACAGCGCCACCTATCGGGTCCAAAACTATCCTATCTTTCTAGCTGCATACAACCATGCATACATACAAAGTTTCATTGAAATCGGTTGAGTTTCTCAAAAAAATTGACAACAGCGCCACCTATCGGGTCCAAAACTATCCTAACTTTCTTGCTGCATCCAACCATGCACACATACAAAGTTTCATTGAGATCGGTTGAGTTTCTCAAAAAGTCGACAACAGTGCCACCTATCGGGTCCAAAACTATCCTAACTTTCTTGCTGCATCCAACCATGCACACATACAAAGTTTCATTGAGATCGGTTGAGTTTCTCAAAAAAGTAGACAACAGCGCCACCCATCGGGTGCCGGTTTCTCGGTGTCGATGACGCGGTGTCGTTTTAGAAATAACCCGAATGCATTAATTTCTTCCCATCTTAAAGTGCCCAACGCTAAAGAAGTAATAACTTCAAAAAACTAAAAAAATATTAACCAGACACTCACACTATACCTACACAATAGCTAGTAGTCTAGTACAAAGAAAGAAGAGAGAAGAAAAAAAAAATTGATAAACGTGCCCGCACAGCGATGCCAACCTATGCTTTTTCATGCCTTTTAGGGAATATTTCATTAGCTAAGGCTTTAAGGCTTTTTTATTTCCAAAAAGGGATTTTTTTTTATTTCAAATATATGTATATATTTTTTTTGATTCAACGTATACTGACTTTTTATTTTTTTAAATATTCTTAAAAAATCTTGGCAAAAAGAAGACCTCGGTGCTCGGTCTTAAAGAATGTGTTTCCAAACGAAAAAAAAGTTTTTGTTATTTTTTTTATATTTGTGTTTAATTTTTGATTTATTGTTCCAATTTACATAAAAAAATATTTTATGCACTATTTTATTGAAAAAGGCATCTTTTTTTTCAAAATTTGTTTCGTCAAAATTGGTTGGCAACGCTGTCCGCACTCCACTGGTAGGCTGTTGATTGCAATGACCTACGCATATCTGTGAAATATGTAAGTCTCAAATAATTACATTTTTGCTTATAACTTCTGTTATACAATTCAGAGAATAATGATTGATACATCAATCTCTTCACCAGGAAGTGTACTAATCGAAGAATAAATTCATATTCAAATTTGTTTGGCCATTTCGTAGTAATATATGTTTAAACCATAAAAATGGTCTTGTTTTAGTTAAAAACTCATATAAAATGGGTTTGAAGGACCAATAACGGACTTTAGGATATTAAAAACCATCCTATGTAATACCGCTACTCACAACAAATCGATTAATATATATATTGCTGAGGTTTCGTTACGAACCTACTCCCTCTTCGCGGACAAACAGAAAAATGTTTTTTTTTTTTTTTTTTTTTTTTTTTTTTTTTTTTATCCGAGGGTAGGTGAAAATCTTCCAAAGACACTATGAGAATAGCAAGCGCGTTCTCATAGTAGTGTCAGATTTTTACTGACTAAAAACACCACCCTTCTAAAGATTGTTAGATACTGCAACTAAGATATAACTTATCAAGCAATTTTTCTATCATTAAATAAAAACTTTTGACAGGTTACTTTCCAATGAAAGATCCTGCGTGTTCCGCAAATTAGACGCGGTTAATCTTATCTTGCCAAGTCGAACGGTTTCGTTCTTTGTAGTCGGCGCAATAAATTGCTCTCGTCCAAGATTTGTCGGACTGTATTGTTGATATGTCCGATTAGTCGGTTTCTATGCTTTCTCGCGAAGCTTCTAGATTCAGCTTCGATTGTTGGAATTCCGAGATCCCTATGGATATCGTCGTTTCTAATGTACCATGGTGCTTGTACAATTTCTCTAAGGACTTTATTTTGAAAAGTTTGTAGAATATTGACATTTGTTTTCTTGGTACAACCCCAAAGTTGTATACCGTAGGTCCACACCGGCTTTAGCACTTGCTTGTATAAAAGCAGTTTGTTCTCAGTACTGAGCTGGGAATGTTTTCCGAGTAACCAGTACATTTCTCTATATTTGATATCGAGTTCTTTACGTTTCATTTTCACGTGCGAACTCCATTTCAGCTTTGCGTCGAGTGTCATTCCCAGGTATTTGGCCTCGTTTGCAAAGGGTATTCGGGCCAAGTTTAGAAAAATTGGCAAGTCATTAGTTTTCTTATAAGTGAAATTCACGTGAACAGATTTAGTTTCGTTGAGGGCGATCCGCCAGTTCCTTGTCCATTCATTTACCTTATTCACTGCGGCTTGCAGTTTTGTAGTCGCTTCTTCGATTGTATTACCTACAGCTAGGATAGCTGTGTCGTCGGCGAACGTAGCAAGGGTAGTGCCATCTTCCCTTGGTATATCGCGAGTATATAACAAATAGAGAAGCGGACCAAGGACGCTTCCTTGCGGTACCCCGGCCGAAATTTCTTTTAGCTCCGAGTATTCATTTCCATTTCTAACCCGGAAGAGTCTATTCCCGAGATATGATTCTAGAATATCATATAGGCTTGCGGGGAGAACTTGTCGTAATTTAAATTTCAAGCCGTCGTGCCACACCTTATCAAAGGCTTGTGAGACGTCAAGGAATACACTTGAGCAAATCTTTTTTTCTTCAAATGCTTTCTCGATCACGTCAGTAGTTCTATGTACTTGGTCAATCGTCGAATGCTTGGTTCTGAACCCAAACTGGTGGTCAGGGATAAGATTATTGTCTTCAATAACCGGCTGTAGGCGCCTAAGCAATATTCTCTCGAAGACTTTGGAAATGACCGGAAGAAGGGAAATCGGTCTATACGATTTTACTTCATTTGGCGGTTTTCCTGGTTTTAAAACCATTATGACCTCCGCGACTTTCCATTGACTCGGCACGTGTTTTAGTCTGAGCGCAGCATTTATGATATGAAGGAGCTTAATTAATGCTTTCCTTGGAAGAGCTTTGAGAACTTCTCCGGTGATCAAATCATAACCAGGAGCTTTCTTAGGTTTTAGGGATTCGATTTCACGTTTTAGTTCCCTTAGCGTTGCTCTTGTGAGTGTTGAATCGTCAGGTTGTAATTCCGTCCTATTAGTATTGTCGTAGATCGCTTGGCCATCGTACGGTTTGAAGGTTTCTTCTAGATGAGCGGCAAAAACGTCCGCTTTTTGCTTATCTTCCCTTGCCCATTCATTTTGATTTATTCTAATTGGCGGCGCGGGGATTTTGGGCCTTTTGGTGCCTTTTACAGCTTTCCAAAGTGAATAATTGGAATCTTTTTTCGCTGTTAAACTTTCAAGGTAAGAACCTATCGCACGATTTTTAAAATCCTTAATGACTGTCTTCAACAAATTGCACAAATAATTCAAATGTGCTTTGTGTTGCGGAGCGCGACTCTGTTGCTATTTCTTACGCGCCTTCCTTTTTTCGTTGACCAATTCTTTTATTTCGGGAGGATATCGTAGCCCGTATTTGGCCGGCGTTTTCCTTGGATTAGGCGTATTATTCCAGGAGGCGAGCTGTACGATCTCGACGAAGCGATCAACTTCAACTTCAAGTTCATAGGGTGTCGTAAGTGGAACACTCAGTTCAACATTCTCTTCTATTTCGTTCCTAAAGCCTTCCCAGTTAGTGTTTCTACCAGTTAATCTCGCTGGCTCTAGGTTATTGACTAGTTTTACACTCAATGTTAATATAACCGGTGAGTGGTCAGATGATAGATCAAAGCTCTCTTCAACTTTAATGTGGTGGGTAGGTATTCCTTTCACGACGAAGAAATCTATCAGATCAGGTAGTTTTGAAGTATCAGTTGGCCAGTAGGTCGGTTTGCCCGTCGAGAGGAAATCGCAACTGTATTCCATACCTGCCCCATAGAGCATTCTACCTTTTCGCGAGATGGATCTGGAGGCCCAGAACGTGTGCTTCGCATTAAAATCACCGCCAATAATGAAGTTTGGTTTGAGCGATTTAAGCAGGTTAGTGAAATCACTTTTTTCAAGCGCGGAACGCGGTGGACAGTAGATAGATGAAATTCTAAGAGTACGCTGACTATTTTTAACTCGAATCGTGCACAGTTGCATAGTTTCGAGCTCTATCTTCAGGTCTTCGTATTGTTCAATGCAGTCTTTAATAAGCAATGATGATCCACCTCTGGCGTTCCCCGATGGGTGACAAGCGTGGAAATCATTATATCCTTTTATTTTTAAATTCGATCCCTTTTTCACGTGAGTTTCAGAAATCAAGCAAATGTCAATATCTTTCTCACGTATGAATATTTCCAATTCGCCGAGTTTTTGTGAAAGCCCGTTTGCATTCCAAGTGCATATTTTTAACATTGGTTTTTCATTCATGTTTTTTTTGAAGCACGCGTTTTCCGTGAATTATTTTCGAGCTTAACCAAGCGATCGAGAATAATTTTGTTTATTTTGCATTGTTCTTCAAGTTTCTCGAGAATAACTGAGAAAACATGAGAAACAGGGTCCGGCGAAGTTTCAACGTTTTTCGCTACTTCGAATGCCGCGGCCTGAGCGTAGGTCTGCACTCTGGCTGTCCGAGGGCTTTCCTGATGGTAACTTTTCAGTAGCGTTTCTTTTGATAACAGAGGTCGAGGGCCTTTCTATTGTCTCTCTTTCTCTGACAATGCTACGCTTTTGAACCGGAGGTTTTATATTGCATACTACCTCCTGGGCGGTCCTACGCTTTACCTTGGTAGACGGCTTTGTTTTTTTATTTTGGGTTTTGAGTAGCGCATCTCTCCGTTTTTGCAACTCCTTAGCTACTTCACAGCCTCTATAATTTGCCGGGTGCTTTCCCTTTCAATTAGCACAGGTAGCGGAGGATTGTTTATTTGCTCCACAGTCTTGGGAGAAATGACTTCCGGCGCATTTTACACATCGCGGCTCTTTTTTGCAATACATTTGCGTATGATTGAATTCTTGGCAACGTTTGCACTGTGGAATTGTTTTCAAATTTCTGCGCATGGGCTCGATTTTTACCACAATATTAAGTATGGTTTTAATTCGGTAGATATCTTCAATATTATCAGACCTATCGAAGGTAAGCATAAAGAGCGGAAGTCCACGCCTTACCAGAATGTCCTTATCTTCTTCCGTTTTTTGCTTCTCTTTCTTGATGATATTTACGGAATCGACAATTTTAAATCCTTTGGAACGGAGGTCGTTTATAACCTCTTCTTTGGTGCATGAGGGGTGGAGTCCCCTCGCTACAACACGATGTGGCCTTTCTGACTTTATTTCAAAAGTATACCACTGGATCTTCTCGGTGTTTAGCTTTTGGGACACTGCCCGGTAGTCTTCGTGGTTAACGACGTTAATTTTCCACGCATTATTCCTCAGAGATGTTACCTTAAATTCCGATGTTATCGTTCCTTTAAGGAGGCTGTGAAACTTATTATACTCCGTTATCCCAACGACGTTTATTGGAGGCGGTGGACGAATTTGCCCTCGGAGTTGTTTTTCTTGCGGTACTTTACGCGTTTGTTCTCTTAGAGGCTCGACTTCAGGCGAAGAACCGGCTCTCCTTTTCTTACTAGGTCTTTTCTTAGGGACCCGATTCGTTTCGCGTGCTAGCTCTTCTTCGTCAGTGTGGTATTCCTGACCAGGCAAGCGTGTTGGAGTACATTCGCGTTCTTTCTGAGAATTAGTGTTCCTTAGAACATTATTTTCTTCTTTTAACAGTTCTATCTCTTTCTTCAGAGTTTGAAAGAGTAGATCCATTTCCTTAAGCTTGATTCGGAGTGTTTTAATTTCTTCCTCAGAGCTTATATCTTTCACTGAGTCCCGTTTTTCACGCACTGGCGCTCCCGGCGGACTTCTTTTCCCGGGGTTGTTCGATCTTGATGGAGGCGATCGAAATACCCTTGAACTTTTAATAAAAGGGTTAATGGACTGCAATAAGCGGCTCTCCCCAGAATCCGTAGAGCCGACCTCCGAAGAGGGTGGATTTTCCAGTAAAGCTGGACTGCCACCTGGGGTAATTAATCTTTTCGTTTTGTTCATTGCATTTTTTGTATACACTATACGCTCGGTATACGGAGGTTGGATTTTAGTCGCCTCTTACGACAGGCATGCCTACCTCGGGTAAATTCTAACCCCTACCCGAAGGGGGTAAAGAAAAATGTGTTCTCTTTTATAGAGGTAGAGAAGATAAAAGCCTATTTCATTAAGGTAATTGAAAGAGTCGAAATCAAATAGGAACCCCAGACGAACAGTTTATTTCCACCCTCACATTTTTGTAACATATATGACAACCATTACATGTATCATGCAAAAAGCTTTCATCAAAGATGTTCCTAATATGAACAATGAACATGCATTGATATTCTATTTTTAGGGGCCAAATAGCTGAATTTTCGAAATGGCACGCACCTTTCTCTATTAACAAAATATACTGCCCGTACAACAAATAACATGCAATATTTACCGCATACATAGACATTAAACTATTCATATTATAGCATTCCAATATAAACGCAAGGCTTCTAAAAAAAAACACTCTCTTTCTGAGGCTCATAAGAACACTACTGATTCGACCTTCATAGTTCATACTATCCAACAATTCACTGTAATCTGCAACAGAGCACAAAAAAACTTAAATCTTTTCGGTTAACTCCAGGTTTGTTGAAGAGATATGTAGGTGTATACTGTATTTTTTTTATCGATTCTATACCATCACCAATAGCAGGATACGGACACATGACCGTCATCAAGTATGGTTGTTCATATTCAACGGATGAATTTGTTGTCTATCAATGGAAAAAATATCCCAATTTTCAACTACTCTGTGGAGTAAGAAAATCCTTATTCATTCCCAAAGTTGTAAAGGCAGTCCGGTCCTGTGTATTATGAAAAAGGGTACGCCAATGAAAATTTGTGATATCTTGAGCGGTAAACACAGTATAATAGCAAAACCAATCTTTGTATTAAAAAAACGGCTGTCCTATATTTCTGGTTGGATTTTAAAATTTCCTTCTTTTCGGTTTAAGAAGATTTTCAGGTATTCTGTAGTGGCATAACCTCGGAGTAAGAGATGGAGAAGACTAGCCGCTGCTAAATCATTGAATATTGTGACCACAACAAACGACGGCAGTGTTTATGGAGGTGGTGATGGAGCTACCGATCCCGATACTAAGGGTGCGGTGGTAAAATACAGGATGAGTTTCTTGGTTCATTGGGCAGAAGAATTTTCTGCTAGGATGCGATTATTACTGCTACTCGTACTCGGTTTCTGTTGTTGTTTCTGCTTTGAAAAAATCTCATATCTACTGTGATATAATTCGATTTTCGGAGTGGGTAAATGACACTGCGCGCCATTGGACCTAAGGGCCACTGAGGTGAGAATTTTTACACCAAATTGTTTATAGGTAATTGAATAATAATTCATTATTATAATTTTGAAAGGAAGTTTGTTCGTGCTCTAGCGCAATGAAAGTCCATCCGATCCGGCACGGGTTGAGATGCCATGGGAATTAATATTTATATATATTTTTTGTCCACGGCTGAAATTAAAATAACAGTAATTCCACGAAAAGGACTAATTAATTTTTGTTTGCATATTGGCAGAAGTAGTCGGTGAATCGGGGAGCATGGAATGGATATAAGTGAATGGGTTTTAAAATTAAAGCTGAAATACACGCCCGCAGCTAGTTTGAAGTGTGTTGCAAACCTGTTGGGTAATTAAAATTAAATTATAGAATTGAATATTTAATTTCTCTTTAGTTGGCTTGGTGGATGATGTAGGCATATCTGTGTAGATACCTGTGTACTTATGCGGGAAGGTATTCCAATTGTAGAGAAAGGTATTTGTGTAATTGAAGAGAACGGTAAGATTTAATTATAATTCGTATTATGAAGAAAGTAAGGTGAAGACGCTACCATCACAATACCCTATCTTAAAGTGTAACACAGCTCTTGCAATAATTATACTATATAGGGATATAACTGTGTTTTTCTAGTTTAATATTTAAGGGTAAGGTAAGTTATATTAACCCTATGAACTCGAATCGAGGGTGGATTTGCATTTTAAAAGCATGTCTAATAGACATAGATAGACATTGTCTATCTAGTACTAACAAAACAGCTCATCTCCACTTTTTATAAAAATGTAGGTAGGTATATATTTTCTCCATACAAATGCCTTTAGGCCAATTCGTATACAAAATAACAAACAGTCTCATTTCACACTGAATTGACTAACCAAAGACAGTGTAACTTTTAAATCGGTACCATTTCTAAAATGATGTAAGCTTTAAGCTGAAAAAAATTCACAAAAATTTTCAAACCTAATTCAGTTTTTCTATTAACAAAAGAAAAACTTTAAGCTCTTTTTTCAATTGAGATATTGTGCGGGTGCTTTAGGGTAGACCCAGGGTTAGGCGCTGGTAGGTAGAGTTTTCCTTGTGAAGGAGTTGATATGAAAAAAAAGAGAATGATTGAGATTTCGATTTTCTTTATCTTCGGAGCTCGATGTCTTACCTCGTAAAGGGTGAAATATAAAAGAGACAGAATTTAGCTCAGCACAAAATAGGAAAAGCCTCAGTTGACATTTAAGACGACAATCTTAGTAGCGACATCTTACACATTTGCCCGCTCTGATGATGATTTGTTAATCGTTAAAAGACTTATCTTCCACTGCATGCCGTCTTGAACATCTGACCCAAAGCGTTGTGTTCGTGAAGAATTTTTTGAAATACTCCAATGATCTGACGTTTCGTAGCACTGCAAATCGAACAACACTGATCAATTTCGGTATCAGAATTGCCAACGAAATAAAGTTTAAGGAATTTGTGTTCTTCATTAGCTGGCGGCATTGATGGTCCGGTTCGATGTCAAGTTCAAAATTAGTCAGAATCGTTCTCTGTTACGTGTAAACAGATTTGGTTTCTAGAAATTTCTTATGAAATGCGACTTTAATACCAAGGTCTTGCGTATATGGTGTATAGATATTGTGTTGTCGATCTCCGAAAGCACTCAAACGTTTTCAACGATGTTCTATGGGTGTGAATGTGCATTGTTCAATTTAATTTTGAAATGATTCTACTCGCAACTGTCATTTTTCTTATACGCCCTTCAACGTAAAAGCACATAAATGTGTCATTCTTAAATGTATAAGTAAATTTGTTTTTCTTCAAAAGCGAGACATAATTATAATATTCACTTAGTTGATCAACGTCCGTTGACATTCAAATCTTAACAGAAACCAGAAATATCCAATAATTGAAGCGAGCGGTGTGTGTGTGTGTACATATGTGGGTACACGTAGAGCTGTTGCCGATGAAGACGATCAGAGCCAGGCGACCATGAAATTGTTAAGCAATTTGCAAAAACAATGAAAAAAGTGACTGCAAATTGGTTGTGTTGTCAACTATTGACTTTATTCAACAGACTGCGACTTAGACTAATTCGTGGGCTTTTTATACTCAAAATAGTAACGGTTTTCACTTTCCCGTTGCTTTAGTTCTATTATTTTATGTGTAAATAACTACAGATAGAAATTTAACTAAAAAAAAAATTACAAAGTGATTTAAAATAATTTTTGCTTGTATATTGTATTTAGAATTATATGATAGTGCAAGAAAACAAAATTGTAGTATTGAAGTGATAATTTTCATAATAAAAATGAATGTTATTTATTACGACTGTAACACAAAGAATTTAAAATCTACAAATTTGAATTAGTTTTGTTGTATTGGACGTGGCACTTACCATTTTTCGATCCAGTAAATTTGTTTACAAAGTGTTCTTCATACAAACTTTTATCAACCACAAACATAAAATCGTAAAAATCTAACAATCCGTACCCAAGTTATGATAGCACATACCGCCTCTCTTATATAAAGCTGTGGCCACCCGGTTTTGCCAGTGCCTTTCGTGATATATAAAAATAGCGTTTGAATTTTAATTTCTTTTTTGAATGGGAGTTTGTAGCTGCTAATGTAATTTTAATACTACCAAATCCCATGAATTCTTACATAGCTATATGTATATCTATCTATCAGTCTACCACGAACCCTACTTCCAATCTTGGGCACATTAAACCAACATCACTAATCTATTCCAGTCAGAAATTAAAGCGTTCCTTAACAGATCAGAAAACAGAACTACCTCCTACACTTGGCTTTGTTTTAAAATAGTAAGAACGGTAGGCTTACAACTCTAACCAGGATTTGCGACAATAATTTTTTGTTACAGAAGTTTAAGGATTTTATTTATAATTATTCATCGGCTCTCAAAATTTCCCTACCTACCTACTAATTATAAGAAAGCAGGTAACCTAACTTTTGATGAACAAGAAAGTTTAGTTCTATCCAGTCGTGAACTTTATTAAATTTAAATTGCTGTTGAAATAATAAGGTGCATCATTGGGTGACACGAAACTTTCTCATGTTCAAAGTTCGGTTGGTTGTTTTCATAGTTTATTAGAGAAGTAGGTAAAGATCTTAAATAAAATAAGTTTTAGCTTATCTGTTATTACATGTTTAATGGTTGAGTTTTAAAAAAATATGCAAAGACAGATCGGGATTTGTGTTATAATTTTTGAGAAAAACTGACAACGGGATTTAGTAATTTTAGTCCTAGTTTTCATTATTGTTATAAATTATGTGCTAATTTAAGTATACTATAAAAGACCAAGTCTTATTTGTACAATGTTTAAATTAAAATAAATTGAAATTGAATTGATCTCACTTAGAATACATTTTCTATATTATTTTTTAAAGCATTTTGATCAAAATCGTTAAAGCATTTCTTATAAAATGTGACAGTCAAAAATGTGACAGTCAAAACGATTTCAAAAGTAAGGTTATTAGATTTTTAGTCAAAAACTGGGAACGCAGTCATCTGACCCTCACCTACAACCTTAAATATTAATTTTAGTTTAAATCGCTAGAAAAGTTTCCGATCAAATCAAGCTTGTATGAAATTTTTTTGGAACATCAGCATTATTTTGAGGTTACCTGTAAAAAAAACTAGCTCCAAATCCGAAGTTTCAACGAAATCCGGGCAACCGTTTAGGCTGTAGGCCTCGGAACAAAAGGGATAGAGAGATATAGGTATTGTACTGGTTCTGAGAAGAAAACAGACTTATTTTTGATTTTCAGTACGTAATTCCTGTTTTTTTGTTTCTAGGTATCAAATATTATATTAATTGCGGATCTCAGAAAGCGAAACTAGAACTATAATTACAATATATCTATATACAGTACGCATGGAGTGGGCGTATACTTATACTACTTACACTTCGCCAATAAAGTGTACGATTGTAATCACCGAGAATAATATTCATCGAAAATCTAGACAATCACCAAACACTGTAGTCCTTTCCTAATTTGGAAATGCAACATCAACATTTATTTCTAAAAGTTTCACTCATAATAGTATATTTTTGCCTTGGCTTCTAAAGCTTTAATTATTATAATTGTATGCAATCTCTACAATTATCCTTCTCCATCACCTTCTTCGACTTTAATAGCTCATTAGCAGCAATTCAAATGATTGAAATTCAATTTTCAATCGAACTTCTTAGCGCATGAGTGGGTCGAAATTTAATTTCCATCCTTATCTTTAATACATTTTTCCTTACAAACGGGCTGAAAGTTATCATACTGACCGATATTATTTCTTAGATTTAAAGTGACAATGTTCACCATATTGCTAAAGGTTGACCTATTTGCCTTTAGAATAACATTAGTTCAAATAAATACATGCAACTCAACTATGTCAGAATGTCCATTCACAGAGACCTGACAAATTCACAAAAGTGCTATGATTAATTTTAGAGATCCATGGTATAAACGTTTATAACACATTTTCTACCAACCTAAATATAACATGGAATATTTCTTCAGAACATAATATTTGAACCCTTACCACTGGCGCAAAATCGTGTTCAGCCATTTTGAAAGCAAAATCAATTCATCTTCATAAATCATCATCTGTGTATTCTCGGTTGAATACATGATGACAAATAGGACAACAACGGTCGTCGACGTTCAACAACTACAGACAATCATTAGCGGCCAATCGAAAATAATCTAACATAAACAAGGAATCAGCTTGTGCTTACCTGCATCAATTGTTTGTGACCATCAGAAAATTTTAAATATTTACACCGATTCAGGAAGATGTCAAAGCTTTGGTTGTAGGTGAAAATGAAACAGAAGCCAGCACCGCACCGCACACCCAATTTCAAGTTTTCCAATTTCGCTAACCAAGGTGTTTATCACACAAACATTTTGAGTGCCGTCAGTGTTTCACTAAATAACGAAACCACCGCCTATATGTAGACGCTTTCTCCGATCTAATCTACTTCTCTAGCGCACAGTTAAATTTCTTAGATACCTTATTCACATTCGCTAAATTCAACTTTCAAGCTGACAGTGGAGTGAAAAAGTAAGAAATCCTTCATAAAAATCCCATAAATCTAAATCTACATAGGTATATTTTTATATACCGCCCAAGTGCGAGTGCCACTCGCGCACCGAAGGTTCCGTATTTGGCTAAAGTCCAACACATCAGATATTATTTGAAATCTATATCATTCAATCTTTCCCCTCTTCATGAATTCATCACAATTTAGTTTAATTTAATTACTTAATATTTTTACTCTCAAAACTTACTCGCACATGAATCTCATTTTCTAATTATTACCTAGTACCCAACCCACGCCAATTTTCCATTCTGTATGCGACCTGTCCCAATTAAAAACTATTGACTAAAAATATACCTATTACTTTTATTTTGTTCTGTACTCCCCAAAAAAATGTATTATACTCCCCAACGAAATTAGCAAGCGGGAACCCTGGTGGGGTTCTGTCTTTGATGGGGTCAATTGTGCACAACTGCGTAGTAGAGATTAAAACTTATGAGAGCAACGTATTTTACATGGTAAAATTAACTTTTTTGAAAATATCTTCTAAACTATTAACTTTTCGGCAAAACAGTATTCAGCACATATATAGATAAGAACATGATATACAAAAAAGGAATTTATGTATTTTTTTGTGAATCAAGAAATAAACCGTTTTTTGGGCGAATGAAAATATTTTTTTCACCAGATTACTAATTAATCCAAAACCAATCGATGTATTCCTTCCATTGGTATTTGTCGTTTAACTAGAGGTTATACCGGATGTTGTGTGTAAATTTTAGCCTCCTATGTCAATCGGTTCTTGAGATAGACCTGGTAACAAAATTGGCTTAGTGGGTTCGGACAGACAGACAGACAGACAGACAGACGGAGAGACATCCGAGCGAAACTAATAAGGTTACGTTTTTTCCCTTTGGGTACGGAACCTTAAAAATGGTGTGAAAAATGTAATTTATCAATTGAGAACGGTAGGGCCGATTTGGCTCAATTTTTAAGGTTCCGTACCCAAAGGGAAAAAACGCAACCTTATTAGTTTCGCTCGGATGTCTCTCCGTCTGTCTGTCTGTCCGAACCCACTAAACCAATTTTGTTACCAGGCTTTTACAAAAGAAACATTTTGAGAAAAGTCGGGAAATCGGAAAAATAGAAAAAAAGTTTTTTTTTACGGAATTCTGTGTGCAATTGTTCCGGAATGGTTTTTCGAATAGAAAAATAAAAAGCGGTTTTTTTCGCATGTTTTGATGTAAAGGTGGCAAATTCGTTGTGAAGCTTTGAAAATTTCGGATAGTTGTGTAATTCATTGTGGTAAAAGAAATGAAACAAAATATTTTGTTTGAAAACATTTTAATTTGAACGCATAGCAAAGCAGACTGGGTTCCGCTTGTTGATTATATAGATAATTCAAAGGTTTATACAATCTTAGATTAGTTCAATGAGAAAGAGAGCTTCTCGAGTTTAAATTTAAGTGAATACATACAGTAACTAGCTGTAAAAATTAATATTAAAATAAAATCTTTTTGAACCTTAAGAAAAAACACAACCCCCTTCATTTGAATGAATTGCGCATTATATAATTTAGCAGCGAAATACTTATGAATTATTCCAAAATCCAAAATCAAAACAAACGTTTGTCAGATAAAAATAATCATTGTTATAATCACGAGATTTTTTTTAATATTCAAACACATAGAAATGCATAGTACAAACTTTCAATCGTAGACGTAGAGAAGGTACTGAGCTATGCGTTTTAGGTTCGATCCCCGGAGAACACACAAATAACATCTAAAAGTTCTTTCATGGATTTTTCTCGCAAAGAATTTTCTATTCTGTCCATTCGAACTCGATGAAAAAAGTCCCCTTCATTCGTTTAAAAATAAAAAATATATATGTATCACACAAACGAATGGTTGTAAAACACTTGATCTAGGTTCCTGTAAGGACCCGTTGAGTGCACTTTTTGCATAGTTATTGCAGAATTATGATGGATTCAGTTCTTGCTATTCGAATGACTATCAAAATGTGACTTCTGGATTCAGCTAACAAAAGTGGCATTCTTATTTTAATTAAATCTATTGTACACATTAAAGTGAGTAAAAATTCGTAGGTTTTATCCATAAAACACTTGAAATATTTTCAGTAAAAAATTTTAATATTCACAGTTAATTTTAATGTTTTATGACATTTGTCGTTTGCCCTTTAAATTGATGTTATTGGTCCGAAGATTATTGCTTACCCAGGGCGAGGTAGCTCGCAAATCTGCTTCTTCTTTGTTTTCCTAAAAAGGGAGTACCTATCTCGGCGCTCTCATACCATGTGAAGGCTAGAGCCGATTTGTCAGTCATGATCGCTGTGTTGGCAGGGGTTTGTTGGCCATTATTTTACCTAAATTATTAATAAAAACAATGTTAAGCTGGTAAAATTAAATAACTTTCTTATAAAGGTAATACGAGCATCAAGGTTATTATTACAGGTAGTTTTGGTTTTTTTGCATATTACGTTTATTATTTATTTAAGTATTCCTTTTGTGAGCTAGGAACATTTTGTTCTTTTTGGGAAACAAGCATATTTAAACTTTTACGCTAAACTGTACGCAATCTACCCACCCTCATTGTATACTTGACTTACATCTCCTTCGGCTTTATTGTGATTAAGTGTTTTCACTACTTCCCGCCCCAGCAATTTTGAAAGCCATGCTATTGCCGGTTGTCTTGAGGAAGTGTGCTCTTTCCTCTCTGCCTCCATGCGACATATTTCTCCTGTGTGAACTAGGGATACGGCCAAACTTTTGCGTATATGAGAAAATCATGCAAATTGAAAAAATTTTAATTATTCAAATGATGACATTGTACACAGCCTGCTGGCAAGCTAAAGGAAAGCGAAACTAGGTCGTTGTTCTGAAATTATAAATCCATCCCCAATAACCAGAAGCTCTACCATTGGTCATAGTCATAGTCCATAGGCCGAATCGACCTTATTATTTTATTGGGGACCAGGACCAGGACAAAGGAACATTGCACACGTCAGAATGCTTTGGGAAAAAAATGTAATTTTAAATATTGTCGGGAAGTTCCCGAACTCATGAATATGAAACAGTGCATCCTGGTGCGAACGCATAATTGTCTTTTCACTTAATCTCAATTAATTTTCGGTGAGAGCTACATAGCTGCCGGTTACGGAAACTGTTACTGTTTTGTGTGGGGTAAACTTCAGCGTCTTAGTGGTTACTCGCAAAGTTCGGTGGGGATTTGTCATCCTACGTTGTTGTTCGGTTTCATCATAAGTTTTGCTATGTGGTGTAGTTTTATAAGTTATTTTTTATGGGTCTTTGTACAAAGACTTGGGTTCCTCTATTGATTGGTTGTATCGAATTCGGTTCACGTATGTATGGTGAGTAGGTATACGTAACATAGAAAAAATATCCTACTCATCCCTACCTTTGCTCGAGATGTAAGTTATTCCATTGATATGAATTTTATCAGGTTCGTTCTGTCGTTAGACGACGTTTATCAAAATCTACATCGTCACAAGTCCGTTCGTAAAGTCATTAGTGAAGGTCATTCGTGCGGAGGGAGGGGCTTCATGAGCCTACAGTATACATCCAGGCGGATCGTTTACATGCCGACGTTAATCATTATGCCATAGAAAATAACACGAAAGTTCTCATAATCTCTGTTCTAATCTCTAATTGCAATTAGTAACGTTTGATGGCGGTTGTGGTGGCAGAAGACTGCGTGGAGAAAAAATATTCAAATAGCTTACAGGGAAGGACTCTGTGGTTGTTTCGTCGTCTTTTAGCTATTTCTTGCGAACATTTTATTACATGTTAAGTATACGTTCATAGGTCAGGTGATTCGGAGGTTTTAGTGCTTACGACATTGAGCGGTGTGATGTTTGTTATCTTTATGAAGTGTGAGTTAGAACGCGAAATATTTTTGTGGGCTATTATTTTAATTACACATAGGTAAGGTATTTGTAAATGAATATGTAACATTTCTGAATTTTAACAATTTGCATGAATTGACACTTTGAGCTCGAATACAGATTAAACTATGTATTTTCGTTTGCGAGCTTGAAAGAATCATACTCTGTCACTTCAGGGCAATCTTTCCTTTCTTTTGAACCTTAAACGGATTGACACCATCCTATTTTAAATTTATTATAGTTAAGCTAGTAGGCATAAAAGCTGAAAGTAAAAAGTCAGACAATAAATAAATTGTTAATTCAATTTAAATACGTTTTTGAGAAAACTCACTTCAAAATTTATTTATTTTTGTCAAATAATATTATTAGCAGAAAAGTGATGTGATTTTTTAGTGAATGACGAGAAATTGTTGCTTTCAATGGTAGATGCTCTCATTTTAAGGAACTTGGCATTTTCATGTTAAAAAAATAATTATAGTGATAATGGACATATTGGCTATTCTAAAAAAAGTAAGAGTATATTTCATATGTTGCAATTGAAATACGGTGCAAGGAAAAGTTATTTTTCTCCATAAAGTGTGTAAAATCGACTTCATCGTTGCAGAACTATGTGGAAGGAATAGAAAAGTATCCTGCAGGGCATATGCAATTTATTTTCTTAATTATTTGACTATTACTAATATCAATGCATAATTTATATTATCAATACCTATCAATATTATATATTTATGAAAGAGAATGACGACTGTGTGTGCGCCTAACTGGAGAACTGATATTCGAGCAATTAACGACATAGGCTACTTTTTGTTGCGAAAACAAAACTTTGGGGTGATGGAAAAGGTTATGAAAGTTTGTATGAGGAAATGCACTTTGAAAAAATTAACTGGATAGGAATCGAGGAGTGAAACTTGAGATACAAAAAAATTTTTAAATCTTATTATAAATTATCTTCTATAATGTCTTTATAGTACGTACGTATATCTTCTATATATTTTATTTCCCCTGTGAAGATCTTCATGATTCGTCTTTGGCTTTGTTCTTATTGCTTTATTTCAGGTTTAAGCAGAAGGAAAGTTCCTGATAATCGCCGTGAGGTTCTGATTTGGCATTAAATGATTCTTCCTATTAAATATTTATTTAGACTTTGGTATGTCAAAAACTAATTAGCAAACTACGTAGGTATGTGCGGTACCATTTTTTTTTTTTTTTTTTCAAAAATTTTATTGAGAAAATCGAGAGTTTAAGATTATAAATATAGGTATACGTTTGTCAACAATGTTTGTTTTTTACATTTTGTGCATCGCTTCAACAGTTGATTTTAGGTAAAAATGAAATTAAAAATTTAAAACGCGGACATGTGTGGAATATTAATTTTAACTAGTATCGCTTGTGGTCGAAAATCGACCATACCTTTTATAAGAATGTATACTAAAAAACGTACTTCTATTATTCTCGTTATTCTTGTTATTTATTTATGTTTTTTATAAGCGAAAAGAAAAGAGCGACATCTATACCTAATACATGGAAAAATAAAGTGCACGACTGGGTCGAACGAAACTTTCTCGTTAAGAGTGTCTATATGGACATAGAATCCCTTATTTCTGAGAATGTTTAGCAGTTCATTTACTACGATGCACCATAGCAGGGCGATAGAACACCACTCTTGCCCCCAGAGTTTTAACAGAATCATATTAAGAATGCTTATTATCTTTTAAATGTATGTTGGTCAAAATGGTTATAGCGGTTTTTTGTAAAATTTGCCAGACAAAACAGTACCAAATATTGCAATGTTTTAATTGAAAAATACTATTGCGTTACTATTTAGTTGAAAACCGATTATAAGTTATTGTTCGGTATGTAAGCATTGCTTCGTAGTTTTATCGAAATCAACGATGGGGTTTTCGAGATATGAGCAGTTTTTAAAATTAGCGTTTTCGGTGCTTCGAATTGAAAATTAAGGACACAATATTTTTGAAAACATTGATTTGACTTTAAGTCTGCATTTTGGTCAGAATCGTTGTTGCCGTTTTCAGGTAAATTAAACAAAAGAAAATTTTTTAAAAATACAATTTTCAAAAATCCTTTGTACGATAATATAGAGAAAAACTGAGTTTGCTATTAAGTTATAAATGACCACATTACCTTAGAAATTATTTTTTGTTACAATCGTATGGAGCGTTTTCGAGATATGTCGAAATTTCTAAAGTACCGTTGTTCGAATTTTTAGCCAAAAACTGGGTACGCAGTCATGGTGACCTCACCTACTTAAGCTTAAATATCAATTTTGGTTGAAATCGTTAGAGCCGTTTTCGATCAAATCAAACTGGTACGAAAATTGAATATAGGAAGTACCATTAATATTGAGTTAACCTTCCAAAAAAAACACCTCCCGAACTGTAAGCCCAAAAACTCCAAATCCGAGGTTTGAACGTAATCCGGGAAGCCGTTTAGGCTGTAAGCCTGTGGAAGGACGGACAGACCGGACAGAATTTTGCAATCCACTTTTTTGATTTCCTCTATCATCGTTGTATCAGAATTGATTAATATCTCGAGTCCGAAATTTTGCACAAAAATAATAGATACCTATCTTTCTCTTACTATCTACGTAATGGAGAAAGTTAAAAAATACGTAAATGAGCTGCTCCATCGGAAACAGATTCTAATCTAAAATGATTTATGTTTTTAATATTTACGTTACTATGGTAATATAGTGGCGACAAATAATTTCCCTTAATAAATTTCTTACAATTATTGCTTATTTTTAGGGGCAGGTAAATTGCATACCTTTATGGGTAAATGATTCTCTTCAACAGGTTCTAGTCTTAGATGAAACATGACATCGAAAACTTGATTGTCATCAAAATCCTTTTAGTACCTGTTTTGTATGGGGAAGTCTTAACTTAATTTTACCAGTCTTAATGGCGACATATACCCACGATTTTGTGTTTGTGCACATCTATGGCACAGCACCTTTCAAATAAGATAAGTTTCATTCTCCTCATTTCATATTAAATGCCAAAAAAGCGTACGGAAAGCTTGGATGTTCACGTATTAATATAATGATTACGAAGAATTGATTTTATTAAGTATAGATTTAAGGTAACATACTCAATTGAATATTGATAATTGTTACAAAAAGGTAAAAAGAAACAGTGACCAATGTTAGGATCCAGTCGGTCAATGTTAGGAAATGTAATAAGCATTCCAATACGTTGTATTAAATCCTTATTATTTATAGTTACCTAAAATTTTTATAGACATACAAAAATATCTTTCATTGTGGAAAATGTTGAGCTACTCCCCTATTGACTTTGTTATACAAATCTTCTCTTCTTCTTACAAAACAAATGGAATACGTTGGTTGAGATCATGGACTAGGACACTAGCCTCGATTAAACTTTTCACAATTGTATTTTCGTACACTTTTCACTCTGAGATGTGCACAATTGTTGTAATGGAAGTGATTTTTTCATGATTATCACAAAACTAGTCATGCGGAACATGTAGCTGTCATCGTGAGCTAACTTATGGGGATAAACTGGAGAAGAAAAATAGCCATCTTTACTCAACGATTGATGGAGTTCCATATGGAGGGATAACAGATTCTGTTGACAGATAGGCGGAACCAGGAGAATGCCAATTGTGCCACAATTAAAGGTATCAGGACTCGTCAAGTTACGTCGGTTACTGACAAAAAAAAATTAAATAATAAAAAAAATGTTGGTTATTTTTTAACACAAAAGTGTTACGCTACAACCTACCGTACCTACAAGTTAAGATTTTCATTTAGAAATATAAACAGAAAACACAAAAAGGTGTTATGTACATAATATCAAACTCAGGCATGGCCTCTGAACAGCTGTATGATAAACAACAACAAAAAACAAACACCATTGTAGTATGCGGCCGAGTAAGGTCAATCCAGTAACCCATCCGCAGATCGATTTATATTTTGGTCTCACCTGTACAGATACAGACCGGTACATGAAAGTATTCAATGTAAACATATTTATTTTTGAGAAATTCTTTAGTTGCTTTTCCTTTTTCCTTTTTTTTTAATTGTTGTAGTTGGTGGTGCCTCCTGGGACAGGCAGGGTTAAAGTTTATTGTGATTGATGTTTTTCACCTCCCAAACATTTAATATATTTAATTTTTTTACAACAACGATAAAAAATGGAGAAAACGTTCGAAATTCTTTGGCAATGTTTTAGTATGGATAGGGATTTCTATAAAAAGTACTTTTCTATCGGTAAATCTTTCAAACCCATGCACAATGGAGTAATGACGACAACGCACAGTCAAATGCTGGATGTATAACTTAATTATAAAGGAGGGATGACTTGTTTTCAACGTAGGTAATTTCCACAGATCTATGTTTAAAAATGACCAGGTTGCATTACAATGCCGGCGAGTGATTATGATAACGATAAGTACCTATACATACAGTATCATTGTGAAATTGATAACATATTTGTCGTGAAGGGATAACAAAAAAATATATATCCCTGTCAGAATGATTGACTTGGAATCTATCTTAGTCTTAAAAGACGTAAAAATCTTATATATTTGTTGATTCGAACTCTTTTTCTACATTCTTTCACAGAAGATTGATGAAATAAAAACAATCATAATGTAATCATAATAAAAATGAAAAATAGACTATTGTGATTTTATTTATTCGGGGAAAATTAAAATGTTTTGTAAGCAACCTTCCGTACACTGAAAAAAAAGGTACATCATAGCAATGAAAAAATTCATCAATATAATGAAAAAATCATCAATTTTAGTCCAGTGAAATTTTTCGTTGCTATGATGAAACCGATTTCATCAATATGATGAAATTTGAAAATTATAAAATGTGTTCATCATTCATCAACTTTGTTCATCAATGTTATGAAAAATTCATCAATGTGATGAACCGAAATTGCCGTCCAATTTCATTAATGTGGTGAATGTGTCCATCATATTGACAATTTTGTTCATCAATATGATGCTCACTTTTTGTGTTATCACTTTGTTTTTATGTGTTTGTAAGTTGTGCACACGAAAAAGAAAATGTGAAATAGAAATACTTATACCAAATAAATAATAAATATATAACTATCTATACGATTAAATTTCTAAATCACTCTTCGAAATTGTTATCTACTCTTTTAAGATATTCATTGTTCATCGTTAAACCATTCACAATATTTTTTTTGCCACCCTGTGTAGATTCTTTACGCTTGATTAATGTCATATGTCGTGTTTGAGTATAAATGGCGTACCAACTTCGTGTGTGTATACCTACAGCATACATCATATTAACAATCTGTACGCATCACATTGAAGAAAACGATAAAAGAAATTCATCAATATGGTGATTCAATTCATCAATATGATGATTTTAATTTAATTTGATTTTTTTCATCAATATAACGAATTCAGTTCATCTATAAGAAGAACGCTTCACCATCAACATCAACATTCTCGTTAATATAAACTAAAGTCTGTTTTTTTGGTGAACGCGGTCATCAGTATGGTGAAAGCCGTCATCAATACGATGAGCGCCTTTATCAATATGATGAAAATTCAAAATTTGGCAATCGTACTTGAATACGATGATTCCACACATCAACGAGACGATTAAATCATCAACTGGATGAACAAATAACTGAATTCATCGAAAGAAGTGTTTTCGTCATATTGATGAAATGTTTTGATGAAATGATGAACGTAGCTCATAAAAAAATACGCCAAATTCTTATCAGAACTCTGTCAAAAAATTGATTAATACACTTTCTTCATATTGAAAAACGGTTCATCAATTGTCGAAAAGTTTTCATGAATTTATTCATCATATTTATAAAAAGTACGTCATATTAATGAATAGCATGTTTATGAACGCCATTCGTCAATATGACGACGTCTTTTTTTTCAGTGTACGAGTGGCTCCAAACTGGTAAACTAAAGGTAGTCTTTTAGAAAATTGTAGAGAAAGTCAATACATATACGAAGCCTTAAAACTATTTCAATGTTGAAACTCGTTCTACTAGTATGAATGTATGATGGATAACAATTTGTTTGAACGCTCCTCATGGCGGGTTATACCATTTTGTTGTGGCATTTTCATCAATGCGCGATATGAATATTTTGTCTTTATCGAATTGCGCACTCATTCAGAAATCCAGTATATAATTATTTTACGTAATTATCTTGATGAGCCAAAGTTATCTGCTGTCCCCAAGGAGCAAGGAGTCTATAAATATAGCATATACAAATATTTTAAATACTGTACTGATATGTAACTTTTGATGTAATTTCATAATACTACATCCAGTACAAAAATTATTCAGTGCGCTCTTAAATCAACGTTAAAACAAGAACATGGAACACATATTTATATACAGAAAGTATAATGGCAGGTGCATGGGAACAAGGCGCTCTAAGCACTTTACATTCCAGCGGCATTCTCATTCATATTCATTTATTTTATTTTTCCTTTCTTGATTGCGTAAACAGTGCACGAGAAATTAAGGTAACCCTTGCAACAACCTTTTGCAATAGACAATAACATAGCACAGAGCACTCACAAAGAAGACAAACGACAAGAGCAAACAGCAACGCGAGAATGAAATTGGTTTGAACAAATCATTATAATAGGAGCGCATTTCTAAGATAAGAAGGAGGAAGGATAAAGGATAAATCTTTGACCCTTTTGCTATGTAGAATTCCCATATAACTATGACAATATAGCAACATCCAATGAACGCAAAAGATAGGATTTGCTCAGCTAAAAATATGACACTCCAGCAAAGTTCAAAATGTTAAAGTAACCACTATGCACAGGTAATATTTGTTGCTAATACCATACCAACGTTTATGTTCCAAGTCAGTTTAGAAAAAAACTAAACTAAACCAAGTGACTCAAGAAAGCATTGAGAAGTAGCCACGTAAACCGAGCAGATGTCGAGCTATACCAAACAAAATGACCCAATGGTCCTATTAACCAACTTCATAAGAAAGTAATTCTATGAATCCTTGTTCTAAGTTCCTGAGTTCCTTTCGCAACGGTAGAGTCACCTTTGCGATTCTCTTACTCAACGAATTGTAAGAAAATAAATTCTCAAATGAAGACGATTTTTGTGAAAAAGTATGTGATAGCTTTTTGTTTTACAAAATTATTTAACCACTGGATTTTACATGCATAATTTCTCCGAAAACACTCGAAAATTTCAGTTTTCAAAACGAGTCGTTTGCACTCGTTTTCCGCGAAAACACCACGAAAACGACTTCCAATCGTTGGGTTGTTGGAACAAAACAAACACACCTTTTGCAATATCCAGCAAAATGGCTGACCGAACAAATGTTACAACTCACAAATTAAAATCATTTTCCACAATTAATTGATGGGCTAATATTGTTTTTAAATACACTAAATTAATTTTGTTTGTTAATTAATGCGATCGAAATTTGTAACCAAAAAAGTTTGCACCGAAGTATAACGACTAGTGTCTCACAGCTGATTGAAACGTCAAACGAAAACGAGTTGGTTGTCGGTCTAAATGCATCGACGAGTTTTCGAGGAAAACGCGGTTTTGGGATTGGTGTGAAAAGGCTATTAGTCTGCACTACGTGCATGCATCGCTGTGCTACTGAACATAACATACCATTAATGCGGACACAACAAGCAAGTCAGAGGTGGAAACATATGGGATATTGCAATGTTGTCAGGCTAAATGGCCGACACTTGATACTACAAGATCTAACGAGCTTCTGCGACTCAACAGACCTAGTATCTCGTTAGCTGCTAATCTTATTACCGGTTTTTGTGTTCCGGGAAAATCGAGGGAATTAGAGTTCAATGAAATGGGAAAAATGCCCACGATTCGTGGGAAAAATAAAGTAATAGTGCTAAATCACTAACTGAAAGTGAGTTTCTATTAGCTGATGGATGCGTTCTAACAGTTATTTTTTTTTTCTTATTTCACCACAAAAACAAATACTTTGCAAGATGGTTAATAACTATTGTTTTAATCAACATATAAATAAATGAATAAATTTGGAAATATCCATTCGTGGAGATAAAATATTGTTGATATTATTGCGTATCGTTTGTTGTTTTTGGCGAAAAGTTATTTGGCCGGCGAATGTTGACAAATAAAAAAGAGTCAACGAATTCAAAGCGAAGAACTAAGAAATATTAAGACTTAAAATGTGTTCTGGTTCAGGGGAGAGATATGAACATTTCTGAGTGGGTGAAATTTTTGAGCTACAATCTTTTTTATAAGGTTACCGTGTAATAACAGAAAAGAAAAAGAGACAACAAATTGTAATTTGAACAAAATTTAAAACAATTTATTAAACAAGATAATTTCAAATTATTGTAATTAAAGGAAACAATTAAGTCAGTCGAAAATATTAATAATGTTTGTTATGCATTAAATTTGGCCTGCTATTATTTGGGTGCAGACTATACTAAAATCACACTTTATATAGGCATCATTAGGAGTTTTAAATATAGCTTGAATAACATAAATTCACTTTTAAAAAAACTTTTCGAAACGTTACCTTCCAAAATATTTAACCACGTTCATAGCACTTAACAATTAATAGGACAATACGTTAACCAACCAATTTATCGTTAAAAATCAATTTATGAATTTATTTTTCTTAAACTGTAAGGAAAACAACCGAAATAGCTATCAGTAAAATTTCAAATAATTATTTGTAGATTATACATATACCTACTGATATTATTTTATTTTTGTAGATAATCCATTAAGTTCATCGATTTATATTTTGTACAATAACTAACAATGTAAACATCCCGTACTATATGGATTGTCTAGGTTTAATAAAGGAAATCTTGATAATATATCGTTTTAATAAAATATATAAGTAGGTATTGAATTCACCACACCTAACCCACCGTTTTCTTAACACGTCCCTATAACGGCCAATTATTTGATTTTTTTAAAATGTCTCCGCAGAAAGAAGTGTCAGTAATCTGTCAGGCTGCTATGTGCAAGTGTATGCGTGCGTGTAATTTACTTTAGCATGGCACACATACTTTCGCTCATAGAAACGGAAAACAGCATGTAGGCAAATTCTCTTAAGTGGGCGGAGCAGTAGGTCTATTTAATACTTAGCATAAACTAACTATTAAATAGACTGACAGCTTTCCTACGTCTCCCGGATTTACCCCGCAAATTTTGAATGAGAGCCCTCTCTCGCGCTCTCTTATTTTTCCTGTCTGTGAATACGTGTTATTAATGGCCGCCGGGTGGCACTTTTTCAATAACAAACAATTTGTAAATGAATTTATAACAATAAATGTAAAAGGAATACATGTTGAGTATTCCTTTTTAGATAGCTTTACTTGTGCTCTATCCATTTTAGGTGCCAACAAATGTTCATGCATTCACATTTCAGGTTTTTTTAGTGTTCTTTACATGAAAAATATTTTTGACAGCAAAATTCATGCAGCTACCTTTGGGAGTTGTTCCAAAAATAGGTTTATTACCATGCAAGTTAAACCCAAGTTTTCACTAGGGCTAAAGAATTTATTTTTAAACATTCCTGAACATTGCATAAATTTCTATTACTTGGTGGGTGTTTTCAACTTCTTTTTTTTAGCACCATATTTGTACAAAATCAAAATATGATTTGGAATTCT
Organism: Cheilosia vernalis; assembly: GCA_949126925.1. Lineage (NCBI taxonomy): Eukaryota > Metazoa > Arthropoda > Insecta > Diptera > Syrphidae > Cheilosia > Cheilosia vernalis. The sequence goes on along the minus strand of OX421360.1, from coordinate 26,945,496 downwards.
GTAGTTTAATAAGAGTGAACACTGTAATGTGTTGTTGTTACGTAGGAACAGTAAAAATGATAATTTTATTTATATATATCTTTAAAAAAATATATAATTCTCGGATATAATTATGATTAAATATTAAACTCCTAACAAAAAGACAATATAATGTGGTATTTAATTGGATTCTGCGATTCGATCCGATTTCAGATTTTGCGTATTCAATCGAACGTAAGAATCCAAATTGTTTTGTTAATTTTTTAGTTTTATAACGTTGTCTTTTAAAATGTCCACTGATGTTTTTGTAAGCGTCTCTAATTTATTAATTAACAGAAAAGTACACTTTATGTGTTTTTGATATACAAAAAGTGATGTTGTTCTAAGTATATTCGTGTTTTTTGAGCTTCGAACTCAGCAAAGTAGGGTTTTCAACTCGCAATTACAACCTTATTACAACAACTACTGAGAGTCCTCGAAGTGTCAAGTAGAGCGTAGTTATGAAAATCTTACTTTACATTTCTTTGCTAAGTTCGAAGCTAAAAAAACACGCCTTACTTCACATAAATAAAAGGCGATCTACATACATAGGATTTTTTTTATTATGGAATATACCCGAAAAAAACATTAGATTCGCATATAATTGTTCTTACATTTTTGTATTAGGCTCAGTTCTTTTGCTTGCTTTGAGGAATTAAACCTAACGGTTGAATTGAATCTTGGTCGTTAAATGTTGCTTATGAATTATAAAGCTAGATTATCAACAAAAAATATATAAACAAATATTCTTTAAATTTTCTAGAATAATAATTTATTCATTCATTCATTTACTTTTCAGTCAATTCTACAACAAAAAGCCAAATCATTCCACTGAAATATTTCATTTCTTTACTGTTCCATCTGGCAGGAATTTTTTTCAGATGGAATTCAATCAGGGGTGGTTGATTTGTTGTAATTGTTTTCGTAGGAACAAATTTTGCTGACATTTTGCATTTTACGTATGGCTATAACTAGAGCCTTACTTAGCTTGTCGGTTTTTTGCTAGGAGGAGAGAAATAGGTTGCGAAACATAATTGAAATTCTATCGCGAACATGCCAAAAATTTGTTGATATCGATGTCATAAAAGTATTGCTGTTCTTTATATCGTACATTTTAAACATTCATTGCACTTCAATTACATAACAAATTTCACTTGATACCAAGAAATAAGAAAATCGAACAACTTTTCATATAAAATTGTAGAATAAATTACAACCTGGAACTAAGAAAACCCATTATTTACAAACACAGCCCCGCACTCGACATGAAAATGAGAATCCACCTTAGGCTACCTGACATCTGGTTGAAGCCAGACGTGTAGGCTGGTTTTTTTCAAGTATGTGTGTGCCCCCTTTGATTAACATGGCACAAACACATGAATTCAAACTGGGCTACACTCAAGGACAAATCCAGCTTGTAGGCAAATTCTCTAAAGTGGGCGGAGCTGACGGTCTATTTAATAGTTAGTTTATGATACTTAGTGTATGGTTGCGTAGGTAGTTGAAATATAATGTAGTAAAATTCAACCTTTTTCAATTGTTAGTATCTTAAAAAAGGTAAAAATGCAAAAATAAGTACCTACCCAGGAAATCTCTTTTTTTTACAATTCATTTGTTGAATGGTTGAGCGTGTAAATCGTTAGAGTTTAAAATATGCTACAGAAACTGCTGAAACAATGGATACATAAAGCGATTTTTTGAAAACTGTCATAATTTGTTGTGAATTGTTTTTTTTACAATAAAATCATACATATAAATTTTTAATTTAAATCTATTACATTCTTTGATAGCTAATTTATTACATTAAGTCGCATCGCTAATTTATATTTACAACTGATGTCCTTCACACTTACTTTCCAATTCTCTACATATAGAGATCATAGAAGATAGAATTACCTATCGATCGACCAACATTCCGTTCAAAAAATGTAATGACCTCGTAGGTTCGTGGCAGATCGTATGTAAGATATTTTACCAAAAAGTCATACTTTTTGTCGGGCCCTAAAGCCGCTTAAGTAACGTTTATACTGGATGTTATGTGCAAATTGTAGGCTTCCACGTCAATTAGTTTCTGTGGTAGACAGACATTGAAGCGGAATTTCAAAAGTACCGTTATTCGACTTTTTACCTGTAACTGGGTATGCAGTCATGATAACCTCACCTAAGCTAAGGTATTAATAATTGGTAAAATTGTTAAAATAGTCGTTTTTGAACAAACCAAACTGTCATGAACATTCTATATGGTCAAATTAATATTGAGGATAAGGACATGCCAGTTAAATTTAAATTATCATATGTATGCTCCCACATATAAATCTGTCGTTGCTAAGCAGCTGTTGCTAAAGGCAGGGCCTCCATCTGCAATCTGGCGCACAGCACGTTGTCGTTCCACGCGTCACATCCTTGGTAAATTAAAAAAAAAATAACAATAAACGCTGTAACAGTGTGAAAGCAGGTGGTTACATTCAGCTATCCATACCTACTATTTTGTGTATGACAAATATACCGGCTGACTAAAGGATACCCAGGTACGAACAATACACAGTGCCTGAACCCTTGCTTGAAGGGAGAAATAGTCCGATCTGGACTGGTTTATAGTGCCAATATATAGGTCAGGGAGTTCTGTCATCCCGTTTATTGTATAACTGCGGATGTCAAATTAGTGAAAATAGAGATATTTTTCTACGCAGTACAGTGGCTATAATCCTGTTTATTTTTTATTACGTTAGATGGGAACAATAAAAATAGGTGTACGTGCTCTTTTGCGCAGCTACGAAATAAATTGGGAATAATAGAAGCATTTTCTGATTGATTTCAAGAGGCATAACTTATTTAAAAAAAAGTGTTTCACTGTATGACAGATAAAATAATTATATACATATACCATTTCATTTCAAAAAGTTTTAAAGTTTTAAACACTTATTCATTTGATTACTTTAATCAATATATAAACAGTGTCTCCCTCAACAACTCACGTCAAATGAGTCGATTGGCTTTAATCTTCTTGTCGAAAATATTTATTCATATAAATATTTATGGTAGAACGAGTAAATTTTTATAATGTGAGCAAATTATAATTCAGATAGTTTTGGCTAAATAGACTTTAGACTGGTTGTTTGAAAAGGACTTACCGAAGTTTTCTGTATGAAAAAAAAAAGTTAATTCACTGCTAAATGCCAATTGAGGAATTTCACTTTTTGACATTTGATTAAGTGCGTACTATCTTAAAAAAATATTAGTAATAAGGTTTTCTGTGAAACGCAGAAATATGGAATGCGTACAACAACTCAAACAGAGAAACCATTACCAGAGCTTGAAAAAAGCAGCTGAGAGTAGTGCTCAAATCTACAATTTTTTTTACTTTACAAGGGGTCAACATTATTTCATTGGGAAAATCTGTTGTTTGTATGTATTTCGTTATAATTTTCCTATTTTAGTAACCTTAAAATTTGTTTGAGCAATCGATCGGTCCTCCAAAGCAATATTTAACAATGAAAATTATTTGTGCTAATATTTTTGGACAATTTTTGTTAACAAGTCTACAAATGTTCGCGTTTCATATTCAAAATTCTTTTTTTTAAGTCGTACGAAACCACGTTAAAAAAATAATAACAAATAGTTAGCTGTTTTTTTTTTTTTTTTTTTTGAAAAAGTAGTCCAATTTTTCAGATTTATCTAGTTGGAAATATTTTGACTGTCTTGTAATGCTGTTTCGTATATTTTTAAAATTACAAATAGTCGGCACAACAAGTCCATTGAGAACTATTTATAAATCCACATTCATTTCATTTTTGCGGCGAATTGATGGAGTTTAATTGTACACCCAATGATTTTAGCGGCATCGTTTGTGTATCAGACGGTCGCACGATCTGTAATTTCTGTTTTTATGTATATTTAACCGTACACATGCAAAAATACTACAACTTTTATCAGCAACATTAAAACCAGTCACAACTGTTTATAGTTAAGAGAATTCTTATTTATTGTACAACAGTTAAAATCACACATCCACAAATTATTATGTGACGTGTTTCTTAATACCTAACTTATGAATTAGAACTTATTTTTTTGTAAATCTACACAAACAACAACGAAAAATAGTTACATGCGTCGACGAAAAAGGCACAAGACTATTTTAATTTTCTCTACTTCCTCCATCTGCAAAAAAGGGATGGAGCAAATAACAAAATATGCGAATCCACATGAGATTTCCATTTAATTGTGACAAATGTTAATGTCATGCCACGGAATGCGGGGGCGTTCAAACTTACAGTGCGGTTGATGATAATTTATACATATTTATAGATACATTAATTTTCCGTCTGTCAACTTAAGCTTAAACAGGGTAATTATCAAAAAAGTTTTCCACAACACTGAGCACAAATAGGCACCTCCCTTCAGAATCCTTATTTCTGCTACTACTATTCACTTACTGTTTGTGATGTCTTCTAATGAAACTTGACAATAGAACTGGAGCCACCACCACCATTATGACTATTTCCAGCAGCAGATTGCTGGTGAGAATGGTAAGCAGGTGGTGCCTCGCCAGCAATGGCAGCAGATCCAGCCGTAACCCTGTTAGAGCCAATTTCGACTACTTTTGTAGGTGGATGATACAGATGTGTGCCATAATGTATTGCAGCAGGATGACTGTACACAGGCCCAACGGAATTCACATCCGATCCATATGTGTATGACATTTTGCCACTACCATCTCCGGTGGCCCCGGAGTAGATGTTGCCAGAGTTTTGTGATGACGATGTTGAATACAATGGACCCAGCTTAACAGCAGAGGAGCTTTCGGAAGCCGGAATTTCTATCGAATTACCAGCTGCACCACCATTGCCACTGGCACCGGATAAACCTTGTGAATATCGAGTGTAACTCGTGGCGCCCGGATGATAATGCTGATGAAAATGATGTAGAGGCTGCAGTAACTGTTGCTGCTGTTGGTGTTGTTGTTGACCAGCGATGATGTGCTTTAATGGAATAGGAATTGTTGCTGCTGCTCCTGCTGCTCCTATGGTTGCCATTTGGATTTGGCCCATAATTTGGTGCTTAGGTGCAATTTGAATTATTTGCTGTTGGTGCGGAAGTTGGGCATATGCTGTGGATGAAAAGAGACGGTGTGAGTTTATTGCACAAATCTTTTCCTGTTAAATAATTTAAAACCGTAACCTCTAAACAATTCGGAAAAAAGAGTTGGTATTTCATCATAACATAAGTAGATGCAGGTGCACCAAAAAACAGTTTTCTACGCTCTGTAATTTTTTTTTTACTGTGCAGAAACTTGTCAAATAATAATGAAACAGCATCCCTATAGATTTCGAGAGATATTCGAATCAGAGCACTATTATCAGGCCTTTTTTTCGTTTAAAAGCTGTGATAACTTATATGTAGTGTAAGGCAGGGGGTAATTTGGGTGTTGTTTTCTCCCGGTAGCAGAAGTGGCACGCTGGTGGTCGCACGGCGACAGCTCGTCGGAATGGGGGGGGATCTTACTGCCACGTACCTACCTACAAATGAATCGTGCCAGGTTATCATAGATTAAAAGAATCTATGTATTGTTTTCTATGCGCGCCTAAAAAAAGAGAAGTATTGGCATCCGTGTATTGGATGACCAGTTCGTTGAGAAGGGAAAAGAACACAGAAAGAAGAAAAAGAAAAGTTTGAAGTTTGAGAGAGTTGGTGTCAGATGTTGGTGACACTTTAGGAAGGTGTTCGTTGGTGTTAGAAACGAACACGCAACCAGTAGGCTAACCCACCCTAATGCATGACCGAAGTCAAAACTCCTTGACTATCAAGATGCCTAAATGTTAATTTTGATAGTCCCAAATGAAACTCTCTATCTATCTACATAGATGCTCACATTTAGGTACTCATTGAATATCGCTCACGCTTATCATCCTTTTATCGCCATTGGAATCAATTAATCCATGATAACAAAAGAGTTGATTTTCAAATTCATTATAATTTGTTTATTCTTGTTTGCATGGGATAGAGTTATGGATAATTCAACATCAAGAGAGATGTTACAAAAGTTTTAAGAGAGGATCTATTTCTTATATGTATATATGTACTAACAAGCACGTGCGTTAGCAAAACAAACTAGATTTCTTGTATTATCGAATCGAGATATATGGATAACGTAGGTATTAGGTTCAAAATATTCACAAGTTAAGTATCATTTATGTATAGGTAAAATAGAGTATAGCTTAGACAAAAGTAGTTAGTAATAATTTTTAGCAAATTTAAATCAAGTCGGTGATCGTAGGTAACTTCTAGTTCAGGTGATCAAATCTCTTATTATAGGTAGGTACTTAAATATATTGAAATTAGTGAATTTTGAATGGTGAATATTTACTATCAACTTACTTTGTGCAGAAGGCACTCGTATCATATGATAACTAATTAATTGTTTAATGATTCACTTTGTATCTTAATTAAATGCATGAACAAAAAAAAAATGCCAAATGACTTACGGTTTTACGGTCGCTGTAATTCGCTTTAATTGTTATACAACCTTTTATCGATGTTTGATGAATGAAGATGTCTTTTACTGTTGTTGCCTGCAGAGTCGTTGTGCGCACATCGGTTCTGTGGTTTTCGTTGCTTTATGTACTGTTGGAAAATTTTTAAGTTATGATAGGATCAATATAAAAAAAAATCGTTTGGCGCTTCTTACCTCGAATTCATGCGTTATATATACTACCTATTTTTTTTATATTTTATACAAACTATTTGGGACAACTGTTAAGTTTTGTTATTTATAATTCACTAATCAGAGATTTGATAGAAGTTGGGATGTCTGGGAGAGCTCTCTTCTGTCTTTCCATGCAGGAAGTGTACAGGTAAAGCTGACTTCAGTTTAAAAGCGGTGTGGGTGAAAATCCGGGATGATTGAGATGATGGAATGGTCGTGTTTCAACCAGGTGTTTTGGAGTAACGCAGGTGTTCCTGGGTCAATTAATGGCGTTGGTGCAGCGTTCTCAGGTGCTCCTGGGGCAATGTGGCGTCTTTAGTACTTGATGCACTGAAATTATGATGCTCACATGCGGTGACGGCGACCATTTATATTTTTTTTGTTGCAGACGGAGGATTGCTCCGATTGGTTGTGGCTTTAACTTAATGTTTTGCTGATTTAATGAGTATCCTCGTGTTTATCGTTTTCACAAAGGTGAAACTTCGTGCTCGGAAGTTTTAATCCGCCTATTTGGATGCAAAGGAATGGTTTAATGCCGTGTTCACTTGTGAGACAAATTAAAATAACTCTTACCTTCGATTATTGTAACGAAAAATTAATTGTGCAATAAAATCAATTTGTCCAAGCTCGCTTAATTAACATATATATGCTGTTTGCGAGGATGCTTGGCGAATTGAAATGCAAACGTGGCAATCAAAGGCGGAATTATAAAAAGGTGCCTATGCTGATGGCTATATATATATATTTTTAAACACTGAAAAAAGGGGATTTAATGGTAACACTATTAAAATGTATTAACCACGCGGCTTACCAGTGATTTTCTATGCGAAATTCGCGCACTATCACTTTCCAGTGCAGTTGCCAAAAAGAAAAAGACCGCCCACTCGGGTTACACAACCTATATACCAATGGCTTAGGCGCGCGTTGAGGTAGATAAAGTGTGGTGTAAAGATAAGGCTGACTTTTGCACAGCGGCTTAAGTCATTACCATCAGTGCACGAAAAATAATGCATTCCACGTCAAACACGACGTCAACAGTATTTCAATAAAACGATGTGGAATTATTACAGGGGGATTGCTACAATGTCATGCATTTTGTATCACTCCAGAGGTATCAAAAGACATGAAAAAACAAGTACATGTAATAATTGCTCATATCAAACTCGACCCATGACCCTGATTATGCATAAAGATCAGAATGGTACTTCTTATTTTCGTATGTCCTTAGCATGATAAACACCTTTTAGCTTGCCATGTCTGTCTTCGATTTCATACATCGATCTACCAATCTGTTTTACAATCCTACCTTTAAGGAATTTAGGACATAATTTGGAACTTATTTTCTTTGAGGCATTACTTAGGATAAAGTTTCTGTAATAGACTTCATCTCCAGATTTATGATGTCTGACTGCACACCTCAAGTTATATGACTTCTCATTACGCAATGACGCTTTCTTTAAATTCTCCCTTACCTTTTCGCGTATTAAGAGTAATCGGTTTGAATTGGGAAGATAATCAATTTCATTATCTTGTAAAGCATTCAGTTCTCTAGCAATTTTATATTGGCTTGCATGAGTGATCATATTGTGACCAAACAGGACAAAATATGGAGACATGCCTGTAGATTGATGTGTGGCAGTACATAGGGCTTGCTGGATCTCAGATATGTGACTGTCCCATTCGCGTTGATCCTTATCAATATACGTCCGTATGGCTGACAGTATGGACCTATTGACTCTTTCCGAAGAGTTGGCTTGGGGAGAGTATATTGCATTTCTTATCTGGGATGTTTCATATTTATTTAAAAATTTTTCGAATTCCTTTGATACAAATTGCTTCCCATTATCGCTGTGAACGGTTTCTGGTACTCCAAATTTGTGGAAGATTTCTTTCTCCAAGAACTCTATCACAGGTTTCGAGGTTGCGACTCGCATAGGCTTTAGAAAGACGAATTTGGAAAACTCATCTAGGACTACAAAGAGAAATAGATTACCCTTCTTTGACCTGACGTATGGTCCCAAAAAATCCACGTAAATTTTTTGAAAGGGTCGATCTATCTCCTGCTTTAGCCCCATTGGTGGTCTTAAAATTTGATTTGGTGCTTTATTTTGCTTGCACTCTTCGCACTTACGGACAAAGTCTCTCACTTCCGTCGTCATGTTGGGCCAATAAAAGTGTTGACGAATCCTATCTAGTGTCTTCCTGATACCTCCATGTGAACAGCTAGGGGGTATATGTGCTTTTCGGATAACACCATTGGTCAGACTTGCTGGTATCCATAAGCTCCACTGATGTTCATCGGATATCGAGTGAAAATCTAAAGGACACATCCGTTTATACACTCTTTGGTTCTCAATTTTAAGGTCTGGTAAATTCTTCTGATTTTTGGATACTCTTGACAAGAGGTCAAGATAATCATTTGATTTGAATTCCGGCGAATCTAAGTCGAGTATGGTGGGTTCATTTAAGTTCAAACAGATCGGCTCAAGGTGTACGCGAGAGAGTACATCGGGCACAGTGTTCTGTGATCCCTTGCGATGCTCTATATTGAAGGAGAATCCTTGTAACTTCAGAGACCAACGAGCCAAACGTCCGCTTAGGTCCTTAAGTCCCATCAGCCATTTAAGACTGGCGTGGTCTGTTACAATAGTGAAGGACATGCCTTCAATATAGGGCCTAAACTTCGCAACTGCTCGAACTGCTGCGTAACATTCTTGCTCCGTCACGCTATATTTTCTCTGACAGGCGTTGAGCTTCTCTGAAAAGAACGCGATCGGTTTTTCGTTCTCTTCTTCGTCGTATTGGTACAAAACGCCACCAATACCGACTGACGATGCGTCACATTGAATTATAAAAGGCTTTGAAAATTCTGGATTGCTTAAAAGCGGAGCCGAGATCAAAGCGTTTTTCAAGGCATTAAATGAACTAACGGCCTCCGATGACATTGAAAAGGACTTCGCTTTTTTGAGGGTGTCGGTCAAAGGTGTAGCAATGGATGCGAAATTCCTGATAAATCTGCGATACCATCCACAGAGGCCTAAAAATCTCCGCACTTGTTTCTGGGTTGCAGGAACGGGAAAATCTTGTATCGCAGCTACTTTATAAGGATCCGGCTTCACGTGACCTTGACCAACGATATACCCCAAATAGCGAAGTTCTTTAAAACAAAAGTTCGATTTACTGACATTAATCGTTAGATTTGCCTGTCTTAGGCATTTGGCAACTTCTTTTAATGTTGAGATATGTTGTTCAAAGGTAGGAGAGATTATTAAAAGATCGTCGAGGTACACAAACACACTTTCTCTAAGTGCACCAGGGACCACCTTATCCATTAGCCGACACATCCTTTGGGCTGCGTTACACAGTCCAAAGGGCATGACGGTGAACTGGTAAAGTGGCTTCCCTGGCACAGTGAATGCGGTTTTTTCCCTCGACTTCTCTTCCAGAGGGATTTGCCAGAACGCGTCCTTCAAATCCACACTACTAATGTAATGTGTATTTTCCAGACGGCTCAGCAAACCCTCAATATGAGGTAGAGGATATGCATCTCTCTTTGTTAACGAGTTCACTTTGCGGGAGTCAAGACACAGCCTGTTTTTGCCGGGTTTCCTGATAAGGACAATAGGCGAACTCCACGCGCTGTGACTTTCCTCGATAACTCCGAGAGATAACATTCGATTTAGTTCCTCATAAACTAAAGTTTGAATAGCAGGTGACAACGGGTAATGGCGCTGTTTTACGGGTTCAGCATCATTGGTGTCAATTATGTGTGTTTCTATCATGGTTTTACCCAACCCAAGGGTTGTACAGGATGGAAAAGCAGAGATTGCGGACTGAAGCTGTTGTTCCTCCTCAATCGTCAACTCATGTTTTGGCGGTTTCGGTTTGCTGCTTTCTGGCTCGCACAAATTAGAGTCGTGTGAAGGTGAAAACAGTTCACCTATGATTTGAGGAGCGATTTTAAATTTTGACCAGAAGTCGACACCGAGGTATAGTGGTTGTAAAAGGCTTGGAACAAGATAGAAATCCATCTTTTCCGAGATTCCTTTATATTCAACAGGCACGTTAATGCGACCAACTATGCTTTGATTTTTGCCACCGGCTGTCTTGACTGACCATTCAAACTTTAATATTGGGACATTAAGCTCCTTTACTATCTCCATGCAACCACCTCCTAGACAGGATATCGATGCACCACTGTCTAACAAGCCTCTAAATTCTTTCTTGTTAATCGAAATATTTGCATAAGGTCGTGTATCTAAATTGTCTTCAAAAAGCGATTCGTTAATCAGCTGCCGGTAGAGCTTTCCCTTTCGGTGACGGTTTCTTGATTTTAATAATTTACGCGGTATGTTATATCTAGGTGTTAATTCGTCTAGATTGAAAATTCTTTTCCGAATAGCATTATACTCAACTAGCCTTTGATGGTAGGGTTTCATGTGCTGTGGAATTTTGTGTAGTTTACTGTCTATTTCGGACGAACTACTAGAAGTGGACATTGGTAAAAGTATTTTGGTATCTGGAAAATTTATTATGTCATTGAAAAGATCGGTATTAGTAGATGCATCAGTTTTTATTGCTCCGGACTGGTTTGAGTCGAACGGGACCTTCCGGAAAAGTTCTCGCTCGTCTTTCGGTTTTCCTTCGATGTGTTACATTCAGGACAGTCTAACACTGTGACATTGTCTGTACCACAACGATAGCAAAACAGGTTAGAGACAGGAGTGCGACATTCAGCGAAAACATGCCCCGACTTTTTGCAATTGAAACAGATTGTATTGGTATTCATGAATTTGTCTGGGGTATGAGAAAAATTTGAACGATGATTGTTCTTAACTGCTGAAATGTTAGCAAATGGCTCTGACATATTTTCATTATCAGTATCTTCACTCGAGTAGTGAATTTCATGTACCGCTCTTGCATTATTGAACCGAGGTTGTGAACCATATCTGGATAATAGCATCTTTTCGGTACGCCTACATTCCTCTCGGAGCTGTTCTATGGTATTAATTTGCATCGGGTATATAAAGTTCATTAATCTAGTGCTTATATTGTTACGTATTATTCTGATAAGATCATGGTCTGACATTGGCTCTCTCAGTTGGCTTCTGAAGTTAATGATGGATTTATAAAATTCATCGAAAGGTTCGCTAGGCATTTGTCGTCGATCCATTAATTGCCTTAAAATTTCAAAGTCATTTTCGTACCCTTTGAATTGTTTCAGCAAGGCCGAACGCAACATTGCCCAATCACCTCTAGGATTAGTTCTGAGATACTGCCAGTACCAATCTTGTGCTGATCCAGCGAGCAGATGATGAAAGTTTCGAATGATTTCATTCCAAGGGCAATTATAGTTGCTTTTGAGGATTTCAACGCGAAAGACGAAATCTTCAATAGTCATTCCCTTACTGGTGTCGTCATACCTAATGCCCCAACGATCTAAATCAAATCGTCTGTTCGAAGATCGATGACTTTCGTTGTTTGAAAAGTGTCTGCCTGGGTTTACATATTCATTACTAACAACTTGCGCTACACCTGCAGTTTCTCTCTGTCTTGGTCCAGCAAATCGAGAGCTTGCAGACAAGTTGACTGAGTTAGCTGACAAACTTTCTGACTGATTCTGAGGTGTGTGTCTCATCTCTTGTTGCACATTATTTTGCGCAAGATTACCATTTAAATTGGGTTGAGCATTGTGACTTAGAATGTCTCTCACACTGCTCTCTACATTTTCTTTTATCAAATTAGGAAGATTCCGAAAAAGAGAATTCTGAAGATCTAATAAACTTGCATCAACTACGCTCTTAATGTGCGAGTGAAGGAAGCTGTTCGAAGGAGGTGGAATATGTTCTGTCGTTCGAGCATTACTCTCAACCCCATTAGATATTGGCAAACGGTTATCAGAGTCTGCCTCTCCGAAACCAGCTGATGCTGATGCATTTTGAAAAGTTGACATTAATGGAACGGCTGACATAGCAGTGGTAGTTGTAGTCGTTGACATGACGTAACTAACGGGAGCAGTTGTAAACAAAACATGTGTTGATGCTGCAACACTAGCTGTCGTGGTGGTTCCTATACTTATTAATCGCGCTTGGTTAAAGCTTTCATTCATACTTTTATTTGTTTGTATGTCATTGCTGAATGACTGAAAGTTTCTTGAAAGGTTTATGTTATCTCTCTGGGGAGAGTGACGAACAGGTTCACTGTTTCTAAAAGAGTGTGAAACAGCTGAGTTGCCCTTTCTTCCTCGAGTCATCATACCTATACCAGAATTGTTTAAATCTCTGTTTGAATTACGCTTCGGAATTGCTCCGGCGTTATGGCTTTTGTTTACATTCATTATTTTGATTTTTGTTTACGAATGAATGATAAAGGGAGTAAAAATATTTATTGTTGTTTTGGTAGGGATAAAATTGTATCAATGGTTTGGCGATATATGGGTGATAATTGTTTACAAAAACAATGAGTGTGTTATGTGAGTGTAGAATTTAAAAAGAAAGGAAAATAAGAAAAAAAAAAGCGGCAATAGACTGATTAAAACTGTATACTAAGAAAGCATTTTGAAGGCATATATCTATCGCAACTTATAATTTCGTCTATAAAAGCTCTAGTGAAATAAGGACTTATAGATTAACTTCCTTCAAAATAGTTTTCATGGAATGTCGACTCTATAATATTTCTCATAGGGTAACTACATTATCTGTACTAATGTACTAAACAAATGTGACTCCTACAGTACTCCTGAATTATGGTCTGACATTAATAGGTTTGTTAAAGTTAGAAAAAATGTTGTTTGATGTTTTTATTTTGCAGCCAATTACAGGATCAAACATATCTGTAATCGCAACGAGATAAGAGGTGATAACAGCTGCTAGTGAAAAGTCGTCATTGACATTTCATTGCCTAAGCTTTGGAACATTCGAAAATTCCAAACTTATGAATGGCAAGTGTTTGTCAAGGCTGACACTCGTCGCTCCACGTTCTTGGGCGCCAATTTGTAAGGCAGGGGGTAATTTGGGTGTTGTTTTCTCCCGGTAGCAGAAGTGGCACGCTGGTGGTCGCACGGCGACAGCTCGTCGGAATGGGGGGGGATCTTACTGCCACGTACCTACCTACAAATGAATCGTGCCAGGTTATCATAGATTAAAAGAATCTATGTATTGTTTTCTATGCGCGCCTAAAAAAAGAGAAGTATTGGCATCCGTGTATTGGATGACCAGTTCGTTGAGAAGGGAAAAGAACACAGAAAGAAGAAAAAGAAAAGTTTGAAGTTTGAGAGAGTTGGTGTCAGATGTTGGTGACACTTTAGGAAGGTGTTCGTTGGTGTTAGAAACGAACACGCAACCAGTAGGCTAACCCACCCTAATGCATGACCGAAGTCAAAACTCCTTGACTATCAAGATGCCTAAATGTTAATTTTGATAGTCCCAAATGAAACTCTCTATCTATCTACATAGATGCTCACATTTAGGTACTCATTGAATATCGCTCACGCTTATCATCCTTTTATCGCCATTGGAATCAATTAATCCATGATAACAAAAGAGTTGATTTTCAAATTCATTATAATTTGTTTATTCTTGTTTGCATGGGATAGAGTTATGGATAATTCAACATCAAGAGAGATGTTACAAAAGTTTTAAGAGAGGATCTATTTCTTATATGTATATATGTACTAACAAGCACGTGCGTTAGCAAAACAAACTAGATTTCTTGTATTATCGAATCGAGATATATGGATAACGTAGGTATTAGGTTCAAAATATTCACAAGTTAAGTATCATTTATGTATAGGTAAAATAGAGTATAGCTTAGACAAAAGTAGTTAGTAATAATTTTTAGCAAATTTAAATCAAGTCGGTGATCGTAGGTAACTTCTAGTTCAGGTGATCAAATCTCTTATTATAGGTAGGTACTTAAATATATTGAAATTAGTGAATTTTGAATGGTGAATATTTACTATCAACTTACTTTGTGCAGAAGGCACTCGTATCATATGATAACTAATTAATTGTTTAATGATTCACTTTGTATCTTAATTAAATGCATGAACAAAAAAAAAATGCCAAATGACTTACGGTTTTACGGTCGCTGTAATTCGCTTTAATTGTTATACAACCTTTTATCGATGTTTGATGAATGAAGATGTCTTTTACTGTTGTTGCCTGCAGAGTCGTTGTGCGCACATCGGTTCTGTGGTTTTCGTTGCTTTATGTACTGTTGGAAAATTTTTAAGTTATGATAGGATCAATATAAAAAAAAATCGTTTGGCGCTTCTTACCTCGAATTCATGCGTTATATATACTACCTATTTTTTTTATATTTTATACAAACTATTTGGGACAACTGTTAAGTTTTGTTATTTATAATTCACTAATCAGAGATTTGATAGAAGTTGGGATGTCTGGGAGAGCTCTCTTCTGTCTTTCCATGCAGGAAGTGTACA
Organism: Cheilosia vernalis; assembly: GCA_949126925.1. NCBI lineage: Eukaryota > Metazoa > Arthropoda > Insecta > Diptera > Syrphidae > Cheilosia > Cheilosia vernalis. The sequence goes on along the minus strand of OX421360.1, from coordinate 26,930,332 downwards.
GGTAAAGCTGACTTCAGTTTAAAAGCGGTGTGGGTGAAAATCCGGGATGATTGAGATGATGGAATGGTCGTGTTTCAACCAGGTGTTTTGGAGTAACGCAGGTGTTCCTGGGTCAATTAATGGCGTTGGTGCAGCGTTCTCAGGTGCTCCTGGGGCAATGTGGCGTCTTTAGTACTTGATGCACTGAAATTATGATGCTCACATGCGGTGACGGCGACCATTTATATTTTTTTTGTTGCAGACGGAGGATTGCTCCGATTGGTTGTGGCTTTAACTTAATGTTTTGCTGATTTAATGAGTATCCTCGTGTTTATCGTTTTCACAAAGGTGAAACTTCGTGCTCGGAAGTTTTAATCCGCCTATTTGGATGCAAAGGAATGGTTTAATGCCGTGTTCACTTGTGAGACAAATTAAAATAACTCTTACCTTCGATTATTGTAACGAAAAATTAATTGTGCAATAAAATCAATTTGTCCAAGCTCGCTTAATTAACATATATATGCTGTTTGCGAGGATGCTTGGCGAATTGAAATGCAAACGTGGCAATCAAAGGCGGAATTATAAAAAGGTGCCTATGCTGATGGCTATATATATATATTTTTAAACACTGAAAAAAGGGGATTTAATGGTAACACTATTAAAATGTATTAACCACGCGGCTTACCAGTGATTTTCTATGCGAAATTCGCGCACTATCACTTTCCAGTGCAGTTGCCAAAAAGAAAAAGACCGCCCACTCGGGTTACACAACCTATATACCAATGGCTTAGGCGCGCGTTGAGGTAGATAAAGTGTGGTGTAAAGATAAGGCTGACTTTTGCACAGCGGCTTAAGTCATTACCATCAGTGCACGAAAAATAATGCATTCCACGTCAAACACGACGTCAACAGTATTTCAATAAAACGATGTGGAATTATTACAGGGGGATTGCTACAGTAGATGACACTGCTGTTCTTGCTGTGCAAGAAGTTTTCGAAATAGCAACAAAAAAATACACAACGCAGTGAATAATAAATTAAACTGGAGCAAAAACTTAGAAATCCAAATTAATGGCTTTAGTCGGTTAATACATATTTATTTTACGAATAAAAATGTTCAGCAATTATGGAAAAGTAGAATAGCCAACAGCCAAATATGCCGGCATGATACTTGATGCAAAACTGAATTGGAAAGTGCATGTAAAGTAAAAATGAGTAAACCTAAACAATGAACATGTGAAATTCAAAGGCTTATGCAGAAATGCTATTGTTTATTAAATTATAATAAATTATTGCTGTTTCATAATCAAATTCTGTTAAGAAAAAGGATTCGCAATCATGTCAATTTAGAAATGACACAATTATCAAATTCTAACAATCTGAAATATAAAATTAAAACCAAAGCTGAATTAAATTTGTAGACAAATGTACTTATACGTTTTTTAAAATGTAATAGCCAAATTGCTGTTGGTGCATCAGGTTCGTACAGAACCCTAGAGAAAGCTTCTCACAATCGTATAACGTAGTATATCGTCGGACACTATAAAATAAATTTAAGATAATGATAATTAAAGACAATTAGTATTGTAATCAATGCATGCCTACGAAAATTCAGTGTCATTGTTTCAAGTCTTAATTTGGACTTACAGAGACAACACAAAAAGTTAAACCAACTCAGAGTCTCACCTCTCAGTACAAAAGATCAAAGTGCGCAACAAAAAATTTCACAATAGGGTTTTCGATATTTCGTTGTCAGATTAAGGGTTTTCCCCCCAATTAAGTTTTTTTTTTTTTTGGTCGGCGCGGCGGATGGAAATCTGTGTGAAGATTTAGTATTGGGGAAAATCTGTTGTTTTTTTTTAACACGCTTTTATTAGCTTGACCTGTATGTATGTATCTATGTCGCGGAAACTTTCAAAGCCATATTCACCCACTTCAAGACGTCTCATTGTTTTGAAAATTTGCTCGCGTATGCAAATCCAATGACAATACAAAAACTTAATTGTCCCCCCACCCTATGAACCCCTATCCTAAGTGCGTTTTCGTGCAGCAGGGCCGAGGCCGTACCGCGAACGAGGCCGAACTCTGCATAGGATCATAACTCCGAAGTTTTCTTATGATTTACAAAAAATTTGGGCTCCGTTCATCTATCTTCTATATATGTATATAAAAAACGACTGGACCAATTTGGATACTTCCTTCTGCGGATTTGTTCGTAATTGCTCCGCGAAGGTTTATGAAAAAAGAAAAGTTGGAAAATTCTCAACAGGTGGCGTTGAAGGCACACATTTCGTTTTTCATGGGGAAAAGCACTTTGAAAAAAAATAAACTGGATTGAAATCGAGTAGTGACACTTCAAATACAAAAAAAAAAATATTTTATATTTTCAAAGCAATTGTTGTCAATTATTTTAATTATTTTCCAAGCAAATTGTTGTTGTAAAAAATTTTGAAATTTTTTTAAATATGCATACCTGCCTACCTAATAAGTTTGCTCATGCTTACTATGTTACATTAAGTAACTTTTTGAAATGGAGTAGATACTTTGATTTATTTCATGGTTTTTGAATCCATCATTTTTGTTTGACATGTATTTTCAGGATATTTGCATAAGTATGTGTGAGTAATTTTAAATGTAGGGGTGATTAAGATGACGTGGACAATGATATGACAGGCAACAGGAGTTGTGGAGCGTTTTGAGTATGCACGTAGGGGTTGTTACGAAAAATGAGCGTGTAACAATTGTGGTATTCTGCTCATTAGTGAATAGGGTTATGGGGAGCGCAACTCAAAGGTACCATAACACCTTCGGTACCGATGTAGAGAGAAGGGAAAAGGCTTAGCATTTACCAACCAAGTTGATAGATGCGGTTAGTTTTCTTCATGGCTGTTAAAGTTACAAATATTTCGTCGGTCGCTGATGGACTATATTGTTAAGCATAGTGTCTTTGGTTATACTTATACTCGATGTTGGATGTATTCGATTGAATGGCAAAAAAGAGGCTTGCTTCATGCGCACATTTTCATTTGGTTAGTCGAAAGAATGCAATCAGACCAAGTTGATGACATCATATGTGCCGAGGTTACAGATCCCGAAACCGATCCAGACCTGGATGATGTCATAATTACAAACATGATTCATGGGAAGGTTTGAAAATGGTATCAGTATTTTTATTTCACATTTTCTGTTTCGTGCGAACCAACTTACAAAGATATGAAAACCAATTTAACAGTCACAAGTCATTCCCAAATACATTACACACTGGGACTTACTAATAATCATTTTTAACCTTCACACTAAATATTTCCTAGGTCACAATATACAATTTTGTATGGAATTTTTTCCATTGAGAGCTGGAGAAATGTAGTCTGGACGTTAAAAATATTATTAGTACCACGGACTGTTATGTAGGACACTATAACCATCAACTTTTACTTGGGTTCTGGACCCGATAGGTGGCGCTGAAGGATAGGATACCACACAATAGGTAGTACTTTGCAAAACATAAGCGGCATAGGAAAACGATTTGTGGCACCTCCCATTTAAAAATAAAATCGATATAATGAACATTGTCCAAATAAAGCACTTTGCAAACCTCTGCGGATTCCGCTTATTCAGAACGGCTTGCCATTGGTATTTAAGCGTCTACATAAAATAGCATGTGCATTGGGCATGCTCGAAATTATTACTTTCATTACATTACATTACATTTGGGCGGAACGAAGTTCGCGGGGTCAGCTAGTTGTATATAAAATCCATCCAATCTAATATATTGGTGAGAAACGTGCCGAGGGATGATTGGCAAGAGGGTGGCTAAAAATATCATGTTGCTATCGTCAACCTCAGGGAACCGGACAGACCCTGTTGTGTAAGAGCCTTATACCCTTCTACAGGACCTTTAGGGGGTTCGACCTTTTAATTGGAACAAAATTGAAAAAGAAGCTTAAGACTACAAATTAAAAAAAAAAACAAATTATGTATAGTTAAAAAAGAAACCAAAAAAAAACGCTTTAAAAGCAAATTGAACTAAAAAGCAGAAAATATTTTTTTTAACATATAACTTAACTTAACTATTCTGACCGTCTGGAAACGCTGCACAGAGGTGCAGTCACACACCTTTACCATTTGATTTTACTAATATCATAGAATATTGTCATATACGAACTTTATTTTCTTCATAAATGACAATCTTTTATAATCCATTACAAGCGACTGTTTTTTTTTTTTTTTTAATATAATATCTAACAACAAATTATCGAATTCAAGCATTTGCACTATTCGTAATCAGACATAACTTACATTTTCATGCCACGCAAAGAGGAGCGACCACAAGAGATTCCTGGGCATTGGCGTAGTAGTAAAAAAAAACTTTCAATTCCGGTAAGCATTTTCCTAGAAAACTAATTTACAGACAATGCTAGCGACCTTTAAATGTTACACTTCTCGATTTATGCTGTGTAACACCATCTTTCCAAGTGTTTTGTACCACTGTTCGATTTACATTACAATTAATACCAAACCCTGACTTGCATGTAAGGACTTACCAAAAGCAGTAGGAGGTTGCTGATGATGTCCACCAAAGTAAAATGGTACCGAAGACTGTTGTTGGAATTGCTGATGCTGTTGTGTACCCATTCCGTAATATGGTATGAAATGCGCATAAATTGATGGTCCTGATGGTTGCGATGAAGATGTCGCTGACATTGGCGATGATGGCTGTTGTGCCAGCGAAATAAAATGAACCGCTGCACTTTGTTTGAATGATTGATCCTTTGCAGAAGCTGGTGGGGCCGGCGCAGCTGTGTAAACCAACGGCACCATATGAGCTCCCTGCAGTGGGAATGGTGCTGCCAAGTTTTGTTGGTAATGTCGCATGTATTCAGCCGGGAATGCGATGGCATATTGATTTTGCTGATGATGTTGATGTGGCAACTGCTGTTGATCGAATCCGCCATAGTGCAGAGGCAGAGTTACTGCTGCCGGTGGATGAGCCGATGATGGTGGTGGCGCATACATTTGTACAGGATGCACTTTCACTTGTCCTGTTGAAACCGGCTGGTAACTAGGTACGAATGGACCTCGATAGACACTTGACGCATACTGTACGCCACCAAGAGAGTTAGGGCTTGTGGACTTGTAAGAGGTGGGGGCATACTGAATGCCACCCTCTGCCTTGTAGGATCCGGGAGGTGCATATTGCATACCCCCATTGTTAACACTAGTGGTAGTACTGCTCTCAGTTATGGTGCCCCCTCCTACGGTTGGTGATAATGTTCTACCGCCGATTCCGATGAGTGCATCTGGCTTACTGTAGGATAGCTGTGAATTGAAATAGGCGAATCAGTATGTGTGGTATTAAATAAGTTTCATGCAAATTTATTCATTCATTCAACAAGTATTCCTATGTGTGCGTGTATTTGTGCATATGGCTAAACCGGTGTAAGACAAGGTGGCTATTTGATTCCTTTGGCATTTCGCCTTTTGTACCTTTGTAACCATGAGCTTGTTGTGCTCAATGGTTTGTTGTGTATGCGTTGTGCCTTGGGATTGGGATTTTGCTTGACTTTCTTTCTCTCTCTTTTTCTCTCTCTCTATCTCTGTTTGTGGGAAACAAGTACTAAGTTGAAGTGAAAGTTTCTGTAATAATTTACATCAGTCGTGCGAGGATAGAGAAGAAGAAAACTACAGAAGAATAGCTTTGCATAAAACTCGACTTTCGGCAGGTCAGGGTTGAATAGAGATATTGCTAAAATGCAAATGCTGAAGGGATTATCTGGCTTGACAAAGAAAATATGTGCACGCAGTTGTCAATTAATTTAAAATGGTAGCGGTAGGTAAAGATAAACATGTGTGCTTTTAAAAGACCATATTTTCGATTATAAATTCCGACAAAATGTAAGCCAACGAAGAATGGAGCTTACTAATATTATAGGTATAACCGTATAACGGAAGCATCATATGTTTTTGTATGGAATTTGAGAAACGCTAAATTTTTTAAAAATGTAACCAAAACTTTTTGTGCATCTGAATGCATTCACTCGTTTTTATAGTATGTCTTGTAGAAAATTAAATTATTGTGTAGTATGTACCTAATATGTATATTTAAATGTGATAAATGCTTCCTTTAGGAAAACAAGTGCTTATTTCACTTAGGAGAATACAAGATTTTTTTTTTTTTTTATTTTAGGAGAAAACTAACTTTAGATGACGAAAAAGGGGAAAACATTTTTTAAAGTATGCGAGTCTTTGTGCCAAAAAGAAGTTGTAATTTTACCTTGAATTGACAAAAAAAAATAATCCTCTGTTAGCTTTTTGGATTAGAGCAAAAAAAAATGATTACTTACTTATCGATAGACCAACATTTCGTTAACAAATTTAATTCACCTTGCACAATAGTGAAATATGCAATTTATATCTTTTTCACCAAAATATCGTAGTAATTGTTTTGAAAAAGGAATCATTTCTTTGAGTTTAGGCACAAAAACTTATATTCGTGTTTTTATGACTGACTGGAGCTGAAATTGACAGTCGACCAAACTATGAATACATTTACAGTTATTTTAACTTCTCCGACTCCTATAGGAGGAACGAATTTTCGAACCATATAGGTATATAGTATATTATATAACTAACTACTAGTATAATATATATGCAGAAAATAACATTATGTAAATGATGTATTTGCATGCCCAGATAACTTAAAAAATACCGCCATTTATTATAAAGAATAGGGATGTTACGGACGTGGTTTTACCGGAGTCGGAGTCGGAAGTCTCATACCGACCTCCGCGGAGTCGGAAGCCTCATACCGACTTCCGCCGAGTGGGAGGTTGGGGTCGCACACAGACACAAATTATTAAAATACTAAATTAAAATAAATCCATTTTTATAAGAAAATAAACAAAAAAAAATACTTAATACTAATAAACGTAAATTCACATATGCATGAAATTAATAATTGTTATTTGAATTCAAAAAGTTTCGACAAATATTATTTCTGTAGTTTCTGTAGTGTATTTCTACCTCTTGTGGTTCACACGCTCAACAAATCTTAACAAATGTCAAAATAAAAGTTTAAGAAAACTTAGTATGGGGACGGAACTTTGAAAAAAAAAATAAATATAATGGATGGAAAAACGGGTAACTCACTTCCAATACAACAAGACTTATTTCGATTGTTAATTTTTAAATTCTTTGGATGTTCCGGGCTCGCCGCTACACGATTTGAAATCAAAAGTCAGTTCTGTTATAATTTTGTTGAGTGACCCCAACCGAAACTTTTTTTAACGGATCGCGTTTGATTTGATTGTGAAGAATCTCAAATCAAATGTAATGGAAGCAAATATTTTGACTTAAAAAATCAAGGCAAACATTATTATAATTCCGCGCATTACGATGATTTGCCATTGATTTGCAAGCGCCTTCGATATCCCATGTGCATCGCTTTCACTATGACAAATTATAATTCGCAAGGACAATCGCTGGATGTTTGTGTCATCAATCTTGAATTCCCATGTCTCTCACATGGTTAACTGTACGTGGCGTCCTCATGTGTGAGCAAACTTTCCGCTTTGTACGTCGTGTACCGTAAAGGCACTTTAGTGAAAAAGTGGAAGATTGGCCGACACGTCAATCATTGCGGTTTGATAGAAATACATCGACATTGCCATACTTCTATTGCATTTAATATAACTTTTGAATAAAGATGTTGAGTAGCATTTGCATTGTGCATGCTCGGAATTAATTTTTTTATTGCATTAGGTACCTAACGAATTAGGACGGAAAGAAGTTCACCGGGTAAGCTAGTTAATTAGTCCTCTGCCCTACTATTATTTTCCTTTATCATCTGAATGGGATTGCCTAAATACAATTCAGATAAAATGGAACCACAAAAACTACACAAACGCAGGCACACTGCACCACGATGTATCAATATTTATTTAGATTTTGATTGTGAAAACGATTTGCATATAATTTTCAATCTGCATGATTGCCGGAAGCAATCAGAAACACATCTCGTGATATGTATTTCGTTGTTTTATATATACAATAATATGTATCTGCTTCCCAAATTGCTTTGTCGACAAAAAATTTAAACACAAATTGCATTTTTCCAGTGCAAAGCCCCCAAGTATGGTATATCACATTGCAAATTGATTCCTTTAATGAAATTTGTATTTGGGTCATGTGTTTTTATGCTTTATAATCTGAAGATTGAGTAGATTGTTGTCTGATACCATAGTTGCGAAATACTGCTTGTTGTTTAACCATACAATATCGCACTCCTCTGTTTAAAACGGAACCATGAACCTATTATAATGATAATACCGTATACGAATTACGGATGATTCCAGTTTATTTTTAGAGTACAGATCAAAAAATTTACAAATCTAATGCTTTCACTAGCAAACACTGTTCACACAAATTTCAATTTTAAGTTACTAATGGGTGGTGACAGGTGACAGCACTTGCATATGCCAGCAACAAGAAATCAGTCAAATTAGATTTGAAGAAAATATAATTGCACGACTGGGTCGAACGTAACTTTCTCGACCATCAAAAGTTTTCGTGCAAATGAAATGGGAGTTGCTGATTGTGCAATGAAAAGGGGGGTTTTCGAGATATGAGCACCCAAGGATCATTTTGCAACTTCATGTGTCACGTGCCATGAGCGATGTCGTTAAGACGGTTTTGTTACCCGAAAATATTCCCAAAAAGTTACTTTGTAGACACATGCTAGGTAACGCGATTTAGATTTATTTTATACTGATTTCATAATGCTACTTCTCAGCATTTAAAAGAGCAAAAATAATTATATGAGAGATCTTTGATTGAATAAGGAATATTTTGTAAGGATCAAGGGTTTTTTCGAATTACATTAGTATTGCATACAGATGATGCTATTCGTTTTGTATTGTAAACAATTATCTATTTATTTATTGTATTAACAATCCACAAACAAAAAAACACAACTCAACGAAATTTTTGTAATTGTTTTAACTGGACTTGTTAAACCAATAACAAAAAAAAAACACAAAACAGGAAGTTTATAATGATTAGCAATCTTTGAATATTAGCTATGGAATAAGAATTAAAAATTCGACATTGCTTACGTACATCCTTCTTATTGAAGTCCTTGCCATCATTATTATTCACTGCTGTTCACAATCCTGCAACGCCCAGCTATATATTGTGTTTGCTCTTGCAAAGGTATCATTCTTCTCTTTCATTGCTTTTTTCAATCCAAACGAGAAAGTACTTAATCGCATTTTGTAATTTGGCAATTTTACGGATGCACAAAAAAGTAATTAAATTACAAACAATGAATCCGCTTTCAGGCAGGAGGCCTGGGGGAAACCGATGGGTGGTGTAAACTGCAAATAGGTGTAATTTAATTCACCTATCGTTGTGTGCGTTCATGAGAAATGCATCTGGACACTGCTGGCAGTAAGCTTGTCACAGAATACATACCTTTGTGATGATTTTTGCACACAGAGCACGATGATGGTGCTGATGATGCTACAAAACCGAACTACAACAAATTCCTTGCATCCTAACACAAAGCGAAAGCCAATTATTGTAGAATTGAAATGAAGTTGTTCAGTGCGTTTCAGTACATTTTCTTAAAGCTTGGGTACAAATTGGTTTGGCAGTTAGCTTCCCCATAAACCATTTGGAGAGAGACATGTCAAATTCAAGTTCAAGTTCGGTGCACCAACACGCTTCACCTAACTTCTCGATCTGATAGATGGGCGTCATGATAACCGCACACAATTCGCAATAACCGCTTAACTCGCAAAGTCGAATTCATTCATCTAAACAACTTTAAGGAACCTTGTAAATCTCACCCTGGGCCATGGGCAACCGGTTTTCAACTCTGTTTACAACTCGGTTTGCTTCAAATCTAAACCGGCTTAACTCGGTTTGAAAAATTATCGGCTTGGCACATCCCTAAGAATGAACTTAAGTCTTTATTCAAAGAAACAAAATACAAGCAACGCAAAATGGCAGATGCACTTACACGTACATCGTACATATAATGCATAATGGATAGAATGGCCCAGGGATTGTTTTGTCGAAGATGGGACATAAGCGCGGTTGCCATTGGTCATTTGTGACCAAATTTGATCATTACTTTTCCTCTTGGTCACATGATAATTTCTTATAACATTTCGTAATTTTTTTACGAAATGAAATACATATTATTAATAATTAAAAAAATAATATTTGATCTGTGTACATGAAGAATATAATGATGAATTGATTGGTCTGTGGTTACAAATATTTCGGACTTAAACCATTTTGGTCATTTTTATCTACATTTGGTCATTTTTATTTTCAATTTTTGACAAAAACTTTACTTTCAAGTGGCAACCATGTTCAGAAAACCCAAATATTCGCATAGATAATATTAAGCAAAAATGTTTTAGATCTCCATTAGGCATCCAACACCCTTTTTGAAATGCACATACCAATGGTTGTTCTTAATAATTAAAAAAATTAAACTAACAGTTTAAAAATACAATAATAATCATTTCGTATTTCATATAATAAGATTGAACCAACAATAAGTATAATCTAACCAAATATTCTAGTTCTATTTTCTCAAATTTTCAAAAACTAGAGTTTTAAATTTTCCTTCGAGGACTAGAGAACATGTATTCAAAATTATTTTGGTTGAGAAAAGAAACTTACAAAACTCTAGTATTTGAGAATTTAAGAAAATGGAGCAATTATTTTAGTTTTATTCTCTCAAAAGTTCTCAAAAGCTAAAATTTTATGAATTTATTTTCGCCAGCGATCCAAAGTCTGTGCCCTTGAGTAGAAATTTTAAGCATTTGTAGTGTTTGTAGTAGCACTATTCATTTTCCCGAAAGTAGCTTTAGAAGATAAAAAAAACTGGACCAGCGCATTTGGAATAAGACCAAAGTAACACACCAACAGTTTAATTCGGTCAATTCTATAGGAATATAGGATTAGTGTTGACATTAAGACGCAATATTCACACGCGCACCATAGAACTTTAAAGCAAAGTCCGTAATATCAAAACTGGTAACACTAACATAAGTGATATTAGTTCGCCTATGTCATAATGTTACGGCATACACATGCACACAGAAAGGGTAATTACCCTTATAAAGTGCCTGAGATGAAGGAGAAGTCCTTTAGACTTAAGGATGTGATGGGTACAAATGCAGAAACCTAACGAATGGTGGTGATATTTTACTCTACCACCTATCACCCACCGTCCCGTCTTCAGGGGTCTGCAGGGATGTGGAAGATAAATCCACTTTGCGACATAAATTGACTCAAGTGATAGCTGGCTGCCAGGCCAGAAGTGCTTGTTGGTTCCTTGCCTGATTGGTGATGGTTATGTAGGCAACCGTAGAATGCCTCTACCTCGCGTCGTCGACATTTTACGTCTTTCATACAGTCGTTTGGCACCATCTCTGGCAGCGAGAAAATTTACGTTCTGTGTTCCGGTCGTATCATGTGAATATAAGAACACCACCCTGTCCATTTCCCCAAATATATGCATGTAGATATAGCACGCGATGAAATTGATTACTCATGTGAATGCCGGATTAGTAACACCAACTGGACAGTTCATATCTGCTTCTGGGTGCCAGTGTCCTTGTGGGAAGGATGATTTACCAACGGTAGTGATGGTTAAGTTAATTCATTGGATGACATAAAAGTCGCTTTTAATGCGTCCTGTGTAATACGTGTCCAGTTGAGGAATGGAATATGTGTACGTGTAGAAGACAAGATGTGATTGAAAGTCAGGGTTACAAGTGGAATCGATATGGATGTTCGATTGGACAAGCGAACGATGGAATTTAATATAGCTATTTAGTATTTAAAAGAGTGACGCTGTATGGTTATTTAAAATACTGTTCTTTTGTCTCATAAATACCAATTGCTAGCATCAGTCAATTCATTAGAATAGCGATTAGTATAGGTATCTGTGTTAGTCGTATCTCTTGCACTTTGTTTGGGTTTTTGTTTTTTTGAGAACTTAACCTTACCTGTGGAGTGGTGGCAGCAGTAACATAAGGTGTTGAGGATGGCCTGAAGGGTGCTCCTTGGTAATGATACTGGTACACAGGACGAAAGGCATCATCTTTAGGCTTTACTGTGTAAACTGCTGAAATAGTGACAAATAATGATAATTAGAATATAAACCAATTGACAGTTTACTACTATTTATATAAATGTAGTTTTATGTTAAGGTATAAAAGTGAAGGATCTAGAATTGTTCTGAAGTGACAATTTTCTAATTATAGTCGACATAAAATCAATTTTGTAGTTATTATATTAAATTTAAAACCACCACAAGCTTATTTTATCCCTTTCTCAATCGCTCAATCTTCTCCCATTTGTCATTTCTATTGCAAAATTGAAATTAAGATTATTTTTTCTTATTTGTAAAGAAATGTTCGCTTGATATTAATATTGTGAAAATCTTGAAAATTGTTTTTTTGAATTTTGATGATAAAGAGTTGTACGACAAATTCAAAAAAAGAAATCTGTTCACTCCATTCCTGCATTTAAATTTTTTTTTCTGCGGTCATTTTATTCAAACTTGTTTAAGGACAATTCCAAGAACTAGCTATGTTTAGTTTCGCTAACTGTCAGTTCTTGGGTTTGTTTGACAAAAATTTTTCGTTTCTCCGCTCTAGTTGCAGGCAGTTTACAAACCGTTTCTAATGGACTAAAAAGTAAGGCACCGACTTTGAAGATAGAGTGATGTTGGTTAGTGTCGACTATCTCTCCTATTACCTCGTCTATAATTTTACGCCAATATATTTAGTTAAAAATTATGTTAAATGATTTCACAGTAACGCCTGTGGACAAGGTCTGTGATACGAACAAAATACAGACAAAGAGCAGACTGGAAGATCTCTGTTATAGTTTTAAACGAAAAAAAAAAATATTTTGAATAGGACAAGCAGATCTGCCAGGTATTGAATTATTTTAAGACATTTTTTAAACTAAAAATGATAATCAGCCAAAAAGACCGAGAAGGAAACTCATTTTCCCACTATTAAGACAGTTAGCTGACCTTAGTCATACATTAGTAATAAATTTCTGCTTCTACCTCTATTAAACCAACCAAATTGCACCAAACGACTTCTGAGCTATAATTTCTATTAAATTTTTAGACCTCTTGCTCTCTTTCGTGTCGGTCATTTCGGTACTTTTGCAATCGGGTATGACGTATGAGGTATGACACGTTTTAAACAAAAAGAAAAGAAAATACCATTTCTCGTTGCTGATGAAAGTTAATTTTTGAAATTCGATTCGAATTCTTCAAACAATGGATTATGGAGAAATTTAGAGAGAATCACATTTTTCGTGTTAATTTTACAAGCAATTATTTTTACAGGTACCTACCTATTACAAATTTACAATTAAAAATGTTAGAACAATCTGCATGAGAAGTTAAGAGAAATTATTACTTACTTCGGGAACGAGTACGGTAACTTAACTCCTTTTTATAAAAGATTTACTATGGGAGAATAGTTCTTTACGATTATTTTTCAATCTAGTTATTTCTGTTAATAGTTTGTGAAAAAGGTACATTCAAACTTAAAATTTAAGATAAAAATATGCAGATTTTTTTAATGCTTTTCAACAATATTTTCAATATTTGTTTCAATTTTGTGCACGTGGACATGTCACACAAATTGCCTTGGTGGTCACAAAGCTTTTTTTTTTCAAATCGGAAAAGCGAATTCTAATGTTAAGCAAAAAAAAAAAAAAACGGTGGATGAAGCATAATTATGATTCACGCGTATGAAGTTTACCCTCCGCGAACCTGGGCGAACCTGTCGAGTTGTTTCAAGAAAGATTTGTCCAGCCTACGAATACGCCAGAACGTGTGCAGATTTCGCAAGACTGACACAACAACATAATGACCGCAACCAACATAGAGTTCGATAAATGTGAACTGTATTGAGACGTTTTGATAAGAAGACATAAGTTATTTAAAAAACCGTCAACTGACGGTACTGAAATAGGTTGTTGGATTTGCCTATGTTAGCTATTTTTGAGTCTCAAGACTCAAGCTCAAAAAACAGAACAAAATAAATTAAAGTTCTTCGAAAGAAAATAGAATATAAGAAAGTTGCTAATTTACCTGTCAGTTCAGAAGAATCACGCTTTTCTGTCTTTTTTTCAGTCTTTTTCCATTCTAACGATTTTTCCTCATGCTTTTTGTCCTTCCTTTGACTATTATCGCAAAGCACTCCACTTAAGGCCAGAAGCAACACAACAAATACCTGCATAAGAAGTACAAATAATTTACCGGTGATTTCGTACAGCCGTACGAGGGTGACATTGAACCCGATATTTACCCGTATCCTAGTCATTTGTACGATTGCGGTCGCTCAGCACGATCTTTCAAGTTTTAATTAACCAAATTCACGCAAAACTATTCAAGCAGAGCCTGCCACACGCACTGTGATGAATTTTAAATGAATCGTAACACAATTAGTTGATGAATTCTATACACGAAGATAAAAAAAGAACCAAACATGTAATCACTGTAATTAACTAAATTAGTCTCGTGAGTGTGCATACTACATCGCGATTGCTTTAAATGCAGAAAAAGTTTTGCGCCCAAATAATTCGTGCATATCAAAATGCAGCATAGTACTGTATACACACACCTTTTACAATGCTCTCGCAAGAAACAAACTTCGTAGTCCACTGTCAGCGAAGACGACGTCGCTACCTTGGATATTATGTCTTACGTTGTACGGTTAAACTAAAAGTGAAATTGTATCTTATATCAGTTTTGGTTTTATATCATCAGCAAAATATTTCATGTTAGGAAGTGGAAGACCGGTGCGTGTGGGGATGTGAACTTGTATGCTAAGGTGTACCTACATAGATAGCATTGCAGTTAAAAATTTAACAAATAAAGTTACAATCGTGTTTGTCTCTAAGGAAGGAATATGAATTGGAAATGTGTGGCACATTACTTTAAGCAAAATTATATGTAGGTATGATCAATTTGGTATATGCATTTTATTCGAATTAGTTGTCATTAATCCTTGCAAGTTACCTAGGGGCCAAAATAAGTGCAAGCTATTTTTCGGTGATAATTAAGGTAAATTTGTGGTTGCCACAAACCAAGAATACTACACTTTCATCGAATTGCTTGGAAGTATTTTCTTTACTTACGCTTCAGGGCATAACAAAGTGAATTCATTAAATACATAGTTATATTATTGTCACTAGTAGATCGCTATTTTGTAATGAGATAATCGGCCCTAGCGAGGTATCCGTCGGAACGGAAAATTCTCCGCTTTTATACGATTCGGAGGATTTTTGCTGCGAGGTATTCTTCGGAACAACTGTTCGGAGAATTGTTCCGACATTTTGCAACGCATATCGGCGAATTACGTTGAAGTGCGATGAAGTGCATTTTCTTGTTTAATTTTTGACAGCTAGGCTCCAATATCCTCCGAGAGAAATTGGTTGCGGAATTTGTTTACGATATCCTCAGAGTACAATGAGTCGCGGAATTTATTCACGATTTGCGGTAAAGTGTTAAATAAATTAATAATAAACAATATAGCAACGAATTTGTTTGTATTTATTGACTAAATTTGTGTTTCCAGTGCAAAATCTAGCGAAAAACCAAGCACCAAACAATACGAGGATGTGAAGTCAATGCGTCATCGCATTTCAATTATATTTTCCGAGAACGGATACCTCGAATGCGATTTGCTGTTCCGACAAAGTATGCGCTGCGGAGAATTTTCCGTTCCGACGGATACCTCGTTAGGGCCGAATGACAGGTTATATGAAATGGCTAGAATGGTGAATTAGCAAACGTACGATTGTAGGCGGTTGCGTCTGAATAGATCTGGAGAAATTACGATTCATTTGGATGATGTGCACCGGGAAGTATTCCCTTAAACCTTCAAGGTTATATTAATCAATTAACGGAAAACATCCTTATCTTTACATACCGGTCAAAATTCACGGTCAATGTGAGCTTATTTTCTTTAAAAATCCAATGACGAGGAACTCAAGTTCCGTCTGAATGTAGTGACTGATGAAACAATTGATTTCCGAACCCACGCTAGTGAAATTCGTCAAAGAAGTAATACTTATTTGGAAGTCACTAAACTTCAATTCAATTGTTAATTTAAAAACGTTTGTTCGATGGCGATATTCTTCAGTTCAAGGCCCTTGGTTTTTGGTAACATCAATCCACTTCGAAGATGTTAGAGCTGGAGTTGTCCGCCAACGTCTGTTTTCCAGTCTAATTAGTCAAATAGGTAGGCATGTTATTGTATTTGGCGATAGGTGTCTGTCATGTCGATTGAGGGTGATACCGTTGATTTGATTTAAGTTCATCGGCCTTTCGTCTCATTTCACAGTAGTCTTCTGAGGATATGCTCTATGGATCTCTGGTGTCATATTATTTTCATTTTAAATATTATGCTATAGCAGTGGTAAACCTGAAATATGCACTTATATAACTATAACCTACACCTTTCAATGGCAAGCCGTTAACTGCATGAAAATTCGTAGGTAGGTAAACATCTGTTTTTTTAGTACGAGAACAAGCGTAGTAGGAGTTTCTGTTTTTTGATCTGTGAGGGCATATTTTTAGTTTTGCCTGGAATTGATTAGTAATGCCGTTTTAAGTTATCAATGAATGTGCCGAAGGACATGTGTGGGGTGCAATGAAGAAGGAGTTTGTGATTTCGTAAGCTCCAAGCAATTGGGATTATGTGGTTAGAAAAAGTAGGCTATATTTGGTAAAAAGAAGTTCTGCTTAGCAATAATTGATAGTTTTATTATAAGTGGTGCATTAAGACTACTACAAATATATACCTACCGTGGATTTGTGAAAATAGATGGGGTTTGGTGTATAGTTATAAAAAACTGATTTATTTCAATTTTTTTGAGAGTACTAAGTACGGGATCTTATTCAGAAATAGTTTTTCAGAATCAATCCCACAAAACGATAAATATTCTAGGTATATGCCAAACAACGAGCACATTAATATTCATCTTTGCGATTAAGCCTACCGATCGAATGGATGCAAGAGAGAATAAAGAAATATATTTTAGGAAAAGTGTTGAATTCTGACTGCCACTAATATATTTTGAATGAAAAAAAATTATTGTCTTAGCTTTGTGAGCGTTGTTATTATACTAACGACATAATTATATGGCTTTCTATTGTTATGGTAGATCTATGGTAAATCGTTGCATATAAATTGCATTTCTGGGGATGGATCGATGAATGAAGAAGATTTAGCTCCAGATTCTGATATGGAATTTGAACCCCAAATAAATTCTGAAAATGGTGATAGTGATTGCCTTACAGTAGATGAAACTGTCACAGAGTATGATGCCGTAGTTGCCCCAACCTCAAAGGAAAAAAAAGAATAAAGAACACAGGTCGGAAAAAACCATTTTTTTTTTTTTTTTGGAAAAATGACGAACAAACCATAAAATTTATGAGAGTTACCGCATTGCCAGAAATACTAGACGTTGGTTGCAAGTGTGTTGTGACTTTATAACTCACGAACGGCTCAACCGATTTCAATGATTTTCGGTGTGTTTTATTCGGCTTGAATCAGGGATGGTTTATGAAAAAAGAAAAGTTGGAAAATTCTCAAAGGGTGGCGTTGAAGGCACACATTTCGTTTTTCATGGGGAAAAGCACTTTGAAAAAAAATAAACTGGACTGAAATCGAGTAGGTAGTGACACTTAAAATACAAAAAAAAAATATTTTATATTTTCAAAGCAATTGTTGTTGTCAATTATTTTAATTATTTTCCAAGCAAATTGTTGTTGTAAAAAATTTAGAATTTTTTTTTTTTTTTGAATATACCTACCTACCTAATAAGTTTGCTTATGCTTACTATGTTACATTAAGTAACTTTTTGAAATGGAGTAGATACTTTGATTTATTTCATGGTTTTTGAGTCCATCATGCGCACATTCTCATTTGGTTAGTAGATACCACACTATAGGCGGTACTTTGCAAAACATAAGCGGTATAGGAAAACGATTTGTGGCACCTCCCATTCAAAAATAAAATCAAGCGCTATTTCTAAAGTTACATAATTAAACTTATAATGGACATTGTCCAAATAAAGCACTTTGCAAACCTAAGCGGATTCCGCTTATTCAGAACGGCTTGCCATTGGTATTTAATGGTCTACATAAAATAGCATGTGCATTGTGCATGCTCCAAATTATTACTTTCATTACATTAACGAATTTGGGCGAAACGAAGTTCGCGGGGTCGGCTAGTATCTTATAATTTTCATACGATCATAGGTTTTCGTCTAAACGCTAGATATTAAGAATGTCTTCAGTGTTAAGCAAGGGTTTTTCAGCTAGTTCTTGTATGGTAAGATAAAAATATCTTACTTAAAATCTGCAATTTTTAAAAAAATATTATTGAATCTAATGCAATGCGTCTCTCTTACCCTCTCTTTACTCCAGTCTAAGAAATATTTTTGGTTCAATTAAGATGTTATATCTACTTAAAAATATCCTTCAATCTAAGTGCCCAACCGAGCCTATGATTACCATACTAGAATTCAATCCATGGATATTACAACAAACACTCATCACTTCCTGTGTTATCATATTGCAAACATTATCTTAAATACCAAGCTCCATTAAACAGTTCCGAAAAAGATATGTGCATTGTGCGTACCCAGTGTCCATATTAAGAATGTACGCCAATCTTTCCATCCCAATCCTAATCTTCAGTCTGCAGTGAACCAATAAATAATAACATTGCATGCACTACCGTAATCGCATTATGTCCATCACATAACGTGTTTGCACTATAACAATTCAAATGAAATTGAAAGTCTCATTCACTTCCGAAGAAATACACAGGAACAGGTTCACTCACTACAGGATTTTAAAGTCGAAAGATACGAGACCAATTGCTCTGGTCAATAACACCAGAAAAAATATAATTGTAACATTAAACAGTCGCCCAACCGTCCAATAACCTGTACTAAGCCGCGCGTCATAGTGCATTGCATTGCAAAAAAGGAAAACCGAGAAGCAGTAGAAAAAACTCGTTCACGGTCCACACGTCTGAATGTCAACAATTTGGTTCCGATCCAGAAAAAATTTTACTCATATCGGTGTAGGTAGTTGGGCCTTTCTACCAAGTAGAGTGGAAATACAAATTCAAACACATTTTCCAGTGACTGGCTCATCTCTCCATCCCGCACTAAGGAGTTTTCGCGGTGGAGTGATTTCTGTTTGCTTTGCTTTTTTTTCTTTATTGCTTTGAGTGCATCCACCTTACCAGTGTAGAGAGGAAAACACGCAACCCAAGCAATTCCGTTGACTCAGTTGTTTCTGGAAATGATATTCGATCTGGAGCATTTCGATTTCGCTTTTAGTCCCGCCAATTTGTGAAATGCATGAAGTTTCCGGCTTTTCACTTCTGTCATTAGCACTTCACACTGCAAATAGCTATTATCATTTCATGTACTTTTTCAAAGTCGTGTACCTACAACCAAAAGTGTGTATATATAGGAGAACATGGATATTTCTATACCGAACAACAACTAACCACTAAATCACTGCGCCGACGATTTAACAATGCGGGCGTTATAAATAAAGTTCTGATTGTTTGATTGTAGTAACTCACAAAGTGCAATCAAACAGCCATACACCCTGAATCATTTAATATTGTCTGCTTAACTAGGGGCTTTGTGCAGATTAAACTTATAAAAACTCACATTGTTATTTGTTATGTACTGATATATAACACAATAAAATGGTTTTATTTTTTTATAACACTTTTTGTGTTATAATAATTAAACTATTTCGTTTTTAACGGGTGGTTTTTTAAGAGGCTTAGAACTTTTCTTTAAAAAAAAAACACAAAAAATTCGAAAAAATGAATGAAATATTTATTTGAATCGATAGTTTGAACCTTGCAATTTAATGTTTAAAGATAATTTCATGCAAATGTTGACCGCGGCTGCGTCAGCCCATCCGCTGAGTCCAATTTTGGCATACTCTTTCACACATATCGGCCGGTATCTCACGATTGAATGCATGGATGTTGGCTTCCAGTGCGTCAATCGAAGCGGGCTTGTCCCTATACACATTAACCTTGACATACCCCCACAAAAAATAATCTAATGGTGTCAAATCGCACGATCTAGGCGGCCAATCGACCGGCCCGAAACGTGAAATTAACTGTTCACCAAACTCGCCTCGCAATTGCGCCATTGTTTCGCGTGCTGTGTGGCATGTGGCACCGTCTTGTTGAAACCACATATCATGCAAGTCAAGAACTTCCATTTCGGGCAAAAAAAAGTTTGTTATCATCGCTCGGTAGCGTTCACCATTGACAGTAACGCTGCGATTCGCATCAACTTTGAAGAAATATGGCCCAATAATGCCGCCGGCCCATAAACCGCACCAAACTTTTTCGGGATGCATTGGTAGCTGTTGCAATGCTTCTGGCTGATCTTCACTCCAAATGCGGCAATTTTGCTGATTTACGTACCCATTCAACCAAAAATGAGCCTCATCGCTGAACACAATTTTTCGATAAAAAAGCGCGCGATGAACATTTCGAAACGAGCACGAATTTTGATAGTAAAATTCAATAATTTGCAAGCGTTGTTCATTTGTAAGACGATCCATGGTTAAACTGCAAACCAAACTGAAGCTGTTTGACAGTGACACAAGGTACTAAACACACGTCAGCTGTCAAAACCAGTGTTGCCAAAACCAAACCAGCTAAAAAATCACCCGTTATATACCTTCTCGTGGGTATGGGTAAAGCTAAGTATCCTGCTGGCGCTAAATTTTAGCGTCCCTAGTCTCCACTCCGTTTCTCCACAGCAAAGATAAATGTTAACTAAATTTTTAAATACCGGTATCGCTTGTGGTCGAAAATCGACCAAACCTTTTATAAGTATTTATACTAAAAAACGTACTACAATTATTATTCTTGTTATTTATTTATGTTTTTTATAGACGAAACGAAAATAGCGACATCTATAAACTAAAATATATCGAAACAAAATAAGTAAATGCCATCGGAAACAGACTCTAATCTAAGATGATTTCTATTTAAACAGGTACGTTACTATGGTAATACGCTGGCGACAAATAATAAATAATTCGCCTAAATAAATTTCTTACAATTATTGCTTAATTTTAGGGGCAGGTAAATTGCATACCTTTATGCGTAAATGATTCTCTCCAACAGGTTCTAATCTAAGTGGACTAAATGCGTTACTATGGAAACATGACGGCGACAAATTGATTGTCACCAAAATCCTTTTGTTACCTGTTTTTTATGGGTAGTTGGGTAATTCATAACTTAATTTTACCAGTTCGCCTATTCGCAGTTCGCGCTCATGTGAATGGTCCTTTAACTGCGACATATACCCACGATTTTGTGTTTGTGCACATCTATGGCACAGCACCTTTCAAATAACATAAGTTTCATTCCTTATTTTATATTAAATGCCAAAAAAAGCTTACGGATATCTCGGATTTGGCTTAATTTAAAAGAAAGGATGAAAATAAGAACCTTAAGTTTTTGCTTGGAATTTTTTTTTTTTTTTTTTTTTTGTATGAAATTATTTTTAGGTTTGCGATAATGCTTTGGTTAAATAGAATCTCTTGAAGGAATGTGGAATTTTTAAGCAATGGATTCACGAAGGTAATACAAATAGTAAACTTTTTGTGGTTTAGATTCCTGATAACTTTATTGCCTTAGAAATTGAGCGGGATGGCCACTGTAGCTAAATTGAGATTTAGTGGGTGGCGGATCATCCGATGGAGGAAAACAACATCTTCATCTCCTCTCATTTTCGCTATGGAGTCATTAACTCCGTAACTAACTAACACATTTGGGGCCTGGCAATTTTTTTATTGGAATGTTGGAATTTTGTTGCTCTTTTTTTATTAGTGAAACCGAAGCCGAAAGCTGCTGCGACGATAATGTGAGCTTTTGTTCCCGTCTAATAATGCAGAAACGTAAAGGCCCTTAATTAAAAAAAAAAAATGAATAACATTTTGGTCGAAAAAGTTCCCAAAAAGTATTAATTGTCAAGAATCCTTGTAGCTTAAAGCCTTCTCTAAAGAAACATATTATCAAAAAGTACATACACTATTTATATTTTAATGTCGATGAATATAAACTATGTCCTTGCTGCAAAATGCAATGCCCCATTCTGGGAAATTTTCGTGAATGTATATTAATTTGCATATAAATCGAACATTTTAAAAGCAAATTGAATTCGGAATGCCACCAATGATGACGATAATTACGATGCTCATAGTGCTGTACTACAACTAACATTTTCCGTAACCGAAATTACAGTTATGGAATCTCTGCATTAAAGTAGGAGGAAAGGGCAGGTCAAGGTCATGGCTTTAAGCTTGATTGAAAAATTAACATTTGAAACGTTCAAATAAGATTTACTTTTTCTTTTTATTAGTAGTAAGAGATTGTTACTGAGTAAAATAATTTTGTTAAAAGCCATTTCATGTTAGTTGAGCGTAATCGGTAGATTTTTGGTAAAGAATGCAGAAGTAGGTGATAAAGTTTATACACTTTTTAAAATTGGTCAGTAACAGTATCTAGCTACAGACCAAAAAAATGTTAACCGCTTAATGATATTTGATATGTTACCCACAATCGCTACAACCTTGTGTTCTATACTAACTCTGCATTCAAATTTAATAGATAGATATATTCGATTTATGAAAAGGCTATTAGGGGTGGATGGAACAAAGCTTGCAAAAGTCCAAAAAGTATATTGTGAAATCCCTGTTAGAAAAAAAGAAAACGGAGCATGACCTCGTTCTGTAAGAATAAGCAGCTGTTGTGCGGATTCTGTTCTGTTTAGTGCAATGGTGGCAATAACTTACAAATTGTTGTTGACAAACATTTTTTTAATAAATTTGTTGGAAAATTTGATATTTTCTGTCTCACAAAATTTTTGTATAACAAAATTGTATTTGTTGTTTACAAAGGGAAATTTGTTGAAATTTCATTATTATCCGTCTCGCCAAAGGTTAATTTGCTTTGTTGCTTACAAGTACAAATTTTGTAAAAAAAAAATCATATTATTGTTCATGTTTGTGTTTTACCAAATAAAAAAATTTTACAGATTTGTTCAATCGCTGAATAGGTATGTCCAAAAATAGAAAGATCGTGTGTCGATTCAATAACAATTTGTAATTTTCAAAAGGAATGGCTTTTCATCCCTAAAACTGTTTTTACGTCGAAGCCATAGTACCGCCGATAGTGATATAAGTTAAGATTTTGTGCTGTATAGATGAAAAAAAAATATTTATCGACCGCGAATTGACTACGTAATTTCAAATTCTTTTGTTTACAACAAAAAGTTTTGGATGAAATGTGCGCTAAGGTAGAAACCGAAAACATTTTTCTTATCTCGAAAAAAAAAATTTTTTTCTGTTTATTTAGTTTGTTGTTCAGTGCGTTAGAGGACTTACAAAATAATGAGAAACAGTTGTTCTGTACCACTCTAAAATATAATTTGTAA
Organism: Cheilosia vernalis; assembly: GCA_949126925.1. Classification (NCBI taxonomy): domain Eukaryota; kingdom Metazoa; phylum Arthropoda; class Insecta; order Diptera; family Syrphidae; genus Cheilosia; species Cheilosia vernalis. The sequence continues at coordinate 26,906,791 of OX421360.1, read as the reverse complement.
AACCTTTTTTTATTTAAAAAAAAAAACACAACTTGTGAAACAGAAAAACAGTAGGATTATTCTTTTTTTTTAATTTATTTATTTATTTATTCCATCAAACAAAGTTACAATACTTTAGTGATTACTAGATAATAATATTAAAAATAAATACAAAAAGTGAAATAAAAATTAAAAAGTGAACAAAAAAGAAAGAAAAAATAAACCAAACATTGCCACCATTAAGATTACTAAAGATTAATAGCAAATTATTTTTAAATGAAAGTCTACTTAAACTAAAGTCGATCATATCGCAAACAGTATTGGTTACTACTAAACACCTAGACAATGGTTCGTTGGCAGCATAATTTGTTCTGTGATAAGGATTTTTAAAAAAACACTCGGTTTCTTAGCATTCTCGCAGGAATATTGAAGTTGATTAAGGACAGGATATCAGAACAACCAATATGATTTTCCAGTACGCCACGAATGAACATAACCTCAGAGAACCTTCTTCGAATGTTGAGAGGCAAGATTCCAAATAATTTGCACCTTGTAGCATAGGAAGGCATATCTATGTCCCAGTGGAGCCTTTTTACTAGAACTCTCGTAAAACGTTTTTGTATTCTCTCGATTCTAAGAGAATGAACCTCATACAAGGGATTCAAAATAGTACTACAATACTCAAGAGTGGACCTAACAAACGCAAAAAACAAACATTTCAAAGTGTGCGGATCACAAAACTCCTTTGAATTGCGCAGGATAAATCCCAACATTGAATTGCCTTTGGCAACTAAAAAGTCTATATGTTTTCTGAAATCCAATTTCTTGTCAAAAATTACCCCAAGGTCTTTTTTAAAAGCTATACATTAGAAAGAAATATACCATTTATTTTGTAACGAAATTTTATGGATGACCGGTTTCGACAGAACGTTAAAATTTGACATTTTTCATTATTAAAGTGTAAGAAGTTAATCAAACTCCAATTCGATAACCGATCCAGATCTTCTTGTAATGAAACGCAATCATGTTCAGATTTTATACAACGAAAGAATTTTAAATCGTCCGCATACATAAGGCACCTCGAATTTGAGATTACGCTGGGAATGTCATTGACAAATAATACGAGAAAGAGGGGACTGAGGTGGCTTCCTTGTGGCACACCCGAGGTAACATTGATAGGTGAAGATAGAATATTATTTATACGAACATACTGAATACGATCCTTTAGGTATGAATCTATCCAGTTCAAAAAATTTGAATGAAACCCTAATTTATTTAATTTATTACGTAAAATGTCGTGATTAACCCGATCGAAAGCTTTTGAGAAGTCTGTATACATAACATCATATTGATATCCTTTGTCAAGACCATTTAGAACACAATTTGAAAAAATTGTTAGGTTTGTGCTAGTAGATCTACCAGACATGTTGACATGGAGAAATGACACTTTTTAGACTTTGAGATAATCTTACATAAATCAGTTCTTCAAACAATTTTGGAATTGTTGTAATCTTACAAATAGGACGATAGTTAGAAACATCCTGCCTACTACCTGATTTATAAATTGGTGTAATTAGAGAACGTTTCCAACTATTTAAAAATTCACCGCTTACAAGGGAACGATTAAAAATTATTTTTAACGGAACACCTAACACTTTCGCGCACCTCTGTAAAATAATAGGAGTAATTTCATCCAAATCAAGTCGTGTGTCAACTTTCAAATCAGCCAAAGCTTGTTCAATTTCTAAAGTTGAAAGCTGTATGCTACCAATGCCCAAATGGCTATCATTGTTATTTAAGTGAATCACGGGTGATATATTCGGAGAGCCATCTAAATAAACAGATTGGAAATGTTTAGCAAAAAAGTTGCAAATTACAGAAAGATCAGACGATGATATGCCATCGCGACTCATTAGATTAGGAATGCCATTTCATTGTTTTTTAGTGTTTATAAATTTCCAAAAACTTTTACAATTCGATTTTAAATCACATAATAGATACTGATTGTAAAGAAATTTATTTAGTGTATCAACGCTTTTTTGCAATATTCGATGTTGTTTGTAAAGATCTGATCACCGTCACCTTTGCGAAATTTTTTATAAGCCTTATTTTTTTTTATTATTAAGGTTGATTAATCTTTTATTAAACCACACTGGTCTAGAACCACTTTTTGCCTTTACTTTAGGTGTGAATAAATCAATTGCATTATGTACGATACTTAAGAATGATCCGTAACATTCATTAAGAACTGCATTGACAAATAATGCATGCCAATCCGTTCCATTGAGATAGTTATTAATTAAGTTAAAATTTGTCTTAGTGAGATTATACACGAAATTTGAAACACCAGTTGCAGGTGGAAAATACATATAAAATTCAAATTGCAAACTGAAACCATGGAGTTGTTTAAATCTACGCACAAATCAGAATCAACAAAAACCAAATCAAGCTCATTATTAAACGAATTCGGGAAATAATTTAATTGCCTAAGATCGAACTGTGCTAAGGTTTCAACAACTACACAATCATGATTAAATACAACATCAAGAGGAACAAGTATTTTCTCATCAGAATCATAAGACCATTTAACATTTGGCAAATTAAAATCACCTACAATAATAGCTTTTTGATTGTCATTACGGTTTTTTAACACAGAACTACAATTATGAATGTGAGCTTTATACAGATCAAATTAACTACTTGGTGGAATGTAAGAGACAATAAGAAACATTTTATTTATACTATCAAGTTTTTAGTAATAGCAACTGCATTTATAGTTTATGTATTACCTTAAATTACCTAAACAATTGTATAATTGCAATTTGTTGAAGTAGGTCTCAGGTTTACATCAATATTGCTATATTTTTCAATTTTAAAACCTTAATTTAACTCTATTCTTATATCTCACGAACGGTTGCGTGTGAACATATCGTGCATTTTATTAGTTACAGTTCGTGTATCAAAATCAAATAATAATCGCAACTAATAATCGTTTGTGTGAAATAATTGAATCGTATTTAAATTATATAAATAGCAATGAATTGTCTTGTCCGCTATTATACACATAGTAATCAAAATAGAAAGCATTTTTTATATAAGTGACACATGCATATGAGCACGACCACGTTCATTTCCGTTTCATGTCGTTCAGAATGAAGGAAACTCGCAATTGCAATTCCTTGCACAAGAAAGCGGTAACACTTTCAAATACATTTACTTGGTCTCAAAAGCACAAAACCATATAGCTCTTTGACAAGAAGCGTAGAAAAAGCTATAAGGATTCACGATGACTTTATTATGGCAGCTTTTTTTGCTGTTGCCCATCTCATACAAAACATGCAGGATAATGAGAAAGTTGTTTTAGCACCGTTAAAGTGCTGATTTATTTAAGCAGCCATTCTGGAGGTTGTATTGAGAAACAATAGAAATCGCTACAATATTTATAAATTTTTATTTATTACTGAATTCTGAAACAAAAGTCCCTAGCATTAATATGAATACTAAATTAAATATGGATGAATAAAATACAAAGGTATCGGAAATCGAAAAAAAGCTTACATAGTTGAGCTTATTCTGAAGAAACCGGAGAGCTTTGCACTTGTACAAGTTGTCGCAAAAGTCACCACTCATCACCCTGTCGCTATAGGAAGTAGCTATAACTTTTGAAAACTGCGGCGAATATCAATTCTACTTTGAAAGTAAATATAGATACAAAATATACGTCACAACTCACAAGACATGAATCGCTACACTGCTTAAGAAAGCGGAATGATTGTTTAAATTTTCTTGCGAAATAATTCGTCGGTGGTGTTGGCTCAGTGTGTATTTCCGGGCCGATACCAACTGGGCTAAACATTACGACGTTTGGACGCTCGCCTAGAAGAGTAATGGTCAACGTGAGAGGCGAGATGCTACCAGGTTTGGCCAGCTGAAGATGCAACAGAAGACACCGGAATCAATCAACCAGCTTTCTTTATATAGGAAGAAGGCGGCATGATTAAATAATACTGATAACATAAACTAAAATAGACAGACAGCTTTCCTATGTCTACCCGATTCCGTCCAAAATTTGTTCAATAAGACCCACTCCTTCCAGCTCTTAATTGTACTGTCTGCGAAGCACAAAAAAACTTCGTGCGTAGAAGGAACAAAGATAAAAATTATTTAAATATCAATAATCTGACAAGAAAACTTTCAAACTAAATTTCACCGTGAATTTTAATGAACTAAATATATATAAAAAGGAGATTTTCCTTCAGCAACAATTTCTAGTACCAACATATTACAATAACTATAATGTGAACGAACTGCAATTTTTATACTGAATGCTAATTGTACCTATGCGATCTTCTTGCCGAAGAACACAAATTTTACTTTTAAAAGTAAGATTTTTCATAAAAAAAAAATGTACGGAATTCGAGTTCGTCGAAAAGGGCAAGATTCTTTGGGAAAAATAAAGAGAGACTGCTAAGAATACTGACTGAGTGACTGAGTGTAGGTTATTTGGTAAATTTCCATCAGGGGATGAATGCGTTTCCCGAGTAAACAATTCGTTGTTTTATTCCACCACTAAACCATGTATTCTATAAAATGGTCAGTAAGTAATGTCATCAACATAGAAGAATAAAGGAAAACACTGTGAAAAATTCATTGGAAACAAAAAAATATATTTTTGTTCCTACAATTATTATAGTGTCTGTTTTCGTTTGTTGATTTTGGCGAAAAATCATTTCGCCGGAAATGTCCTGAGAAAACCAGAAATGAATTTAAAGAGAAGAATCGATTGTGATTTTTGAGTTATCTTGTTAAGATAAGATTCCGTTTAAAGGAAAAAAAAATAAACACTATTAATAAATTTTAAATAACTGACAACACAATGCTAAGTTGGCCCGCACTTTCTAGAATAAAAAACCTGAATTGCAGTTCGACAGGCCTTCGATGTTCGATTTTGGTCGTTTGTAGAAAATCCTTAACTTTCTCAATTACGTAGTGTGAAACGACGATATCGATCATATGAGAGAGAGAGGAGTGAAATCCCTCGAAAAGCAGCTCGGTGGAAACGCAGCTCGGTGGATGTGGCTGGCGAATTGGGTTCAGCAGATCACTTTTTGCATCTGACCAGGAAGGGCGTCTTCCCGAGTTCGTGTCCGCGCAGATAGTTTCGGTACTAGGGTTTGTTAAGTGAGCTGTGCAATTCAGAAGTGGTATATGATTCAAGAGTGTGTGTAAAGTGTCCGCTAGTGAGAAGAAACAGTAGTGTTAACCCTAGTGTTTGTATGCGTGTATTGTTGTGCACAAACAAAAAAAAAGTTTTTGAAGTGCACAGGCTAGTAGAGTGATGGTGAAAAAAGGGTGTATATACCAAGTGCAGAGAATGAACATTTCGCAGAAAATTTACCTAGAAACTTTTGCCGACAATAAGGCAATAAAAGAAGAAAAAAGGATCATCATAAACATTTAAGGAAAACCCTTGTCCCTTGGGTTGTGCGCTAGATTTGCTGGTAGTCCGCACATTTAGGTAAATATCTGAGTGAGCTATACCTCAGTTTGGGTAAGTGGTGTGCAATAAAAATATTAAATGCAAACGAGGGAAAATATCTCCGTTTTGCATTCTGTTTATGACACTATGCAATATTTTTGTAGGTTTTATAGTGTCCAAGTAGTTTGAGCGCTCGTATTTAAGGATTTGTTTACGATAGATTGTTCTGGTCATTAGCAGAAAATACATTCCGCGGTACTAATGATCGTTTTGTGGTGTCCGGGCTGAGTTTTTCGAGCTCACCATGGATGGATTTTCCATACAGGATTGCATTTGGTGGTCTGGATAATGTTTGGTGTTAGGGTTGGGAATCCCATTGTCTCTATAATATTGATGCTGTCTTTGTTTATTTGGGATGAAGATGGGACTGATTTGCTATAAAAGGTTTTATGTCCTCCTTTTGTTTTTTGTTGAATTGTAGTGCAGTTATGTTGTGGTTATGGGAGCTATATATATGCTTAGTTAACGTAATAATGGATGTATAAAATGAGGTGATGAGATGTTAGAAAACTATGCCTATAAAATTACCTGTATAGTTCGAGGGAAACTGGAAACTAAAGCGATAATCAAATACATAATATTTTAAAAATGTTTAAAAGACAAATTACTGATGAAGAACGCGGTAGTCACCGTAAATTATTTAATTAAGTTTCTTAACTTCTGGCAACTCAACATTTTTCGAAACTGGCTCCTAAGCTATACTAGAAGAGTAACTCTGAAACTGGTGGACTGCATAGTAGCACTCCTGTTACTTAACGTACTTATTATATCTAGTCAAGCTCACTACTTCAGTAGCGAATGTGAAACTCGCTTTCGATCATACAACAATAACAACTATAAGGATTAACCATCTCATAAAATTCGTGGCTTGTTAAACACCAATGACGATGGCACTCTTGCAAGGAAATATTGAAACCTATATGTATGTATGTAATGCATCAAAGTTTTTGTTGTGTAAATCAAAGAAATACGATTGGGATGTAGCAGTTGAGGAGTCATCAGCTGGGCTCGAAATGTGGACTATTCGGTTGCAGATAGACGATTGGATACCTAGTTGATTTACAAAGCCAGGGTACAGAACTTCTTCTCAGCAGCGTCCGCAGGGTTTGTGACACGCAATAGAGTTAGATGACGGGTAGTAAAGTCTTTCTACGATGACACCATGACAGGGATCATGGCAGATTGAAATCAACGGTGACATACATCGAAACAACAATACTATGGGCTCTCATCGCGTAAGACGACGTCGTTTCGACGATTGTATTGCTTCGTGTAACACTAAAATGGTTGAATCGTTTGGACGACGTCGTTTTGAACGATTCACTAATGCTTCGTATAAATTCAAACGATTGAGCGATTGCGATTGAACGATTGCTATTTTGCAATCGTTTCATCGTTTTTGGTGTATTTCTTCATATATAATTAGGTCTGAGAGAAGTATTAGACAATAAATAAAGGAAGACATACACTTATGTTCTATTTGGTGGGGACTCATTCTTATCAGAGGGAAAAAAAATGTATTCTTTGCAAAAAAAAAAAAATTGCATTTCTTTTCGAATTTCAAATGATTTTCATTTAGGTATTTGTGTTATTATATGAAATACAGTAATGTAATCATAAAATAGCATTCATTGAACTCTTTTTTTATAACTCGACAATTATTAGAAATAACAATTCTAATGGGATGCTTTATGATGTTTGATGTCCAACGAAATCCAAGATCTTTATTGCCAAGACTAGTTCTAAATATATATTTTAATAACCACAATTTCCTCATTGTACACTTTTACATATTGTTCTAATTCTTTCCACCCAACTTTCACAATTCTATCTGTGTTTCGCTTCTTCGATAGAGTTGTTACTTGTATTCAATTTTTGCATTAAATGTCCGATTCCACATCACCTACAGAAAAAAAACGCAAATTCCACACATTTTTGTTGTTTTTAGTTGTCAGAGTTTGTTTACAGTTATTTTCAAACTGTTCAAAATGAAAACGATGAACGATTCGATCGAACGATGCGACCATGATGTTATACGAAGCAAACTAAAAACGACGTCGTTTTGTTCAATCGCTTCGACGACGATCGTTTCAAAAGTTACGCGATGAGACCAAATCTCTGAATAGCTGTTTCCAATGTTAATACGATAATAACAGAAATGAGGAAAAGATGAAACCTGATATCAAGTGCACGCAATTACCAAGGTTGCGACTGCATTTAAGATTTGGATCGTTTTCTTAAAATATGTAGATTCTTGGACAGTGTGATGAGGGATGACTCTATTAAGTAGCATAGAGTGAGTAACAATCATGGTGCTCTGCTCATTCGTAAGTAGGGTTATGGGGAGGGCAGCTCAATGGTATACCATAACGCCTTGATACCGGTGTGGAGAGAGAAGGCTTGCCACCCAAGATGATAATTGTGGTTAGTTTTCTTCTTGGCTGTTAAAGTTACAAATATTTCATTTAGAGTTAATCCTTTCCTTATATTCTTGCAATTTTAAAACCTTTCCATCAAAATTACACGCATGTAAAAGTATCCGACAGCCCTTCCATCAAAGTCAAAATTTAGATTCCTGTGTCTCTCTCTCTATACAGGTCGAAAGAAATATCACTGTGCGTTAGTCGGGTGAAAACTCGAGAACGGCTCCACCGATTTGGATGATTTTTGTTTTGTGTTGTTCGTCTTGATTCAGGGATGGTTTAGGAAAAAAGAAAAGTCGGAAAATTCTCAACAGCTGGCGTTGTAGGTACACATTTCGTTTTTCAGTTAAATTCGATTATCTTCTATAACATAGTAATACAATAACAATGAACTCCATGATAATATAACCCGATAATCACCGGGCCAATTCTTATAATTCTTCTTTTGTTTTGTTCGTATTGCTGTATATCAGGGGTAGGGTGTCTTAAAATATACTACTTTTGGGAACGATAGGTCTCCGAAACAGCTCAACCGATATCAATGAAATTTTGTTAATGGATGTGGTTGATAGCCGATAGGTGGTGCCGTTGTCGACAAAAAATATGGTCCCTTGAAAAATAAAACAACCTACAGAGCTTCGAAATAAAATTGAATATGTGTTATCAATCCTAAATATTTCTTGAGCGCGTAAGTTTTCGCCACTATAACTTTGTGGTAAAACAGATTTTCGTTTAATTTTTTTGCACTCGGGTATGCAATTATTAAATTCGCATAATATTACCTCCATTACCATTTGCATGACACTTTGTTCGTTTAGGTACTTTACTATCCCCTTTAAAGAGGGAAGGTTACGTTTTATATTGGTATCAGTATTTCTATTTCAAATTTTCTGTTTCGTTCGAACCAACTTACTACACACATATGAAAACCAATTTAACAGCTCACTAAAATTCGGTTACAAGTCATACCCAAAATACCAATTATATAAACTGTTACTGTTACGGAAACACGTCTGATCTGAAATATAGGAACAGCGCTTACACTATAAACAACAATTTCTACTTGGTTATTGACCAGATAAGTGGCGCTGTCGTCGAACTCCGAAAACAACCTACCTATTTCAAAGAAATTGTGTGCATGCGCATCTAAGGTTTGTTCAATCTTGAGAGATAAGGTAGTTTTCGACCCGATAGGTGCTTTGTCGATCTGCGAAACCACACAACTGATTTCAATGAAATATTGTGCATGTATAATGGCTGGTGCCCGTTTGAAAGATAGAATACCATCCTATAGGTGATACTTTGCAAAACATTACAGGTATAGGAAAACGGGTTGTAGCACCTTCCATTAAAAAATAAAACCAAACCCTATTTCTAGAGTTGTATAATTAAAATTATTAATGGAAATTGTCCAAATAAAGCACTTTGCGAAATGCGAGCAAGACTTAAAACGAAAGGTACGGTCAAAGTCGGGTAGGTATAGCTACATATAAAAGAGACTGACGTACGTATGTGCATTCATAACTCGGGAACTCGGGATTTTTAGTTTAGATTCGAATTGGCCCAAGGAACGACATATGCTATACTTTTTGTCGAGTAAACAAAACGGATAGTATCACTTCCATTAGGAATAACAAAAATTATGTAAAATTTTGAATTTTTGTATTCTTTAAATGTTCCGGGCCTACCGCTAGACAATTTGAAAAATGTCGGCCCATTTATAATTTTTTTGTGAAACCTCAATGCACCGAAAGTTTGCGAATGATGAAACACATCGACATTACTATTCAGTTATTTCTATTGTATAACTATAAGTTTTGAATAAAGAATGTGAATTGAACGAATAACATAAAGTAGCATGAGCTTTGTGCATGCTTGAAATTATTATTTTCATTTCATTAACGAATTCGGGCGGAACAAAGTTCGCCGGGTCAGCTAGTTTAATATATAAATCATCTTAGATTAGAGCAACAAGTTTTCACACCAACCGTTAACACATGGAAACATGTACTATTTTATTATGGAATATAATTTAAATTAAATGAAAAACTAAACTTTCCTGCTTGTTTTTTCTAAACCACCCCAGATATAAGAAGGTATAAGGGTGGAAAATATTTTGACCAAATTATAAAATAATTCGCATACATATAAATTTTGCTGGTAAGGCTACAAAAACGTTTTCCTTTCAGAAACAATTGTTTAAGAACATTAAAATTCAAATTAAAAATTCAGTTGTATGTAGATATACATATAATCATTTTTAATGCAAATTACTATCAACTTTGTCTCTGCCATAGAATTTATAAGTAAACCCAGCCAACCAATTCGAAATAGCACGTTTTGAATTACCCACACTTTTTGAAAATGAATTCATTTTATAAATTAAAATTGTTCGGAAATTGCTTAGAAAGTTGTTTTAATATTCTGACGCCTATTCGAAATACGAATGGCTAAATTGAACTTGAAAAGTTATGAATTTTTGTCAATACACTTTTCAGTTTGCCTTTGACTATGCGATGACTAAAGTAGAAATTGGGCACCCAGCCAATGGCGTCAGTTAAGATAAGCGGTAATAAGGGAAACATATATTAAGGGGGCAACTTATGATTTAGATTATGTTGCGGATGTCAAAGAAACGTTTTTTTAACAGTTGTGGAATTCCGGTTGCCATCTATTTTCCCCTGAAGGTATAAAATCCCACTCCCCCCAGAAAAAAAAAAAGAATTCCTCCTACTGGGTATAAAGAAAGATCTGGAATGAGGAAATGGCGATTTGTACTTGGATGGGGTATAACGTTCCACCATTCTAAACCACCTTTTCCTTTATTGGTGCTTTTTAAATAATTTCGTGCTCGCGATTTAGACCATTGAAATATGGAATTTGTAGATAAATTAAAGATAGATAGATATGTAGATACATTTATTTCGCTGGTAAATTAAAGTTTGCTATCGCACAATTTACATTATTCGTATAGAGATATGATTTACAAATGCATATATTTCCACTGAAAAACTATTTATATATTTTTATGTGATGCTATTAGTTTACAAAATTTGAACCTGAGGAAACAATATAAATTAAAATAAAAGACTTTTGGTAGATATTATATTTTTCCCTCTATGACGATTTGAACTTTATTGTCTTCAGAGTATACTAAGACTGAAAGGTTTATAGAATAAAAATGAGGTTCCCGCATGAATCAGATTGTCGCGTCAAGAAAAATAGCTTCGCGTGTTGGCTATGTCTGGTTGGACACTGCGTTTTAGTCAGTCATCATTAAATAATAAAACTTCTCTCTTATTTTGAAGTTATTTCAATATTGTTCTACTTTAAATATTTGGTACTAAGCCTTCATGAAGTAGTAAAATTGCATACTTCTCAGTACTTTGACTTGTTACATAGATGTTTCTATAGAGAACAACTTGGCCCGTCAGATTTAAAGGACTGTATCAATGTATTTTGGTCTTTAGCAGTATTTTATCTATTATTGTATTTATCGTATTTATGTTTTTTCATATCATTCTATTCTATAGTTTTTCGCGTAATTGCGTATATTTGATATACTAATCAGTTGAATTTGAAATCCTGAGCCATGTTTAAAGAATGTAACTCCCTTTCTTTCATTCAAGAGCTTTGTACCCTACTCGCACATAAATTCTTACAGTATTTAAAAAAATATACGCATCTCTATCTTTACTATGTTAGTATGTAGATTGTAGATACTCAATAAATCTTAATCTTAATCGTAATAACGAACACGAACACAATCTACTTTAAATTATTTCTACCCAACGGTGGCTATGTACTGTACGCCAAGCAATAGACCACATAGCAATCCTTGGCACTAATTTCGCATTGACTAACTAAGATCAGGTTTTGAAACGAATGTTTTTCTTTTTTTTCTCGATTGAATGTATTTTAATTGTCACCTCCCACGATCATGGGACTTCTATTTAGACCCCTGATCTCTTGCACGGCAATGAGCAGCGCTTGCACCGCGATGATTGAATGAGAACGAGATATTGTTTGTCTTCGTAAAGATACCGCACATCAATCCGTCAGAAGTGACAAAACAAATTCACACCTTTCTAAATAAAAATGCTACACTTTTTCAACATTTTGAATTACTCACTTAAATAAACTATGTATATTCGCAAAGAAAAAAAACATATTTTTACGCTTTTTATGTAACAGTTGTTAAACCTTTTTAAATCTAATACAGTATCTAAATATAAATACCTATTTAAAAATGGTGCAAAAAATGTAAAGTAATTCATTAATTGAGAAGGTTTTTACGAAATTGGAAAAATTGAATTTTTTTTTGTTTCAATTAAATTTTGCAATTTATCGCACGATTTGATGTAAGGGTGAAAAATTCGTCCCTAAACGAATCTTCCCGACTCAACGAAGCAAAATATGTAGGCTGAAAAAATGTAAGCAAAGCAGGGGTCCGCTAGTTAAACATATCTTTACGTACTTTTTCTTCAGCAAAAATATTACAAGAGACTATAGTCATCCTCGTATTTTATTTTAAATCATGATACCCCGAATGATAATATTCAGCGATAATATACAGTTCCGCGCATGGATGCTTATTGCCTGCATTCTCACACTCATTTGGCAGTCGCTTGCAATGTGCATATATAAGGATATAGCTCCCTTTAGCAAGCGGACTGTTCTCTTCGGTTGTTTGAGGAAATACACCTCAATTTATTTTAAACCAGTTCCGTGAGCTATGGCACCAGCAGCAACTCCAGCAGAACAATTTGAAAAACCAACATTAGCAAAGGCAACAAGCAGAGTCTATACGTACAATGCATTCAAATATCACTGGTATATTTGGAAATTTTGTGGTTTGAGATTTCCGGAGAATCCCAAATGGAAACTGCCGTATATTGCATACGCTGTCATTCTTAATCTGACCGTCACCATTGCGTTTCCGCTCACTTTAATTATTAATTGTTTTCTTTCGACGAGCCTGACAATGTTTTGCGAGAACTTGTACATGACTATATCGGATATCATATGCAATATAAAATTCATTAATGTGTTCCTAGTGCGGACGAAACTGTTAGAGGTGAGGAAAATTCTTGATAAATTAGACGTTCGGGCAACGACAAAAGATGAAATAAAAGCTCTCCGGGATGGAGTGATGTCGGCTCACAAATGCTTCAAGATTTTTGCCGTGATGTTTGGATGTGCTATTATGACAAGCCAGCTGGTTGTGTACATGGCGAAGGAACGCATATTGATGTGCTCCGCTTGGCTTCCTTTTGACTGGAAGAACTCATACAAGCACTTTATAATGGCCCATTCGTATCAGGTATATGGACTGACAATACAGGCAATACAGGATTTGGGGAACGACACATATCCGCAGGCGTATTTGAGAATATTATGCGCCCACATTGAGGCTTTGTCGCTGCGAGTATCTAAGTTGGGAGAAAATAAACAAACGAACTGCAAAGACAACTTCAAGGAACTTGTTGATTGTATCAGGGATCATCGCATTATTATTGAGTAAGCAACTTTTTACATATAAAACAAAAATAGTTAGCTACTATTTGATGCCCCCTTTGGTAAAGTTATTAATGTCTTGTCCATTTACAGACTCCACGAAACTATTCAAGAAATAATATCCACCGTATGCTTGCTTCAGTTTATTTGCACAGGCTTAGCTCAATGTACAATTGGGGTATATATGCTCTACATGGGTACGGATTACTCTAAAATACTCAACGCCCTGACCATATTGGCGGCTCTCACCCTAGAAATTTTGACTTTGTGTCATTTCGGCGATCAGCTATATAAAAGAGGTGAGGAGTTGGCGATATCAGTTTATTCATGCAACTGGATGGATCAGAATAAACAGTTCAAAATGGCAGTGAAATTGCTCTTGATGCGGTCGCAAAAGCCGATTGTTATTTTGGCCGGAAATCTAATACCGGTTCGATTGCCAACTTTTGTTAAGGTTAAATTTCGATTTATATATTCATATATATATTTTCTAATACAAAACCATTGGTGTTTAGGTTATGAAGACCGCATACTCAACATTCGCTGTACTAAATGAAGTCAAGTAGAATATTTTGTAGCCTGATGGTATTGTAATATTACGAATGTCACATATACAAATTAAGTAAAAACGACACAAATAATTAAAAAGTACTCATTTTTCTTTTTCCACGTGTTCCATGCTAAATGAGCTCTTATTCCAGACCACCGCCTGCTCTTAAATAGAAAAAGAATCCGATCGGTTGTAATATCTTTGCCGCTATCAATGGAGAATGGAAGACAACAAAAATATTTTGTACCAAAATCGATAAAACGTTTTTATTATACCTTTTTACCTGACTGGAAGGGTTATGTGTTTCGCGCGCATCCTATGTGCCGCCCTGTAGCCCAAACGGCTTGACCGATTTTGAAGAGTGAGGTGTCGTTAGATTCGTAGATATTCTTCCCCGAAGTGTCATAGGTTAAGATAAAAAAAAATTAAAGAAGGTAATTTAAAAAACCAAAAACCCGACTGACTTTAAAGAAAGAAAAAAATATGAAAAAGACACTATAACTAACTTACAGATTTTTGTTTAGCTGTGTAGGTATAGTCTCCGATTGTCAATTAGTTGGTATTATAACAGGGCCTCTTTTAATATTTATTTACTTCATACGCGCAATTAAAACACAAGTCACAATTTTATTTCTACGTCTGCCTTCTATCACTGATTTACTTCGACTGCCTCTTCATATATACGAATTGAGTGCAACTCAATTCATGCATCATATGCCCTTCTTATTCCACCGGTAGCACCTTAATATTTTCGTTTCTTTTTTATTCTTTCTTTTTACTGTTTCAAATCGTCCCGATTCCACAAGAAGCCTCCACCTCAGTATCAACCCATGGTTTGATGTTCGCTACTTTCCATGTCCCCTCGTACCCGTCCTAACCTTCGATTTCCTTCAGCAAGTAGCTATCATTTGGCAGAATCTTTGCTATTCTACATGAACCTTCAAACTTTGGGATAATCTTTTCACAAACTCTAGGTCTACTTTCATAATTCTTTATGTTCCTAATAATACGATCCTTCAATGGCTCATTACGCTCTTGATTTTAACTATTTCGGCAGCAGCTATAGCTCCCATCTGTCCTAAGTCCCTATTCGTTTTTGTCTTTCGCATTCTTCTAGACTCTACTTCAGATAATCTGTCACCACTCCCCTTTATCCAACTCCGAATTTTAACTCGCTCGGGGTTATTCCGGTACTGGTGTGAATGGTAGTATTTAATACGAATTCGATTGTCGGTAAAACCAAGTCTAACAAGGAGACGGACCCTGCACTAGTCATCTTCGCTATCATCGGGCCCAGTCTCCTGTTCACCCTCTCAACCTGCCCATTGGCTTGAGGGGACCCCGTAGCGATCCTTATGTATCGGACATTATTCTCATTCATAAATGATTTGAAATCTGCTGATGTAAACGCACTACCACGATCGGCTATAATATGTGAAGTAGGATCGCAACAACTTAGTACCTCTTGGCTAATAGCTTCAAATATTTGATGAACGCGTCTATCACCAAAAACACATGCTTCTTCTTCGCGTTCTTTTGAGATCGGACCGAAATGGTCTATATGTATGGTCGCAAAAGGTGTATCCCTTTTGGGAATGATATGCAGGAATCCTTCATGCTTTCCTTACGTTGGTGAAAAAGCAATACATTTCAAATAATTCTTGATATATATTCGGGAACCAATATGTCTTCATTATCAATCCTATCGCTTTATCTCGACCTAAATGACCCATGTCATCATAATGCATTCTCATTATATTCCCTTCCAATTGAAATTGAAATTGAAATATGTTGATTAATAGATAGATTCTGCTCAAACGTGTCATCTTTTAAAAGTAGGACAATCGTCGAACTACTCAACGCATCAACTTCGATCCACCGCGATGTTGCAAAACGAAATCATAGTTTTGGAGCTCTAGCGCCCATCGCGCTATTCGTGGATTTATCTCTATTTGATTTATAGTGAGAGTCAATGAATTACAATCAGTTACTAATTACTATGTTGAAACGAAGCCCGTGCGGCCATGCAGATATATATTCTGACTGAGCCGTTTAAGCGCATAATGGATGGCCAACTCTCTTCTCTCTTCTCTCTTCTTTGGACTCTCTTCTCTCTTCTCTCTACATCTTTAAAGAGAACACATTTTCCTGTTTGACCGCGAGTAGGGTTAGGGAGTAGGTACGTTAGCGTAAGGATACCTCTACAATACCTTTATAAATATCAATCGATTTGTCATGAGAAGCAGTATTAAATAGGATAGTTTTTAGTATTCTAAGTCCGTTATTGGGCCTTTTTATGGTTTACACACATATTACGACGAAATGGAAGAACAAATTTGAATATGACTTTATTCTTCGATTAGTTCATTTCCCGGTGAAGAGATTCTGTGATTTGTATAACGGAAGCAATAAGCAAAAATGTAATTATTTGAGACTTAAATTTTTCACAGATATGCGTAGGTCATTGCAATCAACAGCCCACCAGTGGAGTGCGGATGCAGACACATCCACGTTTATCAAACAAACTTTTTTTTTCTCTCTTCTTTCTTTGGACTATGTATTGTAGTTTGTAGGTTTCTAATGTAATTATTTATTTTTTATTTGTCTTATATCTATCTATCTTCTTCTATACATATAAAAACAAGTTGTTATAACATTGTTTGTCGCCAATGTTATCTGTTATTGCTGAACCGATTTTGATTCTAGAAATTTCCCATGAAAGGTGACGTTAATACCATGGTTCGTAAGTATATATGGTCTTTGTAGGTAGAATGGTTCATGAGTTATAGGGGCGTGGCACCTCCCGTACAAACCAATAAATCGATTGAGTTCTAATTTTCACACAATCTTGGGTATTGGCCCAGGAGTATACCTGAGAAGATTGGTCAACATTTTACAAAGGGACATTGCACAAAAACAATCAAAATCTTTTATCTCGACAACCACCAAATCGATTGATTTTAAATTTACAGATAATCTTAGGTATTGACCCAGGATTATTCCTGAGAAGATTGGTCAAAATTGGACAAAAGGGGCGTGAAAACTCCCATAAAAAAAATTTTATCAAAATCTATTTCGAAAGTTGTTTAACAAAGAGCATTTATTCACCCACAACAAAGCATATAAATATTTGTATTTGTTCGGTATTTGTTGAAGCCGACAAAATACTTTAAAAGAAAAACAATATTCTCAAATTGTCTTTTTATATTAAGTCAATCAAATATTTTATTGCGTGCCAACAGCTCAATTTGTTGGACAATATTATGTTCATGGGGAACAAACACTATTTACTTTATTTATTTAATTTATAACAATAATATTTAAGAATATAATCTTTCAAGGAGAAAAACATAAGACACGAGAACTTCTGAGGGTGGTTGTACCTACACAAAATGCAAAGCAAATGTAATGATAGGAGGTATTTTAGGCGCCAAAATGATAGGAGTATTAAGACTATACGATAAAAGCATTTTGGCAGAATGATATCGATGCAATGGATGTGTTCAGCGACGCGAATGGAAATTCTTAACAAAACTACATCAAAAAGTGGATTTCACAAAAAATGCGTCTTAGGAGGTATTCATAGTTAACCGTCGACTTGCAGATGCAGCAGCTGTCGCTCATCCTTGTCAAATTCGAACTTTATTTACGATTATTTTATCTACCTGCTTTCCATCGAATCCATCTGAATTGTGGATAAAATGTCAAGACTACGAGTATCTATCGGAATATATTCTGATTCGAGTGCGTCAGGTTAATCGTATACTGTAATGGACTTCACTCCGGAAACTTACACGGTGTCTCCACCTGCAAATTTTCTTTCATGAAATCTGTCAAATTGGGTCGCGTTGAAAGAACGAAAATATGAAATGAAATGTAGGGTGGGCATTTCATATCATGAAATTTCATTCGTTGAAATGTCGTTGAGCAGAGCGCATCGTTGCGTTCTCGCAAGAGGCCATGAAGGAATTAGAAGAATTGCGGAAACGAGCTGAGAAAAGAAAACGAAGTTTCGGTGTTATTTTCTTTGCATTTTTGTGTAGATTGGAAAATGTGTGAATGCAATAATTCCAAATATGTACATGGACGAAGAAGTCGATATAGGAACGAAAAGGTTCTAGGAAACCCTTTCCTTTTTTAAGTATTCTTCTACAAGGAATTGTAAATGTCTATAAATGTTTATGATCCATCTTAATTACTCTTTGTTTCGTCATTTGTGTTCTTCTGTTTATGATACTTCTAAAAGGATCTATAAATGTTTATGATCCTTTCTAATCCCTTTTCGTTGTAGCTATGCATATTTCCCATTTTCTGTTTTATGATGCTTGTAAAACTATCTGGAAATGTTTATTTCCTTGTTTAAATTTACGCACATCTGGCAATCGTGTAAACATATAGCTTTAAAAAAATTGGTAAAAGGTTCGATGACCCAAAAATAAACTCATACAACACGAATAATTGTGAGAAATTTATATTATATTTATTTGTCTAGATACCAAATGTTTTCAAATTTAAAAATCATCAGCGTCGAACTGGATGTCAGCATCAGCTAAGGCTGTGTAAAGCTTGTCACTCCCAATACTTCTCGCTGACGAAGAAAACGACGAGTAACTCTGTGGCATGGCTCTAGACTGTAGGGACCGAACTATTTTCCTGGTAGTTAATACCTGGATTATGGCCATTCCAGCATCCTTCTTTCCCTTCCTGACGGCATAGGTCATATGTCTACAGACTACATAGTACCCAAACACGACTTCCATAAAAACTTCTCTGTTAGATTCCCCTCTAGATTAGAATGGGAGGAGAATGCGGTCGTTAATGAATTCGACATACCTATCTTCACAGATGGTTCCAAGATGGACTGTGGAGTAGGAGCAGGCATTTTCTCTACAGAATTAAACATCTCAAAAAGTCTTCGCCTACCCAACGTAGCCAGCGTTTTTCAAGCAGAAGTACTTGCAATTAAGGAGGCGTGCAGACTGCTCCACAATATTGCAACACCCAGAAAAAAAATAGGCATCTTCGTCGATAGTCAGGCCGCGATTAAGGCTGTTGGTTCAACTAAGTCAACGTCCAAGCTTGTTGTGGAATGCAGGGAGACACTGACCAGGGCTTGTTATCGGTTTGATATCACTCTCGTCTGGGTTCCCGGCCATAGGAACATTGAAGGGAATGAGAAAGCCGATGAACTTGCCAGAATTGGCTCAGCTCTGTGCGTGTCTCACGCGGAGGAAGTCTTCCCTCCGCTGGGATATGTAAAGAGAGAAATCCTCCTGCACTTCACCTCATGTGCTGAGACTAGTTGGATGAACCTGACGAACTGTGTCATTTCCAGGAAGATCTGGCCAACCTACGATAATGCCCGAACAAACAACCTATTATCCAGATCGCGTGTAGATGTTGCCAGACTAACGGCAATTAGTACGGGTCATTGGCCTTTAGGAACCCACGCAGCCAAGCTTGGCATCCCCCACAATACCCACTGCCGTAGCTGTGATGACACAAGTAAGAGTGAAACAGTGTTCCATTTGTTTTGTGAGTGTCCGGCCCTAGCCAAAACCAGACGCAGTGCACTGGGTCAACCATTTTTTGATGACCTTTTGGCCATCCAAGGCATCCATTTCCACAGGATTATCAAATTTCTCAACTCCACAGGCTGGTTTTGAGCTCTTTTAACTTCCTTCACCTCCTTTTCATATCAGGTTCCGTTAGTTGTGGTTTCAAAACGGCGCTCAATGCGCTACTTGTGTTTTTCCCTCGTCGGGAAATACAGCCACCTAAACCAACCAACCTAATACCTGGATTTCTCCCATTGTTTCTGCTGCTTCCAACGGTGTTAACTGCTGCAACTGCTGAACAATACATTTTGCAAATGAAGAATAAACGTATGATTCTTCTTCACCTTTTTCAAATTGGACAATTGCAACCATGCATTTCTTTTAAGGTCCAACCTTTTGTAGTCTCTACTCGCCACTCAGCCATCGCGGGAAAAAAACAAGAAATAATAACCAACTATTTCCAAGAGCAAATAAGATCTGTCTTGATCGACATGCAAAACTATAATGCCCATGTGACTACATCCTACCTACATCCATTCTCTGTTCCCATTTACCATATCCTTGTAATGACTATACTTGTCTCGTTTTTATTCAAACTAGTATCGCTTGTGGTCGAAAATCGACCATACCTTTTATAAGAATGTATACTAAAAAACGTACTTCTGTTATTCTCGTTATTCTCGTTATTTATTTATGTTTTTTTATAAACGAAAAGAAAAGAGCGACATAATACATGGAAAAATAAAGTGCACGACTGGGTCGAACGAAACTTTCTTATGGACATAGAATCCCTTATTTCTGAGTATGTTTAGCAGATCATTTACTACGATGCACCATAGCAGGGCGATAGAACACCGCTCTTGCCCCCAGAGTTTTAACAGAATCATATTAAGAATGCTTATTATCTTTTAAATGTATTTTGGTCAAAATAGTTATAGCGGTTTTTTGTAAAATTTGCCAGACAAAACAGTACCAAATATTGCAATGTTTTATTTGAAAAATACTATTGCGTCACTATTTAGTTGTGAAAACCGATTATAAGTAATTGTTCGGGATGTAAGCATTGCTTCATGAAAAACATTGAATTTATAAATTAATTGGTATTCTTTGAAATGAATACCAATGAAATTTATGAATTTTTGTCTACAAAAATTATACATACCTACATATTACAATTTCCATTTAATTTGTAAATGAGATATCCTATCTTTCTAGCTGCATACAACCATGCTCACATACAAAGTTTCATTGAGATCGGCTGAGTTTCTCGGAAAATGCACAACAGCGCCACCTATCGGGTCAAAAATTATCCTATCTTTCTAGCTGCATACAAACATGCGCACATACAAAGTTTCATTGAGATCGGTTGAGTTTCTCAAAAAAAAAATCGGCAACAGCGCCACCTATCGGGTTCCATACTATCCTATCTTTCTAGCTGCATACAACCATGCACACAAACAAAGTTTCATTGACATCCGTTGAGTTTCTCAAAAAAATCGACAACAGCGCCACCTATCGGGTCCAAAATTATTGTATCTTTCTAGCTGAATCCAACCATGCACACATACAAAGTTTTATTGAGATCGGTTGAGTTTCTCAAAAACATCGACAACAGCGCCACCTATCGGGTCCAAAACTATCCTATATTTCTAGGTGCATCCAACCATGCTCACATACAAAGTTTCATTTAGATCGGCTGAGTTTCTCAGAAAAGGACAACAGCGCCACCTATCGGGTCCAAAATTATTGTATCTTTCTAGCTGAATCCAACCATGCACACATACAAAGTTTTATTGAGATCGGTTGAGTTTCTCAAAAAAATCGACAACAGCGCCACCTATCGGGTCCAAAACTATCCTATATTTCTAGCTGCATACAACCATGCACACAAACAAAGTTTCATTGAGATCGACTGAGTTTCTCAGAAAATGGACAACAGCGCCATCGGGTGTCGGTTTTTCGGTGAAGATGACGCGGTGTCGTTTTACATTAAGGTAACGCGAATTCATTAATTTCTTCCCATCTAAAAGTGCCCAACGCGCCTAAAGAATACTGTTTTCAAAAATCCATTGTACGATAATATAGAGAAAAACTGAGTTTGCTATTAAGTTATAGATGACCACATTACCTTAGAAATTATTTTTTGTTACAATCGTATGGAGCGTTTTCGAGATATGTCGAAATTTCAAAAGTACCGTTGTTCGAATTTTTAGCCAAAAACTGGGTACGCAGTC
This sequence comes from Cheilosia vernalis, assembly GCA_949126925.1. Taxonomy (NCBI): domain Eukaryota; kingdom Metazoa; phylum Arthropoda; class Insecta; order Diptera; family Syrphidae; genus Cheilosia; species Cheilosia vernalis. The sequence goes on along the minus strand of OX421360.1, from coordinate 26,884,991 downwards.
ATGGTGACCTCACCTACTTAAGCTTAAATATCAATTTTGGTTGAAATCGTTAGAGCCGTTTTCGATCAAATCAAGCTGGTACGAAAATTGCATATAGGAAGTACCTACCATTAATATTGAGTTTACCTTGCAAAAAAAAACACCTCCCGAACTGTAAGCCCAAAAACTCCAAATCCGAGGTTTGAACGTAATCCGGGAAGCCGTTTAGGCTGTAAGCCTGTGGAAGGACGGACAGACCGACAGACCGGACAGAATTTTGCAATCCACTTTTTTGATTTCCTCTATCATCGTTATATCAGAATTGATTAATATCTCGAGTCCGTAATTTTGCACAAAAATAATATCTTTCTCTTACTATCCGCACGTCTACGTAATGGAGAAAGTTAAAAAATTCGTAAATGAGAATGAGCTGCTCCATCGGAAACAGATTCTAATCTAAAATGATTTATGTTTTTAATAGGTACGTTACTATGGTAATATAGTGGCGACAAATAATAAATAATTCCCCTTAATAAATTTCTTACAATTATTGCTTATTTTTAGGGGCAGGTAAATTGCATACCTTTATGGGTAAATGATTCTCTTCAACAGGTTCTAATCTTAGATGATTAAATACGTTACTATGGAAACATGACAGCGAAAACTTGATTGTCACCAAAATCCTTTTAGTACCTGTTTTGTATGGGGAAGTCTTAACTTAATTTTACCATTCTTAATGGCGACATATACCCACGATTTTGTGTTTGTGCACATCTATGGCACAGCACCTATCAAATAAGATAAGTTTCATTCTCCTCATTTCATATTAAATGCCAAAAAAGCGTACGGAAAGCTTGGATGTTCACGTATTAATATAATGATACCTAGTTTCAGCGCTACAACCTACAAGCGACCATTCGCCACTCAGCCATCGTGAAAATGAAAAACAAGTGTCAAACAGAAATTTCAGCCCCTTTCATGAAATCAATACCATGAAAGGACCTGTGAAATACTTTTCATGAAATTTGTGGTCTCCACGTGCAATCTGTCATTTCATGAAAATTTTCATGAAAGAAAATTTGCAGGATGAGACACCGTGTTACAATGAAGCATGAAATTGCCATTGAATTACCAAGTTAATGAAATTCCAACATGTAACATTTCAAGAACATCTGGAACGGCTAAATTATTGAAACGTTGCGGTATCATTATTGAATAAGGAATCTGTTGAAGCTTTGGAACGAGCAATGAAAGATGTTGGAGATAATTCAGAGTTATTTGGTGGTGCATTGATTTTATTGTCAGGCGATGTCAAACGTTGCCCGTCGACAGCTGCTGATGAAATTAACGCTTGCTTAAAGTCTGCATATTTGTGGAGATTTGTTAAGACATTGAAACTTACTATCGGCGAAGATTTTCTGTTAAAAGTTTAATGGCTTATGTAATTGAGACTACTATTTTACCTGGAAAATTTAAAGGCAAAGATGTATTTACATCCCGCATCCCAATGATTCCATCTAATATTCCATTTGAATTTAAAAGACTTCAGTTTCCTGTTCGCCTTGCGTTTGCGGTAACTATTAATAAGGCGTAAGGGCAAACGTGAGGTATTTGTGGAGTGAATTTACAGTATCCAGTTTTCAAAGTTATATGCAGCCTGTTCGAGTGTTGGAAAACTATCGGTTCTGTATATTTACACCGAATTACAATAAAAAATATTTATCACTGTTTTAATTGTATTTGAATTGATTGTTGCTACTGGTGCAATAAACAAAGTTTGAGAATATTTCAAAGCACTCAAATTCTGCACTGAAACACCAGGTTTGTGCTGTGCAAATGGAAAAGCAAGATTGCCGCCGTTGAATTTACCACCTTAACCTTTATGTACATTAGTTTTTTGGCACAATAGCTGAGTCGAAGGGAAGGCAGTCCCAGGTCATCAAAATGTATTTCAATCAGTGGCATTAGGAAGACTATACAATTCATCCGAGATATGATGAGTGTTTTAATTTACGTCTTGCCAATTTGAAAACAGTACATGGATGAGAGTACCCCAACTAATTTAATAATCAAATAATGGAAAAGTCTAGCGAAGTACGACACGGGGTACGACATTATAAGACAAGTGTCTGGTTAATATTTTCTTAGTTTTTTTTCTTTACAGTCAGTCGGGTTTTTTCGTTTTTAAATTATTTTTTTTTTTTTTCAAGTTTTTTTTATACATCTTTTGTGCTTTGTGTTGCTCTCTTTTTTAAATTGAACTGGAGTATTATAAATATGAGTTGAGTAGTACAGCGAATGTGGCCAAGGTTGCCGCTTCAAAATAAAGTTTGTGTAAAAAATTGAAAATAAATATGACCAAATGTAAATACAAATTACCTACCAAAATAATTTTAGTCCGAAATATTTGTAAACACAAAACAATCTGACGAAGAAAAGCGCTTTAAGTTGCATAAAAATTAAAGTCGATTGTCTTTTATCATTTCGTAAACAAATTACTTAATGACATAAGGAATGACAATTAAGGATAAAATTTGGTCACAAATGACCACCGTGAATGTGGCGCATGAAATTGAGAGATATAGAGCATGAAATGTAATTGAGAGTAAGAGGGAGTCACACTCAATTGTAATCTAAAATACGCTCTACTGATTCTACTTTGTATATAGTTTCTATTAATTTTCTGATTTTCATATAAAAATTACAACACACTACCCTTCATAATTAATAAGTCCCTACTAATACAAAACTAAGTTATGGTTTCCTCTGTATCTGGGTACACTTCACTTATAATCTAAACCATTAATATGGCTCTTTTTCTATCAGAAAATTTTGCGGAGCTTCCAAAAATCTCAAAAAATAAGAACATAGCTCCATCAAAAAGCTATACACCGCCTTTGCATTATGCGAAACCGGGAATTAATATGCAGACTCTATTTTCTTCGCTTCTGGCTTTTTTCCCTCCTTTGACACTGTATATCCTAGTAAGTAAGTAACGAATCTGTGACTATATAAATTGGCATTTGTTCAACCTGTTAAACGACGATATCGATCTTATGATAGAGAGAGGAGGGAAATCCCTCTTGCTGTATTAGTTAGCATAGAGTAGGCGAAACGCAGCTCGATGGATATGGCAGGCGAATGGGGTTCAGCAGATCACTTTTTGCATCTGTCCAGGAAGGGCGTCTACCCGAGTTCGTGTCCGCGCAGATAGTTGCGCTACTAGGGTTTGTAGAGTGAGCTTTGCAATTCAGAAGTGGGATATGATTCAAGAGTGTGTGTAAAGTGTCCGCTAGTGGTATCCACAGATACAAATTCGGAGAAACAGTAGTGTTAACCCTAGTGTTTGAATGCGTGTATTGTTGTGCACGAACAAAAAAAAGTTTTCGAAATGTACAGGGTAGTGGAGTGATGGTGAAAAAAAGGGTGTATATACCAAGAGCAGAGAATGAACATTTTGCAGAAAATTTACCTAAAAACTGTCTAAAAACTTGTCTAAGGCAATAAAAGAAAAAAAAAAAAAAGGGTCATCATAAACATTTAAGGAAAAACCTTGTCCCTTGGGTTGTGCGCTAGATTTGCTGCTAGTCCGCACATATAGGTAAATATCTGACTCATCTATATCTCAGATTGGGTAAGTGGTGTGTAATAAAAATATTAAATACAAACGAGGGAAAATCTTCTTTTTCTTCTTGTTGACATAGGAGTGTCCGTTTTGTATTCTGTTTATGACACTATGCATTATTCTTGTAGTTTTTATAGTGTCCAAGTAGTTTAAGGTCATCGTATTTAAGGATTTGTTTACGATAGATTGTTCTGGTAATTAGTAGAAAATATATTCCGCGGTTCTAATGATCGTTTTTGGTGTCCGGGCTGAGTTTTTTCGAGCTCACCATGGATGGATTTTCCATACGGGGTTGCATTTTGTGGTCTGGAAAATGTTTGGTGTTAAGGTTGGGAATCCCATTGTATCTATAATATTGATGCTGTCTTTGTTTATTTAGGATGAAGATGGGACTGATTTGCTATAAAAGGTTTTATGTCCTCCTTTTGTTTTTTGTTGAATTGTAGTGCAGTTATGTTGTGGTTATGGGAGTTATGGGAGGACCTTAAAATAAAATTGGTTAAGGATTTTCCGTACTTCAAATTATTTAATTAAGTTTCTGAGCATCTGGCAACTTAAGCATTTTCGAAACTGGCTCCTAAGCCAATACTGAAAGAGTTACTCTGAAACTGGTGGACCGCACAGTAGCAATCCTGTTACTTTACGTACTTATTATTTCTAGTCAAGGCTAGCTCACTACTTCGGTAGCGAATATAAAACTCGCTTTCGATCATACAATAATAACAACTATAAGGATTAACCATCTCATAAAATTCGTGGCTTGTTAAACACCAATGACGATGGCACTCTTGCATGGAAATATTGAAACATATACATGTATGTATGTATGCATCAAAGTTTTCGTTGTCTGAATCAAAGAAATACGATTGGGACGTCGAGGAATGCAGAGCGGGACTACAATATATTGGTACCGGATACGGAGTTTTTTCGTTCTATAGGAGGAGTGTGGAATAGTATTAAAGTCGGGGAAGTAAAATGATGACTGAGGTTATGTCATTGCTGAAAATCATATTCGGGGTATTGAAGCGATACTGGGTCATGGTTTTCTAGTTGACTGCACATTGTGATTAAAATCATCTAATAGAAATTTTAAACATAAGTACCGACGAAATGTTCCATTTCATATCAGTGAACTAGGAAGTAGAAGAAAAGGAAATTTAAAATGAAAAGGAAATAGTGCGTTCTAAACCGTTAGCATTCCATACTATGAAAAAGGAAAATTAGGCAAAGTAATTGATGAACCCTTATAAAATAACACCTAGTTGATTTACAAAACCAGGGTACAGAACTTCGGGACGTTAAGGGGATTCTTCTTAGCAGCGTCCGCTGGGTTGATTATATCCAATGGAGTAAGATGACGAGTAGTAAAGTCTCTGTACGATAACAGGGATCATTACAGATTGAAATCAACGATGACACACGATAATACTCAATAAGGAGTCTTAAACCCTACATAAACAACCAAACTACTGAAAAACCGTTATTTGCATTCAAGCCGTGAAATATTTTATTATGCCATATGAGCAATATTCTGCATAAAAAGAACTCCCACGATGATAATGATATTCCATTGATCGAATTGCGTGATCAAGTCAGTTGAGAATTAAGGTTGTATAGAGCCAACAGGCGACTAAATTTACTGTCAGATGGATGTTATATAATAATAATATTTTTTGGTACAACAGGTCCGTGGAAATACTAGGCCTAGCTTCTCACAACCAATCGTTTTGTTTGAGATTTCATTTTTTGAACGAATGGAAGGGATCTACAATTTTATACCGATTCCAAACGGCTAAATGAGAAGCTCCTTCAAGACAGCTATACTCTCGAATGTTTGTCAGACGTTCGCGAGAGGTGGCGCAGTAAAAAAAAAACCTTGAGTTGTTATTTGGGTTTTTGCGGTATTCGAACCTGGACCCCTCGCTTATTTATTGGGATTTTAATTAAACTTACATACTAGACAAAAACGATTAAATCTAATTCAAAACTAACATTTATCTTTACTTAGCGAGCGCTCTAAACTTAACTATATCCTCAAAAATTATTGCCTTTCGGACTTAAAATCTATCTATATTCAATGTGTTTTGTTTTTTATTTTCCAAGAAACTTTCATAAAACTTGGATTCTTTATTATTGGAATTTATTTAACCCTTTGTTGACCGACGGTACTTGTAAGTACCACAATGTTTTAATTCAAATAAAAACTCTATATGACAAAAATATGGCATTGACGCCCAACGAGACTTTCAAGTACCATTCGATTTTCATGTATTTTGTTGTTTATGATTTTTTTTTGTAGTTTTAGCCACGGTTATAAGGTTTTTTTTGACAGCTTACTAGACTTTGAAGGGAGTAATTTTAGATGATTTTGGTGTTTGCAGATCTAAGTAGCCATTGAGTTTTTCGTCATTTTTTTAAACTATTTAGTTGCTTTGCATATTGATCTTTGGAAAAGACACGAAATCAATTGAAGTTATACGGATTTTTCATATATTTTCACTCAAAAACTTTCGAATAGTAAATATTTTCTTCTTGCTATATTCATGTATATATAAAGTGCATTATGTCGGCTGTTCAGAATATTTATTTGAAGGATGATGAGATTTTGGCCAATTTATAAAATCACAGAATGACGATTCTCCGCAGTGCAGCAAAAATCGAAGGGGCAAAGGAGAATCTGTTTCGAAGGACGTGCGACTGGGTAATCTGGGGGTTCATTGGCCAAAGTTTGATGAAGCACGGGGAAGGTGTGAGCTATGTAGTATCAACAAAGTACAGTCAAGGCTATTTTCGAAATGCAAAAAAAACTGCTTTTCTTTGTACCATGGAATACATTTTTATAGTACCTAACAAAAATTGTATTTTTTTGATAAAATGCATTTCAATTATAATTACCATATCATAATTCAAATAAAAAAGAATAAACCCCTTTCTTATAATTTTTCTCATATCCCACAGCCCAATGGTACTTTTGAGTACCACCATTTTTTTTAGTCCTTGGAGGTCCTTTAAAAACCCGAAAATGAGTTATCCTTCTTAAAACACCCTAAAATAAAATATTATCAAAAAAAATAAATTTTTTTTAAAGTTTTTAATAGAAACTACTTAAAACTACCTAAGCTACTTAGCCTAAATTAATTATAATCAGGGTGGTGAGCAATCTTATGGATTGGACACCATCCTGATTGCATCCATGGGTGCCTGACAGCCGCCAACAAGGGTTCACCCGTGCGGCCGAGACTCGAGCGAGACCATATGCATCGGTCGAGCCTCGGTAGCACATACATGTCGGCTAGCCCAGTCCCTCCCAAGGACCACCTACTCTAACCTCAACCTACAAGTTTAATATCTAGCTTAAAACTAACTCAAGTTGAAATTTGTGACTATTACTCAAATTTATTTTAAATTATATTCACCAAACGGTATATTTGACTCAGTTTTGTGTCGATAAATTCCATTCCAATAAGATGGTAACTATTTGTAATTGTTGTTACCATTACGCGTCTCAAAGAGACAAAATGTCCTTTACTGTAACATTTCAAAGCACACAAAAACTGGGAGGTTGCTATTTAATGTTTCCACTTAACAGCTACGTGAATCGACTGCGCAAAGTCTAAATTGTGACCAAACAAAGTTACCATACTTTTTTGGCGCCTTTATTTGCAAACAATCTTTACACATACTACAAACTAATGTCTGCTGTAGGTTTACACAGACGAAGTAGGTACAGCATTTATACTCACACACGCAACATTCTCATTTTATTGCAGTCGTGTGGCGATCACAAAGAATTATATGTCATTGCGCGCCTAACGTAAAAACGAATATACGGTATACGTATACGGTATATATTAAATTTGATTGTAAAAAAATTAAACAATATTCCAACTTCTATTATTCACATAATATCAAATGGTATCAATATATTTAAATAAATAAATACATGAATATGTAATTGAAATAATGCTAGAAATATCATAAACCTTGTACAAAGATTTAACACACCAATTTTCTTTGGCAAGAAAATATTCCCATATGTACTCTAATCGTTATATTTAATTACTCGTAGTTGTATCTCCGTAACATACCTGCATGTAAATATATATGTTCACTTTATTATGTAGCAAACCAGAATGGCAGTACCAAGAGTTAGAGGCGAAAACATCTTGAAATTTTCAAATCCGTTTCTTATTACTTTCACCAAACTTTTTCAATGAATCATTTAAATATTACGACACAATAATTATAAAACCACACAAAACAACATTTCCTCAATGTTTAAACATTTTACATGCACGTTGTGCCTCTGGCTAAAGAAAACCATATGGCAGGCAAATGGTCGTTTTCTTGTTTGGATTCTAATTGGAATCCATTATCACAAAAAAAAAGGAAAAAAAATCCCCTGGCAAATAAAAGAAGCTTGGAAATAAAATTAAATGTTATAACTACTCAATATTTCTTGAGCGCGCGAGTTTTTGTCGCTACAACTTATTGATATTCGTGGTAGAACTGATTTTCGTTTCAATATTTTTCATTCGGAAACGGAGCAATGCCAATTCAATACTTAAAACTGTTTTGGGAGTAAAAACAGCGAACAAAAACATCGGCAACAGCGCCACCTATCGGGTCCAAAACTATCCTATCTTTCTAGCGGCATACAACCATGCACACATACAAAGTTTCATAGAGATCGTTTGAGTTTCAGCGTCTAATTTATAAATTTTTTAGAAAACTTACACTTACCATACCTACCTAAAAAATTGTCTGCCCTCCAATTCAAAGCAACGCATTGCATCGCAAATCTTTGGACTTAGTAAATATTGCATATTATGTCTTTCCCAGGTGGAAATAAAAAGAAAGAAAAAAAGTGACTGTATCCAACAGTCCCCAAATGTGTATGTGTAAACATCGTGCGTGCGGTATGTGTGTGGCTTGATACACGTCATTGAGGAAAGAGGGAATTGTAATAACCGTATTCTTGATATATTATGAAATAACAATTAATATGCCCCAGCTCATAAATGTATGCAATAAATCCCCGCAAGTTAAATGACATCAACTGTTATGCAGGAAATGAAAGTGTCATTGGAATTTCATTCGGCTTGCATTGCATTTTGTAGAGGTGCTGGTCTACGACACCGGCAACGAATTTCCTCGAGATGCCCGTCACAGCAAAGAAATGTGAGACCATCATATATAAAAAAAAAAAACATGAGGCACTCCGGGAGTGCACACATACAAAGTTTCATTGCGATCTGTTGAGTTTCTCAGAAAACGGACAACAGCGCCACCTATCGGGTCCAAAACTATCCTATCTTTCTGGCTTCATTTAACAATACACACATACAAAGTTTCATTGAGATGGGTTGAGTTTCTCAGAAAACGGACAACAGCGCCACCTATCGGGTCCAAAACTATCCTATCTTTCTAGCGGCATACAACCATGCACACATACAAAGTTTCATAGAGATCGTTTGAGTTTCTCAAAAAAAAAAAAACGATAACAGCGCCACCTATCGGGTCCAAAACTATCGTATCTTTCCAGCTGCATACAACCATGCACACATACAAAGTTTCATTGGGATCGGTGACGGTGACGGTGACGGTAACGGTAACGGTAACGGTAACGGTAACAGTGACGGTGATAGTAACAGTGACGCGAGTTTATTGGTTTCTTCCCATCCAAAGTGCCCAACGCGCCTAAGGAAGTAATAACTTCAAAAACATGCTTTATTTTAGCTCCTAAATGTATGCAATGATAAAAACGTGTGCAATGATAAAAACGTATGCAATGATAAAATGTATGCAATGATTAATCATTAAATACGAGTTGAAAAAAGTACGTATACGACTAGGTAAATGGAAATGAAAAAGCAATTCAAAAAAAGTACGTATACGACTCCGTAAATGGAAATGAAATACCAATTCAGAATATAATGATTTTATTTTAATGGCTCCATTAGTGTTTTGCTTGTTTTTTCCAAAACATGTATTCACTCACGTTAGAGTTTAGAATTATGTATTGTCGTATAGAATAACTCTAAAAGGTACCAGAGTTTGCAAAAAGTTGCCTGAAACAAGTGACAAAAATACAAACGCGAAATGTTGGACAATGAAAAATGCAAATGGATGAATCAGGCAAAAAGAGGGCGTATCCCAACAACACGCGGTGTTCCCAAGCGGTCCCCCATCTAAGTACTAACCGCGCCCGACTCTGCTTGATTTCGGTGATCGGACGAGAACCGATTTTTTCAGCGTGGTATGATCGTTGGCGAAAATCTAATTTATAAATTTTTTAGAAAACTTACACTTACCATACCTACCTAAAAAATTGTCTGCCCTCCAATTCAAAGCAACGCATTGCATCGCAAATCTTTGGACTTAGTAAATATTGCATATTATGTCTTTCCCAGGTGGAAAAAAAAAGAAAGAAAAAAAGTGACTGTATCCAACAGTCCCCAAATGTGTATGTGTAAACATCGTGCGTGCGGTATGTGTGTGGCTTGATACACGTCATTGAGGAAAGAGGGAATTGTAATAACCGTATTCTTGATATATTATGAAATAACAATTAATATGCCCCAGCTCATAAATGTATGCAATAAATCCCCGCAAGTTAAATGACATCAACTGTTATACAGGAAATGAAAGTGTCATTGGAATTTCATTCGGCTTGCATTGCATTTTGTAGAGGTGCTGGTCTACGACACCGGCAACGAATTTCCTCGAGATGCCCGTCACAGCAAAGAAATGTGAGACCATCATATATAAAAAAAAAAACATGAGGCACTCCGGGAGTGCACACATACAAAGTTTCATTGCGATCTGTTGAGTTTCTCAGAAAACGGACAACAGCGCCACCTATCGGGTCCAAAACTATCCTATCTTTCTGGCTTCATTTAACAATGCACACATACAAAGTTTCATTGAGATCGGTTGAGTTTCTCAGAAAACGGACAACAGCGCCACCTATCGGGTCCAAAACTATCCTATCTTTCTAGCGGCATACAACCATGCACACATACAAAGTTTCATAGAGATCGTTTGAGTTTCTCAAAAAAAAAAACGATAACAGCGCCACCTATCGGGTCCAAAACTATCGTATCTTTCCAGCTGCATACAACCATGCACACATACAAAGTTTCATTGGGATCGGTGACGGTGACGGTGACGGTAACGGTAACGGTAACGGTAACGGTAACGGTAACGGTAACGGTAACGGTAACAGTGACGGTGATAGTAACAGTGACGCGAGTTTATTGGTTTCTTCCCATCCAAAGTGCCCAACGCGCCTAAGGAAGTAATAACTTCAAAAACATGCTTTATTTTAGCTCCTAAATGTATGCAATGATAAAAACGTGTGCAATGATAAAAACGTATGCAATGATAAAATGTATGCAATGATTAATCATTAAATACGAGTTGAAAAAAGTACGTATACGACTAGGTAAATGGAAATGAAAAAGCAATTCAAAAAAAGTACGTATACGACTCCGTAAATGGAAATGAAATACCAATTCAGAATATAATGATTTTATTTTAATGGCTCCATTAGTGTTTTGCTTGTTTTTTCCAAAACATGTATTCACTCACGTTAGAGTTTAGAATTATGTATTGTCGTATAGAATAACTCTAAAAGGTACCAGAGTTTGCAAAAAGTTGCCTGAAACAAGTGACAAAAATACAAACGCGAAATGTTGGACAATGAAAAATGCAAATGGATGAATCAGGCAAAAAGAGGGCGTATGCCAACAACACGCGGTGTTCCCAAGCGGTCCCCCATCTAAGTACTAACCGCGCCCGACTCTGCTTGATTTCGGTGATCGGACGAGAACCGATTTTTTTAGTTTTAAATTCATTTTTATTAATATTATTCAATAAACTTAAATTCTAGACAAAAACGATTAAATCTAATTTAAAGCTAACATTTATCTTAATTCTAGCTTACTGGCTCTTAGCGAGCGCTCTAAACTTAACAATATCCTTAAAATTATTGCCTTTCGGCCTTAAATCTATCTATATTTACTTTGATTTGTTTTTTATTTTCCAAGAAACTTTCATAAAACTTGGATTCTTTATTATTGGTCTTTATTTAAAAACTACTTAAAACTACCTAAGCTACTTAGCCTAAATTAATTATAATCAGGGTGGTGAGCAATCTTAAGGATTGGTCACCATCCTGATTGCATCCGTGGGCGCCTGACAGCCGCCGACAAGGGTTCACCCGTGCCGCCGAGACTCGAGCGACGCAATACCGTCGGTCGAGTCTCGGTAGCACATACATGTCGGCTAGCCCAGTCCCTCCCAAGGACCCCCTAATCTATCCTAAACCTACAAACTTAATATCTATCTTAAAACTAAGGAGGATGCTACGTCAGTAGCGCACCGGCCCGGGAGAGCGTATCAGCCCTCACCTCTTCCTCAAGCCACCACGAGAACCGATTTTTTCAGCGTGGTATGGTCGTTGGCGAAAATCTAATTTATAAATTTTTTAGAAACCTTACACTTACCATACCTACCTAAAAAATTGTCTGCCCTCCAATTCAAAGCAACGCATTGCATCGCAAATCTTTGGACTTAGTAAATATTGCATATTATGTCTTTCCCAGGTGGAAAAAAAAAGAAAGAAAAAAAGTGACTGTATCCAACAGTCCCCAAATGTGTATGTGTAAACATCGTGCGTGCGGTATGTGTGTGGCTTGATACACGTCATTGAGAAAAGAGGGAATTGTAATAACCGTATTCTTGATATATTATGAAATAACAATTAATATGCCCCAGCTCATAAATGTATGCAATAAATCCCCGCAAGTTAAATGACATCAACTGTTATACAGGAAATGAAAGTGTCATTGGAATTTCATTCGGCTTGCATTGCATTTTGTAGAGGTGCTGGTCTACGACACCGGCAACGAATTTCCTCGAGATGCCCGTCACAGCAAAGAAATGTGAGACCATCATATATAAAAAAAAAAACATGAGGCACTCCGGGAGTGCACACATACAAAGTTTCATTGCGATCTGTTGAGTTTCTCAGAAAACGGACAACAGCGCCACCTATCGGGTCCAAAACTATCCTATCTTTCTGGCTTCATTTAACAATGCACACATACAAAGTTTCATTGAGATCGGTTGAGTTTCTCAGAAAACGGACAACAGCGCCACCTATCGGGTCCAAAACTATCCTATCTTTCTAGCGGCATACAACCATGCACACATACAAAGTTTCATAGAGATCGTTTGAGTTTCTCAAAAAAAAAAAACGATAACAGCGCCACCTATCGGGTCCAAAACTATCGTATCTTTCCAGCTGCATACAACCATGCACACATACAAAGTTTCATTGGGATCGGTGACGGTGACGGTGACGGTGACGGTAACGGTAACGGTAACGGTAACGGTAACGGTAACGGTAACGGTAACGGTAACGGTAACGGTAACAGTGACGGTGATAGTAACAGTGACGCGAGTTTATTGGTTTCTTCCCATCCAAAGTGCCCAACGCGCCTAAGGAAGTAATAACTTCAAAAACATGCTTTATTTTAGCTCCTAAATGTATGCAATGATAAAAACGTGTGCAATGATAAAAACGTATGCAATGATAAAATGTATGCAATGATTAATCATTAAATACGAGTTGAAAAAAGTACGTATACGACTAGGTAAATGGAAATGAAAAAGCAATTCAAAAAAAGTACGTATACGACTCCGTAAATGGAAATGAAATACCAATTCAGAATATAATGATTTTATTTTAATGGCTCCATTAGTGTTTTGCTTGTTTTTTCCAAAACATGTATTCACTCACGTTAGAGTTTAGAATTATGTATTGTCGTATAGAATAACTCTAAAAGGTACCAGAGTTTGCAAAAAGTTGCCTGAAACAAGTGACAAAAATACAAACGCGAAATGTTGGACAATGAAAAATGCAAATGGATGAATCAGGCAAAAAGAGGGCGTATGCCAACAACACGCGGTGTTCCCAAGCGGTCCTCCATCTAAGTACTAACCGCGCCCGACTCTGCTTGATTTCGGTGATCGGACGAGAACCGATTTTTTCAGCGTGGTATGGTCGTTGGCGAAAATCTAATTTATAAATTTTTTAGAAAACTTACACTTACCATACCTACCTAAAAAATTGTCTGCCCTCCAATTCAAAGCAACGCATTGCATCGCAAATCTTTGGACTTAGTAAATATTGCATATTATGTCTTTCCCAGGTGGAAAAAAAAAGAAAGAAAAAAAGTGACTGTATCCAACAGTCCCCAAATGTGTATGTGTAAACATCGTGCGTGCGGTATGTGTGTGGCTTGATACACGTCATTGAGGAAAGAGGGAATTGTAATAACCGTATTCTTGATATATTATGAAATAACAATTAATATGCCCCAGCTCATAAATGTATGCAATAAATCCCCGCAAGTTAAATGACATCAACTGTTATACAGGAAATGAAAGTGTCATTGGAATTTCATTCGGCTTGCATTGCATTTTGTAGAGGTGCTGGTCTACGACACCGGCAACGAATTTCCTCGAGATGCCCGTCACAGCAAAGAAATGTGAGACCATCATATATAAAAAAAAAAACATGAGGCACTCCGGGAGTGCACACATACAAAGTTTCATTACGATCTGTTGAGTTTCTCAGAAAACGGACAACAGCGCCACCTATCGGGTCCAAAACTATCCTATCTTTCTGGCTTCATTTAACAATGCACACATACAAAGTTTCATTGAGATCGGTTGAGTTTCTCAGAAAACGGACAACAGCGCCACCTATCGGGTCCAAAACTATCCTATCTTTCTAGCGGCATACAACCATGCACACATACAAAGTTTCATAGAGATCGTTTGAGTTTCTCAAAAAAAAAAAACGATAACAGCGCCACCTATCGGGTCCAAAACTATCGTATCTTTCCAGCTGCATACAACCATGCACACATACAAAGTTTCATTGGGATCGGTGACGGTGACGGTGACGGTAACGGTAACGGTAACGGTAACGGTAACGGTAACGGTAACGGTAACGGTAACGGTAACAGTGACGGTGATAGTAACAGTGACGCGAGTTTATTGGTTTCTTCCCATCCAAAGTGCCCAACGCGCCTAAGGAAGTAATAACTTCAAAAACATGCTTTATTTTAGCTCCTAAATGTATGCAATGATAAAAACGTGTGCAATGATAAAAACGTATGCAATGATAAAATGTATGCAATGATTAATCATTAAATACGAGTTGAAAAAAGTACGTATACGACTAGGTAAATGGAAATGAAAAAGCAATTCAAAAAAAGTACGTATACGACTCCGTAAATGGAAATGAAATACCAATTCAGAATATAATGATTTTATTTTAATGGCTCCATTAGTGTTTTGCTTGTTTTTTCCAAAACATGTATTCACTCACGTTAGAGTTTAGAATTATGTATTGTCGTATAGAATAACTCTAAAAGGTACCAGAGTTTGCAAAAAGTTGCCTGAAACAAGTGACAAAAATACAAACGCGAAATGTTGGACAATGAAAAATGCAAATGGATGAATCAGGCAAAAAGAGGGCGTATGCCAACAACACGCGGTGTTCCCAAGCGGTCCCCCATCTAAGTACTAACCGCGCCCGACTCTGCTTGATTTCGGTGATCGGACGAGAACCGATTTTTTCAGCGTGGTATGGTCGTTGGCGAAAATCTAATTTATAAATTTTTTAGAAACCTTACACTTACCATACCTACCTAAAAAATTGTCTGCCCTCCAATTCAAAGCAACGCATTGCATCGCAAATCTTTGGACTTAGTAAATATTGCATATTATGTCTTTCCCAGGTGGAAAAAAAAAGAAAGAAAAAAAGTGACTGTATCCAACAGTCCCCAAATGTGTATGTGTAAACATCGTGCGTGCGGTATGTGTGTGGCTTGATACACGTCATTGAGGAAAGAGGGAATTGTAATAACCGTATTCTTGATATATTATGAAATAACAATTAATATGCCCCAGCTCATAAATGTATGCAATAAATCCCCGCAAGTTAAATGACATCAACTGTTATACAGGAAATGAAAGTGTCATTGGAATTTCATTCGGCTTGCATTGCATTTTGTAGAGGTGCTGGTCTACGACACCGGCAACGAATTTCCTCGAGATGCCCGTCACAGCAAAGAAATGTGAGACCATCATATATAAAAAAAAAAACATGAGGCACTCCGGGAGTGCACACATACAAAGTTTCATTGCGATCTGTTGAGTTTCTCAGAAAACGGACAACAGCGCCACCTATCGGGTCCAAAACTATCCTATCTTTCTGGCTTCATTTAACAATGCACACATACAAAGTTTCATTGAGATCGGTTGAGTTTCTCAGAAAACGGACAACAGCGCCACCTATCGGGTCCAAAACTATCCTATCTTTCTAGCGGCATACAACCATGCACACATACAAAGTTTCATAGAGATCGTTTGAGTTTCTCAAAAAAAAAAAACGATAACAGCGCCACCTATCGGGTCCAAAACTATCGTATCTTTCCAGCTGCATACAACCATGCACACATACAAAGTTTCATTGGGATCGGTGACGGTGACGGTGACGGTAACGGTAACGGTAACGGTAACGGTAACGGTAACGGTAACGGTAACGGTAACGGTAACAGTGACGGTGATAGTAACAGTGACGCGAGTTTATTGGTTTCTTCCCATCCAAAGTGCCCAACGCGCCTAAGGAAGTAATAACTTCAAAAACATGCTTTATTTTAGCTCCTAAATGTATGCAATGATAAAAACGTGTGCAATGATAAAAACGTATGCAATGATAAAATGTATGCAATGATTAATCATTAAATACGAGTTGAAAAAAGTACGTATACGACTAGGTAAATGGAAATGAAAAAGCAATTCAAAAAAAGTACGTATACGACTCCGTAAATGGAAATGAAATACCAATTCAGAATATAATGATTTTATTTTAATGGCTCCATTAGTGTTTTGCTTGTTTTTTCCAAAACATGTATTCACTCACGTTAGAGTTTAGAATTATGTATTGTCGTATAGAATAACTCTAAAAGGTACCAGAGTTTGCAAAAAGTTGCCTGAAACAAGTGACAAAAATACAAACGCGAAATGTTGGACAATGAAAAATGCAAATGGATGAATCAGGCAAAAAGAGGGCGTATGCCAACAACACGCGGTGTTCCCAAGCGGTCCCCCATCTAAGTACTAACCGCGCCCGACTCTGCTTGATTTCGGTGATCGGACGAGAACCGATTTTTTTAGTTTTAAATTCATTTTTATTAATATTATTCAATAAACTTAAATTCTAGACAAAAACGATTAAATCTAATTTAAAGCTAACATTTATCTTAATTCTAGCTTACTGGCTCTTAGCGAGCGCTCTAAACTTAACAATATCCTTAAAATTATTGCCTTTCGGCCTTAAATCTATCTATATTTACTTTGATTTGTTTTTTATTTTCCAAGAAACTTTCATAAAACTTGGATTCTTTATTATTGGTCTTTATTTAAAAACTACTTAAAACTACCTAAGCTACTTAGCCTAAATTAATTATAATCAGGGTGGTGAGCAATCTTAAGGATTGGTCACCATCCTGATTGCATCCGTGGGCGCCTGACAGCCGCCGACAAGGGTTCACCCGTGCCGCCGAGACTCGAGCGACGCAATACCGTCGGTCGAGTCTCGGTAGCACATACATGTCGGCTAGCCCAGTCCCTCCCAAGGACCCCCTAATCTATCCTAAACCTACAAACTTAATATCTATCTTAAAACTAAGGAGGATGCTACGTCAGTAGCGCACCGGCCCGGGAGAGCGTATCAGCCCTCACCTCTTCCTCAAGCCACCACGAGAACCGATTTTTTCAGCGTGGTATGGTCGTTGGCGAAAATCTAATTTATAAATTTTTTAGAAACCTTACACTTACCATACCTACCTAAAAAATTGTCTGCCCTCCAATTCAAAGCAACGCATTGCATCGCAAATCTTTGGACTTAGTAAATATTGCATATTATGTCTTTCCCAGGTGGAAAAAAAAAAGAAAGAAAAAAAGTGACTGTATCCAACAGTCCCCAAATGTGTATGTGTAAACATCGTGCGTGCGGTATGTGTGTGGCTTGATACACGTCATTGAGGAAAGAGGGAATTGTAATAACCGTATTCTTGATATATTATGAAATAACAATTAATATGCCCCAGCTCATAAATGTATGCAATAAATCCCCGCAAGTTAAATGACATCAACTGTTATACAGGAAATGAAAGTGTCATTGGAATTTCATTCGGCTTGCATTGCATTTTGTAGAGGTGCTGGTCTACGACACCGGCAACGAATTTCCTCGAGATGCCCGTCACAGCAAAGAAATGTGAGACCATCATATATAAAAAAAAAAACATGAGGCACTCCGGGAGTGCACACATACAAAGTTTCATTGCGATCTGTTGAGTTTCTCAGAAAACGGACAACAGCGCCACCTATCGGGTCCAAAACTATCCTATCTTTCTGGCTTCATTTAACAATGCACACATACAAAGTTTCATTGAGATCGGTTGAGTTTCTCAGAAAACGGACAACAGCGCCACCTATCGGGTCCAAAACTATCCTATCTTTCTAGCGGCATACAACCATGCACACATACAAAGTTTCATAGAGATCGTTTGAGTTTCTCAAAAAAAAAAAACGATAACAGCGCCACCTATCGGGTCCAAAACTATCGTATCTTTCCAGCTGCATACAACCATGCACACATACAAAGTTTCATTGGGATCGGTGACGGTGACGGTGACGGTGACGGTAACGGTAACGGTAACGGTAACGGTAACGGTAACGGTAACGGTAACGGTAACGGTAACGGTAACAGTGACGGTGATAGTAACAGTGACGCGAGTTTATTGGTTTCTTCCCATCCAAAGTGCCCAACGCGCCTAAGGAAGTAATAACTTCAAAAACATGCTTTATTTTAGCTCCTAAATGTATGCAATGATAAAAACGTGTGCAATGATAAAAACGTATGCAATGATAAAATGTATGCAATGATTAATCATTAAATACGAGTTGAAAAAAGTACGTATACGACTAGGTAAATGGAAATGAAAAAGCAATTCAAAAAAAGTACGTATACGACTCCGTAAATGGAAATGAAATACCAATTCAGAATATAATGATTTTATTTTAATGGCTCCATTAGTGTTTTGCTTGTTTTTTCCAAAACATGTATTCACTCACGTTAGAGTTTAGAATTATGTATTGTCGTATAGAATAACTCTAAAAGGTACCAGAGTTTGCAAAAAGTTGCCTGAAACAAGTGACAAAAATACAAACGCGAAATGTTGGACAATGAAAAATGCAAATGGATGAATCAGGCAAAAAGAGGGCGTATGCCAACAACACGCGGTGTTCCCAAGCGGTCCCCCATCTAAGTACTAACCGCGCCCGACTCTGCTTGATTTCGGTGATCGGACGAGAACCGATTTTTTTTTTTTTTTTTTTTTTTTTTTTTTTTTTTTTTTTTTTTTTTTTTTAAATTCATTTTTATTATATTCATTCATTAAACTTATATACTAGACAAAAACGATTAAATCTAATTTAAAACTAACAATCTTAATTCTAGCTTACTGGCTCTTAACGAGCACTCTAAACTTAACGATATTCTTAAAATTATTGCCTTTCGGCCTAAAATCTATCTATATTTAATTTGTGTTGTTTTTTATTTTTCAAGAAACTTCGAAAACTTGAATTCTTTATTATTATTGTTTTACCTATAAACTACTTAAAACTACCTAAGCTACTTAGCCTAAATTAATTATAATCAGGGTGGTGAGCAATCTTAAGGATTGGTCACCATCCTGATTGCATCCGTGGGCGCCTGACAGCCGCCGACAAGGGTTCACCCGTGCCGCCGAGACTCGAGCGACGCAATAGCGTCGGTCGAGTCTCGGTAGCACATACATGTCGGCTAGCCCAGTCCCTCCCAAGGACCCCCTAATCTATCCTAAACCTACAAACTTAATATCTATCTTAAAACTAAGGAGGATGCTACGTCAGTAGCGCACCGGCCCGGGAGAGCGTATCAGCTCTCACCTCTTCCTCAAGCCACCAAAATTCGGTGAACTGCTTTACAGTATCGACCCTGTCCCGATCCGCAATTGCGGTGCTAAAACGGAGGAGCTCCTGAGCATTGGCGGCGGACCCGTCGTGGATGAGCCGCTTATCCCTCGCGCCGCGGTGGCTGTGGTACAATACCGGCACACCATCTTTATTTTGGACTAACCCTTTCATGTCTACATGAAGGAATGCCTCAGGCGGGATAAAGCCAGACCGAAGCGTACTCTCATGGTACATTAAATTGGGGTAGTAAGCCCCTGAGATCAGGTTATTATCACTGGCCATCGCCCTTGCAACGTGCCTCCGAATCACCTTAATAAGGAAATTGTCAACCCTATTCAGTCGAGCCCCATTGTATAGGGTCCTGTTGGGATAGTATTTTGTGTACTCAGATTCGGGAGTTCTAAACAACCCTAGACAGGCCCTGAGACATTGTCTCTCAAACACCCGAATCTTTTCCATATAGAACGGCGCTATATTGAACCACAAAGGACAGCCATAAGCGATGATGGGCCTTATGAGGGCCACGTAGCAAATGACCTTCACCCTGGAGTCAAGTTGACTGCTGCGAAACAGTCTCCTTGTCAGAGCGTAGGCCCGCTTAGCCCCAGCAAGACAAGCATCTATATGTTTGTCAAAATATAGATACTGGTCAAGCCAGATGCCAAGATACCGAACCACGTTTTTCACCACCAATGGCCGTCCCTGCTGTCCAATAATTGTTAATTTTCTCCAGTTTTTTCTGGTATCCCTAGGGGCCCCAGCCAATGGAGTTCTGAACAGGATTGTTTCCGATTTTTGGAAATTGATTTTCAACTTCCAATCATCGCAATACCTCTTAATTTGCTCGAAGTCACGCTGCAGAAGGATTCTGATGACCTCGATTTTTGGTCCTGATCTGTACGCCACTAAATCGTCTGCGTACGCTATAGCATGTCTGAGGGAACCCACCAGATCACTTGTGTAAATATTAAACAGGATCGGAGAATTCACTGCTCCCTGTTGTAAGCCGTTTTTAATTTCGAAAACCCTGCTCGAAGTCACATTGCCAGATTTGACAACGAACTTCTTTCCCATAAGCATGTCATAAATCATATACAGCAAAGGTTTTTGAATGCCCAATCTGGTCAGCTTATAAAAGAGTCCCTCTAACCATACGGTATCGAAGGCCTTCTCAAAGTCGACCAGGCAGGCACCCGTGCATTGATTCTTACTTTTATTCCACTGAATGTCGGAGATCAGTTTCGACGCGGCATGAATAGTGTCATGCCCCGCTCTAAAGCCAAACTGATTTTCCGGAATTATCTTGTTTTCCTCAACCCATCTCAAAAGAGATCTATTGACGACTTTCTCGAATACCTTGCTAACATTCGGGAGCAAACTAATTGACCGAAGATTAGCAGGGTTTGTCCTATCTTTATCCTTTTTAGGGATAGGATGTACCACCGCTATTTTCCACTGCTCCGGATAATATGCATTATTCAGGGCATTGTTAAATAGAGTGGCGAAGATATCTATCGCCTCTAGCGGCAGGTGTCTTAATACGACGTTTGGGACACCGTCAACTCCCGCCGATTTTTTGTTTTTCAATGATTCAAAGATCAACCGAAGTTCATCTCTACTCACGAACAGATGAGTATTTGCATCGGCGATTGTGCCATTTGCACGGTTGTCGTCATTGAACCCGGTGAAACCGTTGTTCTCGGATCGCCAATCTTGAATTTCGGTCCGCAGATAAAAGTGGTTAAGAAAGGCCCTCTCCTCGAGATCGCGGTTACGGCAAACAGGGTTGTTCACCGTATACACACTCTCAAAGAAAGCTCCCATCAAATCCACCCTCTCCTGCGGGTCTTCGACCACGAAAAAACCATCGTTCGAGTCAGCACTCTCCGGACTTATGCCAGCAGTCAGTAGTGTCTGTCTGTTCTCGTTCGTCCGAGGTATTCGAACACATGAAATGTCGTTATGATCTTTCCGCCTGAACAGTTTATTTATTTGTGGGAACATGTTCGGACTACTGGTTTTTATAGCCCGAATTTTATTGCCCCAATACAAACTTACAGATTTTCTGTAATTTTCGGTGATCAACTGTTTCAGGTTTTTGATCATCGATTTCAGTGTCCTTAACTCGGGATCGTTCCTGTCAGTAAACTGTCTGTGTAGCCGTTTAAGCCTCGAGAGCAGTCTACTTTTATGTCGGTACAAAGCATCGATTGTCGCGTTTCGATACTTTTCAGTTTGTTCTTCGTCGGTGGAACGTCCTACCCGAGGGATAGTCCGCTCCATTGTCCGTTTGATGACGACATTCATTTGCCGTAAATGAGTGTCGATCTCATCGTTCGTCAAGTTCCTGTTTGTCGGTGGGTCGATCTCGCATGAGCGTATGTCGCGTTTTAAAACTCTGGAGAAGCGCGACCACTGCGCTTTTCGGTAATCGAAAGAACGCACTTGGTCGTACTGCTCCAGCTGCGTCTGCTCGTTCGGGATCCTTAATACGGCGGCAAGTCCGTAGTGATCACTATCGTACTTAACCGCTCGTAAACAGTTCCGCGTGCTTAGATCAGTGTTTGTTAGTTCGAGTCTTTCGTCAACTAGCGCCAAGTCCAAGAAAGAACCATCTCTAGGGAAAGACGGGATATCCGTCGCGTATAATTCGAGTTTATACTCAATCATATTATGACGCCACCAGTCGTGAAACTGGTTGCCTCTAGGGTTCGGAATATCATTTCCCCATGCCGCGTGTTTAGCATTGAGGTCTCCGCCCAAAAAGTAATAGTTATCTTCCGATTGAAGCTGTAAGCAACGAAAAAGCGTCTCGATCTCATTTAAAAATTCAATGCGTAGAGGAGATTCAGGTGCGTAAAGCGACACCACATACACCCGCCTCTGGCTATTGAGGGGAATGCATACGATGCATGCTTCCAACACCTGGAACCTTCGCACGTCCCCGCTGTATATGACCCTATGGCGCAAGCCTTTACGAATTAAGATAGCGACACCACCTCCTTGTGTGGAGTTGGGTCGGTCTCTTCTAACTACAATGTAATTCTTATAGCCTAATTTGTGTTTCGGAGTTAGCTTAGTTTCGCTAACCAGAAGTACATCAGGCTTTTCGGCTTCCAACAGATTGGAAAGATTGATCCTTCTCTCGATCCGAATAAGTGAATTAACATTCACCGCAAGGATCTTCAAGTTTACCTCGTCCAGCGTACTCATCATATTCATGGCGCGGCAGACTCGGCAAACAGTGTCGAATAGATCACGTCTATTCGAGCCGCTTGCTCATTTAACTGTTTCTGGAAATTGTCGATCTTTCCGTGCAATGACAGAAGGATCGATTTCAAATCCAGATCCGCTTCAGGCGTAGGAACCTTCGGCGCGCTTTTTGTTATTGTGCTACCCGGTCCAGTTACCATTTGGGCAAAGGACACATTGGGTGCAACAAAATTAGAGAACGAGCGACTCTTTCGACCTTTCTCTTCTTCAGACTTCTGTTTTCGAGCCTGCACATTCTGTTTAACCTGCTGATACCTGGGACATCCCTTGAAATTTGCAGGATGTCCTGAGGTGTTGCAGAGTACACATGAGAGCTGGCCCCGATCTTCTACTCTTTCCGTGCCTAAGGCACATTCCCCATGTTTGTGGTCCTTGTTACACTTCACGCACCTAAACTGCATGTGGCAGTTAGCTGCGGCGTGCCCGAACCTCTGGCAGCGCATACATTGAAGTACACGATCTGACCTCTTTAATTTTTCCCAACGTACCGCATGATAGTACAGGAATCTGATCCTTTTCAGACTATCTATTTTGCTGTCGGGGGTTAGTTGAACCAAAAAGAATGGTAATTTGCGGCTACCACCCCTGTCCGCAGGCGAGGAAAACGGCTTGACCCCCACGAACTTAAGGTCGTCGCACTCAAAACTCTTAAGCTCCTTTTCAAGCTCCTCTATTTTAACATTTGGGTCTATACCCTTAAGCAGCACCGTTTGTCGCTTTTCTCCTTTTGGAGTGTACGTGAAGTACTCAGCTTCTGCTTTCTCCAGAGCGGTGCGCAACTTTTTGTGCTCCTCCATGTTAGTGCACATAATTATGTGCTTGGTGGCGTTCAGCCTCTTAATATAGAAATTATTACTAACTACTAATCTACATAATCTTATACTATCACTTATATCTAAATGACTTACGTTGATAGGTGGAACTTTTTCTTTTTTCGTCTGTTTTTGTTGTTCTTGCTGTTGCTGCTGCTGCTGTTGCTGCGGTTGCTGTTGCTGTTGTTGTTGTCTCTGCTGCTGCTGTTGCTGTTGCTGCTGCGGTTGCTGTTGTTGTTGTTGTCTCTGCTGCTGGTGTTGCTGCGGTTGTTGTTGTTGTTGTCTCTGCTGCTGTTGCTGCGGTTGCAGTTGCTGCTGTTGTTGTTTTTGTTGTTGGTGTTGCTGCAGTGGCGTTTTGTGTGCCATCTGCTTCTTTTGTTGTTGCTGCTGCTTAAGCAGAGCTTGTTGTTGTTGCTGCTGCTTAAGCTGTTTTTGTTCTTGCTGATGTTTTTGCTGCTCAGCTTGCAATTGCTTCAGCTTTTGTTGCTGCTGCTGCAATTTTTGCTGGCGCAATTTCTCCCTCTTTGCGAGGAGCTCCTTTATCAGCCGATCCAGCTGGGCTTCCTCGTCTTCATCGTCATTTTCTTGTTTTTCCTCTTCTTCGGCGTCCAGTAACTCTTGGAAAGAATTACCTTCGCCCACGTATCTGCCCTCGCCCCCTTCGGACTCGTAAGAGTAGCTGTGGGCATCAGATTCGTCGCCGTCTGCCTCGTGTGCTGATGAGGTTGCACGTGACGTCATTTCCGCGTCCGTCTTCGACTTCCTCTTATATTGAAGATTTGGAGTCGGCTTTAATTTTCTTCGTCTTTTTTCCGTTTTGAAAACTTCTGCTGACTGTACCTGTGCCAATGCTTCGGTACTTGTTGATGGCAAGTTGATTGTTTTTGTTGGTGCTGCTACTGTTGGCGCTCTTGTTGTAATTATTGATGCTGCTGCTACTGGAGCTGCTGTAGTTGTTGTTGCTGCCATCTCAGCCACTTGCTGCAATTTCGCTTTTTCTTGCTTGGTCACGCGTTTGGCCAACGGGGTATCGCCTTGCGGGACCTTGGACTGGCCACTGTCCATCGCCTGATTTTCGTGCGGCACTTCCACTCTAGTTTTTGATTTTTGTTATTTATTAATTAAATAAAAATTATTCCCCCACTGGGACTCGAACCAGGCTCCTCTTACGATAGAGCCGAAGTCTCTTCCTTTGAGCCAAATGGCTTATTGGAAATCGCTGTCTAAAAACACTACTTAATCCGTC
The DNA here is from genome assembly GCA_949126925.1 of Cheilosia vernalis. Taxonomy (NCBI): domain Eukaryota; kingdom Metazoa; phylum Arthropoda; class Insecta; order Diptera; family Syrphidae; genus Cheilosia; species Cheilosia vernalis. The sequence continues at coordinate 26,859,952 of OX421360.1, read as the reverse complement.
ACTTTAGCTTACGCTGCCTCACTATCAAAGTCGTCTGTTCACCTCGGATGCTGAAGAGCGACTGACGAGAACCGATTTTTTCAGCGTGGTATGGTCGTTGGCGAAAATCTAATTTATAAATTTTTTAGAAAACTTACACTTACCATACCTACCTAAAAAATTGTCTGCCCTCCAATTCAAAGCAACGCATTGCATCGCAAATCTTTGGACTTAGTAAATATTGCATATTATGTCTTTCCCAGGTGGAAAAAAAAAGAAAGAAAAAAAGTGACTGTATCCAACAGTCCCCAAATGTGTATGTGTAAACATCGTGCGTGCGGTATGTGTGTGGCTTGATACACGTCATTGAGGAAAGAGGGAATTGTAATAACCGTATTCTTGATATATTATGAAATAACAATTAATATGCCCCAGCTCATAAATGTATGCAATAAATCCCCGCAAGTTAAATGACATCAACTGTTATACAGGAAATGAAAGTGTCATTGGAATTTCATTCGGCTTGCATTGCATTTTGTAGAGGTGCTGGTCTACGACACCGGCAACGAATTTCCTCGAGATGCCCGTCACAGCAAAGAAATGTGAGACCATCATATATAAAAAAAAAAACATGAGGCACTCCGGGAGTGCACACATACAAAGTTTCATTGCGATCTGTTGAGTTTCTCAGAAAACGGACAACAGCGCCACCTATCGGGTCCAAAACTATCCTATCTTTCTGGCTTCATTTAACAATGCACACATACAAAGTTTCATTGAGATCGGTTGAGTTTCTCAGAAAACGGACAACAGCGCCACCTATCGGGTCCAAAACTATCCTATCTTTCTAGCGGCATACAACCATGCACACATACAAAGTTTCATAGAGATCGTTTGAGTTTCTCAAAAAAAAAAACGATAACAGCGCCACCTATCGGGTCCAAAACTATCGTATCTTTCCAGCTGCATACAACCATGCACACATACAAAGTTTCATTGGGATCGGTGACGGTGACGGTGACGGTAACGGTAACGGTAACGGTAACGGTAACGGTAACGGTAACGGTAACGGTAACAGTGACGGTGATAGTAACAGTGACGCGAGTTTATTGGTTTCTTCCCATCCAAAGTGCCCAACGCGCCTAAGGAAGTAATAACTTCAAAAACATGCTTTATTTTAGCTCCTAAATGTATGCAATGATAAAAACGTGTGCAATGATAAAAACGTATGCAATGATAAAATGTATGCAATGATTAATCATTAAATACGAGTTGAAAAAAGTACGTATACGACTAGGTAAATGGAAATGAAAAAGCAATTCAAAAAAAGTACGTATACGACTCCGTAAATGGAAATGAAATACCAATTCAGAATATAATGATTTTATTTTAATGGCTCCATTAGTGTTTTGCTTGTTTTTTCCAAAACATGTATTCACTCACGTTAGAGTTTAGAATTATGTATTGTCGTATAGAATAACTCTAAAAGGTACCAGAGTTTGCAAAAAGTTGCCTGAAACAAGTGACAAAAATACAAACGCGAAATGTTGGACAATGAAAAATGCAAATGGATGAATCAGGCAAAAAGAGGGCGTATGCCAACAACACGCGGTGTTCCCAAGCGGTCCCCCATCTAAGTACTAACCGCGCCCGACTCTGCTTGATTTCGGTGATCGGACGAGAACCGATTTTTTTAGTTTTAAATTCATTTTTATTAATATTATTCAATAAACTTAAATTCTAGACAAAAACGATTAAATCTAATTTAAAGCTAACATTTATCTTAATTCTAGCTTACTGGCTCTTAGCGAGCGCTCTAAACTTAACAATATCCTTAAAATTATTGCCTTTCGGCCTTAAATCTATCTATATTTACTTTGATTTGTTTTTTATTTTCCAAGAAACTTTCATAAAACTTGGATTCTTTATTATTGGTCTTTATTTAAAAACTACTTAAAACTACCTAAGCTACTTAGCCTAAATTAATTATAATCAGGGTGGTGAGCAATCTTAAGGATTGGTCACCATCCTGATTGCATCCGTGGGCGCCTGACAGCCGCCGACAAGGGTTCACCCGTGCCGCCGAGACTCGAGCGACGCAATACCGTCGGTCGAGTCTCGGTAGCACATACATGTCGGCTAGCCCAGTCCCTCCCAAGGACCCCCTAATCTATCCTAAACCTACAAACTTAATATCTATCTTAAAACTAAGGAGGATGCTACGTCAGTAGCGCACCGGCCCGGGAGAGCGTATCAGCCCTCACCTCTTCCTCAAGCCACCACGAGAACCGATTTTTTCAGCGTGGTATGGTCGTTGGCGAAAATCTAATTTATAAATTTTTTAGAAACCTTACACTTACCATACCTACCTAAAAAATTGTCTGCCCTCCAATTCAAAGCAACGCATTGCATCGCAAATCTTTGGACTTAGTAAATATTGCATATTATGTCTTTCCCAGGTGGAAAAAAAAAGAAAGAAAAAAAGTGACTGTATCCAACAGTCCCCAAATGTGTATGTGTAAACATCGTGCGTGCGGTATGTGTGTGGCTTGATACACGTCATTGAGGAAAGAGGGAATTGTAATAACCGTATTCTTGATATATTATGAAATAACAATTAATATGCCCCAGCTCATAAATGTATGCAATAAATCCCCGCAAGTTAAATGACATCAACTGTTATACAGGAAATGAAAGTGTCATTGGAATTTCATTCGGCTTGCATTGCATTTTGTAGAGGTGCTGGTCTACGACACCGGCAACGAATTTCCTCGAGATGCCCGTCACAGCAAAGAAATGTGAGACCATCATATATAAAAAAAAAAACATGAGGCACTCCGGGAGTGCACACATACAAAGTTTCATTGCGATCTGTTGAGTTTCTCAGAAAACGGACAACAGCGCCACCTATCGGGTCCAAAACTATCCTATCTTTCTGGCTTCATTTAACAATGCACACATACAAAGTTTCATTGAGATCGGTTGAGTTTCTCAGAAAACGGACAACAGCGCCACCTATCGGGTCCAAAACTATCCTATCTTTCTAGCGGCATACAACCATGCACACATACAAAGTTTCATAGAGATCGTTTGAGTTTCTCAAAAAAAAAAAACGATAACAGCGCCACCTATCGGGTCCAAAACTATCGTATCTTTCCAGCTGCATACAACCATGCACACATACAAAGTTTCATTGGGATCGGTGACGGTGACGGTGACGGTGACGGTAACGGTAACGGTAACGGTAACGGTAACGGTAACGGTAACGGTAACGGTAACGGTAACGGTAACAGTGACGGTGATAGTAACAGTGACGCGAGTTTATTGGTTTCTTCCCATCCAAAGTGCCCAACGCGCCTAAGGAAGTAATAACTTCAAAAACATGCTTTATTTTAGCTCCTAAATGTATGCAATGATAAAAACGTGTGCAATGATAAAAACGTATGCAATGATAAAATGTATGCAATGATTAATCATTAAATACGAGTTGAAAAAAGTACGTATACGACTAGGTAAATGGAAATGAAAAAGCAATTCAAAAAAAGTACGTATACGACTCCGTAAATGGAAATGAAATACCAATTCAGAATATAATGATTTTATTTTAATGGCTCCATTAGTGTTTTGCTTGTTTTTTCCAAAACATGTATTCACTCACGTTAGAGTTTAGAATTATGTATTGTCGTATAGAATAACTCTAAAAGGTACCAGAGTTTGCAAAAAGTTGCCTGAAACAAGTGACAAAAATACAAACGCGAAATGTTGGACAATGAAAAATGCAAATGGATGAATCAGGCAAAAAGAGGGCGTATGCCAACAACACGCGGTGTTCCCAAGCGGTCCTCCATCTAAGTACTAACCGCGCCCGACTCTGCTTGATTTCGGTGATCGGACGAGAACCGATTTTTTCAGCGTGGTATGGTCGTTGGCGAAAATCTAATTTATAAATTTTTTAGAAAACTTACACTTACCATACCTACCTAAAAAATTGTCTGCCCTCCAATTCAAAGCAACGCATTGCATCGCAAATCTTTGGACTTAGTAAATATTGCATATTATGTCTTTCCCAGGTGGAAAAAAAAAGAAAGAAAAAAAGTGACTGTATCCAACAGTCCCCAAATGTGTATGTGTAAACATCGTGCGTGCGGTATGTGTGTGGCTTGATACACGTCATTGAGGAAAGAGGGAATTGTAATAACCGTATTCTTGATATATTATGAAATAACAATTAATATGCCCCAGCTCATAAATGTATGCAATAAATCCCCGCAAGTTAAATGACATCAACTGTTATACAGGAAATGAAAGTGTCATTGGAATTTCATTCGGCTTGCATTGCATTTTGTAGAGGTGCTGGTCTACGACACCGGCAACGAATTTCCTCGAGATGCCCGTCACAGCAAAGAAATGTGAGACCATCATATATAAAAAAAAAAACATGAGGCACTCCGGGAGTGCACACATACAAAGTTTCATTGCGATCTGTTGAGTTTCTCAGAAAACGGACAACAGCGCCACCTATCGGGTCCAAAACTATCCTATCTTTCTGGCTTCATTTAACAATGCACACATACAAAGTTTCATTGAGATCGGTTGAGTTTCTCAGAAAACGGACAACAGCGCCACCTATCGGGTCCAAAACTATCCTATCTTTCTAGCGGCATACAACCATGCACACATACAAAGTTTCATAGAGATCGTTTGAGTTTCTCAAAAAAAAAAAACGATAACAGCGCCACCTATCGGGTCCAAAACTATCGTATCTTTCCAGCTGCATACAACCATGCACACATACAAAGTTTCATTGGGATCGGTGACGGTGACGGTGACGGTAACGGTAACGGTAACGGTAACGGTAACGGTAACGGTAACGGTAACGGTAACGGTAACAGTGACGGTGATAGTAACAGTGACGCGAGTTTATTGGTTTCTTCCCATCCAAAGTGCCCAACGCGCCTAAGGAAGTAATAACTTCAAAAACATGCTTTATTTTAGCTCCTAAATGTATGCAATGATAAAAACGTGTGCAATGATAAAAACGTATGCAATGATAAAATGTATGCAATGATTAATCATTAAATACGAGTTGAAAAAAGTACGTATACGACTAGGTAAATGGAAATGAAAAAGCAATTCAAAAAAAGTACGTATACGACTCCGTAAATGGAAATGAAATACCAATTCAGAATATAATGATTTTATTTTAATGGCTCCATTAGTGTTTTGCTTGTTTTTTCCAAAACATGTATTCACTCACGTTAGAGTTTAGAATTATGTATTGTCGTATAGAATAACTCTAAAAGGTACCAGAGTTTGCAAAAAGTTGCCTGAAACAAGTGACAAAAATACAAACGCGAAATGTTGGACAATGAAAAATGCAAATGGATGAATCAGGCAAAAAGAGGGCGTATGCCAACAACACGCGGTGTTCCCAAGCGGTCCCCCATCTAAGTACTAACCGCGCCCGACTCTGCTTGATTTCGGTGATCGGACGAGAACCGATTTTTTCAGCGTGGTATGGTCGTTGGCGAAAATCTAATTTATAAATTTTTTAGAAACCTTACACTTACCATACCTACCTAAAAAATTGTCTGCCCTCCAATTCAAAGCAACGCATTGCATCGCAAATCTTTGGACTTAGTAAATATTGCATATTATGTCTTTCCCAGGTGGAAAAAAAAAGAAAGAAAAAAAGTGACTGTATCCAACAGTCCCCAAATGTGTATGTGTAAACATCGTGCGTGCGGTATGTGTGTGGCTTGATACACGTCATTGAGGAAAGAGGGAATTGTAATAACCGTATTCTTGATATATTATGAAATAACAATTAATATGCCCCAGCTCATAAATGTATGCAATAAATCCCCGCAAGTTAAATGACATCAACTGTTATACAGGAAATGAAAGTGTCATTGGAATTTCATTCGGCTTGCATTGCATTTTGTAGAGGTGCTGGTCTACGACACCGGCAACGAATTTCCTCGAGATGCCCGTCACAGCAAAGAAATGTGAGACCATCATATATAAAAAAAAAAACATGAGGCACTCCGGGAGTGCACACATACAAAGTTTCATTGCGATCTGTTGAGTTTCTCAGAAAACGGACAACAGCGCCACCTATCGGGTCCAAAACTATCCTATCTTTCTGGCTTCATTTAACAATGCACACATACAAAGTTTCATTGAGATCGGTTGAGTTTCTCAGAAAACGGACAACAGCGCCACCTATCGGGTCCAAAACTATCCTATCTTTCTAGCGGCATACAACCATGCACACATACAAAGTTTCATAGAGATCGTTTGAGTTTCTCAAAAAAAAAAAACGATAACAGCGCCACCTATCGGGTCCAAAACTATCGTATCTTTCCAGCTGCATACAACCATGCACACATACAAAGTTTCATTGGGATCGGTGACGGTGACGGTGACGGTAACGGTAACGGTAACGGTAACGGTAACGGTAACGGTAACGGTAACGGTAACGGTAACAGTGACGGTGATAGTAACAGTGACGCGAGTTTATTGGTTTCTTCCCATCCAAAGTGCCCAACGCGCCTAAGGAAGTAATAACTTCAAAAACATGCTTTATTTTAGCTCCTAAATGTATGCAATGATAAAAACGTGTGCAATGATAAAAACGTATGCAATGATAAAATGTATGCAATGATTAATCATTAAATACGAGTTGAAAAAAGTACGTATACGACTAGGTAAATGGAAATGAAAAAGCAATTCAAAAAAAGTACGTATACGACTCCGTAAATGGAAATGAAATACCAATTCAGAATATAATGATTTTATTTTAATGGCTCCATTAGTGTTTTGCTTGTTTTTTCCAAAACATGTATTCACTCACGTTAGAGTTTAGAATTATGTATTGTCGTATAGAATAACTCTAAAAGGTACCAGAGTTTGCAAAAAGTTGCCTGAAACAAGTGACAAAAATACAAACGCGAAATGTTGGACAATGAAAAATGCAAATGGATGAATCAGGCAAAAAGAGGGCGTATGCCAACAACACGCGGTGTTCCCAAGCGGTCCCCCATCTAAGTACTAACCGCGCCCGACTCTGCTTGATTTCGGTGATCGGACGAGAACCGATTTTTTTAGTTTTAAATTCATTTTTATTAATATTATTCAATAAACTTAAATTCTAGACAAAAACGATTAAATCTAATTTAAAGCTAACATTTATCTTAATTCTAGCTTACTGGCTCTTAGCGAGCGCTCTAAACTTAACAATATCCTTAAAATTATTGCCTTTCGGCCTTAAATCTATCTATATTTACTTTGATTTGTTTTTTATTTTCCAAGAAACTTTCATAAAACTTGGATTCTTTATTATTGGTCTTTATTTAAAAACTACTTAAAACTACCTAAGCTACTTAGCCTAAATTAATTATAATCAGGGTGGTGAGCAATCTTAAGGATTGGTCACCATCCTGATTGCATCCGTGGGCGCCTGACAGCCGCCGACAAGGGTTCACCCGTGCCGCCGAGACTCGAGCGACGCAATACCGTCGGTCGAGTCTCGGTAGCACATACATGTCGGCTAGCCCAGTCCCTCCCAAGGACCCCCTAATCTATCCTAAACCTACAAACTTAATATCTATCTTAAAACTAAGGAGGATGCTACGTCAGTAGCGCACCGGCCCGGGAGAGCGTATCAGCCCTCACCTCTTCCTCAAGCCACCACGAGAACCGATTTTTTCAGCGTGGTATGGTCGTTGGCGAAAATCTAATTTATAAATTTTTTAGAAACCTTACACTTACCATACCTACCTAAAAAATTGTCTGCCCTCCAATTCAAAGCAACGCATTGCATCGCAAATCTTTGGACTTAGTAAATATTGCATATTATGTCTTTCCCAGGTGGAAAAAAAAAGAAAGAAAAAAAGTGACTGTATCCAACAGTCCCCAAATGTGTATGTGTAAACATCGTGCGTGCGGTATGTGTGTGGCTTGATACACGTCATTGAGGAAAGAGGGAATTGTAATAACCGTATTCTTGATATATTATGAAATAACAATTAATATGCCCCAGCTCATAAATGTATGCAATAAATCCCCGCAAGTTAAATGACATCAACTGTTATACAGGAAATGAAAGTGTCATTGGAATTTCATTCGGCTTGCATTGCATTTTGTAGAGGTGCTGGTCTACGACACCGGCAACGAATTTCCTCGAGATGCCCGTCACAGCAAAGAAATGTGAGACCATCATATATAAAAAAAAAAACATGAGGCACTCCGGGAGTGCACACATACAAAGTTTCATTGCGATCTGTTGAGTTTCTCAGAAAACGGACAACAGCGCCACCTATCGGGTCCAAAACTATCCTATCTTTCTGGCTTCATTTAACAATGCACACATACAAAGTTTCATTGAGATCGGTTGAGTTTCTCAGAAAACGGACAACAGCGCCACCTATCGGGTCCAAAACTATCCTATCTTTCTAGCGGCATACAACCATGCACACATACAAAGTTTCATAGAGATCGTTTGAGTTTCTCAAAAAAAAAAAACGATAACAGCGCCACCTATCGGGTCCAAAACTATCGTATCTTTCCAGCTGCATACAACCATGCACACATACAAAGTTTCATTGGGATCGGTGACGGTGACGGTGACGGTGACGGTAACGGTAACGGTAACGGTAACGGTAACGGTAACGGTAACGGTAACGGTAACGGTAACGGTAACAGTGACGGTGATAGTAACAGTGACGCGAGTTTATTGGTTTCTTCCCATCCAAAGTGCCCAACGCGCCTAAGGAAGTAATAACTTCAAAAACATGCTTTATTTTAGCTCCTAAATGTATGCAATGATAAAAACGTGTGCAATGATAAAAACGTATGCAATGATAAAATGTATGCAATGATTAATCATTAAATACGAGTTGAAAAAAGTACGTATACGACTAGGTAAATGGAAATGAAAAAGCAATTCAAAAAAAGTACGTATACGACTCCGTAAATGGAAATGAAATACCAATTCAGAATATAATGATTTTATTTTAATGGCTCCATTAGTGTTTTGCTTGTTTTTTCCAAAACATGTATTCACTCACGTTAGAGTTTAGAATTATGTATTGTCGTATAGAATAACTCTAAAAGGTACCAGAGTTTGCAAAAAGTTGCCTGAAACAAGTGACAAAAATACAAACGCGAAATGTTGGACAATGAAAAATGCAAATGGATGAATCAGGCAAAAAGAGGGCGTATGCCAACAACACGCGGTGTTCCCAAGCGGTCCTCCATCTAAGTACTAACCGCGCCCGACTCTGCTTGATTTCGGTGATCGGACGAGAACCGATTTTTTCAGCGTGGTATGGTCGTTGGCGAAAATCTAATTTATAAATTTTTTAGAAAACTTACACTTACCATACCTACCTAAAAAATTGTCTGCCCTCCAATTCAAAGCAACGCATTGCATCGCAAATCTTTGGACTTAGTAAATATTGCATATTATGTCTTTCCCAGGTGGAAAAAAAAAGAAAGAAAAAAAGTGACTGTATCCAACAGTCCCCAAATGTGTATGTGTAAACATCGTGCGTGCGGTATGTGTGTGGCTTGATACACGTCATTGAGGAAAGAGGGAATTGTAATAACCGTATTCTTGATATATTATGAAATAACAATTAATATGCCCCAGCTCATAAATGTATGCAATAAATCCCCGCAAGTTAAATGACATCAACTGTTATACAGGAAATGAAAGTGTCATTGGAATTTCATTCGGCTTGCATTGCATTTTGTAGAGGTGCTGGTCTACGACACCGGCAACGAATTTCCTCGAGATGCCCGTCACAGCAAAGAAATGTGAGACCATCATATATAAAAAAAAAAACATGAGGCACTCCGGGAGTGCACACATACAAAGTTTCATTGCGATCTGTTGAGTTTCTCAGAAAACGGACAACAGCGCCACCTATCGGGTCCAAAACTATCCTATCTTTCTGGCTTCATTTAACAATGCACACATACAAAGTTTCATTGAGATCGGTTGAGTTTCTCAGAAAACGGACAACAGCGCCACCTATCGGGTCCAAAACTATCCTATCTTTCTAGCGGCATACAACCATGCACACATACAAAGTTTCATAGAGATCGTTTGAGTTTCTCAAAAAAAAAAAACGATAACAGCGCCACCTATCGGGTCCAAAACTATCGTATCTTTCCAGCTGCATACAACCATGCACACATACAAAGTTTCATTGGGATCGGTGACGGTGACGGTGACGGTAACGGTAACGGTAACGGTAACGGTAACGGTAACGGTAACGGTAACGGTAACGGTAACAGTGACGGTGATAGTAACAGTGACGCGAGTTTATTGGTTTCTTCCCATCCAAAGTGCCCAACGCGCCTAAGGAAGTAATAACTTCAAAAACATGCTTTATTTTAGCTCCTAAATGTATGCAATGATAAAAACGTGTGCAATGATAAAAACGTATGCAATGATAAAATGTATGCAATGATTAATCATTAAATACGAGTTGAAAAAAGTACGTATACGACTAGGTAAATGGAAATGAAAAAGCAATTCAAAAAAAGTACGTATACGACTCCGTAAATGGAAATGAAATACCAATTCAGAATATAATGATTTTATTTTAATGGCTCCATTAGTGTTTTGCTTGTTTTTTCCAAAACATGTATTCACTCACGTTAGAGTTTAGAATTATGTATTGTCGTATAGAATAACTCTAAAAGGTACCAGAGTTTGCAAAAAGTTGCCTGAAACAAGTGACAAAAATACAAACGCGAAATGTTGGACAATGAAAAATGCAAATGGATGAATCAGGCAAAAAGAGGGCGTATGCCAACAACACGCGGTGTTCCCAAGCGGTCCCCCATCTAAGTACTAACCGCGCCCGACTCTGCTTGATTTCGGTGATCGGACGAGAACCGATTTTTTTAGTTTTAAATTCATTTTTATTAATATTATTCAATAAACTTAAATTCTAGACAAAAACGATTAAATCTAATTTAAAGCTAACATTTATCTTAATTCTAGCTTACTGGCTCTTAGCGAGCGCTCTAAACTTAACAATATCCTTAAAATTATTGCCTTTCGGCCTTAAATCTATCTATATTTACTTTGATTTGTTTTTTATTTTCCAAGAAACTTTCATAAAACTTGGATTCTTTATTATTGGTCTTTATTTAAAAACTACTTAAAACTACCTAAGCTACTTAGCCTAAATTAATTATAATCAGGGTGGTGAGCAATCTTAAGGATTGGTCACCATCCTGATTGCATCCGTGGGCGCCTGACAGCCGCCGACAAGGGTTCACCCGTGCCGCCGAGACTCGAGCGACGCAATACCGTCGGTCGAGTCTCGGTAGCACATACATGTCGGCTAGCCCAGTCCCTCCCAAGGACCCCCTAATCTATCCTAAACCTACAAACTTAATATCTATCTTAAAACTAAGGAGGATGCTACGTCAGTAGCGCACCGGCCCGGGAGAGCGTATCAGCCCTCACCTCTTCCTCAAGCCACCACGAGAACCGATTTTTTCAGCGTGGTATGGTCGTTGGCGAAAATCTAATTTATAAATTTTTTAGAAACCTTACACTTACCATACCTACCTAAAAAATTGTCTGCCCTCCAATTCAAAGCAACGCATTGCATCGCAAATCTTTGGACTTAGTAAATATTGCATATTATGTCTTTCCCAGGTGGAAAAAAAAAGAAAGAAAAAAAGTGACTGTATCCAACAGTCCCCAAATGTGTATGTGTAAACATCGTGCGTGCGGTATGTGTGTGGCTTGATACACGTCATTGAGGAAAGAGGGAATTGTAATAACCGTATTCTTGATATATTATGAAATAACAATTAATATGCCCCAGCTCATAAATGTATGCAATAAATCCCCGCAAGTTAAATGACATCAACTGTTATACAGGAAATGAAAGTGTCATTGGAATTTCATTCGGCTTGCATTGCATTTTGTAGAGGTGCTGGTCTACGACACCGGCAACGAATTTCCTCGAGATGCCCGTCACAGCAAAGAAATGTGAGACCATCATATATAAAAAAAAAAACATGAGGCACTCCGGGAGTGCACACATACAAAGTTTCATTGCGATCTGTTGAGTTTCTCAGAAAACGGACAACAGCGCCACCTATCGGGTCCAAAACTATCCTATCTTTCTGGCTTCATTTAACAATGCACACATACAAAGTTTCATTGAGATCGGTTGAGTTTCTCAGAAAACGGACAACAGCGCCACCTATCGGGTCCAAAACTATCCTATCTTTCTAGCGGCATACAACCATGCACACATACAAAGTTTCATAGAGATCGTTTGAGTTTCTCAAAAAAAAAAAACGATAACAGCGCCACCTATCGGGTCCAAAACTATCGTATCTTTCCAGCTGCATACAACCATGCACACATACAAAGTTTCATTGGGATCGGTGACGGTGACGGTGACGGTGACGGTAACGGTAACGGTAACGGTAACGGTAACGGTAACGGTAACGGTAACGGTAACGGTAACGGTAACAGTGACGGTGATAGTAACAGTGACGCGAGTTTATTGGTTTCTTCCCATCCAAAGTGCCCAACGCGCCTAAGGAAGTAATAACTTCAAAAACATGCTTTATTTTAGCTCCTAAATGTATGCAATGATAAAAACGTGTGCAATGATAAAAACGTATGCAATGATAAAATGTATGCAATGATTAATCATTAAATACGAGTTGAAAAAAGTACGTATACGACTAGGTAAATGGAAATGAAAAAGCAATTCAAAAAAAGTACGTATACGACTCCGTAAATGGAAATGAAATACCAATTCAGAATATAATGATTTTATTTTAATGGCTCCATTAGTGTTTTGCTTGTTTTTTCCAAAACATGTATTCACTCACGTTAGAGTTTAGAATTATGTATTGTCGTATAGAATAACTCTAAAAGGTACCAGAGTTTGCAAAAAGTTGCCTGAAACAAGTGACAAAAATACAAACGCGAAATGTTGGACAATGAAAAATGCAAATGGATGAATCAGGCAAAAAGAGGGCGTATGCCAACAACACGCGGTGTTCCCAAGCGGTCCTCCATCTAAGTACTAACCGCGCCCGACTCTGCTTGATTTCGGTGATCGGACGAGAACCGATTTTTTCAGCGTGGTATGGTCGTTGGCGAAAATCTAATTTATAAATTTTTTAGAAAACTTACACTTACCATACCTACCTAAAAAATTGTCTGCCCTCCAATTCAAAGCAACGCATTGCATCGCAAATCTTTGGACTTAGTAAATATTGCATATTATGTCTTTCCCAGGTGGAAAAAAAAAGAAAGAAAAAAAGTGACTGTATCCAACAGTCCCCAAATGTGTATGTGTAAACATCGTGCGTGCGGTATGTGTGTGGCTTGATACACGTCATTGAGGAAAGAGGGAATTGTAATAACCGTATTCTTGATATATTATGAAATAACAATTAATATGCCCCAGCTCATAAATGTATGCAATAAATCCCCGCAAGTTAAATGACATCAACTGTTATACAGGAAATGAAAGTGTCATTGGAATTTCATTCGGCTTGCATTGCATTTTGTAGAGGTGCTGGTCTACGACACCGGCAACGAATTTCCTCGAGATGCCCGTCACAGCAAAGAAATGTGAGACCATCATATATAAAAAAAAAAACATGAGGCACTCCGGGAGTGCACACATACAAAGTTTCATTGCGATCTGTTGAGTTTCTCAGAAAACGGACAACAGCGCCACCTATCGGGTCCAAAACTATCCTATCTTTCTGGCTTCATTTAACAATGCACACATACAAAGTTTCATTGAGATCGGTTGAGTTTCTCAGAAAACGGACAACAGCGCCACCTATCGGGTCCAAAACTATCCTATCTTTCTAGCGGCATACAACCATGCACACATACAAAGTTTCATAGAGATCGTTTGAGTTTCTCAAAAAAAAAAAACGATAACAGCGCCACCTATCGGGTCCAAAACTATCGTATCTTTCCAGCTGCATACAACCATGCACACATACAAAGTTTCATTGGGATCGGTGACGGTGACGGTGACGGTAACGGTAACGGTAACGGTAACGGTAACGGTAACGGTAACGGTAACGGTAACGGTAACAGTGACGGTGATAGTAACAGTGACGCGAGTTTATTGGTTTCTTCCCATCCAAAGTGCCCAACGCGCCTAAGGAAGTAATAACTTCAAAAACATGCTTTATTTTAGCTCCTAAATGTATGCAATGATAAAAACGTGTGCAATGATAAAAACGTATGCAATGATAAAATGTATGCAATGATTAATCATTAAATACGAGTTGAAAAAAGTACGTATACGACTAGGTAAATGGAAATGAAAAAGCAATTCAAAAAAAGTACGTATACGACTCCGTAAATGGAAATGAAATACCAATTCAGAATATAATGATTTTATTTTAATGGCTCCATTAGTGTTTTGCTTGTTTTTTCCAAAACATGTATTCACTCACGTTAGAGTTTAGAATTATGTATTGTCGTATAGAATAACTCTAAAAGGTACCAGAGTTTGCAAAAAGTTGCCTGAAACAAGTGACAAAAATACAAACGCGAAATGTTGGACAATGAAAAATGCAAATGGATGAATCAGGCAAAAAGAGGGCGTATGCCAACAACACGCGGTGTTCCCAAGCGGTCCCCCATCTAAGTACTAACCGCGCCCGACTCTGCTTGATTTCGGTGATCGGACGAGAACCGATTTTTTCAGCGTGGTATGGTCGTTGGCGAAAATCTAATTTATAAATTTTTTAGAAACCTTACACTTACCATACCTACCTAAAAAATTGTCTGCCCTCCAATTCAAAGCAACGCATTGCATCGCAAATCTTTGGACTTAGTAAATATTGCATATTATGTCTTTCCCAGGTGGAAAAAAAAAGAAAGAAAAAAAGTGACTGTATCCAACAGTCCCCAAATGTGTATGTGTAAACATCGTGCGTGCGGTATGTGTGTGGCTTGATACACGTCATTGAGGAAAGAGGGAATTGTAATAACCGTATTCTTGATATATTATGAAATAACAATTAATATGCCCCAGCTCATAAATGTATGCAATAAATCCCCGCAAGTTAAATGACATCAACTGTTATACAGGAAATGAAAGTGTCATTGGAATTTCATTCGGCTTGCATTGCATTTTGTAGAGGTGCTGGTCTACGACACCGGCAACGAATTTCCTCGAGATGCCCGTCACAGCAAAGAAATGTGAGACCATCATATATAAAAAAAAAAACATGAGGCACTCCGGGAGTGCACACATACAAAGTTTCATTGCGATCTGTTGAGTTTCTCAGAAAACGGACAACAGCGCCACCTATCGGGTCCAAAACTATCCTATCTTTCTGGCTTCATTTAACAATGCACACATACAAAGTTTCATTGAGATCGGTTGAGTTTCTCAGAAAACGGACAACAGCGCCACCTATCGGGTCCAAAACTATCCTATCTTTCTAGCGGCATACAACCATGCACACATACAAAGTTTCATAGAGATCGTTTGAGTTTCTCAAAAAAAAAAAACGATAACAGCGCCACCTATCGGGTCCAAAACTATCGTATCTTTCCAGCTGCATACAACCATGCACACATACAAAGTTTCATTGGGATCGGTGACGGTGACGGTGACGGTAACGGTAACGGTAACGGTAACGGTAACGGTAACGGTAACGGTAACGGTAACGGTAACAGTGACGGTGATAGTAACAGTGACGCGAGTTTATTGGTTTCTTCCCATCCAAAGTGCCCAACGCGCCTAAGGAAGTAATAACTTCAAAAACATGCTTTATTTTAGCTCCTAAATGTATGCAATGATAAAAACGTGTGCAATGATAAAAACGTATGCAATGATAAAATGTATGCAATGATTAATCATTAAATACGAGTTGAAAAAAGTACGTATACGACTAGGTAAATGGAAATGAAAAAGCAATTCAAAAAAAGTACGTATACGACTCCGTAAATGGAAATGAAATACCAATTCAGAATATAATGATTTTATTTTAATGGCTCCATTAGTGTTTTGCTTGTTTTTTCCAAAACATGTATTCACTCACGTTAGAGTTTAGAATTATGTATTGTCGTATAGAATAACTCTAAAAGGTACCAGAGTTTGCAAAAAGTTGCCTGAAACAAGTGACAAAAATACAAACGCGAAATGTTGGACAATGAAAAATGCAAATGGATGAATCAGGCAAAAAGAGGGCGTATGCCAACAACACGCGGTGTTCCCAAGCGGTCCCCCATCTAAGTACTAACCGCGCCCGACTCTGCTTGATTTCGGTGATCGGACGAGAACCGATTTTTTTAGTTTTAAATTCATTTTTATTAATATTATTCAATAAACTTAAATTCTAGACAAAAACGATTAAATCTAATTTAAAGCTAACATTTATCTTAATTCTAGCTTACTGGCTCTTAGCGAGCGCTCTAAACTTAACAATATCCTTAAAATTATTGCCTTTCGGCCTTAAATCTATCTATATTTACTTTGATTTGTTTTTTATTTTCCAAGAAACTTTCATAAAACTTGGATTCTTTATTATTGGTCTTTATTTAAAAACTACTTAAAACTACCTAAGCTACTTAGCCTAAATTAATTATAATCAGGGTGGTGAGCAATCTTAAGGATTGGTCACCATCCTGATTGCATCCGTGGGCGCCTGACAGCCGCCGACAAGGGTTCACCCGTGCCGCCGAGACTCGAGCGACGCAATACCGTCGGTCGAGTCTCGGTAGCACATACATGTCGGCTAGCCCAGTCCCTCCCAAGGACCCCCTAATCTATCCTAAACCTACAAACTTAATATCTATCTTAAAACTAAGGAGGATGCTACGTCAGTAGCGCACCGGCCCGGGAGAGCGTATCAGCCCTCACCTCTTCCTCAAGCCACCACGAGAACCGATTTTTTCAGCGTGGTATGGTCGTTGGCGAAAATCTAATTTATAAATTTTTTAGAAACCTTACACTTACCATACCTACCTAAAAAATTGTCTGCCCTCCAATTCAAAGCAACGCATTGCATCGCAAATCTTTGGACTTAGTAAATATTGCATATTATGTCTTTCCCAGGTGGAAAAAAAAAGAAAGAAAAAAAGTGACTGTATCCAACAGTCCCCAAATGTGTATGTGTAAACATCGTGCGTGCGGTATGTGTGTGGCTTGATACACGTCATTGAGGAAAGAGGGAATTGTAATAACCGTATTCTTGATATATTATGAAATAACAATTAATATGCCCCAGCTCATAAATGTATGCAATAAATCCCCGCAAGTTAAATGACATCAACTGTTATACAGGAAATGAAAGTGTCATTGGAATTTCATTCGGCTTGCATTGCATTTTGTAGAGGTGCTGGTCTACGACACCGGCAACGAATTTCCTCGAGATGCCCGTCACAGCAAAGAAATGTGAGACCATCATATATAAAAAAAAAAACATGAGGCACTCCGGGAGTGCACACATACAAAGTTTCATTGCGATCTGTTGAGTTTCTCAGAAAACGGACAACAGCGCCACCTATCGGGTCCAAAACTATCCTATCTTTCTGGCTTCATTTAACAATGCACACATACAAAGTTTCATTGAGATCGGTTGAGTTTCTCAGAAAACGGACAACAGCGCCACCTATCGGGTCCAAAACTATCCTATCTTTCTAGCGGCATACAACCATGCACACATACAAAGTTTCATAGAGATCGTTTGAGTTTCTCAAAAAAAAAAAACGATAACAGCGCCACCTATCGGGTCCAAAACTATCGTATCTTTCCAGCTGCATACAACCATGCACACATACAAAGTTTCATTGGGATCGGTGACGGTGACGGTGACGGTGACGGTAACGGTAACGGTAACGGTAACGGTAACGGTAACGGTAACGGTAACGGTAACGGTAACGGTAACAGTGACGGTGATAGTAACAGTGACGCGAGTTTATTGGTTTCTTCCCATCCAAAGTGCCCAACGCGCCTAAGGAAGTAATAACTTCAAAAACATGCTTTATTTTAGCTCCTAAATGTATGCAATGATAAAAACGTGTGCAATGATAAAAACGTATGCAATGATAAAATGTATGCAATGATTAATCATTAAATACGAGTTGAAAAAAGTACGTATACGACTAGGTAAATGGAAATGAAAAAGCAATTCAAAAAAAGTACGTATACGACTCCGTAAATGGAAATGAAATACCAATTCAGAATATAATGATTTTATTTTAATGGCTCCATTAGTGTTTTGCTTGTTTTTTCCAAAACATGTATTCACTCACGTTAGAGTTTAGAATTATGTATTGTCGTATAGAATAACTCTAAAAGGTACCAGAGTTTGCAAAAAGTTGCCTGAAACAAGTGACAAAAATACAAACGCGAAATGTTGGACAATGAAAAATGCAAATGGATGAATCAGGCAAAAAGAGGGCGTATGCCAACAACACGCGGTGTTCCCAAGCGGTCCTCCATCTAAGTACTAACCGCGCCCGACTCTGCTTGATTTCGGTGATCGGACGAGAACCGATTTTTTCAGCGTGGTATGGTCGTTGGCGAAAATCTAATTTATAAATTTTTTAGAAAACTTACACTTACCATACCTACCTAAAAAATTGTCTGCCCTCCAATTCAAAGCAACGCATTGCATCGCAAATCTTTGGACTTAGTAAATATTGCATATTATGTCTTTCCCAGGTGGAAAAAAAAAGAAAGAAAAAAAGTGACTGTATCCAACAGTCCCCAAATGTGTATGTGTAAACATCGTGCGTGCGGTATGTGTGTGGCTTGATACACGTCATTGAGGAAAGAGGGAATTGTAATAACCGTATTCTTGATATATTATGAAATAACAATTAATATGCCCCAGCTCATAAATGTATGCAATAAATCCCCGCAAGTTAAATGACATCAACTGTTATACAGGAAATGAAAGTGTCATTGGAATTTCATTCGGCTTGCATTGCATTTTGTAGAGGTGCTGGTCTACGACACCGGCAACGAATTTCCTCGAGATGCCCGTCACAGCAAAGAAATGTGAGACCATCATATATAAAAAAAAAAACATGAGGCACTCCGGGAGTGCACACATACAAAGTTTCATTGCGATCTGTTGAGTTTCTCAGAAAACGGACAACAGCGCCACCTATCGGGTCCAAAACTATCCTATCTTTCTGGCTTCATTTAACAATGCACACATACAAAGTTTCATTGAGATCGGTTGAGTTTCTCAGAAAACGGACAACAGCGCCACCTATCGGGTCCAAAACTATCCTATCTTTCTAGCGGCATACAACCATGCACACATACAAAGTTTCATAGAGATCGTTTGAGTTTCTCAAAAAAAAAAAACGATAACAGCGCCACCTATCGGGTCCAAAACTATCGTATCTTTCCAGCTGCATACAACCATGCACACATACAAAGTTTCATTGGGATCGGTGACGGTGACGGTGACGGTAACGGTAACGGTAACGGTAACGGTAACGGTAACGGTAACGGTAACGGTAACGGTAACAGTGACGGTGATAGTAACAGTGACGCGAGTTTATTGGTTTCTTCCCATCCAAAGTGCCCAACGCGCCTAAGGAAGTAATAACTTCAAAAACATGCTTTATTTTAGCTCCTAAATGTATGCAATGATAAAAACGTGTGCAATGATAAAAACGTATGCAATGATAAAATGTATGCAATGATTAATCATTAAATACGAGTTGAAAAAAGTACGTATACGACTAGGTAAATGGAAATGAAAAAGCAATTCAAAAAAAGTACGTATACGACTCCGTAAATGGAAATGAAATACCAATTCAGAATATAATGATTTTATTTTAATGGCTCCATTAGTGTTTTGCTTGTTTTTTCCAAAACATGTATTCACTCACGTTAGAGTTTAGAATTATGTATTGTCGTATAGAATAACTCTAAAAGGTACCAGAGTTTGCAAAAAGTTGCCTGAAACAAGTGACAAAAATACAAACGCGAAATGTTGGACAATGAAAAATGCAAATGGATGAATCAGGCAAAAAGAGGGCGTATGCCAACAACACGCGGTGTTCCCAAGCGGTCCCCCATCTAAGTACTAACCGCGCCCGACTCTGCTTGATTTCGGTGATCGGACGAGAACCGATTTTTTCAGCGTGGTATGGTCGTTGGCGAAAATCTAATTTATAAATTTTTTAGAAAACTTACACTTACCATACCTACCTAAAAAATTGTCTGCCCTCCAATTCAAAGCAACGCATTGCATCGCAAATCTTTGGACTTAGTAAATATTGCATATTATGTCTTTCCCAGGTGGAAAAAAAAAGAAAGAAAAAAAGTGACTGTATCCAACAGTCCCCAAATGTGTATGTGTAAACATCGTGCGTGCGGTATGTGTGTGGCTTGATACACGTCATTGAGGAAAGAGGGAATTGTAATAACCGTATTCTTGATATATTATGAAATAACAATTAATATGCCCCAGCTCATAAATGTATGCAATAAATCCCCGCAAGTTAAATGACATCAACTGTTATACAGGAAATGAAAGTGTCATTGGAATTTCATTCGGCTTGCATTGCATTTTGTAGAGGTGCTGGTCTACGACACCGGCAACGAATTTCCTCGAGATGCCCGTCACAGCAAAGAAATGTGAGACCATCATATATAAAAAAAAAAACATGAGGCACTCCGGGAGTGCACACATACAAAGTTTCATTGCGATCTGTTGAGTTTCTCAGAAAACGGACAACAGCGCCACCTATCGGGTCCAAAACTATCCTATCTTTCTGGCTTCATTTAACAATGCACACATACAAAGTTTCATTGAGATCGGTTGAGTTTCTCAGAAAACGGACAACAGCGCCACCTATCGGGTCCAAAACTATCCTATCTTTCTAGCGGCATACAACCATGCACACATACAAAGTTTCATAGAGATCGTTTGAGTTTCTCAAAAAAAAAAAACGATAACAGCGCCACCTATCGGGTCCAAAACTATCGTATCTTTCCAGCTGCATACAACCATGCACACATACAAAGTTTCATTGGGATCGGTGACGGTGACGGTGACGGTAACGGTAACGGTAACGGTAACGGTAACGGTAACGGTAACGGTAACGGTAACGGTAACAGTGACGGTGATAGTAACAGTGACGCGAGTTTATTGGTTTCTTCCCATCCAAAGTGCCCAACGCGCCTAAGGAAGTAATAACTTCAAAAACATGCTTTATTTTAGCTCCTAAATGTATGCAATGATAAAAACGTGTGCAATGATAAAAACGTATGCAATGATAAAATGTATGCAATGATTAATCATTAAATACGAGTTGAAAAAAGTACGTATACGACTAGGTAAATGGAAATGAAAAAGCAATTCAAAAAAAGTACGTATACGACTCCGTAAATGGAAATGAAATACCAATTCAGAATATAATGATTTTATTTTAATGGCTCCATTAGTGTTTTGCTTGTTTTTTCCAAAACATGTATTCACTCACGTTAGAGTTTAGAATTATGTATTGTCGTATAGAATAACTCTAAAAGGTACCAGAGTTTGCAAAAAGTTGCCTGAAACAAGTGACAAAAATACAAACGCGAAATGTTGGACAATGAAAAATGCAAATGGATGAATCAGGCAAAAAGAGGGCGTATGCCAACAACACGCGGTGTTCCCAAGCGGTCCCCCATCTAAGTACTAACCGCGCCCGACTCTGCTTGATTTCGGTGATCGGACGAGAACCGATTTTTTCAGCGTGGTATGGTCGTTGGCGAAAATCTAATTTATAAATTTTTTAGAAACCTTACACTTACCATACCTACCTAAAAAATTGTCTGCCCTCCAATTCAAAGCAACGCATTGCATCGCAAATCTTTGGACTTAGTAAATATTGCATATTATGTCTTTCCCAGGTGGAAAAAAAAAGAAAGAAAAAAAGTGACTGTATCCAACAGTCCCCAAATGTGTATGTGTAAACATCGTGCGTGCGGTATGTGTGTGGCTTGATACACGTCATTGAGGAAAGAGGGAATTGTAATAACCGTATTCTTGATATATTATGAAATAACAATTAATATGCCCCAGCTCATAAATGTATGCAATAAATCCCCGCAAGTTAAATGACATCAACTGTTATACAGGAAATGAAAGTGTCATTGGAATTTCATTCGGCTTGCATTGCATTTTGTAGAGGTGCTGGTCTACGACACCGGCAACGAATTTCCTCGAGATGCCCGTCACAGCAAAGAAATGTGAGACCATCATATATAAAAAAAAAAACATGAGGCACTCCGGGAGTGCACACATACAAAGTTTCATTGCGATCTGTTGAGTTTCTCAGAAAACGGACAACAGCGCCACCTATCGGGTCCAAAACTATCCTATCTTTCTGGCTTCATTTAACAATGCACACATACAAAGTTTCATTGAGATCGGTTGAGTTTCTCAGAAAACGGACAACAGCGCCACCTATCGGGTCCAAAACTATCCTATCTTTCTAGCGGCATACAACCATGCACACATACAAAGTTTCATAGAGATCGTTTGAGTTTCTCAAAAAAAAAAAACGATAACAGCGCCACCTATCGGGTCCAAAACTATCGTATCTTTCCAGCTGCATACAACCATGCACACATACAAAGTTTCATTGGGATCGGTGACGGTGACGGTGACGGTAACGGTAACGGTAACGGTAACGGTAACGGTAACGGTAACGGTAACGGTAACGGTAACAGTGACGGTGATAGTAACAGTGACGCGAGTTTATTGGTTTCTTCCCATCCAAAGTGCCCAACGCGCCTAAGGAAGTAATAACTTCAAAAACATGCTTTATTTTAGCTCCTAAATGTATGCAATGATAAAAACGTGTGCAATGATAAAAACGTATGCAATGATAAAATGTATGCAATGATTAATCATTAAATACGAGTTGAAAAAAGTACGTATACGACTAGGTAAATGGAAATGAAAAAGCAATTCAAAAAAAGTACGTATACGACTCCGTAAATGGAAATGAAATACCAATTCAGAATATAATGATTTTATTTTAATGGCTCCATTAGTGTTTTGCTTGTTTTTTCCAAAACATGTATTCACTCACGTTAGAGTTTAGAATTATGTATTGTCGTATAGAATAACTCTAAAAGGTACCAGAGTTTGCAAAAAGTTGCCTGAAACAAGTGACAAAAATACAAACGCGAAATGTTGGACAATGAAAAATGCAAATGGATGAATCAGGCAAAAAGAGGGCGTATGCCAACAACACGCGGTGTTCCCAAGCGGTCCCCCATCTAAGTACTAACCGCGCCCGACTCTGCTTGATTTCGGTGATCGGACGAGAACCGATTTTTTCAGCGTGGTATGGTCGTTGGCGAAAATCTAATTTATAAATTTTTTAGAAACCTTACACTTACCATACCTACCTAAAAAATTGTCTGCCCTCCAATTCAAAGCAACGCATTGCATCGCAAATCTTTGGACTTAGTAAATATTGCATATTATGTCTTTCCCAGGTGGAAAAAAAAAGAAAGAAAAAAAGTGACTGTATCCAACAGTCCCCAAATGTGTATGTGTAAACATCGTGCGTGCGGTATGTGTGTGGCTTGATACACGTCATTGAGGAAAGAGGGAATTGTAATAACCGTATTCTTGATATATTATGAAATAACAATTAATATGCCCCAGCTCATAAATGTATGCAATAAATCCCCGCAAGTTAAATGACATCAACTGTTATACAGGAAATGAAAGTGTCATTGGAATTTCATTCGGCTTGCATTGCATTTTGTAGAGGTGCTGGTCTACGACACCGGCAACGAATTTCCTCGAGATGCCCGTCACAGCAAAGAAATGTGAGACCATCATATATAAAAAAAAAAACATGAGGCACTCCGGGAGTGCACACATACAAAGTTTCATTGCGATCTGTTGAGTTTCTCAGAAAACGGACAACAGCGCCACCTATCGGGTCCAAAACTATCCTATCTTTCTGGCTTCATTTAACAATGCACACATACAAAGTTTCATTGAGATCGGTTGAGTTTCTCAGAAAACGGACAACAGCGCCACCTATCGGGTCCAAAACTATCCTATCTTTCTAGCGGCATACAACCATGCACACATACAAAGTTTCATAGAGATCGTTTGAGTTTCTCAAAAAAAAAAAACGATAACAGCGCCACCTATCGGGTCCAAAACTATCGTATCTTTCCAGCTGCATACAACCATGCACACATACAAAGTTTCATTGGGATCGGTGACGGTGACGGTGACGGTGACGGTAACGGTAACGGTAACGGTAACGGTAACGGTAACGGTAACGGTAACGGTAACGGTAACGGTAACAGTGACGGTGATAGTAACAGTGACGCGAGTTTATTGGTTTCTTCCCATCCAAAGTGCCCAACGCGCCTAAGGAAGTAATAACTTCAAAAACATGCTTTATTTTAGCTCCTAAATGTATGCAATGATAAAAACGTGTGCAATGATAAAAACGTATGCAATGATAAAATGTATGCAATGATTAATCATTAAATACGAGTTGAAAAAAGTACGTATACGACTAGGTAAATGGAAATGAAAAAGCAATTCAAAAAAAGTACGTATACGACTCCGTAAATGGAAATGAAATACCAATTCAGAATATAATGATTTTATTTTAATGGCTCCATTAGTGTTTTGCTTGTTTTTTCCAAAACATGTATTCACTCACGTTAGAGTTTAGAATTATGTATTGTCGTATAGAATAACTCTAAAAGGTACCAGAGTTTGCAAAAAGTTGCCTGAAACAAGTGACAAAAATACAAACGCGAAATGTTGGACAATGAAAAATGCAAATGGATGAATCAGGCAAAAAGAGGGCGTATGCCAACAACACGCGGTGTTCCCAAGCGGTCCCCCATCTAAGTACTAACCGCGCCCGACTCTGCTTGATTTCGGTGATCGGACGAGAACCGATTTTTTCAGCGTGGTATGGTCGTTGGCGAAAATCTAATTTATAAATTTTTTAGAAAACTTACACTTACCATACCTACCTAAAAAATTGTCTGCCCTCCAATTCAAAGCAACGCATTGCATCGCAAATCTTTGGACTTAGTAAATATTGCATATTATGTCTTTCCCAGGTGGAAAAAAAAAGAAAGAAAAAAAGTGACTGTATCCAACAGTCCCCAAATGTGTATGTGTAAACATCGTGCGTGCGGTATGTGTGTGGCTTGATACACGTCATTGAGGAAAGAGGGAATTGTAATAACCGTATTCTTGATATATTATGAAATAACAATTAATATGCCCCAGCTCATAAATGTATGCAATAAATCCCCGCAAGTTAAATGACATCAACTGTTATACAGGAAATGAAAGTGTCATTGGAATTTCATTCGGCTTGCATTGCATTTTGTAGAGGTGCTGGTCTACGACACCGGCAACGAATTTCCTCGAGATGCCCGTCACAGCAAAGAAATGTGAGACCATCATATATAAAAAAAAAAACATGAGGCACTCCGGGAGTGCACACATACAAAGTTTCATTGCGATCTGTTGAGTTTCTCAGAAAACGGACAACAGCGCCACCTATCGGGTCCAAAACTATCCTATCTTTCTGGCTTCATTTAACAATGCACACATACAAAGTTTCATTGAGATCGGTTGAGTTTCTCAGAAAACGGACAACAGCGCCACCTATCGGGTCCAAAACTATCCTATCTTTCTAGCGGCATACAACCATGCACACATACAAAGTTTCATAGAGATCGTTTGAGTTTCTCAAAAAAAAAAAACGATAACAGCGCCACCTATCGGGTCCAAAACTATCGTATCTTTCCAGCTGCATACAACCATGCACACATACAAAGTTTCATTGGGATCGGTGACGGTGACGGTGACGGTGACGGTAACGGTAACGGTAACGGTAACGGTAACGGTAACGGTAACGGTAACGGTAACAGTGACGGTGATAGTAACAGTGACGCGAGTTTATTGGTTTCTTCCCATCCAAAGTGCCCAACGCGCCTAAGGAAGTAATAACTTCAAAAACATGCTTTATTTTAGCTCCTAAATGTATGCAATGATAAAAACGTGTGCAATGATAAAAACGTATGCAATGATAAAATGTATGCAATGATTAATCATTAAATACGAGTTGAAAAAAGTACGTATACGACTAGGTAAATGGAAATGAAAAAGCAATTCAAAAAAAGTACGTATACGACTCCGTAAATGGAAATGAAATACCAATTCAGAATATAATGATTTTATTTTAATGGCTCCATTAGTGTTTTGCTTGTTTTTTCCAAAACATGTATTCACTCACGTTAGAGTTTAGAATTATGTATTGTCGTATAGAATAACTCTAAAAGGTACCAGAGTTTGCAAAAAGTTGCCTGAAACAAGTGACAAAAATACAAACGCGAAATGTTGGACAATGAAAAATGCAAATGGATGAATCAGGCAAAAAGAGGGCGTATGCCAACAACACGCGGTGTTCCCAAGCGGTCCCCCATCTAAGTACTAACCGCGCCCGACTCTGCTTGATTTCGGTGATCGGACGAGAACCGATTTTTTCAGCGTGGTATGGTCGTTGGCGAAAATCTAATTTATAAATTTTTTAGAAAACTTACACTTACCATACCTACCTAAAAAATTGTCTGCCCTCCAATTCAAAGCAACGCATTGCATCGCAAATCTTTGGACTTAGTAAATATTGCATATTATGTCTTTCCCAGGTGGAAAAAAAAAGAAAGAAAAAAAGTGACTGTATCCAACAGTCCCCAAATGTGTATGTGTAAACATCGTGCGTGCGGTATGTGTGTGGCTTGATACACGTCATTGAGGAAAGAGGGAATTGTAATAACCGTATTCTTGATATATTATGAAATAACAATTAATATGCCCCAGCTCATAAATGTATGCAATAAATCCCCGCAAGTTAAATGACATCAACTGTTATACAGGAAATGAAAGTGTCATTGGAATTTCATTCGGCTTGCATTGCATTTTGTAGAGGTGCTGGTCTACGACACCGGCAACGAATTTCCTCGAGATGCCCGTCACAGCAAAGAAATGTGAGACCATCATATATAAAAAAAAAAACATGAGGCACTCCGGGAGTGCACACATACAAAGTTTCATTGCGATCTGTTGAGTTTCTCAGAAAACGGACAACAGCGCCACCTATCGGGTCCAAAACTATCCTATCTTTCTGGCTTCATTTAACAATGCACACATACAAAGTTTCATTGAGATCGGTTGAGTTTCTCAGAAAACGGACAACAGCGCCACCTATCGGGTCCAAAACTATCCTATCTTTCTAGCGGCATACAACCATGCACACATACAAAGTTTCATAGAGATCGTTTGAGTTTCTCAAAAAAAAAAAACGATAACAGCGCCACCTATCGGGTCCAAAACTATCGTATCTTTCCAGCTGCATACAACCATGCACACATACAAAGTTTCATTGGGATCGGTGACGGTGACGGTGACGGTGACGGTAACGGTAACGGTAACGGTAACGGTAACGGTAACGGTAACGGTAACGGTAACGGTAACGGTAACAGTGACGGTGATAGTAACAGTGACGCGAGTTTATTGGTTTCTTCCCATCCAAAGTGCCCAACGCGCCTAAGGAAGTAATAACTTCAAAAACATGCTTTATTTTAGCTCCTAAATGTATGCAATGATAAAAACGTGTGCAATGATAAAAACGTATGCAATGATAAAATGTATGCAATGATTAATCATTAAATACGAGTTGAAAAAAGTACGTATACGACTAGGTAAATGGAAATGAAAAAGCAATTCAAAAAAAGTACGTATACGACTCCGTAAATGGAAATGAAATACCAATTCAGAATATAATGATTTTATTTTAATGGCTCCATTAGTGTTTTGCTTGTTTTTTCCAAAACATGTATTCACTCACGTTAGAGTTTAGAATTATGTATTGTCGTATAGAATAACTCTAAAAGGTACCAGAGTTTGCAAAAAGTTGCCTGAAACAAGTGACAAAAATACAAACGCGAAATGTTGGACAATGAAAAATGCAAATGGATGAATCAGGCAAAAAGAGGGCGTATGCCAACAACACGCGGTGTTCCCAAGCGGTCCCCCATCTAAGTACTAACCGCGCCCGACTCTGCTTGATTTCGGTGATCGGACGAGAACCGATTTTTTCAGCGTGGTATGGTCGTTGGCGAAAATCTAATTTATAAATTTTTTAGAAAACTTACACTTACCATACCTACCTAAAAAATTGTCTGCCCTCCAATTCAAAGCAACGCATTGCATCGCAAATCTTTGGACTTAGTAAATATTGCATATTATGTCTTTCCCAGGTGGAAAAAAAAAGAAAGAAAAAAAGTGACTGTATCCAACAGTCCCCAAATGTGTATGTGTAAACATCGTGCGTGCGGTATGTGTGTGGCTTGATACACGTCATTGAGGAAAGAGGGAATTGTAATAACCGTATTCTTGATATATTATGAAATAACAATTAATATGCCCCAGCTCATAAATGTATGCAATAAATCCCCGCAAGTTAAATGACATCAACTGTTATACAGGAAATGAAAGTGTCATTGGAATTTCATTCGGCTTGCATTGCATTTTGTAGAGGTGCTGGTCTACGACACCGGCAACGAATTTCCTCGAGATGCCCGTCACAGCAAAGAAATGTGAGACCATCATATATAAAAAAAAAAACATGAGGCACTCCGGGAGTGCACACATACAAAGTTTCATTGCGATCTGTTGAGTTTCTCAGAAAACGGACAACAGCGCCACCTATCGGGTCCAAAACTATCCTATCTTTCTGGCTTCATTTAACAATGCACACATACAAAGTTTCATTGAGATCGGTTGAGTTTCTCAGAAAACGGACAACAGCGCCACCTATCGGGTCCAAAACTATCCTATCTTTCTAGCGGCATACAACCATGCACACATACAAAGTTTCATAGAGATCGTTTGAGTTTCTCAAAAAAAAAAAACGATAACAGCGCCACCTATCGGGTCCAAAACTATCGTATCTTTCCAGCTGCATACAACCATGCACACATACAAAGTTTCATTGGGATCGGTGACGGTGACGGTGACGGTGACGGTAACGGTAACGGTAACGGTAACGGTAACGGTAACGGTAACGGTAACGGTAACAGTGACGGTGATAGTAACAGTGACGCGAGTTTATTGGTTTCTTCCCATCCAAAGTGCCCAACGCGCCTAAGGAAGTAATAACTTCAAAAACATGCTTTATTTTAGCTCCTAAATGTATGCAATGATAAAAACGTGTGCAATGATAAAAACGTATGCAATGATAAAATGTATGCAATGATTAATCATTAAATACGAGTTGAAAAAAGTACGTATACGACTAGGTAAATGGAAATGAAAAAGCAATTCAAAAAAAGTACGTATACGACTCCGTAAATGGAAATGAAATACCAATTCAGAATATAATGATTTTATTTTAATGGCTCCATTAGTGTTTTGCTTGTTTTTTCCAAAACATGTATTCACTCACGTTAGAGTTTAGAATTATGTATTGTCGTATAGAATAACTCTAAAAGGTACCAGAGTTTGCAAAAAGTTGCCTGAAACAAGTGACAAAAATACAAACGCGAAATGTTGGACAATGAAAAATGCAAATGGATGAATCAGGCAAAAAGAGGGCGTATGCCAACAACACGCGGTGTTCCCAAGCGGTCCCCCATCTAAGTACTAACCGCGCCCGACTCTGCTTGATTTCGGTGATCGGACGAGAACCGATTTTTTCAGCGTGGTATGGTCGTTGGCGAAAATCTAATTTATAAATTTTTTAGAAAACTTACACTTACCATACCTACCTAAAAAATTGTCTGCCCTCCAATTCAAAGCAACGCATTGCATCGCAAATCTTTGGACTTAGTAAATATTGCATATTATGTCTTTCCCAGGTGGAAAAAAAAAGAAAGAAAAAAAGTGACTGTATCCAACAGTCCCCAAATGTGTATGTGTAAACATCGTGCGTGCGGTATGTGTGTGGCTTGATACACGTCATTGAGGAAAGAGGGAATTGTAATAACCGTATTCTTGATATATTATGAAATAACAATTAATATGCCCCAGCTCATAAATGTATGCAATAAATCCCCGCAAGTTAAATGACATCAACTGTTATACAGGAAATGAAAGTGTCATTGGAATTTCATTCGGCTTGCATTGCATTTTGTAGAGGTGCTGGTCTACGACACCGGCAACGAATTTCCTCGAGATGCCCGTCACAGCAAAGAAATGTGAGACCATCATATATAAAAAAAAAAACATGAGGCACTCCGGGAGTGCACACATACAAAGTTTCATTGCGATCTGTTGAGTTTCTCAGAAAACGGACAACAGCGCCACCTATCGGGTCCAAAACTATCCTATCTTTCTGGCTTCATTTAACAATGCACACATACAAAGTTTCATTGAGATCGGTTGAGTTTCTCAGAAAACGGACAACAGCGCCACCTATCGGGTCCAAAACTATCCTATCTTTCTAGCGGCATACAACCATGCACACATACAAAGTTTCATAGAGATCGTTTGAGTTTCTCAAAAAAAAAAAACGATAACAGCGCCACCTATCGGGTCCAAAACTATCGTATCTTTCCAGCTGCATACAACCATGCACACATACAAAGTTTCATTGGGATCGGTGACGGTGACGGTGACGGTGACGGTAACGGTAACGGTAACGGTAACGGTAACAGTGACGGTGATAGTAACAGTGACGCGAGTTTATTGGTTTCTTCCCATCCAAAGTGCCCAACGCGCCTAAGGAAGTAATAACTTCAAAAACATGCTTTATTTTAGCTCCTAAATGTATGCAATGATAAAAACGTGTGCAATGATAAAAACGTATGCAATGATAAAATGTATGCAATGATTAATCATTAAATACGAGTTGAAAAAAGTACGTATACGACTAGGTAAATGGAAATGAAAAAGCAATTCAAAAAAAGTACGTATACGACTCCGTAAATGGAAATGAAATACCAATTCAGAATATAATGATTTTATTTTAATGGCTCCATTAGTGTTTTGCTTGTTTTTTCCAAAACATGTATTCACTCACGTTAGAGTTTAGAATTATGTATTGTCGTATAGAATAACTCTAAAAGGTACCAGGGTTTGCAAAAAGTTGCCTGAAACAAGTGACAAAAATACAAACGCGAAATGTTGGACAATGAAAAATGCAAATGGATGAATCAGGCAAAAAGAGGGCGTATGCCAACAACACGCGGTGTTCCCAAGCGGTCCCCCATCTAAGTACTAACCGCGCCCGACTCTGCTTGATTTCGGTGATCGGACGAGAACCGATTTTTTTTTTTTTTTTTTTTTTTTTTTAAATTCATTTTTATTATATTCATTCATTAAACTTATATACTAGACAAAAACGATTAAATCTAATTTAAAACTAACAATCTTAATTCTAGCTTACTGGCTCTTAACGAGCACTCTAAACTTAACGATATTCTTAAAATTACTGCCTTTCGGCCTAAAATCTATCTATATTTAATTTGTGTTGTTTTTTATTTTTCAAGAAACTTCGAAAACTTGAATTCTTTATTATTATTGTTTTACCTATAAACTACTTAAAACTACCTAAGCTACTTAGCCTAAATTAATTATAATCAGGGTGGTGAGCAATCTTAAGGATTGGTCACCATCCTGATTGCATCCGTGGGCGCCTGACAGCCGCCGACAAGGGTTCACCCGTGCCGCCGAGACTCGAGCGACGCAATAGCGTCGGTCGAGTCTCGGTAGCACATACATGTCGGCTAGCCCAGTCCCTCCCAAGGACCCCCTAATCTATCCTAAACCTACAAACTTAATATCTATCTTAAAACTAAGGAGGATGCTACGTCAGTAGCGCACCGGCCCGGGAGAGCGTATCAGCCCTCACCTCTTCCTCAAGCCACCAAAATTCGGTGAACTGCTTTACAGTATCGACCCTGTCCCGATCCGCAATTGCGGTGCTAAAACGGAGGAGCTCCTGAGCATTGGCGGCGGACCCGTCGTGGATGAGCCGCTTATCCCTCGCGCCGCGGTGGCTGTGGTACAATACCGGCACACCATCTTTATTTTGGACTAACCCTTTCATGTCTACATGAAGGAATGCCTCAGGCGGGATAAAGCCAGACCGAAGCGTACTCTCATGGTACATTAAATTGGGGTAGTAAGCCCCTGAGATCAGGTTATTATCACTGGCCATCGCCCTTGCAACGTGCCTCCGAATCACCTTAATAAGGAAATTGTCAACCCTATTCAGTCGAGCCCTATTGTATAGGGTCCTGTTGGGATAGTATTTTGTGTACTCAGATTCGGGAGTTCTAAACAACCCTAGACAGGCCCTGAGACATTGTCTCTCAAACACCCGAATCTTTTCCATATAGAACGGCGCTATATTGAACCACAAAGGACAGCCATAAGCGATGATGGGCCTTATGAGGGCCACGTAGCAAATGACCTTCACCCTGGAGTCAAGTTGACTGCTGCGAAACAGTCTCCTTGTCAGAGCGTAGGCCCGCTTAGCCCCAGCAAGACAAGCATCTATATGTTTGTCAAAATATAGATACTGGTCAAGCCAGATGCCAAGATACCGAACCACGTTTTTCACCACCAATGGCCGTCCCTGCTGTCCAATAATTGTTAATTTTCTCCAGTTTTTTCTGGTATCCCTAGGGGCCCCAGCCAATGGAGTTCTGAACAGGATTGTTTCCGATTTTTGGAAATTGATTTTCAACTTCCAATCATCGCAATACCTCTTAATTTGCTCGAAGTCACGCTGCAGAAGGATTCTGATGACCTCGATTTTTGGTCCTGATCTGTACGCCACTAAATCGTCTGCGTACGCTATAGCATGTCTGAGGGAACCCACCAGATCACTTGTGTAAATATTAAACAGGATCGGAGAATTCACTGCTCCCTGTTGTAAGCCGTTTTTAATTTCGAAAACCCTGCTCGAAGTCACATTGCCAGATTTGACAACGAACTTCTTTCCCATAAGCATGTCATAAATCATATACAGCAAAGGTTTTTGAATGCCCAATCTGGTCAGCTTATAAAAGAGTCCCTCTAACCATACGGTATCGAAGGCCTTCTCAAAGTCGACCAGGCAGGCACCCGTGCATTGATTCTTACTTTTATTCCACTGAATGTCGGAGATCAGTTTCGACGCGGCATGAATAGTGTCATGCCCCGCTCTAAAGCCAAACTGATTTTCCGGAATTATCTTGTTTTCCTCAACCCATCTCAAAAGAGATCTATTGACGACTTTCTCGAATACCTTGCTAACATTCGGGAGCAAACTAATTGACCGAAGATTAGCAGGGTTTGTCCTATCTTTATCCTTTTTAGGGATAGGATGTACCACCGCTATTTTCCACTGCTCCGGATAATATGCATTATTCAGGGCATTGTTAAATAGAGTGGCGAAGATATCTATCGCCTCTAGCGGCAGGTGTCTTAATACGACGTTTGGGACACCGTCAACTCCCGCCGATTTTTTGTTTTTCAGTGATTCAAAGATAAACCGAAGTTCATCTCTACTCACGAACAGGTGAGTATTTGCATCGGCGATTGTGCCATTTGCACGGTTGTCGTCATTGAACCCGGTGAAACCGTTGTTCTCGGATCGCCAATCTTGAATTTCGGTCCGCAGATAAAAGTGGTTAAGAAAGGCCCTCTCCTCGAGATCGCGGTTACGGCAAACAGGGTTGTTCACCGTATACACACTCTCAAAGAAAGCTCCCATCAAATCCACCCTCTCTTGCGGGTCTTCGACCACGAAAAAACCATCGTTCGAGTCAGCACTCTCCGGACTTATGCCAGCAGTCAGTAGTGTCTGTCTGTTCTCGTTCGTCCGAGGTATTCGAACACATGAAATGTCGTTATGATCTTTCCGCCTGAACAGTTTATTTATTTGTGGGAACATGTTCGGACTACTGGTTTTTATAGCCCGAATTTTATTGCCCCAATACAAACTTACAGATTTTCTGTAATTTTCGGTGATCAACTGTTTCAGGTTTTTGATCATCGACTTCAGTGTCCTTAACTCGGGATCGTTCCTGTCAGTAAACTGTCTGTGTAGCCGTTTAAGCCTCGAGAGCAGTCTACTTTTATGTCGGTACAAAGCATCGATTGTCGCGTTTCGATACTTTTCAGTTTGTTCTTCGTCGGTGGAACGTCCTACCCGAGGGATAGTCCGCTCCATTGTCCGTTTGATGACGACATTCATTTGCCGTAAATGAGTGTCGATCTCATCGTTCGTCAAGTTCCTGTTTGTCGGTGGGTCGATCTCGCATGAGCGTATGTCGCGTTTTAAAACTCTGGAGAAGCGCGACCACTGCGCTTTTCGGTAATCGAAAGAACGCACTTGGTCGTACTGCTCCAGCTGCGTCTGCTCGTTCGGGATCCGTAATACGGCGGCAAGTCCGTAGTGATCACTATCGTACTTAACCGCTCGTAAACAGTTCCGCGTGCTTAGATCAGTGTTTGTTAGTTCAAGTCTTTCGTCAACTAGCGCCAAGTCCAAGAAAGAACCGTCCCTAGGGAAAGACGGGATATCCGTCGCGTATAATTCGAGTTTATACTCAATCATATTATGACGCCACCAGTCGTGAAACTGGTTGCCTCTAGGGTTCGGAATATCATTTCCCCATGCCGCGTGTTTAGCATTGAGGTCTCCGCCCAAAAAGTAATAGTTATCTTCCGATTGAAGCTGTAAGCAACGAAAAAGCGTCTCGATCTCATTCAAAAATTCAATGCGTAGAGGAGATTCAGGTGCGTAAAGCGACACCACATACACCCGCCTCTGGCTATTGAGGGGAATGCATACGATGCATGCTTCCAACACCTGGAACCTTCGCACGTCCCCGCTGTATATGACCCTATGGCGCAAGCCTTTCCGAATTAAGATAGCGACACCACCTCCTTGTGTGGAGTTGGGCCGGTCTCTTCTAACTACAATGTAATTCTTATAGCCTAATTTGTGTTTCGGAGTTAGCTTAGTTTCGCTAACCAGAAGTACATCAGGCTTTTCGGCTTCCAACAGATTGGAAAGATTGATCCTTCTCTCGATCCGAATAAGTGAATTAACATTCACCGCAAGGATCTTCAAGTTTACCTCGTCCAGCGTACCCATCATATTCATGGCGCGGCAGACTCGGCAAACAGTGTCGAATAGATCACGTCTATTCGAGCCGCTTGCTCATTTAACTGTTTCTGGAAATTGTCGATCTTTCCGTGCAATGACAGAAGGATCGATTTCAAATCCAGATCCGCTTCCGGTGTAGGAACCTTCGGCGCGCTTTTTGTCATTGTGCTACCCGGTCCAGTTACCATTTGGGCAAAGGACACATTGGGTGCAACAAAATTAGAGAACGAGCGACTCTTTCGACCTTTCTCTTCTTCAGACTTCTGTTTTCGAGCCTGCACATTCTGTTTAACCTGCTGATACCTGGGACATCCCTTGAAATTTGCAGGATGTCCTGAGCTGTTGCAGAGTACACACGAGAGCTGGCCCCGATCCTCTACTCTATCTGTGCCTAATGCACATTCCCCATGTTTGTGGTCCTTGTTACACTTCACGCACCTAAACTGCATGTGGCAGTTAGCTGCGGCGTGCCCGAACCTCTGGCAGCGCATACATTGAAGTACACGATCTGACCTCTTTAATTTTTCCCAACGTACCGCATGATAGTACAGGAATCTGATCCTTTTCAGACTATCTATTTTGCTGTCGGGGGTTAGTTGAACCAAAAAGAATGGTAATTTGCGGCTACCACCCCTGTCCGCAGGCGAGGAAAACGGCTTGACCCCCACGAACTTAAGGTCGTCGCACTCGAAACTCTTAAGCTCCTTTTCAAGCTCCTCTATCTTAACATTTGGGTCTATACCTTTAAGCAGCACCGTTTGTCGCTTTTCTCCTTTTGGAGTGTACGTGAAGTACTCAGCTTCCGCTTTCTCCAGAGCGGTGCGCAACTTTTTGTGCTCCTCCATGTTAGTGCACATAATTATGTGCTTGGTGGCGGTCAGCCTCTTAATATAGAAATTATTACTAACTACTAATCTACATAATCTTATACTATCAC
This sequence comes from Cheilosia vernalis, assembly GCA_949126925.1. Classification (NCBI taxonomy): domain Eukaryota; kingdom Metazoa; phylum Arthropoda; class Insecta; order Diptera; family Syrphidae; genus Cheilosia; species Cheilosia vernalis. The sequence continues at coordinate 26,823,863 of OX421360.1, read as the reverse complement.
TTATATCTAAATGACTTACGTTGATAGGTGGAACTTTTTCTTTTTTCTGTTTTTGTTGTTCTTGCTGTTGCTGCTGTTGTTGTTGCTGCGGCTGTTGCTGTTGCTGTTGTCTCTGCTGCTGTTGTCTCTGCTGCTGTTGCTGCGGTTGCTGTTGTTGTTGTTGTTGTTGTTGTTTCTGCTGCTGTTGTTGCTGCGGTTGCTGGTACTGTTTTTGTTGTTGGTGCTGCTGCATTGGCTGTTTGTTTGCCAACTGCTTCTTCTGTTGCTGTTGCTTAAGCAGAGCTTGTTGTTGTTGCTGCTGCTTAAGCTGATTTTGTTGTTGCTTTTCTTGTTGTTTGTGTTGTTGCTGCTCAGCTTGCAGTTGCTTCAGCTTTTGTTGCTGCTGCTGCAATTTTTGCTGGCGCAATTTCTCCCTCTTTTCGAGGAGCTCCCTGATCAGCCGATCAAGCTGGGCCTCCTCGTCTTCTTCATCAGGTTGTTGTTGTTCTTCTTCTTGGGCGTCCAGTAACTCTTGAAATGAGTTACCTTCGCCCACGTATCTGCCCTCACCCCCTTCAGACTCGTATGAGTAGCTGAGGGCATCCGAGTCATCGCCTTCCGTTTCGTGTGCTGACGAGGTTGCTCGTGACGTCATTTTGTCATCGATCTTCGGCTTCCTCTTATGTTGAAGATTTGGCGTCGGTTTCAACTTTCTTCTACGTTTTGCCACTTCTGACGACTGTACTTGTGCCAATGCTGCGGTACTAGTCGATGGCATGTCCATCGTTGTTGTTGGTGCTGGTACTGCTACCGAACTTATAATTATTGTTTGTTTTGCTGCTGCTACTGGGGCTGCTGTAGTTGTTGTTGTTGGCATAGCCACTTGCTGCTGTTTTGCCTTTTCTTGTCTGGTCACGCGTTTGGCCAACGGGGTATCGCCTTGCGGGACCTTGGACTGGCCACTGTCCATCGCCTGATCTTCCGGAACTTCCACACTTGTTTTTGATTTTTGTATTATATTAAATAAATATAAAAATCAATCCCCCACTGGGACTCGAACCTGGCTCCTCTTACGACTGAGCCGATCACTTCACCTTTGAGCCAAATGGCTTCTTGGAATTCTCTGTCCAAATTCGCTACTAATCACTTCACTTTTGCTTACGCTGCCTCACTATCAAAGTCGTCTGTTCACCACGGATGCTGAAGAGCGACTGATGACGAGAACCGATTTTTTCAGCGTGGTATGGTCGTTGGCGAAAATCTAATTTATAAATTTTTTAGAAAACTTACACTTACCATACCTACCTAAAAAATTGTCTGCCCTCCAATTCAAAGCAACGCATTGCATCGCAAATCTTTGGACTTAGTAAATATTGCATATTATGTCTTTCCCAGGTGGAAAAAAAAAGAAAGAAAAAAAGTGACTGTATCCAACAGTCCCCAAATGTGTATGTGTAAACATCGTGCGTGCGGTATGTGTGTGGCTTGATACACGTCATTGAGGAAAGAGGGAATTGTAATAACCGTATTCTTGATATATTATGAAATAACAATTAATATGCCCCAGCTCATAAATGTATGCAATAAATCCCCGCAAGTTAAATGACATCAACTGTTATACAGGAAATGAAAGTGTCATTGGAATTTCATTCGGCTTGCATTGCATTTTGTAGAGGTGCTGGTCTACGACACCGGCAACGAATTTCCTCGAGATGCCCGTCACAGCAAAGAAATGTGAGACCATCATATATAAAAAAAAAAACATGAGGCACTCCGGGAGTGCACACATACAAAGTTTCATTGCGATCTGTTGAGTTTCTCAGAAAACGGACAACAGCGCCACCTATCGGGTCCAAAACTATCCTATCTTTCTGGCTTCATTTAACAATGCACACATACAAAGTTTCATTGAGATCGGTTGAGTTTCTCAGAAAACGGACAACAGCGCCACCTATCGGGTCCAAAACTATCCTATCTTTCTAGCGGCATACAACCATGCACACATACAAAGTTTCATAGAGATCGTTTGAGTTTCTCAAAAAAAAAAAACGATAACAGCGCCACCTATCGGGTCCAAAACTATCGTATCTTTCCAGCTGCATACAACCATGCACACATACAAAGTTTCATTGGGATCGGTGACGGTGACGGTGACGGTGACGGTAACGGTAACGGTAACGGTAACGGTAACGGTAACGGTAACGGTAACGGTAACGGTAACGGTAACAGTGACGGTGATAGTAACAGTGACGCGAGTTTATTGGTTTCTTCCCATCCAAAGTGCCCAACGCGCCTAAGGAAGTAATAACTTCAAAAACATGCTTTATTTTAGCTCCTAAATGTATGCAATGATAAAAACGTGTGCAATGATAAAAACGTATGCAATGATAAAATGTATGCAATGATTAATCATTAAATACGAGTTGAAAAAAGTACGTATACGACTAGGTAAATGGAAATGAAAAAGCAATTCAAAAAAAGTACGTATACGACTCCGTAAATGGAAATGAAATACCAATTCAGAATATAATGATTTTATTTTAATGGCTCCATTAGTGTTTTGCTTGTTTTTTCCAAAACATGTATTCACTCACGTTAGAGTTTAGAATTATGTATTGTCGTATAGAATAACTCTAAAAGGTACCAGAGTTTGCAAAAAGTTGCCTGAAACAAGTGACAAAAATACAAACGCGAAATGTTGGACAATGAAAAATGCAAATGGATGAATCAGGCAAAAAGAGGGCGTATGCCAACAACACGCGGTGTTCCCAAGCGGTCCCCCATCTAAGTACTAACTGCGCCCGACTCTGCTTGATTTCGGTGATCGGACGAGAACCGATTTTTTTTTTTTTTTTTTTTAATTCATTTTTATTTATTCATTCATTGAACTTATATACTAGACAAAAACGATTAAATCTAATTTAAAACTAACAATCTTAATTCTAGCTTACTGGCTCTTAACGAGCACTCTAAACTTAACGATATTCTTAAAATTATTGCCTTTCGGCCTAAAATCTATCTATATTTAATTTGTGTTGTTTTTTATTTTTCAAGAAACTTCGAAAACTTGAATTCTTTATTATTATTGTTTTACCTATAAACTACTTAAAACTACCTAAGCTACTTAGCCTAAATTAATTATAATCAGGGTGGTGAGCAATCTTAAGGATTGGTCACCATCCTGATTGCATCCATGGGCGCCTGACAGCCGCCGACAAGGGTTCACCCATGCCGCCGAGACTCGAGCGATGCAATAGCGTCGGTCGAGTCTCGGCAGCACATACATGTCGGCTAGCCCAGTCCCTCCCAAGGACCCCCTAATCTATCCTAAACCTACAAACCTAATAACTATCTTAAAACTAAGGAGGATGCTACGTCAGTAGCGCACCGGCCCGGGAGAGCGTATCAACCCTCACCTCTTCTTTAAGCCACCAATATTCGGTGTACTGCTTTAACGTATCGACCTTGTCCCGATCCGCAATTGCGGTGCTAAAACGGAGGAGCTCCTGAGCATTGGCGGCGGACCCGTCGTGGATGAGCCGCTTATCCCTCGCGCCGCGGTGGCTGTGGTACAATACCGGCACACCATCTTTATTCTGGACTAACCCTTTCATGTCTACATGAAGGAATGCCTCAGGCGGGATAAAGCCAGACCGAAGCGTACTCTCATGGTACATTAAATTGGGGTAGTAAGCCCCTGAGATCAGGCTATTATCACTGGCCATCGCCCTTGCAACGTGCCTCCGAATCACCTTAATAAGGAAATTGTCAACCCTATTCAGTCGAGCCCCATTGTATAGGGTCCTGTTGGGATAATATTTTGTGTACTCAGATTCAGGAGTTCTAAACAACCCTAGACAGGCCCTGAGACATTGTCTCTCAAACACCCGAATCTTTTCCATATAGAACGGCGCTATATTGAACCACAAAGGACAGCCATAAGCGATGATGGGCCTTATGAGGGCCACGTAGCAAATGACCTTCACCCTAGAGTCAAGTTGACTGCTGCGAAACAGTCTCCTTGTTAGAGCGTAGGCCCGCTTAGCCCCAGCAAGACAAGCATCTATATGTTTGTCAAAATATAGATACTGGTCAAGCCAGATGCCAAGATACCGAACCACGTTTTTCACCACCAATGGCCGTCCCTGCTGTCCAATAATTGTTAATTTTCTCCAGTTTTTTCTGGTATCCCGAGGGGCCCCAGCCAATGGAGTTCTGAACAGGATTGTTTCCGATTTTTGGAAATTGATTTTCAACTTCCAATCATCGCAATACCTCTTAATTTGCTCGAAGTCACGCTGCAGAAGGATTCTGATGACCTCGATTTTTGGTCCTGATCTGTACGCCACTAAATCGTCTGCGTACGCTATAGCATGTCTGAGGGAACCCACCAGATCACTTGTGTAAATATTAAACAGGATCGGAGAATTCACTGCTCCCTGTTGTAAGCCGTTTTTAATTTCGAAAACCTTGCTCGAAGTCACATTGCCAGATTTGACAACGAACTTCTTTCCCATAAGCATGTCATAAATCATATACAGCAAAGGTTTTTGAATGCCCAATCTGGTCAGCTTATAAAAGAGTCCCTCCAACCATACGGTATCGAAGGCCTTCTCAAAGTCGACCAGGCAGGCACCCGTGCATTGATTCTTACTTTTATTCCACTGAATGTCGGAGATCAGTTTCGACGCGGCATGAATAGTGTCATGCCCCGCTCTAAAGCCAAACTGATTTTCCGGAATTATTTTGTTTTCCTCAACCCATCTCAAAAGAGATCTATTGACGACTTTCTCGAAAACTTTGCTAACATTCGGGAGCAAACTAATTGACCGAAGATTAGCAGGGTTTGTCCTATCTTTATCCTTCTTAGGGATAGGGTGTACCACCGCTATTTTCCACTGCTCCGGATAATATGCATTATTCAGGGCATTGTTAAATAGAGTGGCGAAGATATCTATCGCCTCTAGCGGCAGGTGTCTTAATACGACGTTTGGGACACCGTCAACTCCCGCCGATTTTTTGTTTTTCAATGATTCAAAGATCAACCGAAGTTCATCTCTACTCACGAACAGATGAGTATTTGCATCGGCGATTGTGCCATTTGCACGGTTGTCGTCATTGAACCCGGTGAAACCGTTGTTCTCGGATCGCCAATCTTGAATCTCGGTCCGCAGATAAAAGTGGTTAAGAAAGGCCCTCTCCTCGAGATCGCGGTTACGGCAAACAGGGTTGTTCACCGTATACACACACTCAAAGAAAGCTCCCATCAAATCCACCCTCTCCTGCGGGTCTTCGACCACGAAAAAACCATCGTTCGAGTCAGCACTCTCCGGACTTATGCCAGCAGTCAGTAGTGTCTGTCTGTTCTCGTTCGTCCGAGGTATTCGAACACATGAAATATCGTTATAATCTTTCCGCCTGAACAGTTTATTTATTTGTGGGAACATATTCGGACTACTGGTTTTTATAGCCCGAATTTTATTGCCCCAATACAAACTTACAGATTTTCTGTAATTTTCGGTGATCAACTGTTTCAGGTTTTTGATCATCGACATCAGTGTCCTTAACTCGGGATCGTTCCTGTCAGTAAACTGTCTGTGTAGCCGTTTAAGCCTCGAGAGCAGTCTACTTTTATGTCTGTACAAAGCATCGATTGTCGCGTTTCGATACTTATCAGTTTGTTCTTCGTCGGTGGAACGTCCTACCGGAGGGATAGTCCGCTCCATTGTCCGTTTGATGACGACATTCATTTGCCGTAAATGAGTGTCGATCTCATCGTTCGTCAAGTTCCTGTTTGTCGGTGGGTCGATCTCGCATGAGCGTATGTCGCGTTTTAAAACTCTGGAGAAGCGCGACCACTGCGCTTTTCGGTAATCGAAAGAACGCACTTGGTCGTACTGCTCCAGCTGCGTCTGCTCGTTCGGGATCCGTAATACGGCGGCAAGTCCGTAGTGATCACTATCGTACTTAACCGCTCGTAAACAGTTCCGCGTGCTTAGATCAGTGTTTGTTAGTTCGAGTCTTTCGTCAACTAGCGCCAAGTCCAAGAAAGAACCATCTCTAGGGAAAGACGGGATATCCGTCGCGTATAATTCGAGTTTATACTCAATCATATTATGACGCCACCAGTCGTGAAACTGGTTGCCTCTAGGGTTCGGAATATCATTTCCCCATGCCGCGTGTTTAGCATTGAGGTCTCCGCCCAAAAAGTAATAGTTATCTTCCGATTGAAGCTGTAAGCAGCGAAAAAGCGTCTCGATCTCATTCAAAAATTCAATGCGTAGAGGAGATTCAGGTGCGTAAAGCGACACCACATACACCCGCCTCTGGCTATTGAGGGGAATGCATACGATGCATGCTTCCAACACCTGGAACCTTCGCACGTCCCCGCTGTATATGACCCTATGGCGCAAGCCTTTACGAATTAAGATAGCGACACCACCTCCTTGTGTGGAGTTGGGTCGGTCTCTTCTAACTACAATGTAATTCTTATAGCCTAAATTGTGTTTCGGAGTTAGCTTAGTTTCGCTAACCAGAAGTACATCAGGCTTTTCGGCTTCCAACAGATTGGAAAGATTGATCCTTCTCTCGATCCGAATAAGTGAATTAACATTCACCGCAAGGATCTTCAAGTTTACCTCGTCCAGCGTACCCATCATATTCATGGCGCGGCAGACTCGGCAAACAGTGTCGAATAGATCACGTCTATTCGAGCCGCTTGCTCATTTAACTGTTTCTGGAAATTGTCGATCTTTCCGTGCAATGACAGAAGGATCGATTTCAAATCCAGATCCGCTTCCGGTGTAGGAACCTTCGGCGCGCTTTTTGTCATTGTGCTACCCGGTCCAGTTACCATTTGGGCAAAGGACACATTGGGTGCAACAAAATTAGAGAACGAGCGACTCTTTCGACCTTTCTCTTCTTCAGACTTCTGTTTTCGAGCCTGCACATTCTGTTTAACCTGCTGATACCTGGGACATCCCTTGAAATTTGCAGGATGTCCTGAGCTGTTGCAGAGTACACACGAGAGCTGGCCCAGATCTTCTACTCTATCTGTGCCTAATGCACATTCCCCATGTTTGTGGTCCTTGTTGCACTTCACGCACCTGAACTGCATGTGGCAGTTAGCTGCGGCGTGCCCGAACCTCTGGCAGCGCATACATTGCAGTACACGATCTGACCTCTTTAATTTTTCCCAACGTACCGCATGATAGTACAGGAATCTGATCCTTTTCAGACTATCTATTTTGCTGTCGGGGGTTAGTTGAACCAAAAAGAATGGTAATTTGCGGCTACCACCCCTGTCCGCAGGCGAGGAAAACGGCTTGACCCCCACGAACTTAAGGTCGTCGCACTCATAATTCTTGAGCTCCTTTTCAAGCTCCTCTATTTTAATATTAGGGTCGATACCCTTAAGCAGCACCGTTTGCCGTTTTTCTCCTTTTGGAGTGTACGTAAAGTACTCTGTCTCTGCTTTCTCCAGAGCCGTGCGTACTTTTTTGTGCTCCTCCATATTACAGCACATAATTATATGTTTTGTGGCGTTTAGCCTTTTAATATAAAAGTCCTTAGTAACTAGCCTACATAACCTAATAATATCGCTAATATCTAAGTAACTTACATTTATAGGAGGTATTTTTTCTTTCCTCGTCTGTTGTTGCTGCTTCTGTTGTAGTTGCTGTTGATGCTGCTGCTGCTGCTGCTGCTGTTGTTGTTGTTGATGCTGCGGTTGCTGCTTCTGTTGTTTTTGCTGTGGCAGCTGCTGTTTCTGTGCTGGCTGCTTTTGTTGTTGTTGTTGTTGTTGTTGCTGCTGCGGTTTCTGTTGGTTTTTGTTATGTTTTTGCTGTTGCTGTTTTAGCACTTCCTGTTGTTGTTGTTGTTTCAACTGTTTTTGCTGTTGTTTCTTCTGTTGCTGTTCGGCTTGAATTTGCTTCAGCTTTTGTTGTTGCTGTATTATTTTCTGCTCGCGCAACTTCTCCCTTTTCGCGAGGAGCTCTTTGATCAGACGATCAAGCTGGGCTTCCTCGTCTTCTTCTTCATCTTGTTGTTGTTGTTGGTCTTCTACGGCGTCCAGTAATTCTTGGAACGAATTACCTTCGCCCACGTACCGACCTTTGCCCCCTTCGGACTCGTAAGAGTAGCTGAGATCATCATCCTCATTTTTGTTTGTGTCTGAATCGGATTCTGATACTGCTGTCGTCATCATTTCCCCATCTGACCTTGTCTTTCTTTTCTGTGACAAATTTGGCGTGGGTTTTAACTTTCTTCGCCTTTTCTCACCTTTTGCCGATTCCAGCGACTGTACCTCTGTAGGTATTATTGGTGCTTGTGTTGCTGCTGCAGTTTTTGTTGTTAGTGCCGCTGACGCTGCTGCACTTGTTGATGGTTCTGCTGTTGTTTTTGTTGCTGTTTCAGCTCCCACTTGCTGCTGCTGCTTGACTTGCCTTGTCATTCGCTTTGGCAACGGGGCGTCTACTTGCGGGACCTTTGGCTGGCCAGTGTCCATCGCCTGATTGCCTTGCGGCACTTCCACTTGTTGTTTTGTTTTTTAATTAATTTTTTACTTAAAAAAAGTTTTCCCCCACTGGGACTCGAACCGGGCTCCTCTTGAGTCAGAGCCGATGCAATGCTTACTTTACTTTACTTTTAAATTCATTTTTATTAATATTATTACTTAAACTTATATACTAGACAAAAATGATTAAATCTAATTTAAAACTAACAATCTTAATTCTAGCTTACTGGCTCTTAGCGAGCGCTCTAAACTTAACAATATCCTTAAAATTATTGCCTTTCGGCCTTAAATCTATCTATATTTACTTTGATTTGTTTTTTATTTTCCAAGAAACTTTCATAAAACTTGGATTCTTTATTATTGGTATTTATTTAAAATATGCTCCACTGAGCCAAATGGCTTATTGGATTTCGCTATCCAAAATCGCTATATACACTTTTGCCTTCGCTTTCACTGCCTCGCTAACTAAGTCGTCTGATCACCACGGATGCTGAAGAGCGACTGAGCCGGCGACTACTTCCTCTGAGCCAAATGGCTTATTGGAAATTTCTGTTCAAAAACACTACTTAACACTGCACTATTGCTTACGCTGCCTCACTAACTAAGTCGTCTGATCACCACGGATGCTGAAGAGCGACTGACGAGAACCGATTTTTTCAGCGTGGTATGGTCGTTGGCGAAAATCTAATTTATAAATTTTTTAGAAAACTTACACTTACCATACCTACCTATAAAATTGTCTGCCCTCCAATTCAAAGCAACGCATTGCATCGCAAATCTTTGGACTTAGTAAATATTGCATATTATGTCTTTCCCAGGTGGAAAAAAAAAGAAAGAAAAAAAGTGACTGTATCCAACAGTCCCCAAATGTGTATGTGTAAACATCGTGCGTGCGGTATGTGTGTGGCTTGATACACGTCATTGAGAAAAGAGGGAATTGTAATAACCGTATTCTTGATATATTATGAAATAACAATTAATATGCCCCAGCTCATAAATGTATGCAATAAATCCCCGCAAGTTAAATGACATCAACTGTTATACAGGAAATGAAAGTGTCATTGGAATTTCATTCGGCTTGCATTGCATTTTGTAGAGGTGCTGGTCTACGACACCGGCAACGAATTTCCTCGAGATGTCCGTCACAGCAAAGAAATGTGAGACCATCATATATGAAAAAAAAAACATGAGGCACTCCGGGAGTGCCGACAGAAGTGATTACTTGAACAATTACGTGTGTATTTTTCGAATCGTTAGGAAATATTTTATTGCACAAGAAATACTTAAAACTGTTTTGGGAATAAAAACAGCGAACAACAGCCCCACCTATCGGGTCCAAAACTATCGTATCTTTCTAGCTGCATACAACCATGCACACATACAAAGTTTCATTGGAATCGGTGAAGGTAACGGTGACGGTAACGGTAACGGTGACGGTGACGGTGACGGTGACGGTGACGGTGACGGTAACGGTGATAGTAACGGTAACGGTAACGGTGACGGTGACGGTGACGGTGACGGTGACGGTGACGGTGACGGTGACGGTAACGGTGATAGTAACGGTAACGGTAACGGTAACAGTGACGGTGACGGTGATAGTAACAGTGACGCGAGTTTATTGGTTTCTTCCCATCCAAAGTGCCCAACGCGCCTAAGGAAGTAATAACTTCAAAAACATGCTTTATTTTAGCTCCTAAATGTATGCAATGATAAAAACGTGTGCAATGATAAAAACGTATGCAATGATAAAATGTATGCAATGATTAATCATTAAATACGAGTTGAAAAAAGTACGTATACGACTAGGTAAATGGAAATGAAAAAGCAATTCAAAAAAAGTACGTATACGACTCCGTAAATGGAAATGAAATACCAATTCAGAATATAATGATTTTATTTTAATGGCTCCATTAGTGTTTTGCTTGTTTTTTCCAAAACATGTATTCACTCACGTTAGAGTTTAGAATTATGTATTGTCGTATAGAATAACTCTAAAAGGTACCAGAGTTTGCAAAAAGTTGCCTGAAACAAGTGACAAAAATACAAACGCGAAATGTTGGACAATGAAAAATGCAAATGGATGAATCAGGCAAAAAGAGGGCGTATGCCAACAACACGCGGTGTTCCCAAGCGGTCCCCCATCTAAGTACTAACCGCGCCCGACTCTGCTTGATTTCGGTGATCGGACGAGAACCGATTTTTTCAGCGTGGTATGGTCGTTGGCGAAAATCTAATTTATAAATTTTTTAGAAAACTTACACTTACCATACCTACCTAAAAAATTGTCTGCCCTCCAATTCAAAGCAACGCATTGCATCGCAAATCTTTGGACTTAGTAAATATTGCATATTATGTCTTTCCCAGGTGGAAAAAAAAAGAAAGAAAAAAAGTGACTGTATCCAACAGTCCCCAAATGTGTATGTGTAAACATCGTGCGTGCGGTATGTGTGTGGCTTGATACACGTCATTGAGGAAAGAGGGAATTGTAATAACCGTATTCTTGATATATTATGAAATAACAATTAATATGCCCCAGCTCATAAATGTATGCAATAAATCCCCGCAAGTTAAATGACATCAACTGTTATACAGGAAATGAAAGTGTCATTGGAATTTCATTCGGCTTGCATTGCATTTTGTAGAGGTGCTGGTCTACGACACCGGCAACGAATTTCCTCGAGATGCCCGTCACAGCAAAGAAATGTGAGACCATCATATATAAAAAAAAAAACATGAGGCACTCCGGGAGTGCACACATACAAAGTTTCATTGCGATCTGTTGAGTTTCTCAGAAAACGGACAACAGCGCCACCTATCGGGTCCAAAACTATCCTATCTTTCTGGCTTCATTTAACAATGCACACATACAAAGTTTCATTGAGATCGGTTGAGTTTCTCAGAAAACGGACAACAGCGCCACCTATCGGGTCCAAAACTATCCTATCTTTCTAGCGGCATACAACCATGCACACATACAAAGTTTCATAGAGATCGTTTGAGTTTCTCAAAAAAAAAAACGATAACAGCGCCACCTATCGGGTCCAAAACTATCGTATCTTTCCAGCTGCATACAACCATGCACACATACAAAGTTTCATTGGGATCGGTGACGGTGACGGTAACGGTAACGGTAACGGTAACGGTAACGGTAACGGTAACGGTAACGGTAACAGTGACGGTGATAGTAACAGTGACGCGAGTTTATTGGTTTCTTCCCATCCAAAGTGCCCAACGCGCCTAAGGAAGTAATAACTTCAAAAACATGCTTTATTTTAGCTCCTAAATGTATGCAATGATAAAAACGTGTGCAATGATAAAAACGTATGCAATGATAAAATGTATGCAATGATTAATCATTAAATACGAGTTGAAAAAAGTACGTATACGACTAGGTAAATGGAAATGAAAAAGCAATTCAAAAAAAGTACGTATACGACTCCGTAAATGGAAATGAAATACCAATTCAGAATATAATGATTTTATTTTAATGGCTCCATTAGTGTTTTGCTTGTTTTTTCCAAAACATGTATTCACTCACGTTAGAGTTTAGAATTATGTATTGTCGTATAGAATAACTCTAAAAGGTACCAGAGTTTGCAAAAAGTTTCCTGAAACAAGTGACAAAAATACAAACGCGAAATGTTGGACAATGAAAAATGCAAATGGATGAATCAGGCAAAAAGAGGGCGTATGCCAACAACACGCGGTGTTCCCAAGCGGTCCCCCATCTAAGTACTAACCGCGCCCGACTCTGCTTGATTTCGGTGATCGGACGAGAACCGATTTTTTCAGCGTGGTATGGTCGTTGGCGAAAATCTAATTTATAAATTTTTTAGAAAACTTACACTTACCATACCTACCTAAAAAATTGTCTGCCCTCCAATTCAAAGCAACGCATTGCATCGCAAATCTTTGGACTTAGTAAATATTGCATATTATGTCTTTCCCAGGTGGAAAAAAAAAGAAAGAAAAAAAGTGACTGTATCCAACAGTCCCCAAATGTGTATGTGTAAACATCGTGCGTGCGGTATGTGTGTGGCTTGATACACGTCATTGAGGAAAGAGGGAATTGTAATAACCGTATTCTTGATATATTATGAAATAACAATTAATATGCCCCAGCTCATAAATGTATGCAATAAATCCCCGCAAGTTAAATGACATCAACTGTTATACAGGAAATGAAAGTGTCATTGGAATTTCATTCGGCTTGCATTGCATTTTGTAGAGGTGCTGGTCTACGACACCGGCAACGAATTTCCTCGAGATGCCCGTCACAGCAAAGAAATGTGAGACCATCATATATAAAAAAAAAAAACATGAGGCACTCCGGGAGTGCACACATACAAAGTTTCATTGCGATCTGTTGAGTTTCTCAGAAAACGGACAACAGCGCCACCTATCGGGTCCAAAACTATCCTATCTTTCTGGCTTCATTTAACAATGCACACATACAAAGTTTCATTGAGATCGGTTGAGTTTCTCAGAAAACGGACAACAGCGCCACCTATCGGGTCCAAAACTATCCTATCTTTCTAGCGGCATACAACCATGCACACATACAAAGTTTCATAGAGATCGTTTGAGTTTCTCAAAAAAAAAAAACGATAACAGCGCCACCTATCGGGTCCAAAACTATCGTATCTTTCCAGCTGCATACAACCATGCACACATACAAAGTTTCATTGGGATCGGTGACGGTGACGGTGACGGTGACGGTAACGGTAACGGTAACGGTAACGGTAACGGTAACGGTAACGGTAACGGTAACGGTAACAGTGACGGTGATAGTAACAGTGACGCGAGTTTATTGGTTTCTTCCCATCCAAAGTGCCCAACGCGCCTAAGGAAGTAATAACTTCAAAAACATGCTTTATTTTAGCTCCTAAATGTATGCAATGATAAAAACGTGTGCAATGATAAAAACGTATGCAATGATAAAATGTATGCAATGATTAATCATTAAATACGAGTTGAAAAAAGTACGTATACGACTAGGTAAATGGAAATGAAAAAGCAATTCAAAAAAAGTACGTATACGACTCCGTAAATGGAAATGAAATACCAATTCAGAATATAATGATTTTATTTTAATGGCTCCATTAGTGTTTTGCTTGTTTTTTCCAAAACATGTATTCACTCACGTTAGAGTTTAGAATTATGTATTGTCGTATAGAATAACTCTAAAAGGTACCAGAGTTTGCAAAAAGTTGCCTGAAACAAGTGACAAAAATACAAACGCGAAATGTTGGACAATGAAAAATGCAAATGGATGAATCAGGCAAAAAGAGGGCGTATGCCAACAACACGCGGTGTTCCCAAGCGGTCCCCCATCTAAGTACTAACCGCGCCCGACTCTGCTTGATTTCGGTGATCGGACGAGAACCGATTTTTTCAGCGTGGTATGGTCGTTGGCGAAAATCTAATTTATAAATTTTTTAGAAAACTTACACTTACCATACCTACCTAAAAAATTGTCTGCCCTCCAATTCAAAGCAACGCATTGCATCGCAAATCTTTGGACTTAGTAAATATTGCATATTATGTCTTTCCCAGGTGGAAAAAAAAAGAAAGAAAAAAAGTGACTGTATCCAACAGTCCCCAAATGTGTATGTGTAAACATCGTGCGTGCGGTATGTGTGTGGCTTGATACACGTCATTGAGGAAAGAGGGAATTGTAATAACCGTATTCTTGATATATTATGAAATAACAATTAATATGCCCCAGCTCATAAATGTATGCAATAAATCCCCGCAAGTTAAATGACATCAACTGTTATACAGGAAATGAAAGTGTCATTGGAATTTCATTCGGCTTGCATTGCATTTTGTAGAGGTGCTGGTCTACGACACCGGCAACGAATTTCCTCGAGATGCCCGTCACAGCAAAGAAATGTGAGACCATCATATATAAAAAAAAAAAAACATGAGGCACTCCGGGAGTGCACACATACAAAGTTTCATTGCGATCTGTTGAGTTTCTCAGAAAACGGACAACAGCGCCACCTATCGGGTCCAAAACTATCCTATCTTTCTGGCTTCATTTAACAATGCACACATACAAAGTTTCATTGAGATCGGTTGAGTTTCTCAGAAAACGGACAACAGCGCCACCTATCGGGTCCAAAACTATCCTATCTTTCTAGCGGCATACAACCATGCACACATACAAAGTTTCATAGAGATCGTTTGAGTTTCTCAAAAAAAAAAAACGATAACAGCGCCACCTATCGGGTCCAAAACTATCGTATCTTTCCAGCTGCATACAACCATGCACACATACAAAGTTTCATTGGGATCGGTGACGGTGACGGTGACGGTGACGGTAACGGTAACGGTAACGGTAACGGTAACGGTAACGGTAACGGTAACGGTAACGGTAACAGTGACGGTGATAGTAACAGTGACGCGAGTTTATTGGTTTCTTCCCATCCAAAGTGCCCAACGCGCCTAAGGAAGTAATAACTTCAAAAACATGCTTTATTTTAGCTCCTAAATGTATGCAATGATAAAAACGTGTGCAATGATAAAAACGTATGCAATGATAAAATGTATGCAATGATTAATCATTAAATACGAGTTGAAAAAAGTACGTATACGACTAGGTAAATGGAAATGAAAAAGCAATTCAAAAAAAGTACGTATACGACTCCGTAAATGGAAATGAAATACCAATTCAGAATATAATGATTTTATTTTAATGGCTCCATTAGTGTTTTGCTTGTTTTTTCCAAAACATGTATTCACTCACGTTAGAGTTTAGAATTATGTATTGTCGTATAGAATAACTCTAAAAGGTACCAGAGTTTGCAAAAAGTTGCCTGAAACAAGTGACAAAAATACAAACGCGAAATGTTGGACAATGAAAAATGCAAATGGATGAATCAGGCAAAAAGAGGGCGTATGCCAACAACACGCGGTGTTCCCAAGCGGTCCCCCATCTAAGTACTAACCGCGCCCGACTCTGCTTGATTTCGGTGATCGGACGAGAACCGATTTTTTCAGCGTGGTATGGTCGTTGGCGAAAATCTAATTTATAAATTTTTTAGAAAACTTACACTTACCATACCTACCTAAAAAATTGTCTGCCCTCCAATTCAAAGCAACGCATTGCATCGCAAATCTTTGGACTTAGTAAATATTGCATATTATGTCTTTCCCAGGTGGAAAAAAAAAGAAAGAAAAAAAGTGACTGTATCCAACAGTCCCCAAATGTGTATGTGTAAACATCGTGCGTGCGGTATGTGTGTGGCTTGATACACGTCATTGAGGAAAGAGGGAATTGTAATAACCGTATTCTTGATATATTATGAAATAACAATTAATATGCCCCAGCTCATAAATGTATGCAATAAATCCCCGCAAGTTAAATGACATCAACTGTTATACAGGAAATGAAAGTGTCATTGGAATTTCATTCGGCTTGCATTGCATTTTGTAGAGGTGCTGGTCTACGACACCGGCAACGAATTTCCTCGAGATGCCCGTCACAGCAAAGAAATGTGAGACCATCATATATAAAAAAAAAAAACATGAGGCACTCCGGGAGTGCACACATACAAAGTTTCATTGCGATCTGTTGAGTTTCTCAGAAAACGGACAACAGCGCCACCTATCGGGTCCAAAACTATCCTATCTTTCTGGCTTCATTTAACAATGCACACATACAAAGTTTCATTGAGATCGGTTGAGTTTCTCAGAAAACGGACAACAGCGCCACCTATCGGGTCCAAAACTATCCTATCTTTCTAGCGGCATACAACCATGCACACATACAAAGTTTCATAGAGATCGTTTGAGTTTCTCAAAAAAAAAAAACGATAACAGCGCCACCTATCGGGTCCAAAACTATCGTATCTTTCCAGCTGCATACAACCATGCACACATACAAAGTTTCATTGGGATCGGTGACGGTGACGGTGACGGTGACGGTAACGGTAACGGTAACGGTAACGGTAACGGTAACGGTAACGGTAACGGTAACGGTAACAGTGACGGTGATAGTAACAGTGACGCGAGTTTATTGGTTTCTTCCCATCCAAAGTGCCCAACGCGCCTAAGGAAGTAATAACTTCAAAAACATGCTTTATTTTAGCTCCTAAATGTATGCAATGATAAAAACGTGTGCAATGATAAAAACGTATGCAATGATAAAATGTATGCAATGATTAATCATTAAATACGAGTTGAAAAAAGTACGTATACGACTAGGTAAATGGAAATGAAAAAGCAATTCAAAAAAAGTACGTATACGACTCCGTAAATGGAAATGAAATACCAATTCAGAATATAATGATTTTATTTTAATGGCTCCATTAGTGTTTTGCTTGTTTTTTCCAAAACATGTATTCACTCACGTTAGAGTTTAGAATTATGTATTGTCGTATAGAATAACTCTAAAAGGTACCAGAGTTTGCAAAAAGTTGCCTGAAACAAGTGACAAAAATACAAACGCGAAATGTTGGACAATGAAAAATGCAAATGGATGAATCAGGCAAAAAGAGGGCGTATGCCAACAACACGCGGTGTTCCCAAGCGGTCCCCCATCTAAGTACTAACCGCGCCCGACTCTGCTTGATTTCGGTGATCGGACGAGAACCGATTTTTTCAGCGTGGTATGGTCGTTGGCGAAAATCTAATTTATAAATTTTTTAGAAAACTTACACTTACCATACCTACCTAAAAAATTGTCTGCCCTCCAATTCAAAGCAACGCATTGCATCGCAAATCTTTGGACTTAGTAAATATTGCATATTATGTCTTTCCCAGGTGGAAAAAAAAAGAAAGAAAAAAAGTGACTGTATCCAACAGTCCCCAAATGTGTATGTGTAAACATCGTGCGTGCGGTATGTGTGTGGCTTGATACACGTCATTGAGGAAAGAGGGAATTGTAATAACCGTATTCTTGATATATTATGAAATAACAATTAATATGCCCCAGCTCATAAATGTATGCAATAAATCCCCGCAAGTTAAATGACATCAACTGTTATACAGGAAATGAAAGTGTCATTGGAATTTCATTCGGCTTGCATTGCATTTTGTAGAGGTGCTGGTCTACGACACCGGCAACGAATTTCCTCGAGATGCCCGTCACAGCAAAGAAATGTGAGACCATCATATATAAAAAAAAAAAAACATGAGGCACTCCGGGAGTGCACACATACAAAGTTTCATTGCGATCTGTTGAGTTTCTCAGAAAACGGACAACAGCGCCACCTATCGGGTCCAAAACTATCCTATCTTTCTGGCTTCATTTAACAATGCACACATACAAAGTTTCATTGAGATCGGTTGAGTTTCTCAGAAAACGGACAACAGCGCCACCTATCGGGTCCAAAACTATCCTATCTTTCTAGCGGCATACAACCATGCACACATACAAAGTTTCATAGAGATCGTTTGAGTTTCTCAAAAAAAAAAAACGATAACAGCGCCACCTATCGGGTCCAAAACTATCGTATCTTTCCAGCTGCATACAACCATGCACACATACAAAGTTTCATTGGGATCGGTGACGGTGACGGTGACGGTGACGGTAACGGTAACGGTAACGGTAACGGTAACGGTAACGGTAACGGTAACAGTGACGGTGATAGTAACAGTGACGCGAGTTTATTGGTTTCTTCCCATCCAAAGTGCCCAACGCGCCTAAGGAAGTAATAACTTCAAAAACATGCTTTATTTTAGCTCCTAAATGTATGCAATGATAAAAACGTGTGCAATGATAAAAACGTATGCAATGATAAAATGTATGCAATGATTAATCATTAAATACGAGTTGAAAAAAGTACGTATACGACTAGGTAAATGGAAATGAAAAAGCAATTCAAAAAAAGTACGTATACGACTCCGTAAATGGAAATGAAATACCAATTCAGAATATAATGATTTTATTTTAATGGCTCCATTAGTGTTTTGCTTGTTTTTTCCAAAACATGTATTCACTCACGTTAGAGTTTAGAATTATGTATTGTCGTATAGAATAACTCTAAAAGGTACCAGAGTTTGCAAAAAGTTGCCTGAAACAAGTGACAAAAATACAAACGCGAAATGTTGGACAATGAAAAATGCAAATGGATGAATCAGGCAAAAAGAGGGCGTATGCCAACAACACGCGGTGTTCCCAAGCGGTCCCCCATCTAAGTACTAACCGCGCCCGACTCTGCTTGATTTCGGTGATCGGACGAGAACCGATTTTTTCAGCGTGGTATGGTCGTTGGCGAAAATCTAATTTATAAATTTTTTAGAAAACTTACACTTACCATACCTACCTAAAAAATTGTCTGCCCTCCAATTCAAAGCAACGCATTGCATCGCAAATCTTTGGACTTAGTAAATATTGCATATTATGTCTTTCCCAGGTGGAAAAAAAAAGAAAGAAAAAAAGTGACTGTATCCAACAGTCCCCAAATGTGTATGTGTAAACATCGTGCGTGCGGTATGTGTGTGGCTTGATACACGTCATTGAGGAAAGAGGGAATTGTAATAACCGTATTCTTGATATATTATGAAATAACAATTAATATGCCCCAGCTCATAAATGTATGCAATAAATCCCCGCAAGTTAAATGACATCAACTGTTATACAGGAAATGAAAGTGTCATTGGAATTTCATTCGGCTTGCATTGCATTTTGTAGAGGTGCTGGTCTACGACACCGGCAACGAATTTCCTCGAGATGCCCGTCACAGCAAAGAAATGTGAGACCATCATATATAAAAAAAAAAAACATGAGGCACTCCGGGAGTGCACACATACAAAGTTTCATTGCGATCTGTTGAGTTTCTCAGAAAACGGACAACAGCGCCACCTATCGGGTCCAAAACTATCCTATCTTTCTGGCTTCATTTAACAATGCACACATACAAAGTTTCATTGAGATCGGTTGAGTTTCTCAGAAAACGGACAACAGCGCCACCTATCGGGTCCAAAACTATCCTATCTTTCTAGCGGCATACAACCATGCACACATACAAAGTTTCATAGAGATCGTTTGAGTTTCTCAAAAAAAAAAAAACGATAACAGCGCCACCTATCGGGTCCAAAACTATCGTATCTTTCCAGCTGCATACAACCATGCACACATACAAAGTTTCATTGGGATCGGTGACGGTGACGGTGACGGTGACGGTAACGGTAACGGTAACGGTAACGGTAACGGTAACGGTAACAGTGACGGTGATAGTAACAGTGACGCGAGTTTATTGGTTTCTTCCCATCCAAAGTGCCCAACGCGCCTAAGGAAGTAATAACTTCAAAAACATGCTTTATTTTAGCTCCTAAATGTATGCAATGATAAAAACGTGTGCAATGATAAAAACGTATGCAATGATAAAATGTATGCAATGATTAATCATTAAATACGAGTTGAAAAAAGTACGTATACGACTAGGTAAATGGAAATGAAAAAGCAATTCAAAAAAAGTACGTATACGACTCCGTAAATGGAAATGAAATACCAATTCAGAATATAATGATTTTATTTTAATGGCTCCATTAGTGTTTTGCTTGTTTTTTCCAAAACATGTATTCACTCACGTTAGAGTTTAGAATTATGTATTGTCGTATAGAATAACTCTAAAAGGTACCAGAGTTTGCAAAAAGTTGCCTGAAACAAGTGACAAAAATACAAACGCGAAATGTTGGACAATGAAAAATGCAAATGGATGAATCAGGCAAAAAGAGGGCGTATGCCAACAACACGCGGTGTTCCCAAGCGGTCCCCCATCTAAGTACTAACCGCGCCCGACTCTGCTTGATTTCGGTGATCGGACGAGAACCGATTTTTTCAGCGTGGTATGGTCGTTGGCGAAAATCTAATTTATAAATTTTTTAGAAAACTTACACTTACCATACCTACCTAAAAAATTGTCTGCCCTCCAATTCAAAGCAACGCATTGCATCGCAAATCTTTGGACTTAGTAAATATTGCATATTATGTCTTTCCCAGGTGGAAAAAAAAAGAAAGAAAAAAAGTGACTGTATCCAACAGTCCCCAAATGTGTATGTGTAAACATCGTGCGTGCGGTATGTGTGTGGCTTGATACACGTCATTGAGGAAAGAGGGAATTGTAATAACCGTATTCTTGATATATTATGAAATAACAATTAATATGCCCCAGCTCATAAATGTATGCAATAAATCCCCGCAAGTTAAATGACATCAACTGTTATACAGGAAATGAAAGTGTCATTGGAATTTCATTCGGCTTGCATTGCATTTTGTAGAGGTGCTGGTCTACGACACCGGCAACGAATTTCCTCGAGATGCCCGTCACAGCAAAGAAATGTGAGACCATCATATATAAAAAAAAAAAACATGAGGCACTCCGGGAGTGCACACATACAAAGTTTCATTGCGATCTGTTGAGTTTCTCAGAAAACGGACAACAGCGCCACCTATCGGGTCCAAAACTATCCTATCTTTCTGGCTTCATTTAACAATGCACACATACAAAGTTTCATTGAGATCGGTTGAGTTTCTCAGAAAACGGACAACAGCGCCACCTATCGGGTCCAAAACTATCCTATCTTTCTAGCGGCATACAACCATGCACACATACAAAGTTTCATAGAGATCGTTTGAGTTTCTCAAAAAAAAAAAACGATAACAGCGCCACCTATCGGGTCCAAAACTATCGTATCTTTCCAGCTGCATACAACCATGCACACATACAAAGTTTCATTGGGATCGGTGACGGTGACGGTGACGGTGACGGTAACGGTAACGGTAACGGTAACGGTAACGGTAACGGTAACGGTAACGGTAACGGTAACAGTGACGGTGATAGTAACAGTGACGCGAGTTTATTGGTTTCTTCCCATCCAAAGTGCCCAACGCGCCTAAGGAAGTAATAACTTCAAAAACATGCTTTATTTTAGCTCCTAAATGTATGCAATGATAAAAACGTGTGCAATGATAAAAACGTATGCAATGATAAAATGTATGCAATGATTAATCATTAAATACGAGTTGAAAAAAGTACGTATACGACTAGGTAAATGGAAATGAAAAAGCAATTCAAAAAAAGTACGTATACGACTCCGTAAATGGAAATGAAATACCAATTCAGAATATAATGATTTTATTTTAATGGCTCCATTAGTGTTTTGCTTGTTTTTTCCAAAACATGTATTCACTCACGTTAGAGTTTAGAATTATGTATTGTCGTATAGAATAACTCTAAAAGGTACCAGAGTTTGCAAAAAGTTGCCTGAAACAAGTGACAAAAATACAAACGCGAAATGTTGGACAATGAAAAATGCAAATGGATGAATCAGGCAAAAAGAGGGCGTATGCCAACAACACGCGGTGTTCCCAAGCGGTCCCCCATCTAAGTACTAACCGCGCCCGACTCTGCTTGATTTCGGTGATCGGACGAGAACCGATTTTTTCAGCGTGGTATGGTCGTTGGCGAAAATCTAATTTATAAATTTTTTAGAAAACTTACACTTACCATACCTACCTAAAAAATTGTCTGCCCTCCAATTCAAAGCAACGCATTGCATCGCAAATCTTTGGACTTAGTAAATATTGCATATTATGTCTTTCCCAGGTGGAAAAAAAAAGAAAGAAAAAAAGTGACTGTATCCAACAGTCCCCAAATGTGTATGTGTAAACATCGTGCGTGCGGTATGTGTGTGGCTTGATACACGTCATTGAGGAAAGAGGGAATTGTAATAACCGTATTCTTGATATATTATGAAATAACAATTAATATGCCCCAGCTCATAAATGTATGCAATAAATCCCCGCAAGTTAAATGACATCAACTGTTATACAGGAAATGAAAGTGTCATTGGAATTTCATTCGGCTTGCATTGCATTTTGTAGAGGTGCTGGTCTACGACACCGGCAACGAATTTCCTCGAGATGCCCGTCACAGCAAAGAAATGTGAGACCATCATATATAAAAAAAAAAACATGAGGCACTCCGGGAGTGCACACATACAAAGTTTCATTGCGATCTGTTGAGTTTCTCAGAAAACGGACAACAGCGCCACCTATCGGGTCCAAAACTATCCTATCTTTCTGGCTTCATTTAACAATGCACACATACAAAGTTTCATTGAGATCGGTTGAGTTTCTCAGAAAACGGACAACAGCGCCACCTATCGGGTCCAAAACTATCCTATCTTTCTAGCGGCATACAACCATGCACACATACAAAGTTTCATAGAGATCGTTTGAGTTTCTCAAAAAAAAAAAACGATAACAGCGCCACCTATCGGGTCCAAAACTATCGTATCTTTCCAGCTGCATACAACCATGCACACATACAAAGTTTCATTGGGATCGGTGACGGTGACGGTAACGGTAACGGTAACGGTAACGGTAACGGTAACGGTAACGGTAACAGTGACGGTGATAGTAACAGTGACGCGAGTTTATTGGTTTCTTCCCATCCAAAGTGCCCAACGCGCCTAAGGAAGTAATAACTTCAAAAACATGCTTTATTTTAGCTCCTAAATGTATGCAATGATAAAAACGTGTGCAATGATAAAAACGTATGCAATGATAAAATGTATGCAATGATTAATCATTAAATACGAGTTGAAAAAAGTACGTATACGACTAGGTAAATGGAAATGAAAAAGCAATTCAAAAAAAGTACGTATACGACTCCGTAAATGGAAATGAAATACCAATTCAGAATATAATGATTTTATTTTAATGGCTCCATTAGTGTTTTGCTTGTTTTTTCCAAAACATGTATTCACTCACGTTAGAGTTTAGAATTATGTATTGTCGTATAGAATAACTCTAAAAGGTACCAGAGTTTGCAAAAAGTTGCCTGAAACAAGTGACAAAAATACAAACGCGAAATGTTGGACAATGAAAAATGCAAATGGATGAATCAGGCAAAAAGAGGGCGTATGCCAACAACACGCGGTGTTCCCAAGCGGTCCCCCATCTAAGTACTAACCGCGCCCGACTCTGCTTGATTTCGGTGATCGGACGAGAACCGATTTTTTCAGCGTGGTATGGTCGTTGGCGAAAATCTAATTTATAAATTTTTTAGAAAACTTACACTTACCATACCTACCTAAAAAATTGTCTGCCCTCCAATTCAAAGCAACGCATTGCATCGCAAATCTTTGGACTTAGTAAATATTGCATATTATGTCTTTCCCAGGTGGAAAAAAAAAGAAAGAAAAAAAGTGACTGTATCCAACAGTCCCCAAATGTGTATGTGTAAACATCGTGCGTGCGGTATGTGTGTGGCTTGATACACGTCATTGAGGAAAGAGGGAATTGTAATAACCGTATTCTTGATATATTATGAAATAACAATTAATATGCCCCAGCTCATAAATGTATGCAATAAATCCCCGCAAGTTAAATGACATCAACTGTTATACAGGAAATGAAAGTGTCATTGGAATTTCATTCGGCTTGCATTGCATTTTGTAGAGGTGCTGGTCTACGACACCGGCAACGAATTTCCTCGAGATGCCCGTCACAGCAAAGAAATGTGAGACCATCATATATAAAAAAAAAAACATGAGGCACTCCGGGAGTGCACACATACAAAGTTTCATTGCGATCTGTTGAGTTTCTCAGAAAACGGACAACAGCGCCACCTATCGGGTCCAAAACTATCCTATCTTTCTGGCTTCATTTAACAATGCACACATACAAAGTTTCATTGAGATCGGTTGAGTTTCTCAGAAAACGGACAACAGCGCCACCTATCGGGTCCAAAACTATCCTATCTTTCTAGCGGCATACAACCATGCACACATACAAAGTTTCATAGAGATCGTTTGAGTTTCTCAAAAAAAAAAAACGATAACAGCGCCACCTATCGGGTCCAAAACTATCGTATCTTTCCAGCTGCATACAACCATGCACACATACAAAGTTTCATTGGGATCGGTGACGGTGACGGTAACGGTAACGGTAACGGTAACGGTAACGGTAACGGTAACGGTAACAGTGACGGTGATAGTAACAGTGACGCGAGTTTATTGGTTTCTTCCCATCCAAAGTGCCCAACGCGCCTAAGGAAGTAATAACTTCAAAAACATGCTTTATTTTAGCTCCTAAATGTATGCAATGATAAAAACGTGTGCAATGATAAAAACGTATGCAATGATAAAATGTATGCAATGATTAATCATTAAATACGAGTTGAAAAAAGTACGTATACGACTAGGTAAATGGAAATGAAAAAGCAATTCAAAAAAAGTACGTATACGACTCCGTAAATGGAAATGAAATACCAATTCAGAATATAATGATTTTATTTTAATGGCTCCATTAGTGTTTTGCTTGTTTTTTCCAAAACATGTATTCACTCACGTTAGAGTTTAGAATTATGTATTGTCGTATAGAATAACTCTAAAAGGTACCAGAGTTTGCAAAAAGTTGCCTGAAACAAGTGACAAAAATACAAACGCGAAATGTTGGACAATGAAAAATGCAAATGGATGAATCAGGCAAAAAGAGGGCGTATGCCAACAACACGCGGTGTTCCCAAGCGGTCCCCCATCTAAGTACTAACCGCGCCCGACTCTGCTTGATTTCGGTGATCGGACGAGAACCGATTTTTTCAGCGTGGTATGGTCGTTGGCGAAAATCTAATTTATAAATTTTTTAGAAAACTTACACTTACCATACCTACCTAAAAAATTGTCTGCCCTCCAATTCAAAGCAACGCATTGCATCGCAAATCTTTGGACTTAGTAAATATTGCATATTATGTCTTTCCCAGGTGGAAAAAAAAAGAAAGAAAAAAAGTGACTGTATCCAACAGTCCCCAAATGTGTATGTGTAAACATCGTGCGTGCGGTATGTGTGTGGCTTGATACACGTCATTGAGGAAAGAGGGAATTGTAATAACCGTATTCTTGATATATTATGAAATAACAATTAATATGCCCCAGCTCATAAATGTATGCAATAAATCCCCGCAAGTTAAATGACATCAACTGTTATACAGGAAATGAAAGTGTCATTGGAATTTCATTCGGCTTGCATTGCATTTTGTAGAGGTGCTGGTCTACGACACCGGCAACGAATTTCCTCGAGATGCCCGTCACAGCAAAGAAATGTGAGACCATCATATATAAAAAAAAAAACATGAGGCACTCCGGGAGTGCACACATACAAAGTTTCATTGCGATCTGTTGAGTTTCTCAGAAAACGGACAACAGCGCCACCTATCGGGTCCAAAACTATCCTATCTTTCTGGCTTCATTTAACAATGCACACATACAAAGTTTCATTGAGATCGGTTGAGTTTCTCAGAAAACGGACAACAGCGCCACCTATCGGGTCCAAAACTATCCTATCTTTCTAGCGGCATACAACCATGCACACATACAAAGTTTCATAGAGATCGTTTGAGTTTCTCAAAAAAAAAAAAACGATAACAGCGCCACCTATCGGGTCCAAAACTATCGTATCTTTCCAGCTGCATACAACCATGCACACATACAAAGTTTCATTGGGATCGGTGACGGTGACGGTAACGGTAACGGTAACGGTAACGGTAACGGTAACGGTAACGGTAACAGTGACGGTGATAGTAACAGTGACGCGAGTTTATTGGTTTCTTCCCATCCAAAGTGCCCAACGCGCCTAAGGAAGTAATAACTTCAAAAACATGCTTTATTTTAGCTCCTAAATGTATGCAATGATAAAAACGTGTGCAATGATAAAAACGTATGCAATGATAAAATGTATGCAATGATTAATCATTAAATACGAGTTGAAAAAAGTACGTATACGACTAGGTAAATGGAAATGAAAAAGCAATTCAAAAAAAGTACGTATACGACTCCGTAAATGGAAATGAAATACCAATTCAGAATATAATGATTTTATTTTAATGGCTCCATTAGTGTTTTGCTTGTTTTTTCCAAAACATGTATTCACTCGCGTTAGAGTTTAGAATTATGTATTGTCGTATAGAATAACTCTAAAAGGTACCAGAGTTTGCAAAAAGTTGCCTGAAACAAGTGACAAAAATACAAACGCGAAATGTTGGACAATGAAAAATGCAAATGGATGAATCAGGCAAAAAGAGGGCGTATGCCAACAACACGCGGTGTTCCCAAGCGGTTCCCCATCTAAGTACTAACCGCGCCCGACTCTGCTTGATTTCGGTGATCGGACGAGAACCGATTTTTTTTTTTTTTTTTTTTTTTAAATTCATTTTTATTATATTCATTCTTTAAACTTATATACTAGACAAAAACGATTAAATCTAATTTAAAACTAACAATCTTAATTCTAGCTTACTGGCTCTTAACGAGCACTCTAAACTTAACGATATTCTTAAAATTATTGCCTTTCGGCCTAAAATCTATCTATATTTAATTTGTGTTGTTTTTTATTTTTCAAGAAACTTCGAAAACTTGAATTCTTTATTATTATTGTTTTACCTATAAACTACTTAAAACTACCTAAGCTACTTAGCCTAAATTAATTATAATCAGGGTGGTGAGCAATCTTAAGGATTGGTCACCATCCTGATTGCATCCATGGGCGCCTGACAGCCGCCGACAAGGGTTCACCCATGCCGCCGAGACTCGAGCGACGCAATAGCGTCGGTCGAGTCTCGGCAGCACATACATGTCGGCTAGCCCAGTCCCTCCCAAGGACCCCCTAATCTATCCTAAACCTACAAACCTAATATCTATCTTAAAACTAAGGAGGATGCTACGTCAGTAGCGCACCGGCCCGGGAGAGCGTATCAACCCTCACCTCTTCTTTAAGCCACCAATATTCGGTGTACTGCTTTAACGTATCGACCTTGTCCCGATCCGCAATTGCGGTGCTAAAACGGAGGAGCTCCTGAGCATTGGCGGCGGACCCGTCGTGGATGAGCCGCTTATCCCTCGCGCCGCGGTGGCTGTGGTACAATACCGGCACACCATCTTTATTCTGGACTAACCCTTTCATGTCTACATGAAGGAATGCCTCAGGCGGGATAAAGCCAGACCGAAGCGTACTCTCATGGTACATTAAATTGGGGTAGTAAGCCCCTGAGATCAGGCTATTATCACTGGCCATCGCCCTTGCAACGTGCCTCCGAATCACTTTAATAAGGAAATTGTCAACCCTATTCAGTCGAGCCCCATTGTATAGGGTCCTGTTGGGATAGTATTTTGTGTACTCAGATTCAGGAGTTCTAAACAACCCTAGACAGGCCCTGAGACATTGTCTCTCAAACACCCGAATCTTTTCCATATAGAACGGCGCTATATTGAACCACAAAGGACAGCCATAAGCGATGATGGGCCTTATGAGGGCCACGTAGCAAATGACCTTCACCCTGGAGTCAAGTTGACTGCTGCGAAACAGTCTCCTTGTCAGAGCGTAGGCCCGCTTAGCCCCAGCAAGACAAGCATCTATATGTTTGTCAAAATATAGATACTGGTCAAGCCAGATGCCAAGATACCGAACCACGTTTTTCACAACCAATGGCCGTCCCTGCTGTCCAATAATTGTTAATTTTCTCCAGTTTTTTCTGGTATCCCTAGGGGCCCCAGCCAATGGAGTTCTGAACAGGATTGTTTCCGATTTTTGGAAATTGATTTTCAACTTCCAATCATCGCAATACCTCTTAATTTGCTCGAAGTCACGCTGCAGAAGGATTCTGATGACCTCGATTTTTGGTCCTGATCTGTACGCCACTAAATCGTCTGCGTACGCTATAGCATGTCTGAGGGAACCCACCAGATCACTTGTGTAAATATTAAACAGGATCGGAGAATTCACTGCTCCCTGTTGTAAGCCGTTTTTAATTTCGAAAACCCTGCTCGAAGTCACATTGCCAGATTTGACAACGAACTTCTTTCCCATAAGCATGTCATAAATCATATACAGCAAAGGTTTTTGAATGCCCAATCTGGTCAGCTTATAAAAGAGTCCCTCCAACCATACGGTATCGAAGGCCTTCTCAAAGTCGACCAGGCAGGCACCCGTGCATTGATTCTTACTTTTATTCCACTGAATGTCGGAGACCAGTTTCGACGCGGCATGAATAGTGTCATGCCCCGCTCTAAAGCCAAACTGATTTTCCGGAATAATCTTATTTTCTTCAACCCATCTTAAAAGAGCTCTATTGACGACTTTCTCGAATACCTTGCTAACATTCGGGAGCAAACTAATTGACCGCAGATTAGCAGGGTTTGTCCTATCTTTATCCTTTTTCGGGATAGGATGTACCACCGCCATTTTCCACTGCGCCGGATAATATGCATTATTCAGAGCATTGTTAAATAGCGTGGTGAAGATATCCATCGCCTCTAGCGGCAGGTGTCTTAATACGACGTTTGGGATACCGTCCACTCCCGCCGACTTTTTGTTTTTAAGTGATTCGAAGATGAACCGAAGTTCATCTCTACTCACTAACAGATGAGTATTTGTATCGGCGATTGTGCCATTTGCACGGTTGTCGTCATTGAACCCGGTGAAACCGTTGTTCTCGGATCGCCAATCTTGAATTTCGGTCCGCAGATAAAAGTGGTTAAGAAAGGCCCTCTCCTCGAGATCGCGGTTACGGCAAACCGGGTTGTTCACCGTATACACACTCTCAAAGAAAGCTCCCATCAAATCCACCCTCTCCTGCGGGTCTTCGACCACGAAAAAACCATCGTTCGAGTCAGCACTCTCCGGACTTATGCCAGCAGTCAGTAGTGTCTGTCTGTTCTCGTTCGTCCGAGGTATTCGGACACATGAAATATCGTTATGATCTTTCCGCCTGAACAGTTTATTTATTTGTGGGAACATATTCGGACTACTGGTTTTTATAGCCCGAATTTTATTGCCCCAATACAAACTTACAGATTTTCTGTAATTTTCGGTGATCAACTGTTTCAGGTTTTTGATCATCGACTTCAGTGTCCTTAACTCGGGATCGTTCCTGTCAGTAAACTGTCTGTGTAGCCGTTTAAGCCTCGAGAGCAGTCTACTTTTATGTCGGTACAAAGCATCGATTGTCGCGTTTCGATACTTTTCAGTTTGTTCTTCGTCGGTGGAACGTCCTACCCGAGGGATAGTCCGCTCCATTGTCCGTTTGATGACGACATTCATTTGCCGTAAATGAGTGTCGATCTCATCGTTCGTCAAGTTCCTGTTTGTCGGTGGGTCGATCTCGCATGAGCGTATGTCGCGTTTTAAAACTCTGGAGAAGCGCGACCACTGCGCTTTTCGGTAATCGAAAGAACGCACTTGGTCGTACTGCTCCAGCTGCGTCTGCTCGTTCGGGATCCGTAATACGGCGGCAAGTCCGTAGTGATCACTGTCGTACTTAACCGCTCGTAAACAGTTCCGCGTGCTTAGATCAGTGTTTGTTAGTTCGAGTCTTTCGTCAACTAGCGCCAAGTCCAAGAAAGAACCGTCCCTAGGGAAAGACGGGATATCCGTCGCGTACAATTCGAGTTTGTACTCAATCATATTATGACGCCACCAGTCGTGAAACTGGTTGCCTCTAGGGTTCGGAATATCATTTCCCCATGCCGCGTGTTTAGCATTGAGGTCTCCGCCCAAAAAGTAATAGTTATCTTCCGATTGAAGCTGTAAGCAACGAAAAAGCGTCTCGATCTCATTCAAAAATTCAATGCGTAGAGGAGATTCAGGTGCGTAAAGCGACACCACATACACCCGCCTCTGGCTATTGAGGGGAATGCATACGATGCATGCTTCCAATACCTGGAACCTTCGCACGTCCCCGCTGTATATGACCCTATGGCGCAAGCCTTTACGAATTAAGATAGCGACACCACCTCCTTGTGTGGAGTTGGGTCGGTCTCTTCTAACTACAATGTAATTCTTATAGCCTAGTTTGTGTTTCGGAGTTAGCTTAGTTTCGCTAACCAGAAGTACATCAGGCTTTTCGGCTTCCAACAGATTGGAAAGATTGATTCTTCTCTCGATCCGAATAAGTGAATTAACATTCACCGCAAGGATCTTCAAGTTTACCTCGTCCAGCGTACTCATCATATTCATGGCGCGGCAGACTCGGCAAACAGTGTCGAATAGATCACGTCTATTCGAGCCGCTTGCTCATTTAACTGTTTCTGGAAATTGTCGATCTTTCCGTGCAATGACAGAAGGATCGATTTCAAATCCAGATCCGCTTCCGGTGTAGGAACCTTCGGCGCGCTTTTTGTCATTGTGCTACCCGGTCCAGTTACCATTTGGGCAAAGGACACATTGGGTGCAACAAAATTAGAGAACGAGCGACTCTTTCGACCTTTCTCTTCTTCAGACTTCTGTTTTCGAGCCTGCACATTCTGTTTAACCTGCTGATACCTGGGACATCCCTTGAAATTTGCAGGATGTCCTGAGGTGTTGCAGAGTACACATGAGAGCTGGCCCCGATCTTCTACTCTTTCCGTGCCTAAGGCACATTCCCCATGTTTGTGGTCCTTGTTACACTTCACGCACCTAAACTGCATGTGGCAGTTAGCTGCGGCGTGCCCGAACCTCTGGCAGCGCATACATTGAAGTACACGATCTGACCTCTTTAATTTTTCCCAACGTACCGCATGATAGTACAGGAATCTGATCCTTTTCAGACTATCTATTTTGCTGTCGGGGGTTAGTTGAACCAAAAAGAATGGTAATTTGCGGCTACCACCCCTGTCCGCAGGCGAGGAAAACGGCTTGACCCCCACGAACTTAAGGTCGTCGCACTCAAAACTCTTAAGCTCCTTTTCAAGCTCCTCTATTTTAACATTTGGATCTATACCCTTAAGCAGCACCGTTTGTCGCTTTTCTCCTTTTGGAGTGTACGTGAAGTACTCAGCTTCTGCTTTCTCCAGAGCGGTGCGCAACTTTTTGTGCTCCTCCATGTTAGTGCACATAATTATGTGCTTGGTGGCGTTTAGCCTCTTAATATAAAAATTATTATTAACAACTAATCTACATAATCTAATGCTATCGCTTATATCTAAATAACTTACATTAATTGGTGGTACTTTTTGTTTTTTTGTCTCTTTTTGTTGTTCTTGCTGCTGCTGCTGTTGTTGTTGCTGCTGCGGTTGCTGTTGTTGTTGTTGTCTCTGCTGCTGGTGTTGCTGCGGTTGCTGCGGTTGCAGTTGCTGCTGTTGTTGTTTTTGTTGTTGGTGTTGCTGCAGTGGCTTTTTGTTTGCCAGCTGCTTCTTTTGTTGTTGCAGCTTAAGCAGAGCTTGTTGTTGTTGCTGCTGCTTAAGCTGTTTTTCTTGTTGTTTGTGTTGTTGCTGCTCAGCTTGCAGTTGCTTCAGCTTTTGTTGCTGCTGCTGCAATTTTTGCTGGCGCAATTTCTCCCTCTTTGCGAGGAGCTCCTTGATTAGCCTATCAAGCTGGGCTTCCTCGTCTTCTTCGTCGGCTTGTTGTTGCTCTTCTTCTTGGGCGTCCAGTAACTCTTGAAATGAGTTACCTTCGCCCACGTATCTGCCCTCGCCCCCTTCGGACTCGTACGAGTAGCTGAGGGCATCAGAGTCATCGACGTCTGACTCGTGTGCTGACGAGTTTGCTCGTGACGTCATCTGTTCGTTTGGCTTCGGCTTCCTCTTATGTGTTAGGTTTGGTATTGGCTTCAATTTCCTTCGCCTTTTTTCTGTTTTTGCCACTTGTGCTGACTGTACCAATGCTGCGGCACTTGTCGATGGCAAGTCCATGTTTGTTGTTGGTGCTGGTACTGCTACCGCACTTATTATTATTTTTGGTGCTGTTGCTACTGGAGCCGCTGTAGTTGTTGTTGTTGGCATAGCCACCTGCTGCTGTTTTGCCTTTTCTTGTCTGGTCACGCGTTTGGCCAACGGGGTATCGCCTTGCGGGACC
Source organism: Cheilosia vernalis (assembly GCA_949126925.1). Taxonomy (NCBI): domain Eukaryota; kingdom Metazoa; phylum Arthropoda; class Insecta; order Diptera; family Syrphidae; genus Cheilosia; species Cheilosia vernalis. The sequence continues at coordinate 26,791,584 of OX421360.1, read as the reverse complement.
TTGGACTGGCCACTGTCCATCGCCTGATCTTCCGGCACTTCCACACTTGTTTTGATATTTTTTTTGGTATTAATTAAATTAATAAAAATCAATCCCCCACTGGGACTCGAACTTGGCTCCTCTACGTCAGAGCCCACGACTACTTCCTCTGAGCCAAATGGCTTATTGGAAATTACTGTTCAAAAACTATTCTTAACACTGCACTATTGCTTTCGCTGCCTCACTAACTAAGTCGTCTGTTCACCTCGGATGCTGAAGAGCGACTGACGAGAACCGATTTTTTCAGCGTGGTATGGTCGTTGGCGAAAATCTAATTTATAAATTTTTTAGAAAACTTACACTTACCATACCTACCTAAAAAATTGTCTGCCCTCCAATTCAAAGCAACGCATTGCATCGCAAATCTTTGGACTTAGTAAATATTGCATATTATGTCTTTCCCAGGTGGAAAAAAAAAAAGAAAGAAAAAAAGTGACTGTATCCAACAGTCCCCAAATGTGTATGTGTAAACATCGTGCGTGCGGTATGTGTGTGGCTTGATACACGTCATTGAGGAAAGAGGGAATTGTAATAACCGTATTCTTGATATATTATGAAATAACAATTAATATGCCCCAGCTCATAAATGTATGCAATAAATCCCCGCAAGTTAAATGACATCAACTGTTATACAGGAAATGAAAGTGTCATTGGAATTTCATTCGGCTTGCATTGCATTTTGTAGAGGTGCTGGTCTACGACACCGGCAACGAATTTCCTCGAGATGCCCGTCACAGCAAAGAAATGTGAGACCATCATATATAAAAAAAAAAACATGAGGCACTCCGGGAGTGCACACATACAAAGTTTCATTGCGATCTGTTGAGTTTCTCAGAAAACGGACAACAGCGCCACCTATCGGGTCCAAAACTATCCTATCTTTCTGGCTTCATTTAACAATGCACACATACAAAGTTTCATTGAGATCGGTTGAGTTTCTCAGAAAACGGACAACAGCGCCACCTATCGGGTCCAAAACTATCCTATCTTTCTAGCGGCATACAACCATGCACACATACAAAGTTTCATAGAGATCGTTTGAGTTTCTCAAAAAAAAAAAAACGATAACAGCGCCACCTATCGGGTCCAAAACTATCGTATCTTTCCAGCTGCATACAACCATGCACACATACAAAGTTTCATTGGGATCGGTGACGGTGACGGTGACGGTGACGGTAACGGTAACGGTAACGGTAACGGTAACGGTAACAGTGACGGTGATAGTAACAGTGACGCGAGTTTATTGGTTTCTTCCCATCCAAAGTGCCCAACGCGCCTAAGGAAGTAATAACTTCAAAAACATGCTTTATTTTAGCTCCTAAATGTATGCAATGATAAAAACGTGTGCAATGATAAAAACGTATGCAATGATAAAATGTATGCAATGATTAATCATTAAATACGAGTTGAAAAAAGTACGTATACGACTAGGTAAATGGAAATGAAAAAGCAATTCAAAAAAAGTACGTATACGACTCCGTAAATGGAAATGAAATACCAATTCAGAATATAATGATTTTATTTTAATGGCTCCATTAGTGTTTTGCTTGTTTTTTCCAAAACATGTATTCACTCGCGTTAGAGTTTAGAATTATGTATTGTCGTATAGAATAACTCTAAAAGGTACCAGAGTTTGCAAAAAGTTGCCTGAAACAAGTGACAAAAATACAAACGCGAAATGTTGGACAATGAAAAATGCAAATGGATGAATCAGGCAAAAAGAGGGCGTATGCCAACAACACGCGGTGTTCCCAAGCGGTCCCCCATCTAAGTACTAACCGCGCCCGACTCTGCTTGATTTCGGTGATCGGACGAGAACCGATTTTTTTTTTTTTTTTTTTTAAATTCATTTTTATTATATTCATTCATTAAACTTATATACTAGACAAAAACGATTAAATCTAATTTAAAACTAACAATCTTAATTCTAGCTTACTGGCTCTTAACGAGCACTCTAAACTTAACGATATTCTTAAAATTACTGCCTTTCGGCCTAAAATCTATCTATATTTAATTTGTGTTGTTTTTTATTTTTCAAGAAACTTCGAAAACTTGAATTCTTTATTATTATTGTTTTACCTATAAACTACTTAAAACTACCTAAGCTACTTAGCCTAAATTAATTATAATCAGGGTGGTGAGCAATCTTAAGGATTGGTCACCATCCTGATTGCATCCGTGGGCGCCTGACAGCCGCCGACAAGGGTTCACCCGTGCCGCCGAGACTCGAGCGACGCAATAGCGTCGGTCGAGTCTCGGTAGCACATACATGTCGGCTAGCCCAGTCCCTCCCAAGGACCCCCTAATCTATCCTAAACCTACAAACTTAATATCTATCTTAAAACTAAGGAGGATGCTACGTCAGTAGCGCACCGGCCCGGGAGAGCGTATCAGCCCTCACCTCTTCCTCAAGCCACCAAAATTCGGTGAACTGCTTTACAGTATCGACCCTGTCCCGATCCGCAATTGCGGTGCTAAAACGGAGGAGCTCCTGAGCATTGGCGGCGGACCCGTCGTGGATGAGCCGCTTATCCCTCGCGCCGCGGTGGCTGTGGTACAATACCGGCACACCATCTTTATTTTGGACTAACCCTTTCATGTCTACATGAAGGAATGCCTCAGGCGGGATAAAGCCAGACCGAAGCGTACTCTCATGGTACATTAAATTGGGGTAGTAAGCCCCTGAGATCAGGTTATTATCACTGGCCATCGCCCTTGCAACGTGCCTCCGAATCACCTTAATAAGGAAATTGTCAACCCTATTCAGTCGAGCCCCATTGTATAGGGTCCTGTTGGGATAGTATTTTGTGTACTCAGATTCGGGAGTTCTAAACAACCCTAGACAGGCCCTGAGACATTGTCTCTCAAACACCCGAATCTTTTCCATATAGAACGGCGCTATATTGAACCACAAAGGACAGCCATAAGCGATGATGGGCCTTATGAGGGCCACGTAGCAAATGACCTTCACCCTGGAGTCAAGTTGACTGCTGCGAAACAGTCTCCTTGTCAGAGCGTAGGCCCGCTTAGCCCCAGCAAGACAAGCATCTATATGTTTGTCAAAATATAGATACTGGTCAAGCCAGATGCCAAGATACCGAACCACGTTTTTCACCACCAATGGCCGTCCCTGCTGTCCAATAATTGTTAATTTTCTCCAGTTTTTTCTGGTATCCCTAGGGGCCCCAGCCAATGGAGTTCTGAACAGGATTGTTTCCGATTTTTGGAAATTGATTTTCAACTTCCAATCATCGCAATACCTCTTAATTTGCTCGAAGTCACGCTGCAGAAGGATTCTGATGACCTCGATTTTTGGTCCTGATCTGTACGCCACTAAATCGTCTGCGTACGCTATAGCATGTCTGAGGGAACCCACCAGATCACTTGTGTAAATATTAAACAGGATCGGAGAATTCACTGCTCCCTGTTGTAAGCCGTTTTTAATTTCGAAAACCCTGCTCGAAGTCACATTGCCAGATTTGACAACGAACTTCTTTCCCATAAGCATGTCATAAATCATATACAGCAAAGGTTTTTGAATGCCCAATCTGGTCAGCTTATAAAAGAGTCCCTCTAACCATACGGTATCGAAGGCCTTCTCAAAGTCGACCAGGCAGGCACCCGTGCATTGATTCTTACTTTTATTCCACTGAATGTCGGAGATCAGTTTCGACGCGGCATGAATAGTGTCATGCCCCGCTCTAAAGCCAAACTGATTTTCCGGAATTATCTTGTTTTCCTCAACCCATCTCAAAAGAGATCTATTGACGACTTTCTCGAATACCTTGCTAACATTCGGGAGCAAACTAATTGACCGAAGATTAGCAGGGTTTGTCCTATCTTTATCCTTTTTAGGGATAGGATGTACCACCGCTATTTTCCACTGCTCCGGATAATATGCATTATTCAGGGCATTGTTAAATAGAGTGGCGAAGATATCTATCGCCTCTAGCGGCAGGTGTCTTAATACGACGTTTGGGACACCGTCAACTCCCGCCGATTTTTTGTTTTTCAGTGATTCAAAGATAAACCGAAGTTCATCTCTACTCACGAACAGGTGAGTATTTGCATCGGCGATTGTGCCATTTGCACGGTTGTCGTCATTGAACCCGGTGAAACCGTTGTTCTCGGATCGCCAATCTTGAATTTCGGTCCGCAGATAAAAGTGGTTAAGAAAGGCCCTCTCCTCGAGATCGCGGTTACGGCAAACAGGGTTGTTCACCGTATACACACTCTCAAAGAAAGCTCCCATCAAATCCACCCTCTCTTGCGGGTCTTCGACCACGAAAAAACCATCGTTCGAGTCAGCACTCTCCGGACTTATGCCAGCAGTCAGTAGTGTCTGTCTGTTCTCGTTCGTCCGAGGTATTCGAACACATGAAATGTCGTTATGATCTTTCCGCCTGAACAGTTTATTTATTTGTGGGAACATGTTCGGACTACTGGTTTTTATAGCCCGAATTTTATTGCCCCAATACAAACTTACAGATTTTCTGTAATTTTCGGTGATCAACTGTTTCAGGTTTTTGATCATCGACTTCAGTGTCCTTAACTCGGGATCGTTCCTGTCAGTAAACTGTCTGTGTAGCCGTTTAAGCCTCGAGAGCAGTCTACTTTTATGTCGGTACAAAGCATCGATTGTCGCGTTTCGATACTTTTCAGTTTGTTCTTCGTCGGTGGAACGTCCTACCCGAGGGATAGTCCGCTCCATTGTCCGTTTGATGACGACATTCATTTGCCGTAAATGAGTGTCGATCTCATCGTTCGTCAAGTTCCTGTTTGTCGGTGGGTCGATCTCGCATGAGCGTATGTCGCGTTTTAAAACTCTGGAGAAGCGCGACCACTGCGCTTTTCGGTAATCGAAAGAACGCACTTGGTCGTACTGCTCCAGCTGCGTCTGCTCGTTCGGGATCCGTAATACGGCGGCAAGTCCGTAGTGATCACTATCGTACTTAACCGCTCGTAAACAGTTCCGCGTGCTTAGATCAGTGTTTGTTAGTTCAAGTCTTTCGTCAACTAGCGCCAAGTCCAAGAAAGAACCGTCCCTAGGGAAAGACGGGATATCCGTCGCGTATAATTCGAGTTTATACTCAATCATATTATGACGCCACCAGTCGTGAAACTGGTTGCCTCTAGGGTTCGGAATATCATTTCCCCATGCCGCGTGTTTAGCATTGAGGTCTCCGCCCAAAAAGTAATAGTTATCTTCCGATTGAAGCTGTAAGCAACGAAAAAGCGTCTCGATCTCATTCAAAAATTCAATGCGTAGAGGAGATTCAGGTGCGTAAAGCGACACCACATACACCCGCCTCTGGCTATTGAGGGGAATGCATACGATGCATGCTTCCAACACCTGGAACCTTCGCACGTCCCCGCTGTATATGACCCTATGGCGCAAGCCTTTCCGAATTAAGATAGCGACACCACCTCCTTGTGTGGAGTTGGGCCGGTCTCTTCTAACTACAATGTAATTCTTATAGCCTAATTTGTGTTTCGGAGTTAGCTTAGTTTCGCTAACCAGAAGTACATCAGGCTTTTCGGCTTCCAACAGATTGGAAAGATTGATCCTTCTCTCGATCCGAATAAGTGAATTAACATTCACCGCAAGGATCTTCAAGTTTACCTCGTCCAGCGTACTCATCATATTCATGGCGCGGCAGACTCGGCAAACAGTGTCGAATAGATCACGTCTATTCGAGCCGCTTGCTCATTTAACTGTTTCTGGAAATTGTCGATCTTTCCGTGCAATGACAGAAGGATCGATTTCAAATCCAGATCCGCTTCCGGTGTAGGAACCTTCGGCGCGCTTTTTGTCATTGTGCTACCCGGTCCAGTTACCATTTGGGCAAAGGACACATTGGGTGCAACAAAATTAGAGAACGAGCGACTCTTTCGACCTTTCTCTTCTTCAGACTTCTGTTTTCGAGCCTGCACATTCTGTTTAACCTGCTGATACCTGGGACATCCCTTGAAATTTGCAGGATGTCCTGAGGTGTTGCAGAGTACACATGAGAGCTGGCCCCGATCTTCTACTCTTTCCGTGCCTAAGGCACATTCCCCATGTTTGTGGTCCTTGTTACACTTCACGCACCTAAACTGCATGTGGCAGTTAGCTGCGGCGTGCCCGAACCTCTGGCAGCGCATACATTGAAGTACACGATCTGACCTCTTTAATTTTTCCCAACGTACCGCATGATAGTACAGGAATCTGATCCTTTTCAGACTATCTATTTTGCTGTCGGGGGTTAGTTGAACCAAAAAGAATGGTAATTTGCGGCTACCACCCCTGTCCGCAGGCGAGGAAAACGGCTTGACCCCCACGAACTTAAGGTCGTCGCACTCAAAACTCTTAAGCTCCTTTTCAAGCTCCTCTATTTTAACATTTGGATCTATACCCTTAAGCAGCACCGTTTGTCGCTTTTCTCCTTTTGGAGTGTACGTGAAGTACTCAGCTTCTGCTTTCTCCAGAGCGGTGCGCAACTTTTTGTGCTCCTCCATGTTAGTGCACATAATTATGTGCTTGGTGGCGTTTAGCCTCTTAATATAAAAATTATTATTAACAACTAATCTACATAATCTAATGCTATCGCTTATATCTAAATAACTTACATTAATTGGTGGTACTTTTCTACGAGAACCGATTTTTTCAGCGTGGTATGGTCGTTGGCGAAAATCTAATTTATAAATTTTTTAGAAAACTTACACTTACCATACCTACCTAAAAAATTGTCTGCCCTCCAATTCAAAGCAACGCATTGCATCGCAAATCTTTGGACTTAGTAAATATTGCATATTATGTCTTTCCCAGGTGGAAAAAAAAAGAAAGAAAAAAAGTGACTGTATCCAACAGTCCCCAAATGTGTATGTGTAAACATCGTGCGTGCGGTATGTGTGTGGCTTGATACACGTCATTGAGGAAAGAGGGAATTGTAATAACCGTATTCTTGATATATTATGAAATAACAATTAATATGCCCCAGCTCATAAATGTATGCAATAAATCCCCGCAAGTTAAATGACATCAACTGTTATACAGGAAATGAAAGTGTCATTGGAATTTCATTCGGCTTGCATTGCATTTTGTAGAGGTGCTGGTCTACGACACCGGCAACGAATTTCCTCGAGATGCCCGTCACAGCAAAGAAATGTGAGACCATCATATATAAAAAAAAAAACATGAGGCACTCCGGGAGTGCACACATACAAAGTTTCATTGCGATCTGTTGAGTTTCTCAGAAAACGGACAACAGCGCCACCTATCGGGTCCAAAACTATCCTATCTTTCTGGCTTCATTTAACAATGCACACATACAAAGTTTCATTGAGATCGGTTGAGTTTCTCAGAAAACGGACAACAGCGCCACCTATCGGGTCCAAAACTATCCTATCTTTCTAGCGGCATACAACCATGCACACATACAAAGTTTCATAGAGATCGTTTGAGTTTCTCAAAAAAAAAAAACGATAACAGCGCCACCTATCGGGTCCAAAACTATCGTATCTTTCCAGCTGCATACAACCATGCACACATACAAAGTTTCATTGGGATCGGTGACGGTGACGGTGACGGTGACGGTAACGGTAACGGTAACGGTAACGGTAACGGTAACGGTAACGGTAACGGTAACGGTAACAGTGACGGTGATAGTAACAGTGACGCGAGTTTATTGGTTTCTTCCCATCCAAAGTGCCCAACGCGCCTAAGGAAGTAATAACTTCAAAAACATGCTTTATTTTAGCTCCTAAATGTATGCAATGATAAAAACGTGTGCAATGATAAAAACGTATGCAATGATAAAATGTATGCAATGATTAATCATTAAATACGAGTTGAAAAAAGTACGTATACGACTAGGTAAATGGAAATGAAAAAGCAATTCAAAAAAAGTACGTATACGACTCCGTAAATGGAAATGAAATACCAATTCAGAATATAATGATTTTATTTTAATGGCTCCATTAGTGTTTTGCTTGTTTTTTCCAAAACATGTATTCACTCGCGTTAGAGTTTAGAATTATGTATTGTCGTATAGAATAACTCTAAAAGGTACCAGAGTTTGCAAAAAGTTGCCTGAAACAAGTGACAAAAATACAAACGCGAAATGTTGGACAATGAAAAATGCAAATGGATGAATCAGGCAAAAAGAGGGCGTATGCCAACAACACGCGGTGTTCCCAAGCGGTCCCCCATCTAAGTACTAACCGCGCCCGACTCTGCTTGATTTCGGTGATCGGACGAGAACCGATTTTTTTTTTTTTTTTTTTTTAATTCATTTTTATTTATTCATTCATTAAACTTATATACTAGACAAAAACGGTTAAATCTAATTTAAAACTAACAATCTTAATTCTAGCTTACTGGCTCTTAACGAGCACTCTAAACTTAACGATATTCTTAAAATTATTGCCTTTCGGCCTTAAATCTATCTATATTTAATTTTATTGTTTTTTATTTTTCAAGAAACGTTATAAAAACTTGAATTCTTTATTATTCTTATTTTACCTACAAACTACTTAAAACTACCTAAGCTACTTAGCCTAAATTAATTATAATCAGGGTGGTGAGCAATCTTAAGGATTGGTCACCATCCTGATTGCATCCATGGGCGCCTGACAGCCGCCGACAAGGGTTCACCCGTGCCGCCGAGACTCGAGCGACGCAATAGCGTCGGTCGAGTCTCGGTAGCACATACATGTCGGCTAGCCCAGTCCCTCCCAAGGACCCCCTAATCTAACCTAAACCTACAAACCTAATATCTATCTTAAAACTAAGGAGGATGCTACGTCAGTAGCGCACCGGCCCGGGAGAGCGTATCAACCCTCACCTCTTCTTTAAGCCACCAATATTCGGTGTACTGCTTTAACGTATCGACCTTGTCCCGATCCGCAATTGCGGTGCTAAAACGGAGGAGCTCCTGAGCATTGGCGGCGGACCCGTCGTGGATGAGCCGCTTATCCCTCGCGCCGCGGTGGCTGTGGTACAATACCGGCACACCATCTTTATTCTGGACTAACCCTTTCATGTCTACATGAAGGAATGCCTCAGGCGGGATAAAGCCAGACCGAAGCGTACTCTCATGGTACATTAAATTGGGGTAGTAAGCCCCTGAGATCAGGCTATTATCACTGGCCATCGCCCTTGCAACGTGCCTCCGAATCACCTTAATAAGGAAATTGTCAACCCTATTCAGTCGAGCCCCATTGTATAGGGTCCTGTTGGGATAATATTTTGTGTACTCAGATTCAGGAGTTCTAAACAACCCTAGACAGGCCCTGAGACATTGTCTCTCAAACACCCGAATCTTTTCCATATAGAACGGCGCTATATTGAACCACAAAGGACAGCCATAAGCGATGATGGGCCTTATGAGGGCCACGTAGCAAATGACCTTCACCCTAGAGTCAAGTTGACTGCTGCGAAACAGTCTCCTTGTTAGAGCGTAGGCCCGCTTAGCCCCAGCAAGACAAGCATCTATATGTTTGTCAAAATACAGATACTGGTCAAGCCATATGCCAAGATACCGAACCACGTTTTTCACCACCAATGGCCGTCCCTGCTGTCCAATAATTGTTAATTTTCTCCAGTTTTTTCTGGTATCCCGAGGGGCCCCAGCCAATGGAGTTCTGAACAGGATTGTTTCCGATTTTTGGAAATTGATTTTCAACTTCCAATCATCGCAATACCTCTTAATTTGCTCGAAGTCACGCTGCAGAAGGATTCTGATGACCTCGATTTTTGGTCCTGATCTGTACGCCACTAAATCGTCTGCGTACGCTATAGCATGTCTGAGGGAACCCACCAGATCACTTGTGTAAATATTAAACAGGATCGGAGAATTCACTGCTCCCTGTTGTAAGCCGTTTTTAATTTCGAAAACCTTGCTCGAAGTCACATTGCCAGATTTGACAACGAACTTCTTTCCCATAAGCATGTCATAAATCATATACAGCAAAGGTTTTTGAATGCCCAATCTGGTCAGCTTATAAAAGAGTCCCTCCAACCATACGGTATCGAAGGCCTTCTCAAAGTCGACCAGGCAGGCACCCGTGCATTGATTCTTACTTTTATTCCACTGAATGTCGGAGATCAGTTTCGACGCGGCATGAATAGTGTCATGCCCCGCTCTAAAGCCAAACTGATTTTCCGGAATTATTTTGTTTTCCTCAACCCATCTCAAAAGAGATCTATTGACGACTTTCTCGAATACCTTGCTAACATTCGGGAGCAAACTAATTGACCGAAGATTAGCAGGGTTTGTCCTATCTTTATCCTTCTTAGGGATAGGGTGTACCACCGCTATTTTCCACTGCTCCGGATAATATGCATTATTCAGGGCATTGTTAAATAGAGTGGCGAAGATATCTATCGCCTCTAGCGGCAGGTGTCTTAATACGACGTTTGGGACACCGTCAACTCCCGCCGATTTTTTGTTTTTCAATGATTCAAAGATCAACCGAAGTTCATCTCTACTCACGAACAGATGAGTATTTGCATCGGCGATTGTGCCATTTGCACGGTTGTCGTCATTGAACCCGGTGAAACCGTTGTTCTCGGATCGCCAATCTTGAATCTCGGTCCGCAGATAAAAGTGGTTAAGAAAGGCCCTCTCCTCGAGATCGCGGTTACGGCAAACAGGGTTGTTCACCGTATACACACTCTCAAAGAAAGCTCCCATCAAATCCACCCTCTCCTGCGGGTCTTCGACCACGAAAAAACCATCGTTCGAGTCAGCACTCTCCGGACTTATGCCAGCAGTCAGTAGTGTCTGTCTGTTCTCGTTCGTCCGAGGTATTCGAACACATGAAATATCGTTATGATCTTTCCGCCTGAACAGTTTATTTATTTGTGGGAACATATTCGGACTACTGGTTTTTATAGCCCGAATTTTATTGCCCCAATACAAACTTACAGATTTTCTGTAATTTTCGGTGATCAACTGTTTCAGGTTTTTGATCATCGACATCAGTGTCCTTAACTCGGGATCGTTCCTGTCAGTAAACTGTCTGTGTAGCCGTTTAAGCCTCGAGAGCAGTCTACTTTTATGTCTGTACAAAGCATCGATTGTCGCGTTTCGATACTTATCAGTTTGTTCTTCGTCGGTGGAACGTCCTACCCGAGGGATAGTCCGCTCCATTGTCCGTTTGATGACGACATTCATTTGCCGTAAATGAGTGTCGATCTCATCGTTCGTCAAGTTCCTGTTTGTCGGTGGGTCGATCTCGCATGAGCGTATGTCGCGTTTTAAAACTCTGGAGAAGCGCGACCACTGCGCTTTTCGGTAATCGAAAGAACGCACTTGGTCGTACTGCTCCAGCTGCGTCTGCTCGTTCGGGATCCGTAATACGGCGGCAAGTCCGTAGTGATCACTATCGTACTTAACCGCTCGTAAACAGTTCCGCGTGCTTAGATCAGTGTTTGTTAGTTCGAGTCTTTCGTCAACTAGCGCTAAGTCCAAGAAAGAACCATCTCTAGGGAAAGACGGGATATCCGTCGCGTATAATTCGAGTTTATACTCAATCATATTATGACGCCACCAGTCGTGAAACTGGTTGCCTCTAGGGTTCGGAATATCATTTCCCCATGCCGCGTGTTTAGCATTGAGGTCTCCGCCCAAAAAGTAATAGTTATCTTCCGATTGAAGCTGTAAGCAGCGAAAAAGCGTCTCGATCTCATTCAAAAATTCAATGCGTAGAGGAGATTCAGGTGCGTAAAGCGACACCACATACACCCGCCTCTGGCTATTGAGGGGAATGCATACGATGCATGCTTCCAACACCTGGAACCTTCGCACGTCCCCGCTGTATATGACCCTATGGCGCAAGCCTTTACGAATTAAGATAGCGACACCACCTCCTTGTGTGGAGTTGGGTCGGTCTCTTCTAACTACAATGTAATTCTTATAGCCTAATTTGTGTTTCGGAGTTAGCTTAGTTTCGCTAACCAGAAGTGCATCAGGCTTTTCGGCTTCCAACAGATTGGAAAGATTGATCCTTCTCTCGATCCGAATAAGTGAATTAACATTCACCGCAAGGATCTTCAAGTTTACCTCGTCCAGCGTACCCATCATATTCATGGCGCGGCAGACTCGGCAAACAGTGTCGAATAGATCACGTCTATTCGAGCCGCTTGCTCATTTAACTGTTTCTGGAAATTGTCGATCTTTCCGTGCAATGACAGAAGGATCGATTTCAAATCCAGATCCGCTTCAGGCGTAGGAACCTTCGGCGCGCTTTTTGTTATTGTGCTACCCGGTCCAGTTACCATTTGGGCAAAGGACACATTGGGTGCAACAAAATTAGAGAACGAGCGACTCTTTCGACCTTTCTCTTCTTCAGACTTCTGTTTTCGAGCCTGCACATTCTGTTTAACCTGCTGATACCTCGGACATCCCTTGAAATTTGCAGGATGTCCTGAGGTGTTGCAGAGTACACATGAGAGCTGGCCCCGATCTTCTACTCTTTCCGTGCCTAAGGCACATTCCCCATGTTTGTGGTCCTTGTTACACTTCACGCACCTAAACTGCATGTGGCAGTTAGCTGCGGCGTGCCCGAACCTCTGGCAGCGCATACATTGAAGTACACGATCTGACCTCTTTAATTTTTCCCAACGTACCGCATGATAGTACAGGAATCTGATCCTTTTCAGACTATCTATTTTGCTGTCGGGGGTTAGTTGAACCAAAAAGAATGGTAATTTGCGGCTACCACCCCTGTCCGCAGGCGAGGAAAACGGCTTGACCCCCACGAACTTAAGGTCGTCGCACTCAAAACTCTTAAGCTCCTTTTCAAGCTCCTCTATTTTAACATTTGGGTCTATACCCTTAAGCAGCACCGTTTGTCGCTTTTCTCCTTTTGGAGTGTACGTGAAGTACTCAGCTTCTGCTTTCTCCAGAGCGGTGCGCAACTTTTTGTGCTCCTCCATGTTAGTGCACATAATTATGTGCTTGGTGGCGTTTAGCCTCTTAATATAAAAATTATTATTAACAACTAATCTACATAATCTAATGCTATCGCTTATATCTAAATAACTTACATTAATTGGTGGTACTTTTTGTTTTTTTGTCTCTTTTTGTTGTTCTTGCTGCTGCTGCTGTTGTTGTTGCTGCTGCGGTTGCTGTTGTTGTTGTTGTCTCTGCTGCTGGTGTTGCTGCGGTTGCTGTTGTTGTTGTCTCTGCTGCTGTTGCTGCGGTTGCAGTTGCTGCTGTTGTTGTTTTTGTTGTTGGTGTTGCTGCAGTGGCTTTTTGTTTGCCAGCTGCTTCTTTTGTTGTTGCAGCTTAAGCAGAGCTTGTTGTTGTTGCTGCTGCTTAAGCTGTTTTTCTTGTTGTTTGTGTTGTTGCTGCTCAGCTTGCAGTTGCTTCAGCTTTTGTTGCTGCTGCTGCAATTTTTGCTGGCGCAATTTCTCCCTCTTTGCGAGGAGCTCCTTGATTAGCCTATCAAGCTGGGCTTCCTCGTCTTCTTCGTCGGCTTGTTGTTGCTCTTCTTCTTGGGCGTCCAGTAACTCTTGAAATGAGTTACCTTCGCCCACATATCTGCCCTCGCCCCCTTCGGACTCGTAAGAGTAGCTGAGGGCATCAGAATCTTCGCCATCTGTCTCGTGTGCTGACGAGTTTGCTCGTGACGTCATCTGTTCGTTTGGCTTCGGCTTCCTCTTATGTGTTAGGTTCGGTATTGGCTTCAATTTCCTTCGCCTTTTTTCTGTTTTTGCCACTTGTGCTGACTGTACCAATGCTGCGGTACTTGTCGATGGCAAATCCATGTTTGTTGTTGGTGCTGGTACTGCTACCGCACTTATTATTATTTTTGGTGCTGCTGCCACTGGAGCTGCTGTAGTTGTTGTTGTTGTTGGCTTGTCAACCACTTTCATCTGCCTGGTCACGCGCTTGGCCAACGGGGCATCGCCTTGCGGGACCTTGGACTGGCCACTGTCCATCGCCTGACTTTCTTCCGGCACTTCCACTCTTGTTACAAGTTTTATTATTTATTTAATAAATAAAAATTATTCCCCGACTGGGAGTCGAACTTGGCTCCTCTACGTCAGAGCCCACGACTACTTCCTCTGAGCCAAATGGCTTATTGGAAATTACTGTTCAAAAACTATTCTTAACACTGCACTATTGCTTTCGCTGCCTCACTAACTAAGTCGTCTGTTCACCTCGGATGCTGAAGAGCGACTGACGAGAACCGATTTTTTCAGCGTGGTATGGTCGTTGGCGAAAATCTAATTTATAAATTTTTTAGAAAACTTACACTTACCATACCTACCTAAAAAATTGTCTGCCCTCCAATTCAAAGCAACGCATTGCATCGCAAATCTTTGGACTTAGTAAATATTGCATATTATGTCTTTCCCAGGTGGAAAAAAAAAGAAAGAAAAAAAGTGACTGTATCCAACAGTCCCCAAATGTGTATGTGTAAACATCGTGCGTGCGGTATGTGTGTGGCTTGATACACGTCATTGAGGAAAGAGGGAATTGTAATAACCGTATTCTTGATATATTATGAAATAACAATTAATATGCCCCAGCTCATAAATGTATGCAATAAATCCCCGCAAGTTAAATGACATCAACTGTTATACAGGAAATGAAAGTGTCATTGGAATTTCATTCGGCTTGCATTGCATTTTGTAGAGGTGCTGGTCTACGACACCGGCAACGAATTTCCTCGAGATGCCCGTCACAGCAAAGAAATGTGAGACCATCATATATAAAAAAAAAAACATGAGGCACTCCGGGAGTGCACACATACAAAGTTTCATTGCGATCTGTTGAGTTTCTCAGAAAACGGACAACAGCGCCACCTATCGGGTCCAAAACTATCCTATCTTTCTGGCTTCATTTAACAATGCACACATACAAAGTTTCATTGAGATCGGTTGAGTTTCTCAGAAAACGGACAACAGCGCCACCTATCGGGTCCAAAACTATCCTATCTTTCTAGCGGCATACAACCATGCACACATACAAAGTTTCATAGAGATCGTTTGAGTTTCTCAAAAAAAAAAACGATAACAGCGCCACCTATCGGGTCCAAAACTATCGTATCTTTCCAGCTGCATACAACCATGCACACATACAAAGTTTCATTGGGATCGGTGACGGTGACGGTAACGGTAACGGTAACGGTAACGGTAACGGTAACGGTAACGGTAACAGTGACGGTGATAGTAACAGTGACGCGAGTTTATTGGTTTCTTCCCATCCAAAGTGCCCAACGCGCCTAAGGAAGTAATAACTTCAAAAACATGCTTTATTTTAGCTCCTAAATGTATGCAATGATAAAAACGTGTGCAATGATAAAAACGTATGCAATGATAAAATGTATGCAATGATTAATCATTAAATACGAGTTGAAAAAAGTACGTATACGACTAGGTAAATGGAAATGAAAAAGCAATTCAAAAAAAGTACGTATACGACTCCGTAAATGGAAATGAAATACCAATTCAGAATATAATGATTTTATTTTAATGGCTCCATTAGTGTTTTGCTTGTTTTTTCCAAAACATGTATTCACTCGCGTTAGAGTTTAGAATTATGTATTGTCGTATAGAATAACTCTAAAAGGTACCAGAGTTTGCAAAAAGTTGCCTGAAACAAGTGACAAAAATACAAACGCGAAATGTTGGACAATGAAAAATGCAAATGGATGAATCAGGCAAAAAGAGGGCGTATGCCAACAACACGCGGTGTTCCCAAGCGGTCCCCCATCTAAGTACTAACCGCGCCCGACTCTGCTTGATTTCGGTGATCGGACGAGAACCGATTTTTTCAGCGTGGTATGGTCGTTGGCGAAAATCTAATTTATAAATTTTTTAGAAAACTTACACTTACCATACCTACCTAAAAAATTGTCTGCCCTCCAATTCAAAGCAACGCATTGCATCGCAAATCTTTGGACTTAGTAAATATTGCATATTATGTCTTTCCCAGGTGGAAAAAAAAAAGAAAGAAAAAAAGTGACTGTATCCAACAGTCCCCAAATGTGTATGTGTAAACATCGTGCGTGCGGTATGTGTGTGGCTTGATACACGTCATTGAGGAAAGAGGGAATTGTAATAACCGTATTCTTGATATATTATGAAATAACAATTAATATGCCCCAGCTCATAAATGTATGCAATAAATCCCCGCAAGTTAAATGACATCAACTGTTATACAGGAAATGAAAGTGTCATTGGAATTTCATTCGGCTTGCATTGCATTTTGTAGAGGTGCTGGTCTACGACACCGGCAACGAATTTCCTCGAGATGCCCGTCACAGCAAAGAAATGTGAGACCATCATATATAAAAAAAAAAACATGAGGCACTCCGGGAGTGCACACATACAAAGTTTCATTGCGATCTGTTGAGTTTCTCAGAAAACGGACAACAGCGCCACCTATCGGGTCCAAAACTATCCTATCTTTCTGGCTTCATTTAACAATGCACACATACAAAGTTTCATTGAGATCGGTTGAGTTTCTCAGAAAACGGACAACAGCGCCACCTATCGGGTCCAAAACTATCCTATCTTTCTAGCGGCATACAACCATGCACACATACAAAGTTTCATAGAGATCGTTTGAGTTTCTCAAAAAAAAAAAAACGATAACAGCGCCACCTATCGGGTCCAAAACTATCGTATCTTTCCAGCTGCATACAACCATGCACACATACAAAGTTTCATTGGGATCGGTGACGGTGACGGTGACGGTGACGGTAACGGTAACGGTAACGGTAACGGTAACGGTAACAGTGACGGTGATAGTAACAGTGACGCGAGTTTATTGGTTTCTTCCCATCCAAAGTGCCCAACGCGCCTAAGGAAGTAATAACTTCAAAAACATGCTTTATTTTAGCTCCTAAATGTATGCAATGATAAAAACGTGTGCAATGATAAAAACGTATGCAATGATAAAATGTATGCAATGATTAATCATTAAATACGAGTTGAAAAAAGTACGTATACGACTAGGTAAATGGAAATGAAAAAGCAATTCAAAAAAAGTACGTATACGACTCCGTAAATGGAAATGAAATACCAATTCAGAATATAATGATTTTATTTTAATGGCTCCATTAGTGTTTTGCTTGTTTTTTCCAAAACATGTATTCACTCGCGTTAGAGTTTAGAATTATGTATTGTCGTATAGAATAACTCTAAAAGGTACCAGAGTTTGCAAAAAGTTGCCTGAAACAAGTGACAAAAATACAAACGCGAAATGTTGGACAATGAAAAATGCAAATGGATGAATCAGGCAAAAAGAGGGCGTATGCCAACAACACGCGGTGTTCCCAAGCGGTCCCCCATCTAAGTACTAACCGCGCCCGACTCTGCTTGATTTCGGTGATCGGACGAGAACCGATTTTTTCAGCGTGGTATGGTCGTTGGCGAAAATCTAATTTATAAATTTTTTAGAAAACTTACACTTACCATACCTACCTAAAAAATTGTCTGCCCTCCAATTCAAAGCAACGCATTGCATCGCAAATCTTTGGACTTAGTAAATATTGCATATTATGTCTTTCCCAGGTGGAAAAAAAAAAGAAAGAAAAAAAGTGACTGTATCCAACAGTCCCCAAATGTGTATGTGTAAACATCGTGCGTGCGGTATGTGTGTGGCTTGATACACGTCATTGAGGAAAGAGGGAATTGTAATAACCGTATTCTTGATATATTATGAAATAACAATTAATATGCCCCAGCTCATAAATGTATGCAATAAATCCCCGCAAGTTAAATGACATCAACTGTTATACAGGAAATGAAAGTGTCATTGGAATTTCATTCGGCTTGCATTGCATTTTGTAGAGGTGCTGGTCTACGACACCGGCAACGAATTTCCTCGAGATGCCCGTCACAGCAAAGAAATGTGAGACCATCATATATAAAAAAAAAAACATGAGGCACTCCGGGAGTGCACACATACAAAGTTTCATTGCGATCTGTTGAGTTTCTCAGAAAACGGACAACAGCGCCACCTATCGGGTCCAAAACTATCCTATCTTTCTGGCTTCATTTAACAATGCACACATACAAAGTTTCATTGAGATCGGTTGAGTTTCTCAGAAAACGGACAACAGCGCCACCTATCGGGTCCAAAACTATCCTATCTTTCTAGCGGCATACAACCATGCACACATACAAAGTTTCATAGAGATCGTTTGAGTTTCTCAAAAAAAAAAAAACGATAACAGCGCCACCTATCGGGTCCAAAACTATCGTATCTTTCCAGCTGCATACAACCATGCACACATACAAAGTTTCATTGGGATCGGTGACGGTGACGGTGACGGTGACGGTAACGGTAACGGTAACGGTAACGGTAACGGTAACAGTGACGGTGATAGTAACAGTGACGCGAGTTTATTGGTTTCTTCCCATCCAAAGTGCCCAACGCGCCTAAGGAAGTAATAACTTCAAAAACATGCTTTATTTTAGCTCCTAAATGTATGCAATGATAAAAACGTGTGCAATGATAAAAACGTATGCAATGATAAAATGTATGCAATGATTAATCATTAAATACGAGTTGAAAAAAGTACGTATACGACTAGGTAAATGGAAATGAAAAAGCAATTCAAAAAAAGTACGTATACGACTCCGTAAATGGAAATGAAATACCAATTCAGAATATAATGATTTTATTTTAATGGCTCCATTAGTGTTTTGCTTGTTTTTTCCAAAACATGTATTCACTCGCGTTAGAGTTTAGAATTATGTATTGTCGTATAGAATAACTCTAAAAGGTACCAGAGTTTGCAAAAAGTTGCCTGAAACAAGTGACAAAAATACAAACGCGAAATGTTGGACAATGAAAAATGCAAATGGATGAATCAGGCAAAAAGAGGGCGTATGCCAACAACACGCGGTGTTCCCAAGCGGTCCCCCATCTAAGTACTAACCGCGCCCGACTCTGCTTGATTTCGGTGATCGGACGAGAACCGATTTTTTCAGCGTGGTATGGTCGTTGGCGAAAATCTAATTTATAAATTTTTTAGAAAACTTACACTTACCATACCTACCTAAAAAATTGTCTGCCCTCCAATTCAAAGCAACGCATTGCATCGCAAATCTTTGGACTTAGTAAATATTGCATATTATGTCTTTCCCAGGTGGAAAAAAAAAGAAAGAAAAAAAGTGACTGTATCCAACAGTCCCCAAATGTGTATGTGTAAACATCGTGCGTGCGGTATGTGTGTGGCTTGATACACGTCATTGAGGAAAGAGGGAATTGTAATAACCGTATTCTTGATATATTATGAAATAACAATTAATATGCCCCAGCTCATAAATGTATGCAATAAATCCCCGCAAGTTAAATGACATCAACTGTTATACAGGAAATGAAAGTGTCATTGGAATTTCATTCGGCTTGCATTGCATTTTGTAGAGGTGCTGGTCTACGACACCGGCAACGAATTTCCTCGAGATGCCCGTCACAGCAAAGAAATGTGAGACCATCATATATAAAAAAAAAAAACATGAGGCACTCCGGGAGTGCACACATACAAAGTTTCATTGCGATCTGTTGAGTTTCTCAGAAAACGGACAACAGCGCCACCTATCGGGTCCAAAACTATCCTATCTTTCTGGCTTCATTTAACAATGCACACATACAAAGTTTCATTGAGATCGGTTGAGTTTCTCAGAAAACGGACAACAGCGCCACCTATCGGGTCCAAAACTATCCTATCTTTCTAGCGGCATACAACCATGCACACATACAAAGTTTCATAGAGATCGTTTGAGTTTCTCAAAAAAAAAAAACGATAACAGCGCCACCTATCGGGTCCAAAACTATCGTATCTTTCCAGCTGCATACAACCATGCACACATACAAAGTTTCATTGGGATCGGTGACGGTGACGGTGACGGTGACGGTAACGGTAACGGTAACGGTAACGGTAACGGTAACGGTAACGGTAACGGTAACGGTAACAGTGACGGTGATAGTAACAGTGACGCGAGTTTATTGGTTTCTTCCCATCCAAAGTGCCCAACGCGCCTAAGGAAGTAATAACTTCAAAAACATGCTTTATTTTAGCTCCTAAATGTATGCAATGATAAAAACGTGTGCAATGATAAAAACGTATGCAATGATAAAATGTATGCAATGATTAATCATTAAATACGAGTTGAAAAAAGTACGTATACGACTAGGTAAATGGAAATGAAAAAGCAATTCAAAAAAAGTACGTATACGACTCCGTAAATGGAAATGAAATACCAATTCAGAATATAATGATTTTATTTTAATGGCTCCATTAGTGTTTTGCTTGTTTTTTCCAAAACATGTATTCACTCGCGTTAGAGTTTAGAATTATGTATTGTCGTATAGAATAACTCTAAAAGGTACCAGAGTTTGCAAAAAGTTGCCTGAAACAAGTGACAAAAATACAAACGCGAAATGTTGGACAATGAAAAATGCAAATGGATGAATCAGGCAAAAAGAGGGCGTATGCCAACAACACGCGGTGTTCCCAAGCGGTCCCCCATCTAAGTACTAACCGCGCCCGACTCTGCTTGATTTCGGTGATCGGACGAGAACCGATTTTTTCAGCGTGGTATGGTCGTTGGCGAAAATCTAATTTATAAATTTTTTAGAAAACTTACACTTACCATACCTACCTAAAAAATTGTCTGCCCTCCAATTCAAAGCAACGCATTGCATCGCAAATCTTTGGACTTAGTAAATATTGCATATTATGTCTTTCCCAGGTGGAAAAAAAAAGAAAGAAAAAAAGTGACTGTATCCAACAGTCCCCAAATGTGTATGTGTAAACATCGTGCGTGCGGTATGTGTGTGGCTTGATACACGTCATTGAGGAAAGAGGGAATTGTAATAACCGTATTCTTGATATATTATGAAATAACAATTAATATGCCCCAGCTCATAAATGTATGCAATAAATCCCCGCAAGTTAAATGACATCAACTGTTATACAGGAAATGAAAGTGTCATTGGAATTTCATTCGGCTTGCATTGCATTTTGTAGAGGTGCTGGTCTACGACACCGGCAACGAATTTCCTCGAGATGCCCGTCACAGCAAAGAAATGTGAGACCATCATATATAAAAAAAAAAACATGAGGCACTCCGGGAGTGCACACATACAAAGTTTCATTGCGATCTGTTGAGTTTCTCAGAAAACGGACAACAGCGCCACCTATCGGGTCCAAAACTATCCTATCTTTCTGGCTTCATTTAACAATGCACACATACAAAGTTTCATTGAGATCGGTTGAGTTTCTCAGAAAACGGACAACAGCGCCACCTATCGGGTCCAAAACTATCCTATCTTTCTAGCGGCATACAACCATGCACACATACAAAGTTTCATAGAGATCGTTTGAGTTTCTCAAAAAAAAAAACGATAACAGCGCCACCTATCGGGTCCAAAACTATCGTATCTTTCCAGCTGCATACAACCATGCACACATACAAAGTTTCATTGGGATCGGTGACGGTGACGGTAACGGTAACGGTAACGGTAACGGTAACGGTAACGGTAACGGTAACAGTGACGGTGATAGTAACAGTGACGCGAGTTTATTGGTTTCTTCCCATCCAAAGTGCCCAACGCGCCTAAGGAAGTAATAACTTCAAAAACATGCTTTATTTTAGCTCCTAAATGTATGCAATGATAAAAACGTGTGCAATGATAAAAACGTATGCAATGATAAAATGTATGCAATGATTAATCATTAAATACGAGTTGAAAAAAGTACGTATACGACTAGGTAAATGGAAATGAAAAAGCAATTCAAAAAAAGTACGTATACGACTCCGTAAATGGAAATGAAATACCAATTCAGAATATAATGATTTTATTTTAATGGCTCCATTAGTGTTTTGCTTGTTTTTTCCAAAACATGTATTCACTCGCGTTAGAGTTTAGAATTATGTATTGTCGTATAGAATAACTCTAAAAGGTACCAGAGTTTGCAAAAAGTTGCCTGAAACAAGTGACAAAAATACAAACGCGAAATGTTGGACAATGAAAAATGCAAATGGATGAATCAGGCAAAAAGAGGGCGTATGCCAACAACACGCGGTGTTCCCAAGCGGTCCCCCATCTAAGTACTAACCGCGCCCGACTCTGCTTGATTTCGGTGATCGGACGAGAACCGATTTTTTCAGCGTGGTATGGTCGTTGGCGAAAATCTAATTTATAAATTTTTTAGAAAACTTACACTTACCATACCTACCTAAAAAATTGTCTGCCCTCCAATTCAAAGCAACGCATTGCATCGCAAATCTTTGGACTTAGTAAATATTGCATATTATGTCTTTCCCAGGTGGAAAAAAAAAGAAAGAAAAAAAGTGACTGTATCCAACAGTCCCCAAATGTGTATGTGTAAACATCGTGCGTGCGGTATGTGTGTGGCTTGATACACGTCATTGAGGAAAGAGGGAATTGTAATAACCGTATTCTTGATATATTATGAAATAACAATTAATATGCCCCAGCTCATAAATGTATGCAATAAATCCCCGCAAGTTAAATGACATCAACTGTTATACAGGAAATGAAAGTGTCATTGGAATTTCATTCGGCTTGCATTGCATTTTGTAGAGGTGCTGGTCTACGACACCGGCAACGAATTTCCTCGAGATGCCCGTCACAGCAAAGAAATGTGAGACCATCATATATAAAAAAAAAAACATGAGGCACTCCGGGAGTGCACACATACAAAGTTTCATTGCGATCTGTTGAGTTTCTCAGAAAACGGACAACAGCGCCACCTATCGGGTCCAAAACTATCCTATCTTTCTGGCTTCATTTAACAATGCACACATACAAAGTTTCATTGAGATCGGTTGAGTTTCTCAGAAAACGGACAACAGCGCCACCTATCGGGTCCAAAACTATCCTATCTTTCTAGCGGCATACAACCATGCACACATACAAAGTTTCATAGAGATCGTTTGAGTTTCTCAAAAAAAAAAACGATAACAGCGCCACCTATCGGGTCCAAAACTATCGTATCTTTCCAGCTGCATACAACCATGCACACATACAAAGTTTCATTGGGATCGGTGACGGTGACGGTAACGGTAACGGTAACGGTAACGGTAACGGTAACGGTAACGGTAACAGTGACGGTGATAGTAACAGTGACGCGAGTTTATTGGTTTCTTCCCATCCAAAGTGCCCAACGCGCCTAAGGAAGTAATAACTTCAAAAACATGCTTTATTTTAGCTCCTAAATGTATGCAATGATAAAAACGTGTGCAATGATAAAAACGTATGCAATGATAAAATGTATGCAATGATTAATCATTAAATACGAGTTGAAAAAAGTACGTATACGACTAGGTAAATGGAAATGAAAAAGCAATTCAAAAAAAGTACGTATACGACTCCGTAAATGGAAATGAAATACCAATTCAGAATATAATGATTTTATTTTAATGGCTCCATTAGTGTTTTGCTTGTTTTTTCCAAAACATGTATTCACTCGCGTTAGAGTTTAGAATTATGTATTGTCGTATAGAATAACTCTAAAAGGTACCAGAGTTTGCAAAAAGTTGCCTGAAACAAGTGACAAAAATACAAACGCGAAATGTTGGACAGTGAAAAATGCAAATGGATGAATCAGGCAAAAAGAGGGCGTATGCCAACAACACGCGGTGTTCCCAAGCGGTCCCCCATCTAAGTACTAACCGCGCCCGACTCTGCTTGATTTCGGTGATCGGACGAGAACCGATTTTTTCAGCGTGGTATGGTCGTTGGCGAAAATCTAATTTATAAATTTTTTAGAAAACTTACACTTACCATACCTACCTAAAAAATTGTCTGCCCTCCAATTCAAAGCAACGCATTGCATCGCAAATCTTTGGACTTAGTAAATATTGCATATTATGTCTTTCCCAGGTGGAAAAAAAAAAGAAAGAAAAAAAGTGACTGTATCCAACAGTCCCCAAATGTGTATGTGTAAACATCGTGCGTGCGGTATGTGTGTGGCTTGATACACGTCATTGAGGAAAGAGGGAATTGTAATAACCGTATTCTTGATATATTATGAAATAACAATTAATATGCCCCAGCTCATAAATGTATGCAATAAATCCCCGCAAGTTAAATGACATCAACTGTTATACAGGAAATGAAAGTGTCATTGGAATTTCATTCGGCTTGCATTGCATTTTGTAGAGGTGCTGGTCTACGACACCGGCAACGAATTTCCTCGAGATGCCCGTCACAGCAAAGAAATGTGAGACCATCATATATAAAAAAAAAAACATGAGGCACTCCGGGAGTGCACACATACAAAGTTTCATTGCGATCTGTTGAGTTTCTCAGAAAACGGACAACAGCGCCACCTATCGGGTCCAAAACTATCCTATCTTTCTGGCTTCATTTAACAATGCACACATACAAAGTTTCATTGAGATCGGTTGAGTTTCTCAGAAAACGGACAACAGCGCCACCTATCGGGTCCAAAACTATCCTATCTTTCTAGCGGCATACAACCATGCACACATACAAAGTTTCATAGAGATCGTTTGAGTTTCTCAAAAAAAAAAAAACGATAACAGCGCCACCTATCGGGTCCAAAACTATCGTATCTTTCCAGCTGCATACAACCATGCACACATACAAAGTTTCATTGGGATCGGTGACGGTGACGGTGACGGTGACGGTAACGGTAACGGTAACGGTAACGGTAACGGTAACAGTGACGGTGATAGTAACAGTGACGCGAGTTTATTGGTTTCTTCCCATCCAAAGTGCCCAACGCGCCTAAGGAAGTAATAACTTCAAAAACATGCTTTATTTTAGCTCCTAAATGTATGCAATGATAAAAACGTGTGCAATGATAAAAACGTATGCAATGATAAAATGTATGCAATGATTAATCATTAAATACGAGTTGAAAAAAGTACGTATACGACTAGGTAAATGGAAATGAAAAAGCAATTCAAAAAAAGTACGTATACGACTCCGTAAATGGAAATGAAATACCAATTCAGAATATAATGATTTTATTTTAATGGCTCCATTAGTGTTTTGCTTGTTTTTTCCAAAACATGTATTCACTCGCGTTAGAGTTTAGAATTATGTATTGTCGTATAGAATAACTCTAAAAGGTACCAGAGTTTGCAAAAAGTTGCCTGAAACAAGTGACAAAAATACAAACGCGAAATGTTGGACAATGAAAAATGCAAATGGATGAATCAGGCAAAAAGAGGGCGTATGCCAACAACACGCGGTGTTCCCAAGCGGTCCCCCATCTAAGTACTAACCGCGCCCGACTCTGCTTGATTTCGGTGATCGGACGAGAACCGATTTTTTCAGCGTGGTATGGTCGTTGGCGAAAATCTAATTTATAAATTTTTTAGAAAACTTACACTTACCATACCTACCTAAAAAATTGTCTGCCCTCCAATTCAAAGCAACGCATTGCATCGCAAATCTTTGGACTTAGTAAATATTGCATATTATGTCTTTCCCAGGTGGAAAAAAAAAGAAAGAAAAAAAGTGACTGTATCCAACAGTCCCCAAATGTGTATGTGTAAACATCGTGCGTGCGGTATGTGTGTGGCTTGATACACGTCATTGAGGAAAGAGGGAATTGTAATAACCGTATTCTTGATATATTATGAAATAACAATTAATATGCCCCAGCTCATAAATGTATGCAATAAATCCCCGCAAGTTAAATGACATCAACTGTTATACAGGAAATGAAAGTGTCATTGGAATTTCATTCGGCTTGCATTGCATTTTGTAGAGGTGCTGGTCTACGACACCGGCAACGAATTTCCTCGAGATGCCCGTCACAGCAAAGAAATGTGAGACCATCATATATAAAAAAAAAAAAACATGAGGCACTCCGGGAGTGCACACATACAAAGTTTCATTGCGATCTGTTGAGTTTCTCAGAAAACGGACAACAGCGCCACCTATCGGGTCCAAAACTATCCTATCTTTCTGGCTTCATTTAACAATGCACACATACAAAGTTTCATTGAGATCGGTTGAGTTTCTCAGAAAACGGACAACAGCGCCACCTATCGGGTCCAAAACTATCCTATCTTTCTAGCGGCATACAACCATGCACACATACAAAGTTTCATAGAGATCGTTTGAGTTTCTCAAAAAAAAAAAACGATAACAGCGCCACCTATCGGGTCCAAAACTATCGTATCTTTCCAGCTGCATACAACCATGCACACATACAAAGTTTCATTGGGATCGGTGACGGTGACGGTAACGGTAACGGTAACGGTAACGGTAACGGTAACAGTGACGGTGATAGTAACAGTGACGCGAGTTTATTGGTTTCTTCCCATCCAAAGTGCCCAACGCGCCTAAGGAAGTAATAACTTCAAAAACATGCTTTATTTTAGCTCCTAAATGTATGCAATGATAAAAACGTGTGCAATGATAAAAACGTATGCAATGATAAAATGTATGCAATGATTAATCATTAAATACGAGTTGAAAAAAGTACGTATACGACTAGGTAAATGGAAATGAAAAAGCAATTCAAAAAAAGTACGTATACGACTCCGTAAATGGAAATGAAATACCAATTCAGAATATAATGATTTTATTTTAATGGCTCCATTAGTGTTTTGCTTGTTTTTTCCAAAACATGTATTCACTCACGTTAGAGTTTAGAATTATGTATTGTCGTATAGAATAACTCTAAAAGGTACCAGAGTTTGCAAAAAGTTGCCTGAAACAAGTGACAAAAATACAAACGCGAAATGTTGGACAATGAAAAATGCAAATGGATGAATCAGGCAAAAAGAGGGCGTATGCCAACAACACGCGGTGTTCCCAAGCGGTCCCCCATCTAAGTACTAACCGCGCCCGACTCTGCTTGATTTCGGTGATCGGACGAGAACCGATTTTACTTTTAAATTCATTTTTATTAATATTATTAATTAAACTTATATACTAGACAAAAATGATTAAATCTAATTTAAAACTAACAATCTTAATTCTAGCTTACTGGCTCTTAGCGAGCACTCTAAACTTAACTATATCCTTAAAATTACTGCCTTTCGGCCTTAAATCTATCTATATTTACTTTGATTTGTTTTTTATTTTCCAAGAAACTTTCATAAAACTTGGATTCTTTATTATGGGTATTTATTTAAAACTACTTAAAACTACCTAAGCTACTTAGCCTAAATTAATTATAATCAGGGTGGTGAGCAATCTTAAGGATTGGTCACCATCCTGATTGCATCCATGGGCGCCTGACAGCCGCCGACAAGGGTTCACCCGTGCCGCCGAGACTCGAGCGACGCAATAGCGTCGGTCGAGTCTCGATAGCACATACATGTCGGCTAGCCCAGTCCCTCCCAAGGACCCCCTAATCTATCCTAAACCTACAAACTTAATATCTATCTTAAAACTAAGGAGGATGCTACGTCAGTAGCGCACCGGCCCGGGAGAGCGTATCAGCCCTCACCTCTTCCTCAAGCCACCAGTATTCGATGTACTGCTTTAACGTATCGACCTTGTCCCGATCCGCAATTGCGGTGCTAAAACGGAGGAGCTCCTGAGCATTGGCGGCGTACCCGTCGTGGATGAGCCGCTTATCCCTCGCGCCGCGGTGGCTGTGGTACAATACCGGCACACCATCTTTATTTTGGACTAACCCTTTCATGTCTACATGAAGGAATGCCTCAGGCGGGATAAAGCCAGACCGAAGCGTACTCTCATGGTACATTAAATTGGGGTAGTAAGCCCCTGAGATCAGGCTATTATCACTGGCCATCGCCCTTGCAACGTGCCTCCGAATCACCTTAATAAGGAAATTGTCAACCCTATTCAGTCGAGCCCCATTGTATAGGGTCCTGTTGGGATAGTATTTTGTGTACTCAGATTCGGGAGTTCTAAACAACCCTAGACAGGCCCTGAGACATTGTCTCTCAAACACCCGAATCTTTTCCATATAGAACGGCGCTATATTGAACCACAAAGGACAGCCATAAGCGATGATGGGCCTTATGAGGGCCACGTAGCAAATGACCTTCACCCTGGAGTCAAGTTGACTGCTGCGAAACAGTCTCCTTGTCAGAGCGTAGGCCCGCTTAGCCCCAGCAAGACAAGCATCTATATGTTTGTCAAAATATAGATACTGGTCAAGCCAGATGCCAAGATACCGGACCACGTTTTTCACCACCAATGGCCGTCCCTGCTGTCCAATAATTGTTAATTTTCTCCAGTTTTTTCTGGTATCCCTAGGGGCCCCAGCCAATGGAGTTCTGAACAGGATTGTTTCCGATTTTTGGAAATTGATTTTCAACTTCCAATCATCGCAATACCTCTTAATTTGCTCGAAGTCACGCTGCAGAAGGATTCTGATGACCTCGATTTTTGGTCCTGATCTGTACGCCACTAAATCGTCTGCGTACGCTATAGCATGTCTGAGGGAACCCACCAGATCACTTGTGTAAATATTAAACAGGATCGGAGAATTCACTGCTCCCTGTTGTAAGCCGTTTTTAATTTCGAAAACCCTGCTCGAAGTCACATTGCCAGATTTGACAACGAACTTCTTTCCCATAAGCATGTCATAAATCATATACAGCAAAGGTTTTTGAATGCCCAATCTGGTCAGCTTATAAAAGAGTCCCTCCAACCATACGGTATCGAAGGCCTTCTCAAAGTCGACCAGGCAGGCACCCGTGCATTGATTCTTACTTTTATTCCATTGAATGTCGGAGATCAGTTTCGACGCGGCATGAATAGTGTCATGCCCCGCTCTAAAGCCAAACTGATTTTCCGGAATTATCTTGTTTTCCTCAACCCATCTCAAAAGAGATCTATTGACGACTTTCTCGAATACCTTGCTAACATTCGGGAGCAAACTAATTGACCGAAGATTAGCAGGGTTTGTCCTATCTTTATCCTTTTTAGGGATAGGGTGTACCACCGCTATTTTCCACTGCTCCGGATAATATGCATTATTCAGGGCATTGTTAAATAGAGTGGCGAAGATATCTATCGCCTCTAGCGGCAGGTGTCTTAATACGACGTTTGGGACACCGTCAACTCCCGCCGATTTTTTGTTTTTCAATGATTCAAAGATAAACCGAAGTTCATCTCTACTCACGAACAGATGAGTATTTGCATCGGCGATTGTGCCATTTGCACGGTTGTCGTCATTGAACCCGGTGAAACCGTTGTTCTCGGATCGCCAATCTTGAATTTCGGTCCGCAGATAAAAGTGGTTAAGAAAGGCCCTCTCCTCGAGATCGCGGTTACGGCAAACAGGGTTGTTCACCGTATACACACTCTCAAAGAAAGCTCCCATCAAATCCACCCTCTCCTGCGGGTCTTCGACCACGAAAAAACCATCGTTCGAGTCAGCACTCTCCGGACTTATGCCAGCAGTCAGTAGTGTCTGTCTGTTCTCGTTCGTCCGAGGTATTCGAACACATGAAATATCGTTATGATCTTTCCGCCTGAACAGTTTATTTATTTGTGGGAACATATTCGGACTACTGGTTTTTATAGCCCGAATTTTATTGCCCCAATACAAACTTACAGATTTTCTGTAATTTTCGGTGATCAACTGTTTCAGGTTTTTGATCATCGACTTCAGTGTCCTTAACTCGGGATCGTTCCTGTCAGTAAACTGTCTGTGTAGCCGTTTAAGCCTCGAGAGCAGTCTACTTTTATGTCGGTACAAAGCATCGATTGTCGCGTTTCGATACTTTTCAGTTTGTTCTTCGTCGGTGGAACGTCCTACCCGAGGGATAGTCCGCTCCATTGTCCGTTTGATGACGACATTCATTTGCCGTAAATGAGTGTCGATCTCATCGTTCGTCAAGTTCCTGTTTGTCGGTGGGTCGATCTCGCATGAGCGTATGTCGCGTTTTAAAACTCTGGAGAAGCGCGACCACTGCGCTTTTCGGTAATCGAAAGAACGCACTTGGTCGTACTGCTCCAGCTGCGTCTGCTCGTTCGGGATCCGTAATACGGCGGCAAGTCCGTAGTGATCACTATCGTACTTAACCGCTCGTAAACAGTTCCGCGTGCTTAGATCAGTGTTTGTTAGTTCAAGTCTTTCGTCAACTAGCGCCAAGTCCAAGAAAGAACCATCTCTAGGGAAAGACGGGATATCCGTCGCGTATAATTCGAGTTTATACTCAATCATATTATGACGCCACCAGTCGTGAAACTGGTTGCCTCTAGGGTTCGGAATATCATTTCCCCATGCCGCATGTTTAGCATTGAGGTCTCCGCCCAAAAAGTAATAGTTATCTTCCGATTGAAGCTGTAAGCAACGAAAAAGCGTCTCGATCTCATTCAAAAATTCAATGCGTAGAGGAGATTCAGGTGCATAAAGCGACACCACATACACCCGCCTCTGGCTATTGAGGGGAATGCATACGATGCATGCTTCCAACACCTGGAACCTTCGCACGTCCCCGCTGTATATGACCCTATGGCGCAAGCCTTTACGAATTAAGATAGCGACGCCACCTCCTTGTGTGGAGTTGGGTCGGTCTCTTCTAACTACAATGTAATTCTTATAGCCTAGTTTGTGTTTCGGAGTTAGCTTAGTTTCGCTAACCAGAAGTACATCAGGCTTTTCGGCTTCCAACAGATTGGAAAGATTGATCCTTCTCTCGATCCGAATAAGTGAATTAACATTCACCGCAAGGATCTTCAAGTTTACCTCGTCCAGCGTACCCATCATATTCATGGCGCGGCAGACTCGGCAAACAGTGTCGAATAGATCACGTCTATTCGAGCCGCTTGCTCATTTAACTGTTTCTGGAAATTGTCGATCTTTCCGTGCAATGACAGAAGGATCGATTTCAAATCCAGATCCGCTTCAGGCGTAGGAACCTTCGGCGCGCTTTTTGTTATTGTGCTACCCGGTCCAGTTACCATTTGGGCAAAGGACACATTGGGTGCAACAAAATTAGAGAACGAGCGACTCTTTCGACCTTTCTCTTCTTCAGACTTCTGTTTTCGAGCCTGCACATTCTGTTTAACCTGCTGATACCTGGGACATCCCTTGAAATTTGCAGGATGTCCTGAGGTGTTGCAGAGTACACATGAGAGCTGGCCCCGATCTTCTACTCTTTCCGTGCCTAAGGCACATTCCCCATGTTTGTGGTCCTTGTTACACTTCACGCACCTAAACTGCATGTGGCAGTTAGCTGCGGCGTGCCCGAACCTCTGGCAGCGCATACATTGAAGTACACGATCTGACCTCTTTAATTTTTCCCAACGTACCGCATGATAGTACAGGAATCTGATCCTTTTCAGACTATCTATTTTGCTGTCGGGGGTTAGTTGAACCAAAAAGAATGGTAATTTGCGGCTACCACCCCTGTCCGCAGGCGAGGAAAACGGCTTGACCCCCACGAACTTAAGGTCGTCGCACTCAAAACTCTTAAGCTCCTTTTCAAGCTCCTCTATTTTAACATTTGGGTCTATACCCTTAAGCAGCACCGTTTGTCGCTTTTCTCCTTTTGGAGTGTACGTGAAGTACTCAGCTTCCGCTTTCTCCAGAGCAGTGCGCAACTTTTTGTGCTCCTCCATGTTAGTGCACATAATAATGTGCTTTGTGGCGTTCAGCCTCTTAATATAAAAATTATTATTTACTACTAATCTACATAATCTTATGCTATCGCTTATATCTAAATAACTTACATTGATTGGTGGTACTTTTTGTTTTTTTGTCTCTTTTTGTTGTTCTTGCTGCTGCTGCTGTTGTTGTTGCTGCTGCTGTTGAGGTTGTTGTTGTTGTCTCTGCTGCTGGAGTTGCTGCGGTTGCTGTTGTTGTTGTCTTTGCTGCTGTTGCTGCGGTTGCAGTTGCTGCTGTTGTTGTTTTTGTTGTTGGTGTTGCTGCAGTGGCTTTTTGAGTGCCAGCTGCTTCTTTTGTTGTTGCTGTTGCTTAAGCAGAGCTTGTTGTTGTTGCTGCTGCTTAAGCTGTTTTTGTTGTTGATTGTGTTGTTGCTGCTCAGCTTGCAGTTGCTTCAGCTTTTGTTGCTGCTGCTGCAATTTTTGCTGGCGCAATTTATTCCTCTTTTCGAGGAGCTCCTTGATTAGCCTATCAAGCTGAGCTTCCTCGTCTTCATCGTCTTTTTGTTGTTTTTGTTCATCTTCGGCGTCCAGTAACTCCTGAAAGGAATTACCTTCGCCCACGTATCTGCCCTCGCCCCCTTCGGACTCGTACGAGTAGCTGAGGGCATCAGAATCTTCGCCATCTGTCTCGTGTGTTGACGAGGTTGTTCGTGACGTCATCTGCTCGTCCGTCTTCGACTTCCTCTTATGTGTGAGGTTTGGTGTTGGTTTCAATTTTCGTCGCCTTTTATCACTTTTTATTGTGTCATGTGACTGTACCACTGGCACTGCTGTTGTTGTTGATGCTGCGGCACTTGTTGTTGGCCTTTCTTCTGACGCTGTGCGTATTGTTGTTGGTGCTGCTACTGCTGGCGCACTTGTTTTTGTTGGTGCTATGGTTGCTGTAGTTGCACTTTCTGCTCCCACTTGCTGGTGCTTTATTTTGACCTGCCTGGTCACGCGTTTGGCCAACGGGGCATCCCCTTGCGGGACCTTGGACTGGCCACTGTCCATCGCCTGATCTTCCGGCACTTCCACTCTTGCTTTCTGTTTATTTAGTAATTTTATAAATTAATAAAAATTATTCCCCCACTGGGACTTGAACCGGGCTCCTCTTACGATAGAGCCGAAGTCTCTTCCTCTGAGCCAAATGGCTTATTGGAAATCGCTGTTCAAAAACACTACTTAATACGTCACTTTAGCTTACGCTGCCTCACTATCAAAGTCGTCTGTTCACCTCGGATGCTGAAGAGCGACTGACGAGAACCGATTTTTTCAGCGTGGTATGGTCGTTGGCGAAAATCTAATTTATAAATTTTTTAGAAAACTTACACTTACCATACCTACCTAAAAAATTGTCTGCCCTCCAATTCAAAGCAACGCATTGCATCGCAAATCTTTGGACTTAGTAAATATTGCATATTATGTCTTTCCCAGGTGGAAAAAAAAAGAAAGAAAAAAAGTGACTGTATCCAACAGTCCCCAAATGTGTATGTGTAAACATCGTGCGTGCGGTATGTGTGTGGCTTGATACACGTCATTGAGGAAAGAGGGAATTGTAATAACCGTATTCTTGATATATTATGAAATAACAATTAATATGCCCCAGCTCATAAATGTATGCAATAAATCCCCGCAAGTTAAATGACATCAACTGTTATACAGGAAATGAAAGTGTCATTGGAATTTCATTCGGCTTGCATTGCATTTTGTAGAGGTGCTGGTCTACGACACCGGCAACGAATTTCCTCGAGATGCCCGTCACAGCAAAGAAATGTGAGACCATCATATATAAAAAAAAAAACATGAGGCACTCCGGGAGTGCACACATACAAAGTTTCATTGCGATCTGTTGAGTTTCTCAGAAAACGGACAACAGCGCCACCTATCGGGTCCAAAACTATCCTATCTTTCTGGCTTCATTTAACAATGCACACATACAAAGTTTCATTGAGATCGGTTGAGTTTCTCAGAAAACGGACAACAGCGCCACCTATCGGGTCCAAAACTATCCTATCTTTCTAGCGGCATACAACCATGCACACATACAAAGTTTCATAGAGATCGTTTGAGTTTCTCAAAAAAAAAAAACGATAACAGCGCCACCTATCGGGTCCAAAACTATCGTATCTTTCCAGCTGCATACAACCATGCACACATACAAAGTTTCATTGGGATCGGTGACGGTGACGGTAACGGTAACGGTAACGGTAACGGTAACGGTAACGGTAACGGTAACAGTGACGGTGATAGTAACAGTGACGCGAGTTTATTGGTTTCTTCCCATCCAAAGTGCCCAACGCGCCTAAGGAAGTAATAACTTCAAAAACATGCTTTATTTTAGCTCCTAAATGTATGCAATGATAAAAACGTGTGCAATGATAAAAACGTATGCAATGATAAAATGTATGCAATGATTAATCATTAAATACGAGTTGAAAAAAGTACGTATACGACTAGGTAAATGGAAATGAAAAAGCAATTCAAAAAAAGTACGTATACGACTCCGTAAATGGAAATGAAATACCAATTCAGAATATAATGATTTTATTTTAATGGCTCCATTAGTGTTTTGCTTGTTTTTTCCAAAACATGTATTCACTCACGTTAGAGTTTAGAATTATGTATTGTCGTATAGAATAACTCTAAAAGGTACCAGAGTTTGCAAAAAGTTGCCTGAAACAAGTGACAAAAATACAAACGCGAAATGTTGGACAATGAAAAATGCAAATGGATGAATCAGGCAAAAAGAGGGCGTATGCCAACAACACGCGGTGTTCCCAAGCGGTCCCCCATCTAAGTACTAACCGCGCCCGACTCTGCTTGATTTCGGTGATCGGACGAGAACCGATTTTTTCAGCGTGGTATGGTCGTTGGCGAAAATCTAATTTATAAATTTTTTAGAAAACTTACACTTACCATACCTACCTAAAAAATTGTCTGCCCTCCAATTCAAAGCAACGCATTGCATCGCAAATCTTTGGACTTAGTAAATATTGCATATTATGTCTTTCCCAGGTGGAAAAAAAAAGAAAGAAAAAAAGTGACTGTATCCAACAGTCCCCAAATGTGTATGTGTAAACATCGTGCGTGCGGTATGTGTGTGGCTTGATACACGTCATTGAGGAAAGAGGGAATTGTAATAACCGTATTCTTGATATATTATGAAATAACAATTAATATGCCCCAGCTCATAAATGTATGCAATAAATCCCCGCAAGTTAAATGACATCAACTGTTATACAGGAAATGAAAGTGTCATTGGAATTTCATTCGGCTTGCATTGCATTTTGTAGAGGTGCTGGTCTACGACACCGGCAACGAATTTCCTCGAGATGCCCGTCACAGCAAAGAAATGTGAGACCATCATATATAAAAAAAAAAAAACATGAGGCACTCCGGGAGTGCACACATACAAAGTTTCATTGCGATCTGTTGAGTTTCTCAGAAAACGGACAACAGCGCCACCTATCGGGTCCAAAACTATCCTATCTTTCTGGCTTCATTTAACAATGCACACATACAAAGTTTCATTGAGATCGGTTGAGTTTCTCAGAAAACGGACAACAGCGCCACCTATCGGGTCCAAAACTATCCTATCTTTCTAGCGGCATACAACCATGCACACATACAAAGTTTCATAGAGATCGTTTGAGTTTCTCAAAAAAAAAAAACGATAACAGCGCCACCTATCGGGTCCAAAACTATCGTATCTTTCCAGCTGCATACAACCATGCACACATACAAAGTTTCATTGGGATCGGTGACGGTGACGGTGACGGTGACGGTAACGGTAACGGTAACGGTAACGGTAACGGTAACGGTAACGGTAACAGTGACGGTGATAGTAACAGTGACGCGAGTTTATTGGTTTCTTCCCATCCAAAGTGCCCAACGCGCCTAAGGAAGTAATAACTTCAAAAACATGCTTTATTTTAGCTCCTAAATGTATGCAATGATAAAAACGTGTGCAATGATAAAAACGTATGCAATGATAAAATGTATGCAATGATTAATCATTAAATACGAGTTGAAAAAAGTACGTATACGACTAGGTAAATGGAAATGAAAAAGCAATTCAAAAAAAGTACGTATACGACTCCGTAAATGGAAATGAAATACCAATTCAGAATATAATGATTTTATTTTAATGGCTCCATTAGTGTTTTGCTTGTTTTTTCCAAAACATGTATTCACTCACGTTAGAGTTTAGAATTATGTATTGTCGTATAGAATAACTCTAAAAGGTACCAGAGTTTGCAAAAAGTTGCCTGAAACAAGTGACAAAAATACAAACGCGAAATGTTGGACAATGAAAAATGCAAATGGATGAATCAGGCAAAAAGAGGGCGTATGCCAACAACACGCGGTGTTCCCAAGCGGTCCCCCATCTAAGTACTAACCGCGCCCGACTCTGCTTGATTTCGGTGATCGGACGAGAACCGATTTTTTCAGCGTGGTATGGTCGTTGGCGAAAATCTAATTTATAAATTTTTTAGAAAACTTACACTTACCATACCTACCTAAAAAATTGTCTGCCCTCCAATTCAAAGCAACGCATTGCATCGCAAATCTTTGGACTTAGTAAATATTGCATATTATGTCTTTCCCAGGTGGAAAAAAAAAGAAAGAAAAAAAGTGACTGTATCCAACAGTCCCCAAATGTGTATGTGTAAACATCGTGCGTGCGGTATGTGTGTGGCTTGATACACGTCATTGAGGAAAGAGGGAATTGTAATAACCGTATTCTTGATATATTATGAAATAACAATTAATATGCCCCAGCTCATAAATGTATGCAATAAATCCCCGCAAGTTAAATGACATCAACTGTTATACAGGAAATGAAAGTGTCATTGGAATTTCATTCGGCTTGCATTGCATTTTGTAGAGGTGCTGGTCTACGACACCGGCAACGAATTTCCTCGAGATGCCCGTCACAGCAAAGAAATGTGAGACCATCATATATAAAAAAAAAAAACATGAGGCACTCCGGGAGTGCACACATACAAAGTTTCATTGCGATCTGTTGAGTTTCTCAGAAAACGGACAACAGCGCCACCTATCGGGTCCAAAACTATCCTATCTTTCTGGCTTCATTTAACAATGCACACATACAAAGTTTCATTGAGATCGGTTGAGTTTCTCAGAAAACGGACAACAGCGCCACCTATCGGGTCCAAAACTATCCTATCTTTCTAGCGGCATACAACCATGCACACATACAAAGTTTCATAGAGATCGTTTGAGTTTCTCAAAAAAAAAAAAACGATAACAGCGCCACCTATCGGGTCCAAAACTATCGTATCTTTCCAGCTGCATACAACCATGCACACATACAAAGTTTCATTGGGATCGGTGACGGTGACGGTGACGGTGACGGTAACGGTAACGGTAACGGTAACGGTAACGGTAACGGTAACAGTGACGGTGATAGTAACAGTGACGCGAGTTTATTGGTTTCTTCCCATCCAAAGTGCCCAACGCGCCTAAGGAAGTAATAACTTCAAAAACATGCTTTATTTTAGCTCCTAAATGTATGCAATGATAAAAACGTGTGCAATGATAAAAACGTATGCAATGATAAAATGTATGCAATGATTAATCATTAAATACGAGTTGAAAAAAGTACGTATACGACTAGGTAAATGGAAATGAAAAAGCAATTCAAAAAAAGTACGTATACGACTCCGTAAATGGAAATGAAATACCAATTCAGAATATAATGATTTTATTTTAATGGCTCCATTAGTGTTTTGCTTGTTTTTTCCAAAACATGTATTCACTCACGTTAGAGTTTAGAATTATGTATTGTCGTATAGAATAACTCTAAAAGGTACCAGAGTTTGCAAAAAGTTGCCTGAAACAAGTGACAAAAATACAAACGCGAAATGTTGGACAATGAAAAATGCAAATGGATGAATCAGGCAAAAAGAGGGCGTATGCCAACAACACGCGGTGTTCCCAAGCGGTCCCCCATCTAAGTACTAACCGCGCCCGACTCTGCTTGATTTCGGTGATCGGACGAGAACCGATTTTTTCAGCGTGGTATGGTCGTTGGCGAAAATCTAATTTATAAATTTTTTAGAAAACTTACACTTACCATACCTACCTAAAAAATTGTCTGCCCTCCAATTCAAAGCAACGCATTGCATCGCAAATCTTTGGACTTAGTAAATATTGCATATTATGTCTTTCCCAGGTGGAAAAAAAAAGAAAGAAAAAAAGTGACTGTATCCAACAGTCCCCAAATGTGTATGTGTAAACATCGTGCGTGCGGTATGTGTGTGGCTTGATACACGTCATTGAGGAAAGAGGGAATTGTAATAACCGTATTCTTGATATATTATGAAATAACAATTAATATGCCCCAGCTCATAAATGTATG
Organism: Cheilosia vernalis; assembly: GCA_949126925.1. NCBI lineage: Eukaryota > Metazoa > Arthropoda > Insecta > Diptera > Syrphidae > Cheilosia > Cheilosia vernalis. Next base: position 26,753,616 of record OX421360.1, on the reverse strand, counting down.
CAATAAATCCCCGCAAGTTAAATGACATCAACTGTTATACAGGAAATGAAAGTGTCATTGGAATTTCATTCGGCTTGCATTGCATTTTGTAGAGGTGCTGGTCTACGACACCGGCAACGAATTTCCTCGAGATGCCCGTCACAGCAAAGAAATGTGAGACCATCATATATAAAAAAAAAAAACATGAGGCACTCCGGGAGTGCACACATACAAAGTTTCATTGCGATCTGTTGAGTTTCTCAGAAAACGGACAACAGCGCCACCTATCGGGTCCAAAACTATCCTATCTTTCTGGCTTCATTTAACAATGCACACATACAAAGTTTCATTGAGATCGGTTGAGTTTCTCAGAAAACGGACAACAGCGCCACCTATCGGGTCCAAAACTATCCTATCTTTCTAGCGGCATACAACCATGCACACATACAAAGTTTCATAGAGATCGTTTGAGTTTCTCAAAAAAAAAAAACGATAACAGCGCCACCTATCGGGTCCAAAACTATCGTATCTTTCCAGCTGCATACAACCATGCACACATACAAAGTTTCATTGGGATCGGTGACGGTGACGGTGACGGTGACGGTAACGGTAACGGTAACGGTAACGGTAACGGTAACGGTAACGGTAACGGTAACGGTAACAGTGACGGTGATAGTAACAGTGACGCGAGTTTATTGGTTTCTTCCCATCCAAAGTGCCCAACGCGCCTAAGGAAGTAATAACTTCAAAAACATGCTTTATTTTAGCTCCTAAATGTATGCAATGATAAAAACGTGTGCAATGATAAAAACGTATGCAATGATAAAATGTATGCAATGATTAATCATTAAATACGAGTTGAAAAAAGTACGTATACGACTAGGTAAATGGAAATGAAAAAGCAATTCAAAAAAAGTACGTATACGACTCCGTAAATGGAAATGAAATACCAATTCAGAATATAATGATTTTATTTTAATGGCTCCATTAGTGTTTTGCTTGTTTTTTCCAAAACATGTATTCACTCACGTTAGAGTTTAGAATTATGTATTGTCGTATAGAATAACTCTAAAAGGTACCAGAGTTTGCAAAAAGTTGCCTGAAACAAGTGACAAAAATACAAACGCGAAATGTTGGACAATGAAAAATGCAAATGGATGAATCAGGCAAAAAGAGGGCGTATGCCAACAACACGCGGTGTTCCCAAGCGGTCCCCCATCTAAGTACTAACCGCGCCCGACTCTGCTTGATTTCGGTGATCGGACGAGAACCGATTTTTTCAGCGTGGTATGGTCGTTGGCGAAAATCTAATTTATAAATTTTTTAGAAAACTTACACTTACCATACCTACCTAAAAAATTGTCTGCCCTCCAATTCAAAGCAACGCATTGCATCGCAAATCTTTGGACTTAGTAAATATTGCATATTATGTCTTTCCCAGGTGGAAAAAAAAAGAAAGAAAAAAAGTGACTGTATCCAACAGTCCCCAAATGTGTATGTGTAAACATCGTGCGTGCGGTATGTGTGTGGCTTGATACACGTCATTGAGGAAAGAGGGAATTGTAATAACCGTATTCTTGATATATTATGAAATAACAATTAATATGCCCCAGCTCATAAATGTATGCAATAAATCCCCGCAAGTTAAATGACATCAACTGTTATACAGGAAATGAAAGTGTCATTGGAATTTCATTCGGCTTGCATTGCATTTTGTAGAGGTGCTGGTCTACGACACCGGCAACGAATTTCCTCGAGATGCCCGTCACAGCAAAGAAATGTGAGACCATCATATATAAAAAAAAAAACATGAGGCACTCCGGGAGTGCACACATACAAAGTTTCATTGCGATCTGTTGAGTTTCTCAGAAAACGGACAACAGCGCCACCTATCGGGTCCAAAACTATCCTATCTTTCTGGCTTCATTTAACAATGCACACATACAAAGTTTCATTGAGATCGGTTGAGTTTCTCAGAAAACGGACAACAGCGCCACCTATCGGGTCCAAAACTATCCTATCTTTCTAGCGGCATACAACCATGCACACATACAAAGTTTCATAGAGATCGTTTGAGTTTCTCAAAAAAAAAAAACGATAACAGCGCCACCTATCGGGTCCAAAACTATCGTATCTTTCCAGCTGCATACAACCATGCACACATACAAAGTTTCATTGGGATCGGTGACGGTGACGGTAACGGTAACGGTAACGGTAACGGTAACGGTAACGGTAACGGTAACAGTGACGGTGATAGTAACAGTGACGCGAGTTTATTGGTTTCTTCCCATCCAAAGTGCCCAACGCGCCTAAGGAAGTAATAACTTCAAAAACATGCTTTATTTTAGCTCCTAAATGTATGCAATGATAAAAACGTGTGCAATGATAAAAACGTATGCAATGATAAAATGTATGCAATGATTAATCATTAAATACGAGTTGAAAAAAGTACGTATACGACTAGGTAAATGGAAATGAAAAAGCAATTCAAAAAAAGTACGTATACGACTCCGTAAATGGAAATGAAATACCAATTCAGAATATAATGATTTTATTTTAATGGCTCCATTAGTGTTTTGCTTGTTTTTTCCAAAACATGTATTCACTCACGTTAGAGTTTAGAATTATGTATTGTCGTATAGAATAACTCTAAAAGGTACCAGAGTTTGCAAAAAGTTGCCTGAAACAAGTGACAAAAATACAAACGCGAAATGTTGGACAATGAAAAATGCAAATGGATGAATCAGGCAAAAAGAGGGCGTATGCCAACAACACGCGGTGTTCCCAAGCGGTCCCCCATCTAAGTACTAACCGCGCCCGACTCTGCTTGATTTCGGTGATCGGACGAGAACCGATTTTTTCAGCGTGGTATGGTCGTTGGCGAAAATCTAATTTATAAATTTTTTAGAAAACTTACACTTACCATACCTACCTAAAAAATTGTCTGCCCTCCAATTCAAAGCAACGCATTGCATCGCAAATCTTTGGACTTAGTAAATATTGCATATTATGTCTTTCCCAGGTGGAAAAAAAAAGAAAGAAAAAAAGTGACTGTATCCAACAGTCCCCAAATGTGTATGTGTAAACATCGTGCGTGCGGTATGTGTGTGGCTTGATACACGTCATTGAGGAAAGAGGGAATTGTAATAACCGTATTCTTGATATATTATGAAATAACAATTAATATGCCCCAGCTCATAAATGTATGCAATAAATCCCCGCAAGTTAAATGACATCAACTGTTATACAGGAAATGAAAGTGTCATTGGAATTTCATTCGGCTTGCATTGCATTTTGTAGAGGTGCTGGTCTACGACACCGGCAACGAATTTCCTCGAGATGCCCGTCACAGCAAAGAAATGTGAGACCATCATATATAAAAAAAAAAACATGAGGCACTCCGGGAGTGCACACATACAAAGTTTCATTGCGATCTGTTGAGTTTCTCAGAAAACGGACAACAGCGCCACCTATCGGGTCCAAAACTATCCTATCTTTCTGGCTTCATTTAACAATGCACACATACAAAGTTTCATTGAGATCGGTTGAGTTTCTCAGAAAACGGACAACAGCGCCACCTATCGGGTCCAAAACTATCCTATCTTTCTAGCGGCATACAACCATGCACACATACAAAGTTTCATAGAGATCGTTTGAGTTTCTCAAAAAAAAAAAACGATAACAGCGCCACCTATCGGGTCCAAAACTATCGTATCTTTCCAGCTGCATACAACCATGCACACATACAAAGTTTCATTGGGATCGGTGACGGTGACGGTAACGGTAACGGTAACGGTAACGGTAACGGTAACGGTAACGGTAACAGTGACGGTGATAGTAACAGTGACGCGAGTTTATTGGTTTCTTCCCATCCAAAGTGCCCAACGCGCCTAAGGAAGTAATAACTTCAAAAACATGCTTTATTTTAGCTCCTAAATGTATGCAATGATAAAAACGTGTGCAATGATAAAAACGTATGCAATGATAAAATGTATGCAATGATTAATCATTAAATACGAGTTGAAAAAAGTACGTATACGACTAGGTAAATGGAAATGAAAAAGCAATTCAAAAAAAGTACGTATACGACTCCGTAAATGGAAATGAAATACCAATTCAGAATATAATGATTTTATTTTAATGGCTCCATTAGTGTTTTGCTTGTTTTTTCCAAAACATGTATTCACTCACGTTAGAGTTTAGAATTATGTATTGTCGTATAGAATAACTCTAAAAGGTACCAGAGTTTGCAAAAAGTTGCCTGAAACAAGTGACAAAAATACAAACGCGAAATGTTGGACAATGAAAAATGCAAATGGATGAATCAGGCAAAAAGAGGGCGTATGCCAACAACACGCGGTGTTCCCAAGCGGTCCCCCATCTAAGTACTAACCGCGCCCGACTCTGCTTGATTTCGGTGATCGGACGAGAACCGATTTTTTCAGCGTGGTATGGTCGTTGGCGAAAATCTAATTTATAAATTTTTTAGAAAACTTACACTTACCATACCTACCTAAAAAATTGTCTGCCCTCCAATTCAAAGCAACGCATTGCATCGCAAATCTTTGGACTTAGTAAATATTGCATATTATGTCTTTCCCAGGTGGAAAAAAAAAGAAAGAAAAAAAGTGACTGTATCCAACAGTCCCCAAATGTGTATGTGTAAACATCGTGCGTGCGGTATGTGTGTGGCTTGATACACGTCATTGAGGAAAGAGGGAATTGTAATAACCGTATTCTTGATATATTATGAAATAACAATTAATATGCCCCAGCTCATAAATGTATGCAATAAATCCCCGCAAGTTAAATGACATCAACTGTTATACAGGAAATGAAAGTGTCATTGGAATTTCATTCGGCTTGCATTGCATTTTGTAGAGGTGCTGGTCTACGACACCGGCAACGAATTTCCTCGAGATGCCCGTCACAGCAAAGAAATGTGAGACCATCATATATAAAAAAAAAAACATGAGGCACTCCGGGAGTGCACACATACAAAGTTTCATTGCGATCTGTTGAGTTTCTCAGAAAACGGACAACAGCGCCACCTATCGGGTCCAAAACTATCCTATCTTTCTGGCTTCATTTAACAATGCACACATACAAAGTTTCATTGAGATCGGTTGAGTTTCTCAGAAAACGGACAACAGCGCCACCTATCGGGTCCAAAACTATCCTATCTTTCTAGCGGCATACAACCATGCACACATACAAAGTTTCATAGAGATCGTTTGAGTTTCTCAAAAAAAAAAAAACGATAACAGCGCCACCTATCGGGTCCAAAACTATCGTATCTTTCCAGCTGCATACAACCATGCACACATACAAAGTTTCATTGGGATCGGTGACGGTGACGGTAACGGTAACGGTAACGGTAACGGTAACGGTAACGGTAACGGTAACAGTGACGGTGATAGTAACAGTGACGCGAGTTTATTGGTTTCTTCCCATCCAAAGTGCCCAACGCGCCTAAGGAAGTAATAACTTCAAAAACATGCTTTATTTTAGCTCCTAAATGTATGCAATGATAAAAACGTGTGCAATGATAAAAACGTATGCAATGATAAAATGTATGCAATGATTAATCATTAAATACGAGTTGAAAAAAGTACGTATACGACTAGGTAAATGGAAATGAAAAAGCAATTCAAAAAAAGTACGTATACGACTCCGTAAATGGAAATGAAATACCAATTCAGAATATAATGATTTTATTTTAATGGCTCCATTAGTGTTTTGCTTGTTTTTTCCAAAACATGTATTCACTCGCGTTAGAGTTTAGAATTATGTATTGTCGTATAGAATAACTCTAAAAGGTACCAGAGTTTGCAAAAAGTTGCCTGAAACAAGTGACAAAAATACAAACGCGAAATGTTGGACAATGAAAAATGCAAATGGATGAATCAGGCAAAAAGAGGGCGTATGCCAACAACACGCGGTGTTCCCAAGCGGTTCCCCATCTAAGTACTAACCGCGCCCGACTCTGCTTGATTTCGGTGATCGGACGAGAACCGATTTTTTTTTTTTTTTTTTTTTTTAAATTCATTTTTATTATATTCATTCTTTAAACTTATATACTAGACAAAAACGATTAAATCTAATTTAAAACTAACAATCTTAATTCTAGCTTACTGGCTCTTAACGAGCACTCTAAACTTAACGATATTCTTAAAATTATTGCCTTTCGGCCTAAAATCTATCTATATTTAATTTGTGTTGTTTTTTATTTTTCAAGAAACTTCGAAAACTTGAATTCTTTATTATTATTGTTTTACCTATAAACTACTTAAAACTACCTAAGCTACTTAGCCTAAATTAATTATAATCAGGGTGGTGAGCAATCTTAAGGATTGGTCACCATCCTGATTGCATCCATGGGCGCCTGACAGCCGCCGACAAGGGTTCACCCATGCCGCCGAGACTCGAGCGACGCAATAGCGTCGGTCGAGTCTCGGCAGCACATACATGTCGGCTAGCCCAGTCCCTCCCAAGGACCCCCTAATCTATCCTAAACCTACAAACCTAATATCTATCTTAAAACTAAGGAGGATGCTACGTCAGTAGCGCACCGGCCCGGGAGAGCGTATCAACCCTCACCTCTTCTTTAAGCCACCAATATTCGGTGTACTGCTTTAACGTATCGACCTTGTCCCGATCCGCAATTGCGGTGCTAAAACGGAGGAGCTCCTGAGCATTGGCGGCGGACCCGTCGTGGATGAGCCGCTTATCCCTCGCGCCGCGGTGGCTGTGGTACAATACCGGCACACCATCTTTATTCTGGACTAACCCTTTCATGTCTACATGAAGGAATGCCTCAGGCGGGATAAAGCCAGACCGAAGCGTACTCTCATGGTACATTAAATTGGGGTAGTAAGCCCCTGAGATCAGGCTATTATCACTGGCCATCGCCCTTGCAACGTGCCTCCGAATCACTTTAATAAGGAAATTGTCAACCCTATTCAGTCGAGCCCCATTGTATAGGGTCCTGTTGGGATAGTATTTTGTGTACTCAGATTCAGGAGTTCTAAACAACCCTAGACAGGCCCTGAGACATTGTCTCTCAAACACCCGAATCTTTTCCATATAGAACGGCGCTATATTGAACCACAAAGGACAGCCATAAGCGATGATGGGCCTTATGAGGGCCACGTAGCAAATGACCTTCACCCTGGAGTCAAGTTGACTGCTGCGAAACAGTCTCCTTGTCAGAGCGTAGGCCCGCTTAGCCCCAGCAAGACAAGCATCTATATGTTTGTCAAAATATAGATACTGGTCAAGCCAGATGCCAAGATACCGAACCACGTTTTTCACAACCAATGGCCGTCCCTGCTGTCCAATAATTGTTAATTTTCTCCAGTTTTTTCTGGTATCCCTAGGGGCCCCAGCCAATGGAGTTCTGAACAGGATTGTTTCCGATTTTTGGAAATTGATTTTCAACTTCCAATCATCGCAATACCTCTTAATTTGCTCGAAGTCACGCTGCAGAAGGATTCTGATGACCTCGATTTTTGGTCCTGATCTGTACGCCACTAAATCGTCTGCGTACGCTATAGCATGTCTGAGGGAACCCACCAGATCACTTGTGTAAATATTAAACAGGATCGGAGAATTCACTGCTCCCTGTTGTAAGCCGTTTTTAATTTCGAAAACCCTGCTCGAAGTCACATTGCCAGATTTGACAACGAACTTCTTTCCCATAAGCATGTCATAAATCATATACAGCAAAGGTTTTTGAATGCCCAATCTGGTCAGCTTATAAAAGAGTCCCTCCAACCATACGGTATCGAAGGCCTTCTCAAAGTCGACCAGGCAGGCACCCGTGCATTGATTCTTACTTTTATTCCACTGAATGTCGGAGACCAGTTTCGACGCGGCATGAATAGTGTCATGCCCCGCTCTAAAGCCAAACTGATTTTCCGGAATAATCTTATTTTCTTCAACCCATCTTAAAAGAGCTCTATTGACGACTTTCTCGAATACCTTGCTAACATTCGGGAGCAAACTAATTGACCGCAGATTAGCAGGGTTTGTCCTATCTTTATCCTTTTTCGGGATAGGATGTACCACCGCCATTTTCCACTGCGCCGGATAATATGCATTATTCAGAGCATTGTTAAATAGCGTGGTGAAGATATCCATCGCCTCTAGCGGCAGGTGTCTTAATACGACGTTTGGGATACCGTCCACTCCCGCCGACTTTTTGTTTTTAAGTGATTCGAAGATGAACCGAAGTTCATCTCTACTCACTAACAGATGAGTATTTGTATCGGCGATTGTGCCATTTGCACGGTTGTCGTCATTGAACCCGGTGAAACCGTTGTTCTCGGATCGCCAATCTTGAATTTCGGTCCGCAGATAAAAGTGGTTAAGAAAGGCCCTCTCCTCGAGATCGCGGTTACGGCAAACCGGGTTGTTCACCGTATACACACTCTCAAAGAAAGCTCCCATCAAATCCACCCTCTCCTGCGGGTCTTCGACCACGAAAAAACCATCGTTCGAGTCAGCACTCTCCGGACTTATGCCAGCAGTCAGTAGTGTCTGTCTGTTCTCGTTCGTCCGAGGTATTCGGACACATGAAATATCGTTATGATCTTTCCGCCTGAACAGTTTATTTATTTGTGGGAACATATTCGGACTACTGGTTTTTATAGCCCGAATTTTATTGCCCCAATACAAACTTACAGATTTTCTGTAATTTTCGGTGATCAACTGTTTCAGGTTTTTGATCATCGACTTCAGTGTCCTTAACTCGGGATCGTTCCTGTCAGTAAACTGTCTGTGTAGCCGTTTAAGCCTCGAGAGCAGTCTACTTTTATGTCGGTACAAAGCATCGATTGTCGCGTTTCGATACTTTTCAGTTTGTTCTTCGTCGGTGGAACGTCCTACCCGAGGGATAGTCCGCTCCATTGTCCGTTTGATGACGACATTCATTTGCCGTAAATGAGTGTCGATCTCATCGTTCGTCAAGTTCCTGTTTGTCGGTGGGTCGATCTCGCATGAGCGTATGTCGCGTTTTAAAACTCTGGAGAAGCGCGACCACTGCGCTTTTCGGTAATCGAAAGAACGCACTTGGTCGTACTGCTCCAGCTGCGTCTGCTCGTTCGGGATCCGTAATACGGCGGCAAGTCCGTAGTGATCACTGTCGTACTTAACCGCTCGTAAACAGTTCCGCGTGCTTAGATCAGTGTTTGTTAGTTCGAGTCTTTCGTCAACTAGCGCCAAGTCCAAGAAAGAACCGTCCCTAGGGAAAGACGGGATATCCGTCGCGTACAATTCGAGTTTGTACTCAATCATATTATGACGCCACCAGTCGTGAAACTGGTTGCCTCTAGGGTTCGGAATATCATTTCCCCATGCCGCGTGTTTAGCATTGAGGTCTCCGCCCAAAAAGTAATAGTTATCTTCCGATTGAAGCTGTAAGCAACGAAAAAGCGTCTCGATCTCATTCAAAAATTCAATGCGTAGAGGAGATTCAGGTGCGTAAAGCGACACCACATACACCCGCCTCTGGCTATTGAGGGGAATGCATACGATGCATGCTTCCAATACCTGGAACCTTCGCACGTCCCCGCTGTATATGACCCTATGGCGCAAGCCTTTACGAATTAAGATAGCGACACCACCTCCTTGTGTGGAGTTGGGTCGGTCTCTTCTAACTACAATGTAATTCTTATAGCCTAGTTTGTGTTTCGGAGTTAGCTTAGTTTCGCTAACCAGAAGTACATCAGGCTTTTCGGCTTCCAACAGATTGGAAAGATTGATTCTTCTCTCGATCCGAATAAGTGAATTAACATTCACCGCAAGGATCTTCAAGTTTACCTCGTCCAGCGTACTCATCATATTCATGGCGCGGCAGACTCGGCAAACAGTGTCGAATAGATCACGTCTATTCGAGCCGCTTGCTCATTTAACTGTTTCTGGAAATTGTCGATCTTTCCGTGCAATGACAGAAGGATCGATTTCAAATCCAGATCCGCTTCCGGTGTAGGAACCTTCGGCGCGCTTTTTGTCATTGTGCTACCCGGTCCAGTTACCATTTGGGCAAAGGACACATTGGGTGCAACAAAATTAGAGAACGAGCGACTCTTTCGACCTTTCTCTTCTTCAGACTTCTGTTTTCGAGCCTGCACATTCTGTTTAACCTGCTGATACCTGGGACATCCCTTGAAATTTGCAGGATGTCCTGAGGTGTTGCAGAGTACACATGAGAGCTGGCCCCGATCTTCTACTCTTTCCGTGCCTAAGGCACATTCCCCATGTTTGTGGTCCTTGTTACACTTCACGCACCTAAACTGCATGTGGCAGTTAGCTGCGGCGTGCCCGAACCTCTGGCAGCGCATACATTGAAGTACACGATCTGACCTCTTTAATTTTTCCCAACGTACCGCATGATAGTACAGGAATCTGATCCTTTTCAGACTATCTATTTTGCTGTCGGGGGTTAGTTGAACCAAAAAGAATGGTAATTTGCGGCTACCACCCCTGTCCGCAGGCGAGGAAAACGGCTTGACCCCCACGAACTTAAGGTCGTCGCACTCAAAACTCTTAAGCTCCTTTTCAAGCTCCTCTATTTTAACATTTGGATCTATACCCTTAAGCAGCACCGTTTGTCGCTTTTCTCCTTTTGGAGTGTACGTGAAGTACTCAGCTTCTGCTTTCTCCAGAGCGGTGCGCAACTTTTTGTGCTCCTCCATGTTAGTGCACATAATTATGTGCTTGGTGGCGTTTAGCCTCTTAATATAAAAATTATTATTAACAACTAATCTACATAATCTAATGCTATCGCTTATATCTAAATAACTTACATTAATTGGTGGTACTTTTTGTTTTTTTGTCTCTTTTTGTTGTTCTTGCTGCTGCTGCTGTTGTTGTTGCTGCTGCGGTTGCTGTTGTTGTTGTTGTCTCTGCTGCTGGTGTTGCTGCGGTTGCTGCGGTTGCAGTTGCTGCTGTTGTTGTTTTTGTTGTTGGTGTTGCTGCAGTGGCTTTTTGTTTGCCAGCTGCTTCTTTTGTTGTTGCAGCTTAAGCAGAGCTTGTTGTTGTTGCTGCTGCTTAAGCTGTTTTTCTTGTTGTTTGTGTTGTTGCTGCTCAGCTTGCAGTTGCTTCAGCTTTTGTTGCTGCTGCTGCAATTTTTGCTGGCGCAATTTCTCCCTCTTTGCGAGGAGCTCCTTGATTAGCCTATCAAGCTGGGCTTCCTCGTCTTCTTCGTCGGCTTGTTGTTGCTCTTCTTCTTGGGCGTCCAGTAACTCTTGAAATGAGTTACCTTCGCCCACGTATCTGCCCTCGCCCCCTTCGGACTCGTACGAGTAGCTGAGGGCATCAGAGTCATCGACGTCTGACTCGTGTGCTGACGAGTTTGCTCGTGACGTCATCTGTTCGTTTGGCTTCGGCTTCCTCTTATGTGTTAGGTTTGGTATTGGCTTCAATTTCCTTCGCCTTTTTTCTGTTTTTGCCACTTGTGCTGACTGTACCAATGCTGCGGCACTTGTCGATGGCAAGTCCATGTTTGTTGTTGGTGCTGGTACTGCTACCGCACTTATTATTATTTTTGGTGCTGTTGCTACTGGAGCCGCTGTAGTTGTTGTTGTTGGCATAGCCACCTGCTGCTGTTTTGCCTTTTCTTGTCTGGTCACGCGTTTGGCCAACGGGGTATCGCCTTGCGGGACCTTGGACTGGCCACTGTCCATCGCCTGATCTTCCGGCACTTCCACACTTGTTTTGATATTTTTTTTGGTATTAATTAAATTAATAAAAATCAATCCCCCACTGGGACTCGAACTTGGCTCCTCTACGTCAGAGCCCACGACTACTTCCTCTGAGCCAAATGGCTTATTGGAAATTACTGTTCAAAAACTATTCTTAACACTGCACTATTGCTTTCGCTGCCTCACTAACTAAGTCGTCTGTTCACCTCGGATGCTGAAGAGCGACTGACGAGAACCGATTTTTTCAGCGTGGTATGGTCGTTGGCGAAAATCTAATTTATAAATTTTTTAGAAAACTTACACTTACCATACCTACCTAAAAAATTGTCTGCCCTCCAATTCAAAGCAACGCATTGCATCGCAAATCTTTGGACTTAGTAAATATTGCATATTATGTCTTTCCCAGGTGGAAAAAAAAAAAGAAAGAAAAAAAGTGACTGTATCCAACAGTCCCCAAATGTGTATGTGTAAACATCGTGCGTGCGGTATGTGTGTGGCTTGATACACGTCATTGAGGAAAGAGGGAATTGTAATAACCGTATTCTTGATATATTATGAAATAACAATTAATATGCCCCAGCTCATAAATGTATGCAATAAATCCCCGCAAGTTAAATGACATCAACTGTTATACAGGAAATGAAAGTGTCATTGGAATTTCATTCGGCTTGCATTGCATTTTGTAGAGGTGCTGGTCTACGACACCGGCAACGAATTTCCTCGAGATGCCCGTCACAGCAAAGAAATGTGAGACCATCATATATAAAAAAAAAAACATGAGGCACTCCGGGAGTGCACACATACAAAGTTTCATTGCGATCTGTTGAGTTTCTCAGAAAACGGACAACAGCGCCACCTATCGGGTCCAAAACTATCCTATCTTTCTGGCTTCATTTAACAATGCACACATACAAAGTTTCATTGAGATCGGTTGAGTTTCTCAGAAAACGGACAACAGCGCCACCTATCGGGTCCAAAACTATCCTATCTTTCTAGCGGCATACAACCATGCACACATACAAAGTTTCATAGAGATCGTTTGAGTTTCTCAAAAAAAAAAAAACGATAACAGCGCCACCTATCGGGTCCAAAACTATCGTATCTTTCCAGCTGCATACAACCATGCACACATACAAAGTTTCATTGGGATCGGTGACGGTGACGGTGACGGTGACGGTAACGGTAACGGTAACGGTAACGGTAACGGTAACAGTGACGGTGATAGTAACAGTGACGCGAGTTTATTGGTTTCTTCCCATCCAAAGTGCCCAACGCGCCTAAGGAAGTAATAACTTCAAAAACATGCTTTATTTTAGCTCCTAAATGTATGCAATGATAAAAACGTGTGCAATGATAAAAACGTATGCAATGATAAAATGTATGCAATGATTAATCATTAAATACGAGTTGAAAAAAGTACGTATACGACTAGGTAAATGGAAATGAAAAAGCAATTCAAAAAAAGTACGTATACGACTCCGTAAATGGAAATGAAATACCAATTCAGAATATAATGATTTTATTTTAATGGCTCCATTAGTGTTTTGCTTGTTTTTTCCAAAACATGTATTCACTCGCGTTAGAGTTTAGAATTATGTATTGTCGTATAGAATAACTCTAAAAGGTACCAGAGTTTGCAAAAAGTTGCCTGAAACAAGTGACAAAAATACAAACGCGAAATGTTGGACAATGAAAAATGCAAATGGATGAATCAGGCAAAAAGAGGGCGTATGCCAACAACACGCGGTGTTCCCAAGCGGTCCCCCATCTAAGTACTAACCGCGCCCGACTCTGCTTGATTTCGGTGATCGGACGAGAACCGATTTTTTTTTTTTTTTTTTTTAAATTCATTTTTATTATATTCATTCATTAAACTTATATACTAGACAAAAACGATTAAATCTAATTTAAAACTAACAATCTTAATTCTAGCTTACTGGCTCTTAACGAGCACTCTAAACTTAACGATATTCTTAAAATTACTGCCTTTCGGCCTAAAATCTATCTATATTTAATTTGTGTTGTTTTTTATTTTTCAAGAAACTTCGAAAACTTGAATTCTTTATTATTATTGTTTTACCTATAAACTACTTAAAACTACCTAAGCTACTTAGCCTAAATTAATTATAATCAGGGTGGTGAGCAATCTTAAGGATTGGTCACCATCCTGATTGCATCCGTGGGCGCCTGACAGCCGCCGACAAGGGTTCACCCGTGCCGCCGAGACTCGAGCGACGCAATAGCGTCGGTCGAGTCTCGGTAGCACATACATGTCGGCTAGCCCAGTCCCTCCCAAGGACCCCCTAATCTATCCTAAACCTACAAACTTAATATCTATCTTAAAACTAAGGAGGATGCTACGTCAGTAGCGCACCGGCCCGGGAGAGCGTATCAGCCCTCACCTCTTCCTCAAGCCACCAAAATTCGGTGAACTGCTTTACAGTATCGACCCTGTCCCGATCCGCAATTGCGGTGCTAAAACGGAGGAGCTCCTGAGCATTGGCGGCGGACCCGTCGTGGATGAGCCGCTTATCCCTCGCGCCGCGGTGGCTGTGGTACAATACCGGCACACCATCTTTATTTTGGACTAACCCTTTCATGTCTACATGAAGGAATGCCTCAGGCGGGATAAAGCCAGACCGAAGCGTACTCTCATGGTACATTAAATTGGGGTAGTAAGCCCCTGAGATCAGGTTATTATCACTGGCCATCGCCCTTGCAACGTGCCTCCGAATCACCTTAATAAGGAAATTGTCAACCCTATTCAGTCGAGCCCCATTGTATAGGGTCCTGTTGGGATAGTATTTTGTGTACTCAGATTCGGGAGTTCTAAACAACCCTAGACAGGCCCTGAGACATTGTCTCTCAAACACCCGAATCTTTTCCATATAGAACGGCGCTATATTGAACCACAAAGGACAGCCATAAGCGATGATGGGCCTTATGAGGGCCACGTAGCAAATGACCTTCACCCTGGAGTCAAGTTGACTGCTGCGAAACAGTCTCCTTGTCAGAGCGTAGGCCCGCTTAGCCCCAGCAAGACAAGCATCTATATGTTTGTCAAAATATAGATACTGGTCAAGCCAGATGCCAAGATACCGAACCACGTTTTTCACCACCAATGGCCGTCCCTGCTGTCCAATAATTGTTAATTTTCTCCAGTTTTTTCTGGTATCCCTAGGGGCCCCAGCCAATGGAGTTCTGAACAGGATTGTTTCCGATTTTTGGAAATTGATTTTCAACTTCCAATCATCGCAATACCTCTTAATTTGCTCGAAGTCACGCTGCAGAAGGATTCTGATGACCTCGATTTTTGGTCCTGATCTGTACGCCACTAAATCGTCTGCGTACGCTATAGCATGTCTGAGGGAACCCACCAGATCACTTGTGTAAATATTAAACAGGATCGGAGAATTCACTGCTCCCTGTTGTAAGCCGTTTTTAATTTCGAAAACCCTGCTCGAAGTCACATTGCCAGATTTGACAACGAACTTCTTTCCCATAAGCATGTCATAAATCATATACAGCAAAGGTTTTTGAATGCCCAATCTGGTCAGCTTATAAAAGAGTCCCTCTAACCATACGGTATCGAAGGCCTTCTCAAAGTCGACCAGGCAGGCACCCGTGCATTGATTCTTACTTTTATTCCACTGAATGTCGGAGATCAGTTTCGACGCGGCATGAATAGTGTCATGCCCCGCTCTAAAGCCAAACTGATTTTCCGGAATTATCTTGTTTTCCTCAACCCATCTCAAAAGAGATCTATTGACGACTTTCTCGAATACCTTGCTAACATTCGGGAGCAAACTAATTGACCGAAGATTAGCAGGGTTTGTCCTATCTTTATCCTTTTTAGGGATAGGATGTACCACCGCTATTTTCCACTGCTCCGGATAATATGCATTATTCAGGGCATTGTTAAATAGAGTGGCGAAGATATCTATCGCCTCTAGCGGCAGGTGTCTTAATACGACGTTTGGGACACCGTCAACTCCCGCCGATTTTTTGTTTTTCAGTGATTCAAAGATAAACCGAAGTTCATCTCTACTCACGAACAGGTGAGTATTTGCATCGGCGATTGTGCCATTTGCACGGTTGTCGTCATTGAACCCGGTGAAACCGTTGTTCTCGGATCGCCAATCTTGAATTTCGGTCCGCAGATAAAAGTGGTTAAGAAAGGCCCTCTCCTCGAGATCGCGGTTACGGCAAACAGGGTTGTTCACCGTATACACACTCTCAAAGAAAGCTCCCATCAAATCCACCCTCTCTTGCGGGTCTTCGACCACGAAAAAACCATCGTTCGAGTCAGCACTCTCCGGACTTATGCCAGCAGTCAGTAGTGTCTGTCTGTTCTCGTTCGTCCGAGGTATTCGAACACATGAAATGTCGTTATGATCTTTCCGCCTGAACAGTTTATTTATTTGTGGGAACATGTTCGGACTACTGGTTTTTATAGCCCGAATTTTATTGCCCCAATACAAACTTACAGATTTTCTGTAATTTTCGGTGATCAACTGTTTCAGGTTTTTGATCATCGACTTCAGTGTCCTTAACTCGGGATCGTTCCTGTCAGTAAACTGTCTGTGTAGCCGTTTAAGCCTCGAGAGCAGTCTACTTTTATGTCGGTACAAAGCATCGATTGTCGCGTTTCGATACTTTTCAGTTTGTTCTTCGTCGGTGGAACGTCCTACCCGAGGGATAGTCCGCTCCATTGTCCGTTTGATGACGACATTCATTTGCCGTAAATGAGTGTCGATCTCATCGTTCGTCAAGTTCCTGTTTGTCGGTGGGTCGATCTCGCATGAGCGTATGTCGCGTTTTAAAACTCTGGAGAAGCGCGACCACTGCGCTTTTCGGTAATCGAAAGAACGCACTTGGTCGTACTGCTCCAGCTGCGTCTGCTCGTTCGGGATCCGTAATACGGCGGCAAGTCCGTAGTGATCACTATCGTACTTAACCGCTCGTAAACAGTTCCGCGTGCTTAGATCAGTGTTTGTTAGTTCAAGTCTTTCGTCAACTAGCGCCAAGTCCAAGAAAGAACCGTCCCTAGGGAAAGACGGGATATCCGTCGCGTATAATTCGAGTTTATACTCAATCATATTATGACGCCACCAGTCGTGAAACTGGTTGCCTCTAGGGTTCGGAATATCATTTCCCCATGCCGCGTGTTTAGCATTGAGGTCTCCGCCCAAAAAGTAATAGTTATCTTCCGATTGAAGCTGTAAGCAACGAAAAAGCGTCTCGATCTCATTCAAAAATTCAATGCGTAGAGGAGATTCAGGTGCGTAAAGCGACACCACATACACCCGCCTCTGGCTATTGAGGGGAATGCATACGATGCATGCTTCCAACACCTGGAACCTTCGCACGTCCCCGCTGTATATGACCCTATGGCGCAAGCCTTTCCGAATTAAGATAGCGACACCACCTCCTTGTGTGGAGTTGGGCCGGTCTCTTCTAACTACAATGTAATTCTTATAGCCTAATTTGTGTTTCGGAGTTAGCTTAGTTTCGCTAACCAGAAGTACATCAGGCTTTTCGGCTTCCAACAGATTGGAAAGATTGATCCTTCTCTCGATCCGAATAAGTGAATTAACATTCACCGCAAGGATCTTCAAGTTTACCTCGTCCAGCGTACTCATCATATTCATGGCGCGGCAGACTCGGCAAACAGTGTCGAATAGATCACGTCTATTCGAGCCGCTTGCTCATTTAACTGTTTCTGGAAATTGTCGATCTTTCCGTGCAATGACAGAAGGATCGATTTCAAATCCAGATCCGCTTCCGGTGTAGGAACCTTCGGCGCGCTTTTTGTCATTGTGCTACCCGGTCCAGTTACCATTTGGGCAAAGGACACATTGGGTGCAACAAAATTAGAGAACGAGCGACTCTTTCGACCTTTCTCTTCTTCAGACTTCTGTTTTCGAGCCTGCACATTCTGTTTAACCTGCTGATACCTGGGACATCCCTTGAAATTTGCAGGATGTCCTGAGGTGTTGCAGAGTACACATGAGAGCTGGCCCCGATCTTCTACTCTTTCCGTGCCTAAGGCACATTCCCCATGTTTGTGGTCCTTGTTACACTTCACGCACCTAAACTGCATGTGGCAGTTAGCTGCGGCGTGCCCGAACCTCTGGCAGCGCATACATTGAAGTACACGATCTGACCTCTTTAATTTTTCCCAACGTACCGCATGATAGTACAGGAATCTGATCCTTTTCAGACTATCTATTTTGCTGTCGGGGGTTAGTTGAACCAAAAAGAATGGTAATTTGCGGCTACCACCCCTGTCCGCAGGCGAGGAAAACGGCTTGACCCCCACGAACTTAAGGTCGTCGCACTCAAAACTCTTAAGCTCCTTTTCAAGCTCCTCTATTTTAACATTTGGATCTATACCCTTAAGCAGCACCGTTTGTCGCTTTTCTCCTTTTGGAGTGTACGTGAAGTACTCAGCTTCTGCTTTCTCCAGAGCGGTGCGCAACTTTTTGTGCTCCTCCATGTTAGTGCACATAATTATGTGCTTGGTGGCGTTTAGCCTCTTAATATAAAAATTATTATTAACAACTAATCTACATAATCTAATGCTATCGCTTATATCTAAATAACTTACATTAATTGGTGGTACTTTTCTACGAGAACCGATTTTTTCAGCGTGGTATGGTCGTTGGCGAAAATCTAATTTATAAATTTTTTAGAAAACTTACACTTACCATACCTACCTAAAAAATTGTCTGCCCTCCAATTCAAAGCAACGCATTGCATCGCAAATCTTTGGACTTAGTAAATATTGCATATTATGTCTTTCCCAGGTGGAAAAAAAAAGAAAGAAAAAAAGTGACTGTATCCAACAGTCCCCAAATGTGTATGTGTAAACATCGTGCGTGCGGTATGTGTGTGGCTTGATACACGTCATTGAGGAAAGAGGGAATTGTAATAACCGTATTCTTGATATATTATGAAATAACAATTAATATGCCCCAGCTCATAAATGTATGCAATAAATCCCCGCAAGTTAAATGACATCAACTGTTATACAGGAAATGAAAGTGTCATTGGAATTTCATTCGGCTTGCATTGCATTTTGTAGAGGTGCTGGTCTACGACACCGGCAACGAATTTCCTCGAGATGCCCGTCACAGCAAAGAAATGTGAGACCATCATATATAAAAAAAAAAACATGAGGCACTCCGGGAGTGCACACATACAAAGTTTCATTGCGATCTGTTGAGTTTCTCAGAAAACGGACAACAGCGCCACCTATCGGGTCCAAAACTATCCTATCTTTCTGGCTTCATTTAACAATGCACACATACAAAGTTTCATTGAGATCGGTTGAGTTTCTCAGAAAACGGACAACAGCGCCACCTATCGGGTCCAAAACTATCCTATCTTTCTAGCGGCATACAACCATGCACACATACAAAGTTTCATAGAGATCGTTTGAGTTTCTCAAAAAAAAAAAACGATAACAGCGCCACCTATCGGGTCCAAAACTATCGTATCTTTCCAGCTGCATACAACCATGCACACATACAAAGTTTCATTGGGATCGGTGACGGTGACGGTGACGGTGACGGTAACGGTAACGGTAACGGTAACGGTAACGGTAACGGTAACGGTAACGGTAACGGTAACAGTGACGGTGATAGTAACAGTGACGCGAGTTTATTGGTTTCTTCCCATCCAAAGTGCCCAACGCGCCTAAGGAAGTAATAACTTCAAAAACATGCTTTATTTTAGCTCCTAAATGTATGCAATGATAAAAACGTGTGCAATGATAAAAACGTATGCAATGATAAAATGTATGCAATGATTAATCATTAAATACGAGTTGAAAAAAGTACGTATACGACTAGGTAAATGGAAATGAAAAAGCAATTCAAAAAAAGTACGTATACGACTCCGTAAATGGAAATGAAATACCAATTCAGAATATAATGATTTTATTTTAATGGCTCCATTAGTGTTTTGCTTGTTTTTTCCAAAACATGTATTCACTCGCGTTAGAGTTTAGAATTATGTATTGTCGTATAGAATAACTCTAAAAGGTACCAGAGTTTGCAAAAAGTTGCCTGAAACAAGTGACAAAAATACAAACGCGAAATGTTGGACAATGAAAAATGCAAATGGATGAATCAGGCAAAAAGAGGGCGTATGCCAACAACACGCGGTGTTCCCAAGCGGTCCCCCATCTAAGTACTAACCGCGCCCGACTCTGCTTGATTTCGGTGATCGGACGAGAACCGATTTTTTTTTTTTTTTTTTTTTAATTCATTTTTATTTATTCATTCATTAAACTTATATACTAGACAAAAACGGTTAAATCTAATTTAAAACTAACAATCTTAATTCTAGCTTACTGGCTCTTAACGAGCACTCTAAACTTAACGATATTCTTAAAATTATTGCCTTTCGGCCTTAAATCTATCTATATTTAATTTTATTGTTTTTTATTTTTCAAGAAACGTTATAAAAACTTGAATTCTTTATTATTCTTATTTTACCTACAAACTACTTAAAACTACCTAAGCTACTTAGCCTAAATTAATTATAATCAGGGTGGTGAGCAATCTTAAGGATTGGTCACCATCCTGATTGCATCCATGGGCGCCTGACAGCCGCCGACAAGGGTTCACCCGTGCCGCCGAGACTCGAGCGACGCAATAGCGTCGGTCGAGTCTCGGTAGCACATACATGTCGGCTAGCCCAGTCCCTCCCAAGGACCCCCTAATCTAACCTAAACCTACAAACCTAATATCTATCTTAAAACTAAGGAGGATGCTACGTCAGTAGCGCACCGGCCCGGGAGAGCGTATCAACCCTCACCTCTTCTTTAAGCCACCAATATTCGGTGTACTGCTTTAACGTATCGACCTTGTCCCGATCCGCAATTGCGGTGCTAAAACGGAGGAGCTCCTGAGCATTGGCGGCGGACCCGTCGTGGATGAGCCGCTTATCCCTCGCGCCGCGGTGGCTGTGGTACAATACCGGCACACCATCTTTATTCTGGACTAACCCTTTCATGTCTACATGAAGGAATGCCTCAGGCGGGATAAAGCCAGACCGAAGCGTACTCTCATGGTACATTAAATTGGGGTAGTAAGCCCCTGAGATCAGGCTATTATCACTGGCCATCGCCCTTGCAACGTGCCTCCGAATCACCTTAATAAGGAAATTGTCAACCCTATTCAGTCGAGCCCCATTGTATAGGGTCCTGTTGGGATAATATTTTGTGTACTCAGATTCAGGAGTTCTAAACAACCCTAGACAGGCCCTGAGACATTGTCTCTCAAACACCCGAATCTTTTCCATATAGAACGGCGCTATATTGAACCACAAAGGACAGCCATAAGCGATGATGGGCCTTATGAGGGCCACGTAGCAAATGACCTTCACCCTAGAGTCAAGTTGACTGCTGCGAAACAGTCTCCTTGTTAGAGCGTAGGCCCGCTTAGCCCCAGCAAGACAAGCATCTATATGTTTGTCAAAATACAGATACTGGTCAAGCCATATGCCAAGATACCGAACCACGTTTTTCACCACCAATGGCCGTCCCTGCTGTCCAATAATTGTTAATTTTCTCCAGTTTTTTCTGGTATCCCGAGGGGCCCCAGCCAATGGAGTTCTGAACAGGATTGTTTCCGATTTTTGGAAATTGATTTTCAACTTCCAATCATCGCAATACCTCTTAATTTGCTCGAAGTCACGCTGCAGAAGGATTCTGATGACCTCGATTTTTGGTCCTGATCTGTACGCCACTAAATCGTCTGCGTACGCTATAGCATGTCTGAGGGAACCCACCAGATCACTTGTGTAAATATTAAACAGGATCGGAGAATTCACTGCTCCCTGTTGTAAGCCGTTTTTAATTTCGAAAACCTTGCTCGAAGTCACATTGCCAGATTTGACAACGAACTTCTTTCCCATAAGCATGTCATAAATCATATACAGCAAAGGTTTTTGAATGCCCAATCTGGTCAGCTTATAAAAGAGTCCCTCCAACCATACGGTATCGAAGGCCTTCTCAAAGTCGACCAGGCAGGCACCCGTGCATTGATTCTTACTTTTATTCCACTGAATGTCGGAGATCAGTTTCGACGCGGCATGAATAGTGTCATGCCCCGCTCTAAAGCCAAACTGATTTTCCGGAATTATTTTGTTTTCCTCAACCCATCTCAAAAGAGATCTATTGACGACTTTCTCGAATACCTTGCTAACATTCGGGAGCAAACTAATTGACCGAAGATTAGCAGGGTTTGTCCTATCTTTAT
Source organism: Cheilosia vernalis (assembly GCA_949126925.1). Taxonomy (NCBI): domain Eukaryota; kingdom Metazoa; phylum Arthropoda; class Insecta; order Diptera; family Syrphidae; genus Cheilosia; species Cheilosia vernalis. The sequence continues at coordinate 26,731,661 of OX421360.1, read as the reverse complement.
CCTTCTTAGGGATAGGGTGTACCACCGCTATTTTCCACTGCTCCGGATAATATGCATTATTCAGGGCATTGTTAAATAGAGTGGCGAAGATATCTATCGCCTCTAGCGGCAGGTGTCTTAATACGACGTTTGGGACACCGTCAACTCCCGCCGATTTTTTGTTTTTCAATGATTCAAAGATCAACCGAAGTTCATCTCTACTCACGAACAGATGAGTATTTGCATCGGCGATTGTGCCATTTGCACGGTTGTCGTCATTGAACCCGGTGAAACCGTTGTTCTCGGATCGCCAATCTTGAATCTCGGTCCGCAGATAAAAGTGGTTAAGAAAGGCCCTCTCCTCGAGATCGCGGTTACGGCAAACAGGGTTGTTCACCGTATACACACTCTCAAAGAAAGCTCCCATCAAATCCACCCTCTCCTGCGGGTCTTCGACCACGAAAAAACCATCGTTCGAGTCAGCACTCTCCGGACTTATGCCAGCAGTCAGTAGTGTCTGTCTGTTCTCGTTCGTCCGAGGTATTCGAACACATGAAATATCGTTATGATCTTTCCGCCTGAACAGTTTATTTATTTGTGGGAACATATTCGGACTACTGGTTTTTATAGCCCGAATTTTATTGCCCCAATACAAACTTACAGATTTTCTGTAATTTTCGGTGATCAACTGTTTCAGGTTTTTGATCATCGACATCAGTGTCCTTAACTCGGGATCGTTCCTGTCAGTAAACTGTCTGTGTAGCCGTTTAAGCCTCGAGAGCAGTCTACTTTTATGTCTGTACAAAGCATCGATTGTCGCGTTTCGATACTTATCAGTTTGTTCTTCGTCGGTGGAACGTCCTACCCGAGGGATAGTCCGCTCCATTGTCCGTTTGATGACGACATTCATTTGCCGTAAATGAGTGTCGATCTCATCGTTCGTCAAGTTCCTGTTTGTCGGTGGGTCGATCTCGCATGAGCGTATGTCGCGTTTTAAAACTCTGGAGAAGCGCGACCACTGCGCTTTTCGGTAATCGAAAGAACGCACTTGGTCGTACTGCTCCAGCTGCGTCTGCTCGTTCGGGATCCGTAATACGGCGGCAAGTCCGTAGTGATCACTATCGTACTTAACCGCTCGTAAACAGTTCCGCGTGCTTAGATCAGTGTTTGTTAGTTCGAGTCTTTCGTCAACTAGCGCTAAGTCCAAGAAAGAACCATCTCTAGGGAAAGACGGGATATCCGTCGCGTATAATTCGAGTTTATACTCAATCATATTATGACGCCACCAGTCGTGAAACTGGTTGCCTCTAGGGTTCGGAATATCATTTCCCCATGCCGCGTGTTTAGCATTGAGGTCTCCGCCCAAAAAGTAATAGTTATCTTCCGATTGAAGCTGTAAGCAGCGAAAAAGCGTCTCGATCTCATTCAAAAATTCAATGCGTAGAGGAGATTCAGGTGCGTAAAGCGACACCACATACACCCGCCTCTGGCTATTGAGGGGAATGCATACGATGCATGCTTCCAACACCTGGAACCTTCGCACGTCCCCGCTGTATATGACCCTATGGCGCAAGCCTTTACGAATTAAGATAGCGACACCACCTCCTTGTGTGGAGTTGGGTCGGTCTCTTCTAACTACAATGTAATTCTTATAGCCTAATTTGTGTTTCGGAGTTAGCTTAGTTTCGCTAACCAGAAGTGCATCAGGCTTTTCGGCTTCCAACAGATTGGAAAGATTGATCCTTCTCTCGATCCGAATAAGTGAATTAACATTCACCGCAAGGATCTTCAAGTTTACCTCGTCCAGCGTACCCATCATATTCATGGCGCGGCAGACTCGGCAAACAGTGTCGAATAGATCACGTCTATTCGAGCCGCTTGCTCATTTAACTGTTTCTGGAAATTGTCGATCTTTCCGTGCAATGACAGAAGGATCGATTTCAAATCCAGATCCGCTTCAGGCGTAGGAACCTTCGGCGCGCTTTTTGTTATTGTGCTACCCGGTCCAGTTACCATTTGGGCAAAGGACACATTGGGTGCAACAAAATTAGAGAACGAGCGACTCTTTCGACCTTTCTCTTCTTCAGACTTCTGTTTTCGAGCCTGCACATTCTGTTTAACCTGCTGATACCTCGGACATCCCTTGAAATTTGCAGGATGTCCTGAGGTGTTGCAGAGTACACATGAGAGCTGGCCCCGATCTTCTACTCTTTCCGTGCCTAAGGCACATTCCCCATGTTTGTGGTCCTTGTTACACTTCACGCACCTAAACTGCATGTGGCAGTTAGCTGCGGCGTGCCCGAACCTCTGGCAGCGCATACATTGAAGTACACGATCTGACCTCTTTAATTTTTCCCAACGTACCGCATGATAGTACAGGAATCTGATCCTTTTCAGACTATCTATTTTGCTGTCGGGGGTTAGTTGAACCAAAAAGAATGGTAATTTGCGGCTACCACCCCTGTCCGCAGGCGAGGAAAACGGCTTGACCCCCACGAACTTAAGGTCGTCGCACTCAAAACTCTTAAGCTCCTTTTCAAGCTCCTCTATTTTAACATTTGGGTCTATACCCTTAAGCAGCACCGTTTGTCGCTTTTCTCCTTTTGGAGTGTACGTGAAGTACTCAGCTTCTGCTTTCTCCAGAGCGGTGCGCAACTTTTTGTGCTCCTCCATGTTAGTGCACATAATTATGTGCTTGGTGGCGTTTAGCCTCTTAATATAAAAATTATTATTAACAACTAATCTACATAATCTAATGCTATCGCTTATATCTAAATAACTTACATTAATTGGTGGTACTTTTTGTTTTTTTGTCTCTTTTTGTTGTTCTTGCTGCTGCTGCTGTTGTTGTTGCTGCTGCGGTTGCTGTTGTTGTTGTTGTCTCTGCTGCTGGTGTTGCTGCGGTTGCTGTTGTTGTTGTCTCTGCTGCTGTTGCTGCGGTTGCAGTTGCTGCTGTTGTTGTTTTTGTTGTTGGTGTTGCTGCAGTGGCTTTTTGTTTGCCAGCTGCTTCTTTTGTTGTTGCAGCTTAAGCAGAGCTTGTTGTTGTTGCTGCTGCTTAAGCTGTTTTTCTTGTTGTTTGTGTTGTTGCTGCTCAGCTTGCAGTTGCTTCAGCTTTTGTTGCTGCTGCTGCAATTTTTGCTGGCGCAATTTCTCCCTCTTTGCGAGGAGCTCCTTGATTAGCCTATCAAGCTGGGCTTCCTCGTCTTCTTCGTCGGCTTGTTGTTGCTCTTCTTCTTGGGCGTCCAGTAACTCTTGAAATGAGTTACCTTCGCCCACATATCTGCCCTCGCCCCCTTCGGACTCGTAAGAGTAGCTGAGGGCATCAGAATCTTCGCCATCTGTCTCGTGTGCTGACGAGTTTGCTCGTGACGTCATCTGTTCGTTTGGCTTCGGCTTCCTCTTATGTGTTAGGTTCGGTATTGGCTTCAATTTCCTTCGCCTTTTTTCTGTTTTTGCCACTTGTGCTGACTGTACCAATGCTGCGGTACTTGTCGATGGCAAATCCATGTTTGTTGTTGGTGCTGGTACTGCTACCGCACTTATTATTATTTTTGGTGCTGCTGCCACTGGAGCTGCTGTAGTTGTTGTTGTTGTTGGCTTGTCAACCACTTTCATCTGCCTGGTCACGCGCTTGGCCAACGGGGCATCGCCTTGCGGGACCTTGGACTGGCCACTGTCCATCGCCTGACTTTCTTCCGGCACTTCCACTCTTGTTACAAGTTTTATTATTTATTTAATAAATAAAAATTATTCCCCGACTGGGAGTCGAACTTGGCTCCTCTACGTCAGAGCCCACGACTACTTCCTCTGAGCCAAATGGCTTATTGGAAATTACTGTTCAAAAACTATTCTTAACACTGCACTATTGCTTTCGCTGCCTCACTAACTAAGTCGTCTGTTCACCTCGGATGCTGAAGAGCGACTGACGAGAACCGATTTTTTCAGCGTGGTATGGTCGTTGGCGAAAATCTAATTTATAAATTTTTTAGAAAACTTACACTTACCATACCTACCTAAAAAATTGTCTGCCCTCCAATTCAAAGCAACGCATTGCATCGCAAATCTTTGGACTTAGTAAATATTGCATATTATGTCTTTCCCAGGTGGAAAAAAAAAGAAAGAAAAAAAGTGACTGTATCCAACAGTCCCCAAATGTGTATGTGTAAACATCGTGCGTGCGGTATGTGTGTGGCTTGATACACGTCATTGAGGAAAGAGGGAATTGTAATAACCGTATTCTTGATATATTATGAAATAACAATTAATATGCCCCAGCTCATAAATGTATGCAATAAATCCCCGCAAGTTAAATGACATCAACTGTTATACAGGAAATGAAAGTGTCATTGGAATTTCATTCGGCTTGCATTGCATTTTGTAGAGGTGCTGGTCTACGACACCGGCAACGAATTTCCTCGAGATGCCCGTCACAGCAAAGAAATGTGAGACCATCATATATAAAAAAAAAAACATGAGGCACTCCGGGAGTGCACACATACAAAGTTTCATTGCGATCTGTTGAGTTTCTCAGAAAACGGACAACAGCGCCACCTATCGGGTCCAAAACTATCCTATCTTTCTGGCTTCATTTAACAATGCACACATACAAAGTTTCATTGAGATCGGTTGAGTTTCTCAGAAAACGGACAACAGCGCCACCTATCGGGTCCAAAACTATCCTATCTTTCTAGCGGCATACAACCATGCACACATACAAAGTTTCATAGAGATCGTTTGAGTTTCTCAAAAAAAAAAACGATAACAGCGCCACCTATCGGGTCCAAAACTATCGTATCTTTCCAGCTGCATACAACCATGCACACATACAAAGTTTCATTGGGATCGGTGACGGTGACGGTAACGGTAACGGTAACGGTAACGGTAACGGTAACGGTAACGGTAACAGTGACGGTGATAGTAACAGTGACGCGAGTTTATTGGTTTCTTCCCATCCAAAGTGCCCAACGCGCCTAAGGAAGTAATAACTTCAAAAACATGCTTTATTTTAGCTCCTAAATGTATGCAATGATAAAAACGTGTGCAATGATAAAAACGTATGCAATGATAAAATGTATGCAATGATTAATCATTAAATACGAGTTGAAAAAAGTACGTATACGACTAGGTAAATGGAAATGAAAAAGCAATTCAAAAAAAGTACGTATACGACTCCGTAAATGGAAATGAAATACCAATTCAGAATATAATGATTTTATTTTAATGGCTCCATTAGTGTTTTGCTTGTTTTTTCCAAAACATGTATTCACTCGCGTTAGAGTTTAGAATTATGTATTGTCGTATAGAATAACTCTAAAAGGTACCAGAGTTTGCAAAAAGTTGCCTGAAACAAGTGACAAAAATACAAACGCGAAATGTTGGACAATGAAAAATGCAAATGGATGAATCAGGCAAAAAGAGGGCGTATGCCAACAACACGCGGTGTTCCCAAGCGGTCCCCCATCTAAGTACTAACCGCGCCCGACTCTGCTTGATTTCGGTGATCGGACGAGAACCGATTTTTTCAGCGTGGTATGGTCGTTGGCGAAAATCTAATTTATAAATTTTTTAGAAAACTTACACTTACCATACCTACCTAAAAAATTGTCTGCCCTCCAATTCAAAGCAACGCATTGCATCGCAAATCTTTGGACTTAGTAAATATTGCATATTATGTCTTTCCCAGGTGGAAAAAAAAAAGAAAGAAAAAAAGTGACTGTATCCAACAGTCCCCAAATGTGTATGTGTAAACATCGTGCGTGCGGTATGTGTGTGGCTTGATACACGTCATTGAGGAAAGAGGGAATTGTAATAACCGTATTCTTGATATATTATGAAATAACAATTAATATGCCCCAGCTCATAAATGTATGCAATAAATCCCCGCAAGTTAAATGACATCAACTGTTATACAGGAAATGAAAGTGTCATTGGAATTTCATTCGGCTTGCATTGCATTTTGTAGAGGTGCTGGTCTACGACACCGGCAACGAATTTCCTCGAGATGCCCGTCACAGCAAAGAAATGTGAGACCATCATATATAAAAAAAAAAACATGAGGCACTCCGGGAGTGCACACATACAAAGTTTCATTGCGATCTGTTGAGTTTCTCAGAAAACGGACAACAGCGCCACCTATCGGGTCCAAAACTATCCTATCTTTCTGGCTTCATTTAACAATGCACACATACAAAGTTTCATTGAGATCGGTTGAGTTTCTCAGAAAACGGACAACAGCGCCACCTATCGGGTCCAAAACTATCCTATCTTTCTAGCGGCATACAACCATGCACACATACAAAGTTTCATAGAGATCGTTTGAGTTTCTCAAAAAAAAAAAAACGATAACAGCGCCACCTATCGGGTCCAAAACTATCGTATCTTTCCAGCTGCATACAACCATGCACACATACAAAGTTTCATTGGGATCGGTGACGGTGACGGTGACGGTGACGGTAACGGTAACGGTAACGGTAACGGTAACGGTAACAGTGACGGTGATAGTAACAGTGACGCGAGTTTATTGGTTTCTTCCCATCCAAAGTGCCCAACGCGCCTAAGGAAGTAATAACTTCAAAAACATGCTTTATTTTAGCTCCTAAATGTATGCAATGATAAAAACGTGTGCAATGATAAAAACGTATGCAATGATAAAATGTATGCAATGATTAATCATTAAATACGAGTTGAAAAAAGTACGTATACGACTAGGTAAATGGAAATGAAAAAGCAATTCAAAAAAAGTACGTATACGACTCCGTAAATGGAAATGAAATACCAATTCAGAATATAATGATTTTATTTTAATGGCTCCATTAGTGTTTTGCTTGTTTTTTCCAAAACATGTATTCACTCGCGTTAGAGTTTAGAATTATGTATTGTCGTATAGAATAACTCTAAAAGGTACCAGAGTTTGCAAAAAGTTGCCTGAAACAAGTGACAAAAATACAAACGCGAAATGTTGGACAATGAAAAATGCAAATGGATGAATCAGGCAAAAAGAGGGCGTATGCCAACAACACGCGGTGTTCCCAAGCGGTCCCCCATCTAAGTACTAACCGCGCCCGACTCTGCTTGATTTCGGTGATCGGACGAGAACCGATTTTTTCAGCGTGGTATGGTCGTTGGCGAAAATCTAATTTATAAATTTTTTAGAAAACTTACACTTACCATACCTACCTAAAAAATTGTCTGCCCTCCAATTCAAAGCAACGCATTGCATCGCAAATCTTTGGACTTAGTAAATATTGCATATTATGTCTTTCCCAGGTGGAAAAAAAAAAGAAAGAAAAAAAGTGACTGTATCCAACAGTCCCCAAATGTGTATGTGTAAACATCGTGCGTGCGGTATGTGTGTGGCTTGATACACGTCATTGAGGAAAGAGGGAATTGTAATAACCGTATTCTTGATATATTATGAAATAACAATTAATATGCCCCAGCTCATAAATGTATGCAATAAATCCCCGCAAGTTAAATGACATCAACTGTTATACAGGAAATGAAAGTGTCATTGGAATTTCATTCGGCTTGCATTGCATTTTGTAGAGGTGCTGGTCTACGACACCGGCAACGAATTTCCTCGAGATGCCCGTCACAGCAAAGAAATGTGAGACCATCATATATAAAAAAAAAAACATGAGGCACTCCGGGAGTGCACACATACAAAGTTTCATTGCGATCTGTTGAGTTTCTCAGAAAACGGACAACAGCGCCACCTATCGGGTCCAAAACTATCCTATCTTTCTGGCTTCATTTAACAATGCACACATACAAAGTTTCATTGAGATCGGTTGAGTTTCTCAGAAAACGGACAACAGCGCCACCTATCGGGTCCAAAACTATCCTATCTTTCTAGCGGCATACAACCATGCACACATACAAAGTTTCATAGAGATCGTTTGAGTTTCTCAAAAAAAAAAAAACGATAACAGCGCCACCTATCGGGTCCAAAACTATCGTATCTTTCCAGCTGCATACAACCATGCACACATACAAAGTTTCATTGGGATCGGTGACGGTGACGGTGACGGTGACGGTAACGGTAACGGTAACGGTAACGGTAACGGTAACAGTGACGGTGATAGTAACAGTGACGCGAGTTTATTGGTTTCTTCCCATCCAAAGTGCCCAACGCGCCTAAGGAAGTAATAACTTCAAAAACATGCTTTATTTTAGCTCCTAAATGTATGCAATGATAAAAACGTGTGCAATGATAAAAACGTATGCAATGATAAAATGTATGCAATGATTAATCATTAAATACGAGTTGAAAAAAGTACGTATACGACTAGGTAAATGGAAATGAAAAAGCAATTCAAAAAAAGTACGTATACGACTCCGTAAATGGAAATGAAATACCAATTCAGAATATAATGATTTTATTTTAATGGCTCCATTAGTGTTTTGCTTGTTTTTTCCAAAACATGTATTCACTCGCGTTAGAGTTTAGAATTATGTATTGTCGTATAGAATAACTCTAAAAGGTACCAGAGTTTGCAAAAAGTTGCCTGAAACAAGTGACAAAAATACAAACGCGAAATGTTGGACAATGAAAAATGCAAATGGATGAATCAGGCAAAAAGAGGGCGTATGCCAACAACACGCGGTGTTCCCAAGCGGTCCCCCATCTAAGTACTAACCGCGCCCGACTCTGCTTGATTTCGGTGATCGGACGAGAACCGATTTTTTCAGCGTGGTATGGTCGTTGGCGAAAATCTAATTTATAAATTTTTTAGAAAACTTACACTTACCATACCTACCTAAAAAATTGTCTGCCCTCCAATTCAAAGCAACGCATTGCATCGCAAATCTTTGGACTTAGTAAATATTGCATATTATGTCTTTCCCAGGTGGAAAAAAAAAGAAAGAAAAAAAGTGACTGTATCCAACAGTCCCCAAATGTGTATGTGTAAACATCGTGCGTGCGGTATGTGTGTGGCTTGATACACGTCATTGAGGAAAGAGGGAATTGTAATAACCGTATTCTTGATATATTATGAAATAACAATTAATATGCCCCAGCTCATAAATGTATGCAATAAATCCCCGCAAGTTAAATGACATCAACTGTTATACAGGAAATGAAAGTGTCATTGGAATTTCATTCGGCTTGCATTGCATTTTGTAGAGGTGCTGGTCTACGACACCGGCAACGAATTTCCTCGAGATGCCCGTCACAGCAAAGAAATGTGAGACCATCATATATAAAAAAAAAAAACATGAGGCACTCCGGGAGTGCACACATACAAAGTTTCATTGCGATCTGTTGAGTTTCTCAGAAAACGGACAACAGCGCCACCTATCGGGTCCAAAACTATCCTATCTTTCTGGCTTCATTTAACAATGCACACATACAAAGTTTCATTGAGATCGGTTGAGTTTCTCAGAAAACGGACAACAGCGCCACCTATCGGGTCCAAAACTATCCTATCTTTCTAGCGGCATACAACCATGCACACATACAAAGTTTCATAGAGATCGTTTGAGTTTCTCAAAAAAAAAAAACGATAACAGCGCCACCTATCGGGTCCAAAACTATCGTATCTTTCCAGCTGCATACAACCATGCACACATACAAAGTTTCATTGGGATCGGTGACGGTGACGGTGACGGTGACGGTAACGGTAACGGTAACGGTAACGGTAACGGTAACGGTAACGGTAACGGTAACGGTAACAGTGACGGTGATAGTAACAGTGACGCGAGTTTATTGGTTTCTTCCCATCCAAAGTGCCCAACGCGCCTAAGGAAGTAATAACTTCAAAAACATGCTTTATTTTAGCTCCTAAATGTATGCAATGATAAAAACGTGTGCAATGATAAAAACGTATGCAATGATAAAATGTATGCAATGATTAATCATTAAATACGAGTTGAAAAAAGTACGTATACGACTAGGTAAATGGAAATGAAAAAGCAATTCAAAAAAAGTACGTATACGACTCCGTAAATGGAAATGAAATACCAATTCAGAATATAATGATTTTATTTTAATGGCTCCATTAGTGTTTTGCTTGTTTTTTCCAAAACATGTATTCACTCGCGTTAGAGTTTAGAATTATGTATTGTCGTATAGAATAACTCTAAAAGGTACCAGAGTTTGCAAAAAGTTGCCTGAAACAAGTGACAAAAATACAAACGCGAAATGTTGGACAATGAAAAATGCAAATGGATGAATCAGGCAAAAAGAGGGCGTATGCCAACAACACGCGGTGTTCCCAAGCGGTCCCCCATCTAAGTACTAACCGCGCCCGACTCTGCTTGATTTCGGTGATCGGACGAGAACCGATTTTTTCAGCGTGGTATGGTCGTTGGCGAAAATCTAATTTATAAATTTTTTAGAAAACTTACACTTACCATACCTACCTAAAAAATTGTCTGCCCTCCAATTCAAAGCAACGCATTGCATCGCAAATCTTTGGACTTAGTAAATATTGCATATTATGTCTTTCCCAGGTGGAAAAAAAAAGAAAGAAAAAAAGTGACTGTATCCAACAGTCCCCAAATGTGTATGTGTAAACATCGTGCGTGCGGTATGTGTGTGGCTTGATACACGTCATTGAGGAAAGAGGGAATTGTAATAACCGTATTCTTGATATATTATGAAATAACAATTAATATGCCCCAGCTCATAAATGTATGCAATAAATCCCCGCAAGTTAAATGACATCAACTGTTATACAGGAAATGAAAGTGTCATTGGAATTTCATTCGGCTTGCATTGCATTTTGTAGAGGTGCTGGTCTACGACACCGGCAACGAATTTCCTCGAGATGCCCGTCACAGCAAAGAAATGTGAGACCATCATATATAAAAAAAAAAACATGAGGCACTCCGGGAGTGCACACATACAAAGTTTCATTGCGATCTGTTGAGTTTCTCAGAAAACGGACAACAGCGCCACCTATCGGGTCCAAAACTATCCTATCTTTCTGGCTTCATTTAACAATGCACACATACAAAGTTTCATTGAGATCGGTTGAGTTTCTCAGAAAACGGACAACAGCGCCACCTATCGGGTCCAAAACTATCCTATCTTTCTAGCGGCATACAACCATGCACACATACAAAGTTTCATAGAGATCGTTTGAGTTTCTCAAAAAAAAAAACGATAACAGCGCCACCTATCGGGTCCAAAACTATCGTATCTTTCCAGCTGCATACAACCATGCACACATACAAAGTTTCATTGGGATCGGTGACGGTGACGGTAACGGTAACGGTAACGGTAACGGTAACGGTAACGGTAACGGTAACAGTGACGGTGATAGTAACAGTGACGCGAGTTTATTGGTTTCTTCCCATCCAAAGTGCCCAACGCGCCTAAGGAAGTAATAACTTCAAAAACATGCTTTATTTTAGCTCCTAAATGTATGCAATGATAAAAACGTGTGCAATGATAAAAACGTATGCAATGATAAAATGTATGCAATGATTAATCATTAAATACGAGTTGAAAAAAGTACGTATACGACTAGGTAAATGGAAATGAAAAAGCAATTCAAAAAAAGTACGTATACGACTCCGTAAATGGAAATGAAATACCAATTCAGAATATAATGATTTTATTTTAATGGCTCCATTAGTGTTTTGCTTGTTTTTTCCAAAACATGTATTCACTCGCGTTAGAGTTTAGAATTATGTATTGTCGTATAGAATAACTCTAAAAGGTACCAGAGTTTGCAAAAAGTTGCCTGAAACAAGTGACAAAAATACAAACGCGAAATGTTGGACAATGAAAAATGCAAATGGATGAATCAGGCAAAAAGAGGGCGTATGCCAACAACACGCGGTGTTCCCAAGCGGTCCCCCATCTAAGTACTAACCGCGCCCGACTCTGCTTGATTTCGGTGATCGGACGAGAACCGATTTTTTCAGCGTGGTATGGTCGTTGGCGAAAATCTAATTTATAAATTTTTTAGAAAACTTACACTTACCATACCTACCTAAAAAATTGTCTGCCCTCCAATTCAAAGCAACGCATTGCATCGCAAATCTTTGGACTTAGTAAATATTGCATATTATGTCTTTCCCAGGTGGAAAAAAAAAGAAAGAAAAAAAGTGACTGTATCCAACAGTCCCCAAATGTGTATGTGTAAACATCGTGCGTGCGGTATGTGTGTGGCTTGATACACGTCATTGAGGAAAGAGGGAATTGTAATAACCGTATTCTTGATATATTATGAAATAACAATTAATATGCCCCAGCTCATAAATGTATGCAATAAATCCCCGCAAGTTAAATGACATCAACTGTTATACAGGAAATGAAAGTGTCATTGGAATTTCATTCGGCTTGCATTGCATTTTGTAGAGGTGCTGGTCTACGACACCGGCAACGAATTTCCTCGAGATGCCCGTCACAGCAAAGAAATGTGAGACCATCATATATAAAAAAAAAAACATGAGGCACTCCGGGAGTGCACACATACAAAGTTTCATTGCGATCTGTTGAGTTTCTCAGAAAACGGACAACAGCGCCACCTATCGGGTCCAAAACTATCCTATCTTTCTGGCTTCATTTAACAATGCACACATACAAAGTTTCATTGAGATCGGTTGAGTTTCTCAGAAAACGGACAACAGCGCCACCTATCGGGTCCAAAACTATCCTATCTTTCTAGCGGCATACAACCATGCACACATACAAAGTTTCATAGAGATCGTTTGAGTTTCTCAAAAAAAAAAACGATAACAGCGCCACCTATCGGGTCCAAAACTATCGTATCTTTCCAGCTGCATACAACCATGCACACATACAAAGTTTCATTGGGATCGGTGACGGTGACGGTAACGGTAACGGTAACGGTAACGGTAACGGTAACGGTAACGGTAACAGTGACGGTGATAGTAACAGTGACGCGAGTTTATTGGTTTCTTCCCATCCAAAGTGCCCAACGCGCCTAAGGAAGTAATAACTTCAAAAACATGCTTTATTTTAGCTCCTAAATGTATGCAATGATAAAAACGTGTGCAATGATAAAAACGTATGCAATGATAAAATGTATGCAATGATTAATCATTAAATACGAGTTGAAAAAAGTACGTATACGACTAGGTAAATGGAAATGAAAAAGCAATTCAAAAAAAGTACGTATACGACTCCGTAAATGGAAATGAAATACCAATTCAGAATATAATGATTTTATTTTAATGGCTCCATTAGTGTTTTGCTTGTTTTTTCCAAAACATGTATTCACTCGCGTTAGAGTTTAGAATTATGTATTGTCGTATAGAATAACTCTAAAAGGTACCAGAGTTTGCAAAAAGTTGCCTGAAACAAGTGACAAAAATACAAACGCGAAATGTTGGACAGTGAAAAATGCAAATGGATGAATCAGGCAAAAAGAGGGCGTATGCCAACAACACGCGGTGTTCCCAAGCGGTCCCCCATCTAAGTACTAACCGCGCCCGACTCTGCTTGATTTCGGTGATCGGACGAGAACCGATTTTTTCAGCGTGGTATGGTCGTTGGCGAAAATCTAATTTATAAATTTTTTAGAAAACTTACACTTACCATACCTACCTAAAAAATTGTCTGCCCTCCAATTCAAAGCAACGCATTGCATCGCAAATCTTTGGACTTAGTAAATATTGCATATTATGTCTTTCCCAGGTGGAAAAAAAAAAGAAAGAAAAAAAGTGACTGTATCCAACAGTCCCCAAATGTGTATGTGTAAACATCGTGCGTGCGGTATGTGTGTGGCTTGATACACGTCATTGAGGAAAGAGGGAATTGTAATAACCGTATTCTTGATATATTATGAAATAACAATTAATATGCCCCAGCTCATAAATGTATGCAATAAATCCCCGCAAGTTAAATGACATCAACTGTTATACAGGAAATGAAAGTGTCATTGGAATTTCATTCGGCTTGCATTGCATTTTGTAGAGGTGCTGGTCTACGACACCGGCAACGAATTTCCTCGAGATGCCCGTCACAGCAAAGAAATGTGAGACCATCATATATAAAAAAAAAAACATGAGGCACTCCGGGAGTGCACACATACAAAGTTTCATTGCGATCTGTTGAGTTTCTCAGAAAACGGACAACAGCGCCACCTATCGGGTCCAAAACTATCCTATCTTTCTGGCTTCATTTAACAATGCACACATACAAAGTTTCATTGAGATCGGTTGAGTTTCTCAGAAAACGGACAACAGCGCCACCTATCGGGTCCAAAACTATCCTATCTTTCTAGCGGCATACAACCATGCACACATACAAAGTTTCATAGAGATCGTTTGAGTTTCTCAAAAAAAAAAAAACGATAACAGCGCCACCTATCGGGTCCAAAACTATCGTATCTTTCCAGCTGCATACAACCATGCACACATACAAAGTTTCATTGGGATCGGTGACGGTGACGGTGACGGTGACGGTAACGGTAACGGTAACGGTAACGGTAACGGTAACAGTGACGGTGATAGTAACAGTGACGCGAGTTTATTGGTTTCTTCCCATCCAAAGTGCCCAACGCGCCTAAGGAAGTAATAACTTCAAAAACATGCTTTATTTTAGCTCCTAAATGTATGCAATGATAAAAACGTGTGCAATGATAAAAACGTATGCAATGATAAAATGTATGCAATGATTAATCATTAAATACGAGTTGAAAAAAGTACGTATACGACTAGGTAAATGGAAATGAAAAAGCAATTCAAAAAAAGTACGTATACGACTCCGTAAATGGAAATGAAATACCAATTCAGAATATAATGATTTTATTTTAATGGCTCCATTAGTGTTTTGCTTGTTTTTTCCAAAACATGTATTCACTCGCGTTAGAGTTTAGAATTATGTATTGTCGTATAGAATAACTCTAAAAGGTACCAGAGTTTGCAAAAAGTTGCCTGAAACAAGTGACAAAAATACAAACGCGAAATGTTGGACAATGAAAAATGCAAATGGATGAATCAGGCAAAAAGAGGGCGTATGCCAACAACACGCGGTGTTCCCAAGCGGTCCCCCATCTAAGTACTAACCGCGCCCGACTCTGCTTGATTTCGGTGATCGGACGAGAACCGATTTTTTCAGCGTGGTATGGTCGTTGGCGAAAATCTAATTTATAAATTTTTTAGAAAACTTACACTTACCATACCTACCTAAAAAATTGTCTGCCCTCCAATTCAAAGCAACGCATTGCATCGCAAATCTTTGGACTTAGTAAATATTGCATATTATGTCTTTCCCAGGTGGAAAAAAAAAGAAAGAAAAAAAGTGACTGTATCCAACAGTCCCCAAATGTGTATGTGTAAACATCGTGCGTGCGGTATGTGTGTGGCTTGATACACGTCATTGAGGAAAGAGGGAATTGTAATAACCGTATTCTTGATATATTATGAAATAACAATTAATATGCCCCAGCTCATAAATGTATGCAATAAATCCCCGCAAGTTAAATGACATCAACTGTTATACAGGAAATGAAAGTGTCATTGGAATTTCATTCGGCTTGCATTGCATTTTGTAGAGGTGCTGGTCTACGACACCGGCAACGAATTTCCTCGAGATGCCCGTCACAGCAAAGAAATGTGAGACCATCATATATAAAAAAAAAAAAACATGAGGCACTCCGGGAGTGCACACATACAAAGTTTCATTGCGATCTGTTGAGTTTCTCAGAAAACGGACAACAGCGCCACCTATCGGGTCCAAAACTATCCTATCTTTCTGGCTTCATTTAACAATGCACACATACAAAGTTTCATTGAGATCGGTTGAGTTTCTCAGAAAACGGACAACAGCGCCACCTATCGGGTCCAAAACTATCCTATCTTTCTAGCGGCATACAACCATGCACACATACAAAGTTTCATAGAGATCGTTTGAGTTTCTCAAAAAAAAAAAACGATAACAGCGCCACCTATCGGGTCCAAAACTATCGTATCTTTCCAGCTGCATACAACCATGCACACATACAAAGTTTCATTGGGATCGGTGACGGTGACGGTAACGGTAACGGTAACGGTAACGGTAACGGTAACAGTGACGGTGATAGTAACAGTGACGCGAGTTTATTGGTTTCTTCCCATCCAAAGTGCCCAACGCGCCTAAGGAAGTAATAACTTCAAAAACATGCTTTATTTTAGCTCCTAAATGTATGCAATGATAAAAACGTGTGCAATGATAAAAACGTATGCAATGATAAAATGTATGCAATGATTAATCATTAAATACGAGTTGAAAAAAGTACGTATACGACTAGGTAAATGGAAATGAAAAAGCAATTCAAAAAAAGTACGTATACGACTCCGTAAATGGAAATGAAATACCAATTCAGAATATAATGATTTTATTTTAATGGCTCCATTAGTGTTTTGCTTGTTTTTTCCAAAACATGTATTCACTCACGTTAGAGTTTAGAATTATGTATTGTCGTATAGAATAACTCTAAAAGGTACCAGAGTTTGCAAAAAGTTGCCTGAAACAAGTGACAAAAATACAAACGCGAAATGTTGGACAATGAAAAATGCAAATGGATGAATCAGGCAAAAAGAGGGCGTATGCCAACAACACGCGGTGTTCCCAAGCGGTCCCCCATCTAAGTACTAACCGCGCCCGACTCTGCTTGATTTCGGTGATCGGACGAGAACCGATTTTACTTTTAAATTCATTTTTATTAATATTATTAATTAAACTTATATACTAGACAAAAATGATTAAATCTAATTTAAAACTAACAATCTTAATTCTAGCTTACTGGCTCTTAGCGAGCACTCTAAACTTAACTATATCCTTAAAATTACTGCCTTTCGGCCTTAAATCTATCTATATTTACTTTGATTTGTTTTTTATTTTCCAAGAAACTTTCATAAAACTTGGATTCTTTATTATGGGTATTTATTTAAAACTACTTAAAACTACCTAAGCTACTTAGCCTAAATTAATTATAATCAGGGTGGTGAGCAATCTTAAGGATTGGTCACCATCCTGATTGCATCCATGGGCGCCTGACAGCCGCCGACAAGGGTTCACCCGTGCCGCCGAGACTCGAGCGACGCAATAGCGTCGGTCGAGTCTCGATAGCACATACATGTCGGCTAGCCCAGTCCCTCCCAAGGACCCCCTAATCTATCCTAAACCTACAAACTTAATATCTATCTTAAAACTAAGGAGGATGCTACGTCAGTAGCGCACCGGCCCGGGAGAGCGTATCAGCCCTCACCTCTTCCTCAAGCCACCAGTATTCGATGTACTGCTTTAACGTATCGACCTTGTCCCGATCCGCAATTGCGGTGCTAAAACGGAGGAGCTCCTGAGCATTGGCGGCGTACCCGTCGTGGATGAGCCGCTTATCCCTCGCGCCGCGGTGGCTGTGGTACAATACCGGCACACCATCTTTATTTTGGACTAACCCTTTCATGTCTACATGAAGGAATGCCTCAGGCGGGATAAAGCCAGACCGAAGCGTACTCTCATGGTACATTAAATTGGGGTAGTAAGCCCCTGAGATCAGGCTATTATCACTGGCCATCGCCCTTGCAACGTGCCTCCGAATCACCTTAATAAGGAAATTGTCAACCCTATTCAGTCGAGCCCCATTGTATAGGGTCCTGTTGGGATAGTATTTTGTGTACTCAGATTCGGGAGTTCTAAACAACCCTAGACAGGCCCTGAGACATTGTCTCTCAAACACCCGAATCTTTTCCATATAGAACGGCGCTATATTGAACCACAAAGGACAGCCATAAGCGATGATGGGCCTTATGAGGGCCACGTAGCAAATGACCTTCACCCTGGAGTCAAGTTGACTGCTGCGAAACAGTCTCCTTGTCAGAGCGTAGGCCCGCTTAGCCCCAGCAAGACAAGCATCTATATGTTTGTCAAAATATAGATACTGGTCAAGCCAGATGCCAAGATACCGGACCACGTTTTTCACCACCAATGGCCGTCCCTGCTGTCCAATAATTGTTAATTTTCTCCAGTTTTTTCTGGTATCCCTAGGGGCCCCAGCCAATGGAGTTCTGAACAGGATTGTTTCCGATTTTTGGAAATTGATTTTCAACTTCCAATCATCGCAATACCTCTTAATTTGCTCGAAGTCACGCTGCAGAAGGATTCTGATGACCTCGATTTTTGGTCCTGATCTGTACGCCACTAAATCGTCTGCGTACGCTATAGCATGTCTGAGGGAACCCACCAGATCACTTGTGTAAATATTAAACAGGATCGGAGAATTCACTGCTCCCTGTTGTAAGCCGTTTTTAATTTCGAAAACCCTGCTCGAAGTCACATTGCCAGATTTGACAACGAACTTCTTTCCCATAAGCATGTCATAAATCATATACAGCAAAGGTTTTTGAATGCCCAATCTGGTCAGCTTATAAAAGAGTCCCTCCAACCATACGGTATCGAAGGCCTTCTCAAAGTCGACCAGGCAGGCACCCGTGCATTGATTCTTACTTTTATTCCATTGAATGTCGGAGATCAGTTTCGACGCGGCATGAATAGTGTCATGCCCCGCTCTAAAGCCAAACTGATTTTCCGGAATTATCTTGTTTTCCTCAACCCATCTCAAAAGAGATCTATTGACGACTTTCTCGAATACCTTGCTAACATTCGGGAGCAAACTAATTGACCGAAGATTAGCAGGGTTTGTCCTATCTTTATCCTTTTTAGGGATAGGGTGTACCACCGCTATTTTCCACTGCTCCGGATAATATGCATTATTCAGGGCATTGTTAAATAGAGTGGCGAAGATATCTATCGCCTCTAGCGGCAGGTGTCTTAATACGACGTTTGGGACACCGTCAACTCCCGCCGATTTTTTGTTTTTCAATGATTCAAAGATAAACCGAAGTTCATCTCTACTCACGAACAGATGAGTATTTGCATCGGCGATTGTGCCATTTGCACGGTTGTCGTCATTGAACCCGGTGAAACCGTTGTTCTCGGATCGCCAATCTTGAATTTCGGTCCGCAGATAAAAGTGGTTAAGAAAGGCCCTCTCCTCGAGATCGCGGTTACGGCAAACAGGGTTGTTCACCGTATACACACTCTCAAAGAAAGCTCCCATCAAATCCACCCTCTCCTGCGGGTCTTCGACCACGAAAAAACCATCGTTCGAGTCAGCACTCTCCGGACTTATGCCAGCAGTCAGTAGTGTCTGTCTGTTCTCGTTCGTCCGAGGTATTCGAACACATGAAATATCGTTATGATCTTTCCGCCTGAACAGTTTATTTATTTGTGGGAACATATTCGGACTACTGGTTTTTATAGCCCGAATTTTATTGCCCCAATACAAACTTACAGATTTTCTGTAATTTTCGGTGATCAACTGTTTCAGGTTTTTGATCATCGACTTCAGTGTCCTTAACTCGGGATCGTTCCTGTCAGTAAACTGTCTGTGTAGCCGTTTAAGCCTCGAGAGCAGTCTACTTTTATGTCGGTACAAAGCATCGATTGTCGCGTTTCGATACTTTTCAGTTTGTTCTTCGTCGGTGGAACGTCCTACCCGAGGGATAGTCCGCTCCATTGTCCGTTTGATGACGACATTCATTTGCCGTAAATGAGTGTCGATCTCATCGTTCGTCAAGTTCCTGTTTGTCGGTGGGTCGATCTCGCATGAGCGTATGTCGCGTTTTAAAACTCTGGAGAAGCGCGACCACTGCGCTTTTCGGTAATCGAAAGAACGCACTTGGTCGTACTGCTCCAGCTGCGTCTGCTCGTTCGGGATCCGTAATACGGCGGCAAGTCCGTAGTGATCACTATCGTACTTAACCGCTCGTAAACAGTTCCGCGTGCTTAGATCAGTGTTTGTTAGTTCAAGTCTTTCGTCAACTAGCGCCAAGTCCAAGAAAGAACCATCTCTAGGGAAAGACGGGATATCCGTCGCGTATAATTCGAGTTTATACTCAATCATATTATGACGCCACCAGTCGTGAAACTGGTTGCCTCTAGGGTTCGGAATATCATTTCCCCATGCCGCATGTTTAGCATTGAGGTCTCCGCCCAAAAAGTAATAGTTATCTTCCGATTGAAGCTGTAAGCAACGAAAAAGCGTCTCGATCTCATTCAAAAATTCAATGCGTAGAGGAGATTCAGGTGCATAAAGCGACACCACATACACCCGCCTCTGGCTATTGAGGGGAATGCATACGATGCATGCTTCCAACACCTGGAACCTTCGCACGTCCCCGCTGTATATGACCCTATGGCGCAAGCCTTTACGAATTAAGATAGCGACGCCACCTCCTTGTGTGGAGTTGGGTCGGTCTCTTCTAACTACAATGTAATTCTTATAGCCTAGTTTGTGTTTCGGAGTTAGCTTAGTTTCGCTAACCAGAAGTACATCAGGCTTTTCGGCTTCCAACAGATTGGAAAGATTGATCCTTCTCTCGATCCGAATAAGTGAATTAACATTCACCGCAAGGATCTTCAAGTTTACCTCGTCCAGCGTACCCATCATATTCATGGCGCGGCAGACTCGGCAAACAGTGTCGAATAGATCACGTCTATTCGAGCCGCTTGCTCATTTAACTGTTTCTGGAAATTGTCGATCTTTCCGTGCAATGACAGAAGGATCGATTTCAAATCCAGATCCGCTTCAGGCGTAGGAACCTTCGGCGCGCTTTTTGTTATTGTGCTACCCGGTCCAGTTACCATTTGGGCAAAGGACACATTGGGTGCAACAAAATTAGAGAACGAGCGACTCTTTCGACCTTTCTCTTCTTCAGACTTCTGTTTTCGAGCCTGCACATTCTGTTTAACCTGCTGATACCTGGGACATCCCTTGAAATTTGCAGGATGTCCTGAGGTGTTGCAGAGTACACATGAGAGCTGGCCCCGATCTTCTACTCTTTCCGTGCCTAAGGCACATTCCCCATGTTTGTGGTCCTTGTTACACTTCACGCACCTAAACTGCATGTGGCAGTTAGCTGCGGCGTGCCCGAACCTCTGGCAGCGCATACATTGAAGTACACGATCTGACCTCTTTAATTTTTCCCAACGTACCGCATGATAGTACAGGAATCTGATCCTTTTCAGACTATCTATTTTGCTGTCGGGGGTTAGTTGAACCAAAAAGAATGGTAATTTGCGGCTACCACCCCTGTCCGCAGGCGAGGAAAACGGCTTGACCCCCACGAACTTAAGGTCGTCGCACTCAAAACTCTTAAGCTCCTTTTCAAGCTCCTCTATTTTAACATTTGGGTCTATACCCTTAAGCAGCACCGTTTGTCGCTTTTCTCCTTTTGGAGTGTACGTGAAGTACTCAGCTTCCGCTTTCTCCAGAGCAGTGCGCAACTTTTTGTGCTCCTCCATGTTAGTGCACATAATAATGTGCTTTGTGGCGTTCAGCCTCTTAATATAAAAATTATTATTTACTACTAATCTACATAATCTTATGCTATCGCTTATATCTAAATAACTTACATTGATTGGTGGTACTTTTTGTTTTTTTGTCTCTTTTTGTTGTTCTTGCTGCTGCTGCTGTTGTTGTTGCTGCTGCTGTTGAGGTTGTTGTTGTTGTCTCTGCTGCTGGAGTTGCTGCGGTTGCTGTTGTTGTTGTCTTTGCTGCTGTTGCTGCGGTTGCAGTTGCTGCTGTTGTTGTTTTTGTTGTTGGTGTTGCTGCAGTGGCTTTTTGAGTGCCAGCTGCTTCTTTTGTTGTTGCTGTTGCTTAAGCAGAGCTTGTTGTTGTTGCTGCTGCTTAAGCTGTTTTTGTTGTTGATTGTGTTGTTGCTGCTCAGCTTGCAGTTGCTTCAGCTTTTGTTGCTGCTGCTGCAATTTTTGCTGGCGCAATTTATTCCTCTTTTCGAGGAGCTCCTTGATTAGCCTATCAAGCTGAGCTTCCTCGTCTTCATCGTCTTTTTGTTGTTTTTGTTCATCTTCGGCGTCCAGTAACTCCTGAAAGGAATTACCTTCGCCCACGTATCTGCCCTCGCCCCCTTCGGACTCGTACGAGTAGCTGAGGGCATCAGAATCTTCGCCATCTGTCTCGTGTGTTGACGAGGTTGTTCGTGACGTCATCTGCTCGTCCGTCTTCGACTTCCTCTTATGTGTGAGGTTTGGTGTTGGTTTCAATTTTCGTCGCCTTTTATCACTTTTTATTGTGTCATGTGACTGTACCACTGGCACTGCTGTTGTTGTTGATGCTGCGGCACTTGTTGTTGGCCTTTCTTCTGACGCTGTGCGTATTGTTGTTGGTGCTGCTACTGCTGGCGCACTTGTTTTTGTTGGTGCTATGGTTGCTGTAGTTGCACTTTCTGCTCCCACTTGCTGGTGCTTTATTTTGACCTGCCTGGTCACGCGTTTGGCCAACGGGGCATCCCCTTGCGGGACCTTGGACTGGCCACTGTCCATCGCCTGATCTTCCGGCACTTCCACTCTTGCTTTCTGTTTATTTAGTAATTTTATAAATTAATAAAAATTATTCCCCCACTGGGACTTGAACCGGGCTCCTCTTACGATAGAGCCGAAGTCTCTTCCTCTGAGCCAAATGGCTTATTGGAAATCGCTGTTCAAAAACACTACTTAATACGTCACTTTAGCTTACGCTGCCTCACTATCAAAGTCGTCTGTTCACCTCGGATGCTGAAGAGCGACTGACGAGAACCGATTTTTTCAGCGTGGTATGGTCGTTGGCGAAAATCTAATTTATAAATTTTTTAGAAAACTTACACTTACCATACCTACCTAAAAAATTGTCTGCCCTCCAATTCAAAGCAACGCATTGCATCGCAAATCTTTGGACTTAGTAAATATTGCATATTATGTCTTTCCCAGGTGGAAAAAAAAAGAAAGAAAAAAAGTGACTGTATCCAACAGTCCCCAAATGTGTATGTGTAAACATCGTGCGTGCGGTATGTGTGTGGCTTGATACACGTCATTGAGGAAAGAGGGAATTGTAATAACCGTATTCTTGATATATTATGAAATAACAATTAATATGCCCCAGCTCATAAATGTATGCAATAAATCCCCGCAAGTTAAATGACATCAACTGTTATACAGGAAATGAAAGTGTCATTGGAATTTCATTCGGCTTGCATTGCATTTTGTAGAGGTGCTGGTCTACGACACCGGCAACGAATTTCCTCGAGATGCCCGTCACAGCAAAGAAATGTGAGACCATCATATATAAAAAAAAAAACATGAGGCACTCCGGGAGTGCACACATACAAAGTTTCATTGCGATCTGTTGAGTTTCTCAGAAAACGGACAACAGCGCCACCTATCGGGTCCAAAACTATCCTATCTTTCTGGCTTCATTTAACAATGCACACATACAAAGTTTCATTGAGATCGGTTGAGTTTCTCAGAAAACGGACAACAGCGCCACCTATCGGGTCCAAAACTATCCTATCTTTCTAGCGGCATACAACCATGCACACATACAAAGTTTCATAGAGATCGTTTGAGTTTCTCAAAAAAAAAAAACGATAACAGCGCCACCTATCGGGTCCAAAACTATCGTATCTTTCCAGCTGCATACAACCATGCACACATACAAAGTTTCATTGGGATCGGTGACGGTGACGGTAACGGTAACGGTAACGGTAACGGTAACGGTAACGGTAACGGTAACAGTGACGGTGATAGTAACAGTGACGCGAGTTTATTGGTTTCTTCCCATCCAAAGTGCCCAACGCGCCTAAGGAAGTAATAACTTCAAAAACATGCTTTATTTTAGCTCCTAAATGTATGCAATGATAAAAACGTGTGCAATGATAAAAACGTATGCAATGATAAAATGTATGCAATGATTAATCATTAAATACGAGTTGAAAAAAGTACGTATACGACTAGGTAAATGGAAATGAAAAAGCAATTCAAAAAAAGTACGTATACGACTCCGTAAATGGAAATGAAATACCAATTCAGAATATAATGATTTTATTTTAATGGCTCCATTAGTGTTTTGCTTGTTTTTTCCAAAACATGTATTCACTCACGTTAGAGTTTAGAATTATGTATTGTCGTATAGAATAACTCTAAAAGGTACCAGAGTTTGCAAAAAGTTGCCTGAAACAAGTGACAAAAATACAAACGCGAAATGTTGGACAATGAAAAATGCAAATGGATGAATCAGGCAAAAAGAGGGCGTATGCCAACAACACGCGGTGTTCCCAAGCGGTCCCCCATCTAAGTACTAACCGCGCCCGACTCTGCTTGATTTCGGTGATCGGACGAGAACCGATTTTTTTTTTTTTTTTTTAAATTCATTTTTATTTATTCATTCATTAAACTTACATACTAGACAAAAACGATTAAATCTAATTTAAAACTAACAATCTTAATTCTAGCTTACTGGCTCTTAACGAGCACTCTAAACTTAACAATATCCTTAAAATTACTGCCTTTCGGCCTTAAATCTATCTATGTTTAATTTTTATTGTTTTTTATTTTTCAAGAAACGTTATAAAAACTTGAATTCTTTATTATTCTTATTTTACCTACATACTACTTAAAACTACCTAAGCTACTTAGCCTAAATTAATTATAATCAGGGTGGTGAGCAATCTTAAGGATTGGTCACCATCCTGATTGCATCCATGGGCGCCTGACAGCCGCCGACAAGGGTTCACCCGTGCCGCCGAGACTCGAGCGACGCAATAGCGATTTTTTCAGCGTGGTATGGTCGTTGGCGAAAATCTAATTTATAAATTTTTTAGAAAACTTACACTTACCATACCTACCTAAAAAATTGTCTGCCCTCCAATTCAAAGCAACGCATTGCATCGCAAATCTTTGGACTTAGTAAATATTGCATATTATGTCTTTCCCAGGTGGAAAAAAAAAGAAAGAAAAAAAGTGACTGTATCCAACAGTCCCCAAATGTGTATGTGTAAACATCGTGCGTGCGGTATGTGTGTGGCTTGATACACGTCATTGAGGAAAGAGGGAATTGTAATAACCGTATTCTTGATATATTATGAAATAACAATTAATATGCCCCAGCTCATAAATGTATGCAATAAATCCCCGCAAGTTAAATGACATCAACTGTTATACAGGAAATGAAAGTGTCATTGGAATTTCATTCGGCTTGCATTGCATTTTGTAGAGGTGCTGGTCTACGACACCGGCAACGAATTTCCTCGAGATGCCCGTCACAGCAAAGAAATGTGAGACCATCATATATAAAAAAAAAAACATGAGGCACTCCGGGAGTGCACACATACAAAGTTTCATTGCGATCTGTTGAGTTTCTCAGAAAACGGACAACAGCGCCACCTATCGGGTCCAAAACTATCCTATCTTTCTGGCTTCATTTAACAATGCACACATACAAAGTTTCATTGAGATCGGTTGAGTTTCTCAGAAAACGGACAACAGCGCCACCTATCGGGTCCAAAACTATCCTATCTTTCTAGCGGCATACAACCATGCACACATACAAAGTTTCATAGAGATCGTTTGAGTTTCTCAAAAAAAAAAAACGATAACAGCGCCACCTATCGGGTCCAAAACTATCGTATCTTTCCAGCTGCATACAACCATGCACACATACAAAGTTTCATTGGGATCGGTGACGGTGACGGTAACGGTAACGGTAACGGTAACGGTAACGGTAACGGTAACGGTAACAGTGACGGTGATAGTAACAGTGACGCGAGTTTATTGGTTTCTTCCCATCCAAAGTGCCCAACGCGCCTAAGGAAGTAATAACTTCAAAAACATGCTTTATTTTAGCTCCTAAATGTATGCAATGATAAAAACGTGTGCAATGATAAAAACGTATGCAATGATAAAATGTATGCAATGATTAATCATTAAATACGAGTTGAAAAAAGTACGTATACGACTAGGTAAATGGAAATGAAAAAGCAATTCAAAAAAAGTACGTATACGACTCCGTAAATGGAAATGAAATACCAATTCAGAATATAATGATTTTATTTTAATGGCTCCATTAGTGTTTTGCTTGTTTTTTCCAAAACATGTATTCACTCACGTTAGAGTTTAGAATTATGTATTGTCGTATAGAATAACTCTAAAAGGTACCAGAGTTTGCAAAAAGTTGCCTGAAACAAGTGACAAAAATACAAACGCGAAATGTTGGACAATGAAAAATGCAAATGGATGAATCAGGCAAAAAGAGGGCGTATGCCAACAACACGCGGTGTTCCCAAGCGGTCCCCCATCTAAGTACTAACCGCGCCCGACTCTGCTTGATTTCGGTGATCGGACGAGAACCGATTTTACTTTTAAATTCATTTTTATTAATATTATTAATTAAACTTATATACTAGACAAAAATGATTAAATCTAATTTAAAACTAACAATCTTAATTCTAGCTTACTGGCTCTTAGCGAGCACTCTAAACTTAACTATATCCTTAAAATTACTGCCTTTCGGCCTTAAATCTATCTATATTTACTTTGATTTGTTTTTTATTTTCCAAGAAACTTTCATAAAACTTGGATTCTTTATTATGGGTATTTATTTAAAACTACTTAAAACTACCTAAGCTACTTAGCCTAAATTAATTATAATCAGGGTGGTGAGCAATCTTAAGGATTGGTCACCATCCTGATTGCATCCATGGGCGCCTGACAGCCGCCGACAAGGGTTCACCCGTGCCGCCGAGACTCGAGCGACGCAATAGCGTCGGTCGAGTCTCGATAGCACATACATGTCGGCTAGCCCAGTCCCTCCCAAGGACCCCCTAATCTATCCTAAACCTACAAACTTAATATCTATCTTAAAACTAAGGAGGATGCTACGTCAGTAGCGCACCGGCCCGGGAGAGCGTATCAGCCCTCACCTCTTCCTCAAGCCACCAGTATTCGATGTACTGCTTTAACGTATCGACCTTGTCCCGATCCGCAATTGCGGTGCTAAAACGGAGGAGCTCCTGAGCATTGGCGGCGTACCCGTCGTGGATGAGCCGCTTATCCCTCGCGCCGCGGTGGCTGTGGTACAATACCGGCACACCATCTTTATTTTGGACTAACCCTTTCATGTCTACATGAAGGAATGCCTCAGGCGGGATAAAGCCAGACCGAAGCGTACTCTCATGGTACATTAAATTGGGGTAGTAAGCCCCTGAGATCAGGCTATTATCACTGGCCATCGCCCTTGCAACGTGCCTCCGAATCACCTTAATAAGGAAATTGTCAACCCTATTCAGTCGAGCCCCATTGTATAGGGTCCTGTTGGGATAGTATTTTGTGTACTCAGATTCGGGAGTTCTAAACAACCCTAGACAGGCCCTGAGACATTGTCTCTCAAACACCCGAATCTTTTCCATATAGAACGGCGCTATATTGAACCACAAAGGACAGCCATAAGCGATGATGGGCCTTATGAGGGCCACGTAGCAAATGACCTTCACCCTGGAGTCAAGTTGACTGCTGCGAAACAGTCTCCTTGTCAGAGCGTAGGCCCGCTTAGCCCCAGCAAGACAAGCATCTATATGTTTGTCAAAATATAGATACTGGTCAAGCCAGATGCCAAGATACCGGACCACGTTTTTCACCACCAATGGCCGTCCCTGCTGTCCAATAATTGTTAATTTTCTCCAGTTTTTTCTGGTATCCCTAGGGGCCCCAGCCAATGGAGTTCTGAACAGGATTGTTTCCGATTTTTGGAAATTGATTTTCAACTTCCAATCATCGCAATACCTCTTAATTTGCTCGAAGTCACGCTGCAGAAGGATTCTGATGACCTCGATTTTTGGTCCTGATCTGTACGCCACTAAATCGTCTGCGTACGCTATAGCATGTCTGAGGGAACCCACCAGATCACTTGTGTAAATATTAAACAGGATCGGAGAATTCACTGCTCCCTGTTGTAAGCCGTTTTTAATTTCGAAAACCCTGCTCGAAGTCACATTGCCAGATTTGACAACGAACTTCTTTCCCATAAGCATGTCATAAATCATATACAGCAAAGGTTTTTGAATGCCCAATCTGGTCAGCTTATAAAAGAGTCCCTCCAACCATACGGTATCGAAGGCCTTCTCAAAGTCGACCAGGCAGGCACCCGTGCATTGATTCTTACTTTTATTCCATTGAATGTCGGAGATCAGTTTCGACGCGGCATGAATAGTGTCATGCCCCGCTCTAAAGCCAAACTGATTTTCCGGAATTATCTTGTTTTCCTCAACCCATCTCAAAAGAGATCTATTGACGACTTTCTCGAATACCTTGCTAACATTCGGGAGCAAACTAATTGACCGAAGATTAGCAGGGTTTGTCCTATCTTTATCCTTTTTAGGGATAGGATGTACCACCGCTATTTTCCACTGCTCCGGATAATATGCATTATTCAGCGCATTGTTAAATAGAGTGGCGAAGATATCTATCGCCTCTAGCGGCAGGTGTCTTAATACGACGTTTGGGACACCGTCAACTCCCGCCGATTTTTTGTTTTTCAATGATTCAAAGATAAGCCGAAGTTCATCTCTACTCACGAACAGATGAGTATTTGCATCGGCGATTGTGCCATTTGCACGGTTGTCGTCATTGAACCCGGTGAAACCGTTGTTCTCGGATCGCCAATCTTGAATTTCGGTCCGCAGATAAAAGTGGTTAAGAAAGGCCCTCTCCTCGAGATCGCGGTTAC
Organism: Cheilosia vernalis; assembly: GCA_949126925.1. Lineage (NCBI taxonomy): Eukaryota > Metazoa > Arthropoda > Insecta > Diptera > Syrphidae > Cheilosia > Cheilosia vernalis. Next base: position 26,703,165 of record OX421360.1, on the reverse strand, counting down.
GGCAAACAGGGTTGTTCACCGTATACACACTCTCAAAGAAAGCTCCCATCAAATCCACCCTCTCCTGCGGGTCTTCGACCACGAAAAAACCATCGTTCGAGTCAGCACTCTCCGGACTTATGCCAGCAGTCAGTAGTGTCTGTCTGTTCTCGTTCGTCCGAGGTATTCGAACACATGAAATATCGTTATGATCTTTCCGCCTGAACAGTTTATTTATTTGTGGGAACATATTCGGACTACTGGTTTTTATAGCCCGAATTTTATTGTCCCAATACAAACTTACAGATTTTCTGTAATTTTCGGTGATCAACTGTTTCAGGTTTTTGATCATCGACTTCAGTGTCCTTAGCTCGGGATCGTTCCTGTCAGTAAACTGTCTGTGTAGCCGTTTAAGCCTCGAGAGCAGTCTACTTTTATGTCGGTACAAAGCATCGATTGTCGCGTTTCGATACTTTTCAGTTTGTTCTTCGTCGGTGGAACGTCCTACCCGAGGGATAGTCCGCTCCATTGTCCGTTTGATGACGACATTCATTTGCCGTAAATGAGTGTCGATCTCATCGTTCGTCAAGTTCCTGTTTGTCGGTGGGTCGATCTCGCATGAGCGTATGTCGCGTTTTAAAACTCTGGAGAAGCGCGACCACTGCGCTTTTCGGTAATCGAAAGAACGCACTTGGTCGTACTGCTCCAGCTGCGTCTGCTCGTTCGGGATCCGTAATACGGCGGCAAGTCCGTAGTGATCACTATCGTACTTAACCGCTCGTAAACAGTTCCGCGTGCTTAGATCAGTGTTTGTTAGTTCGAGTCTTTCGTCAACTAGCGCCAAGTCCAAGAAAGAACCATCTCTAGGGAAAGACGGGATATCCGTCGCGTATAATTCGAGTTTATACTCAATCATATTATGACGCCACCAGTCGTGAAACTGGTTGCCTCTAGGGTTCGGAATATCATTTCCCCATGCCGCGTGTTTAGCATTGAGGTCTCCGCCCAAAAAGTAATAGTTATCTTCCGATTGAAGCTGTAAGCAACGAAAAAGCGTCTCGATCTCATTCAAAAATTCAATGCGTAGAGGAGATTCAGGTGCGTAAAGCGACACCACATACACCCGCCTCTGGCTATTGAGGGGAATGCATACGATGCATGCTTCCAACACCTGGAACCTTCGCACGTCCCCGCTGTATATGACCCTATGGCGCAAGCCTTTCCGAATTAAGATAGCGACACCACCTCCTTGTGTGGAGTTGGGTCGGTCTCTTCTAACTACAATGTAATTCTTATAGCCTAGTTTGTGTTTCGGAGTTAGCTTCGTTTCGCTAACCAGAAGTACATCAGGCTTTTCGGCTTCCAACAGATTGGAAAGATTGATCCTTCTCTCGATCCGAATAAGTGAATTAACATTCACCGCAAGGATCTTCAAGTTTACCTCGTCCAGCGTACCCATCATATTCATGGCGCGGCAGACTCGGCAAACAGTGTCGAATAGATCATGTCTATTCGAGCCGCTTGCTCATTTAATTGTTTCTGGAAATTGTCGATCTTTCCGTGCAAAGACAGAAGGATCGATTTCAAATCCAGATCCGCTTCCGGTGTAGGAACCTTCGGCGCACTTTTTGTCATTGTGCTACCCGGTCCAGTTACCATTTGGGCAAAGGACACATTGGGTGCAACAAAATTAGAGAACGAGCGACTCTTTCGACCTTTCTCTTCTTCAGACTTCTGTTTTCGAGCCTGCACATTCTGTTTAACCTGCTGATACCTGGGACATCCCTTGAAATTTGCAGGATGTCCTGAGGTGTTGCAGAGTACACATGACAGCTGGCCCCGATCTTCTACTCTTTCCGTGCCTAAGGCACATTCCCCATGTTTGTGGTCCTTGTTACACTTCACGCACCTAAACTGCATGTGGCAGTTAGCTGCGGCGTGCCCTAACCTCTGGCAGCGCATACATTGAAGTACACGATCTGACCTCTTTAATTTTTCCCATCTTACCGCATGATAGTACAGGAATCTGATCCTTTTTAAACTATCGATTTTGCTGTCGGGGGTTAGTTGAACCAAAAAGAATGGTAATTTGCGGCTACCACCCCTGTCCGCAGGTGAGGAAAACGGCTTGACCCCCACGAACTTAAGGTCGTCGCACTCAAAACTCTTAAGCTCCTTTTCAAGCTCCTCCATTTTAACATTGGGGTCTATACCCTTAAGCAGCACCGTTTGTCGCTTTTCTCCTTTTGGAGTGTACGTGAAGTACTCAGCTTCCGCTTTCTCCAGAGCGGTGCGCAACTTTTTGTGCTCCTCCATGTTAGTGCACATAATAATATGCTTTGTGGCGTTTAGCCTCTTAATATAGAAATTATTACTAACTACTAATCTACATAATCTTATACTATCACTTATATCTAAATGACTTACGTTGATAGGTGGAACTTTTTCTTTTTTCTGTTTTTGTTGTTCTTGCTGTTGCTGCTGTTGTTGTTGCTGCGGCTGTTGCTGTTGCTGTTGTCTCTGCTGCTGTTGTCTCTGCTGCTGTTGCTGCGGTTGCTGTTGTTGTTGTTTCTGCTGCTGTTGTTGCTGCGGTTGCTGGTACTGTTTTTGTTGTTGGTGCTGCTGCAGTGGCTGTTTGTTTGCCAACTGCTTCTTCTGTTGCTGTTGCTTAAGCAGGGCTTGTTGTTGTTGCTGCTGCTTAAGCTGATTTTGTTGTTGCTTTTCTTGTTGTTTGTGTTGTTGCTGCTCAGCTTGCAGTTGCTTCAGCTTTTGTTGCTGCTGCTGCAATTTTTGCTGGCGCAATTTCTCCCTCTTTTCGAGGAGCTCCTTGATCAGTCGATCAAGCTGGGCCTCCTCGTCTTCTTCATCAGGTTGTTGTTGTTCTTCTTCTTGGGCGTCCAGTAACTCTTGAAATGAGTTACCTTCGCCCACGTATCTGCCCTCACCCCCTTCAGACTCGTATGAGTAGCTGAGGGCATCCGAGTCATCGCCTTCCGTTTCGTGTGCTGACGAGGTTGCTCGTGACGTCATTTTGTCATCGATCTTCGGCTTCCTCTTATGTTGAAGATTTGGCGTCGGTTTCAACTTTCTCCTACGTTTTGCCACTTCTGCCGACTGTACTTGTGCCAATGCTGCTTTACTAGTCGATGGCATGTCCATCGTTGTTGTTGGTGCTGGTACTGCTACCGAACTTATCATTGCTTGTTTTGCTGCTGCTACTGGAGCTGCTGTAGTTGTTGTTATTGGTTTATCAGCCACTTTCATTTGTCTTGTCACGCGTTTGGCCAACGGGGTATCGCCTTGCGGGACCTTGGACTGGCCACTGTCCATCGCCTGACTTTCTTCCGGCACTTCCACTCTTGTTTACACGTTTTGTTATTTATTTAATAAATAAAAATTATTCCCCCACTGGGACTTGAACCGGGCTCCTCTTACGACAGAGCCGAAGTCTCTTCCTCTGAGCCAAATGGCTTATTGGAAATCACTGTTCAAAAACACTACTTAATACGTCACTTTAGCTTACGCTGCCTCACTAACAAAGTCGTCTGATCACCACGGATGCTGAAGAGCGACTTGACGAGAACCGATTTTTTCAGCGTGGTATGGTCGTTGGCGAAAATCTAATTTATAAATTTTTTAGAAAACTTACACTTACCATACCTACCTAAAAAATTGTCTGCCCTCCAATTCAAAGCAACGCATTGCATCGCAAATCTTTGGACTTAGTAAATATTGCATATTATGTCTTTCCCAGGTGGAAAAAAAAAGAAAGAAAAAAAGTGACTGTATCCAACAGTCCCCAAATGTGTATGTGTAAACATCGTGCGTGCGGTATGTGTGTGGCTTGATACACGTCATTGAGGAAAGAGGGAATTGTAATAACCGTATTCTTGATATATTATGAAATAACAATTAATATGCCCCAGCTCATAAATGTATGCAATAAATCCCCGCAAGTTAAATGACATCAACTGTTATACAGGAAATGAAAGTGTCATTGGAATTTCATTCGGCTTGCATTGCATTTTGTAGAGGTGCTGGTCTACGACACCGGCAACGAATTTCCTCGAGATGCCCGTCACAGCAAAGAAATGTGAGACCATCATATATAAAAAAAAAAACATGAGGCACTCCGGGAGTGCACACATACAAAGTTTCATTGCGATCTGTTGAGTTTCTCAGAAAACGGACAACAGCGCCACCTATCGGGTCCAAAACTATCCTATCTTTCTGGCTTCATTTAACAATGCACACATACAAAGTTTCATTGAGATCGGTTGAGTTTCTCAGAAAACGGACAACAGCGCCACCTATCGGGTCCAAAACTATCCTATCTTTCTAGCGGCATACAACCATGCACACATACAAAGTTTCATAGAGATCGTTTGAGTTTCTCAAAAAAAAAAAACGATAACAGCGCCACCTATCGGGTCCAAAACTATCGTATCTTTCCAGCTGCATACAACCATGCACACATACAAAGTTTCATTGGGATCGGTGACGGTGACGGTGACGGTGACGGTAACGGTAACGGTAACGGTAACGGTAACGGTAACGGTAACGGTAACGGTAACGGTAACGGTAACAGTGACGGTGATAGTAACAGTGACGCGAGTTTATTGGTTTCTTCCCATCCAAAGTGCCCAACGCGCCTAAGGAAGTAATAACTTCAAAAACATGCTTTATTTTAGCTCCTAAATGTATGCAATGATAAAAACGTGTGCAATGATAAAAACGTATGCAATGATAAAATGTATGCAATGATTAATCATTAAATACGAGTTGAAAAAAGTACGTATACGACTAGGTAAATGGAAATGAAAAAGCAATTCAAAAAAAGTACGTATACGACTCCGTAAATGGAAATGAAATACCAATTCAGAATATAATGATTTTATTTTAATGGCTCCATTAGTGTTTTGCTTGTTTTTTCCAAAACATGTATTCACTCACGTTAGAGTTTAGAATTATGTATTGTCGTATAGAATAACTCTAAAAGGTACCAGAGTTTGCAAAAAGTTGCCTGAAACAAGTGACAAAAATACAAACGCGAAATGTTGGACAATGAAAAATGCAAATGGATGAATCAGGCAAAAAGAGGGCGTATGCCAACAACACGCGGTGTTCCCAAGCGGTCCCCCATCTAAGTACTAACCGCGCCCGACTCTGCTTGATTTCGGTGATCGGACGAGAACCGATTTTTTTTTTTTTTTTTTTAATTCATTTTTATTTATTCATTCATTAAGCTTATATACTACACAAAAACGATTAAATCTAATTTAAAACTAACAATCTTAATTCTAGCTTACTGGCTCTTAACGAGCACTCTAAACTTAACGATATTCTTAAAATTATTGCCTTTCGGCCTAAAATCTATCTATATTTAATTTGTGTTGTTTTTTATTTTTCAAGAAACTTCGAAAACTTGAATTCTTTATTATTATTGTTTTACCTATAAACTACTTAAAACTACCTAAGCTACTTAGCCTAAATTAATTATAATCAGGGTGGTGAGCAATCTTAAGGATTGGTCACCATCCTGATTGCATCCGTGGGCGCCTGACAGCCGCCGACAAGGGTTCACCCGTGCCGCCGAGACTCGAGCGACGCAATAGCGTCGGTCGAGTCTCGGTAGCACATACATGTCGGCTAGCCCAGTCCCTCCCAAGGACCCCCTAATCTATCCTAAACCTACAAACTTAATATCTATCTTAAAACTAAGGAGGATGCTACGTCAGTAGCGCACCGGCCCGGGAGAGCGTATCAGCCCTCACCTCTTCCTCAAGCCACCAAAATTCGGTGAACTGCTTTACAGTATCGACCCTGTCCCGATCCGCAATTGCGGTGCTAAAACGGAGGAGCTCCTGAGCATTGGCGGCGGACCCGTCGTGGATGAGCCGCTTATCCCTCGCGCCGCGGTGGCTGTGGTACAATACCGGCACACCATCTTTATTTTGGACTAACCCTTTCATGTCTACATGAAGGAATGCCTCAGGCGGGATAAAGCCAGACCGAAGCGTACTCTCATGGTACATTAAATTGGGGTAGTAAGCCCCTGAGATCAGGTTATTATCACTGGCCATCGCCCTTGCAACGTGCCTCCGAATCACCTTAATAAGGAAATTGTCAACCCTATTCAGTCGAGCCCCATTGTATAGGGTCCTGTTGGGATAGTATTTTGTGTACTCAGATTCGGGAGTTCTAAACAACCCTAGACAGGCCCTGAGACATTGTCTCTCAAACACCCGAATCTTTTCCATATAGAACGGCGCTATATTGAACCACAAAGGACAGCCATAAGCGATGATGGGCCTTATGAGGGCCACGTAGCAAATGACCTTCACCCTGGAGTCAAGTTGACTGCTGCGAAACAGTCTCCTTGTCAGAGCGTAGGCCCGCTTAGCCCCAGCAAGACAAGCATCTATATGTTTGTCAAAATATAGATACTGGTCAAGCCAGATGCCAAGATACCGAACCACGTTTTTCACCACCAATGGCCGTCCCTGCTGTCCAATAATTGTTAATTTTCTCCAGTTTTTTCTGGTATCCCTAGGGGCCCCAGCCAATGGAGTTCTGAACAGGATTGTTTCCGATTTTTGGAAATTGATTTTCAACTTCCAATCATCGCAATACCTCTTAATTTGCTCGAAGTCACGCTGCAGAAGGATTCTGATGACCTCGATTTTTGGTCCTGATCTGTACGCCACTAAATCGTCTGCGTACGCTATAGCATGTCTGAGGGAACCCACCAGATCACTTGTGTAAATATTAAACAGGATCGGAGAATTCACTGCTCCCTGTTGTAAGCCGTTTTTAATTTCGAAAACCTTGCTCGAAGTCACATTGCCAGATTTGACAACGAACTTCTTTCCCATAAGCATGTCATAAATCATATACAGCAAAGGTTTTTGAATGCCCAATCTGGTCAGCTTATAAAAGAGTCCCTCCAACCATACGGTATCGAAGGCCTTCTCAAAGTCGACCAGGCAGGCACCCGTGCATTGATTCTTACTTTTATTCCACTGAATGTCGGAGATCAGTTTCGACGCGGCATGAATAGTGTCATGCCCCGCTCTAAAGCCAAACTGATTTTCCGGAATTATTTTGTTTTCCTCAACCCATCTCAAAAGAGATCTATTGACGACTTTCTCGAATACCTTGCTAACATTCGGGAGCAAACTAATTGACCGAAGATTAGCAGGGTTTGTCCTATCTTTATCCTTTTTAGGGATAGGGTGTACCACCGCTATTTTCCACTGCTCCGGATAATATGCATTATTCAGCGCATTGTTAAATAGAGTGGCGAAGATATCTATCGCCTCTAGCGGCAGGTGTCTTAATACGACGTTTGGGACACCGTCAACTCCCGCCGATTTTTTGTTTTTCAATGATTCAAAGATCAACCGAAGTTCATCTCTACTCACGAACAGATGAGTATTTGCATCGGCGATTGTGCCATTTGCACGGTTGTCGTCATTGAACCCGGTGAAACCGTTGTTCTCGGATCGCCAATCTTGAATTTCGGTCCGCAGATAAAAGTGGTTAAGAAAGGCCCTCTCCTCGAGATCGCGGTTACGGCAAACAGGGTTGTTCACCGTATACACACTCTCAAAGAAAGCTCCCATCAAATCCACCCTCTCCTGCGGGTCTTCGACCACGAAAAAACCATCGTTCGAGTCAGCACTCTCCGGACTTATGCCAGCAGTCAGTAGTGTCTGTCTGTTCTCGTTCGTCCGAGGTATTCGAACACATGAAATATCGTTATGATCTTTCCGCCTGAACAGTTTATTTATTTGTGGGAACATATTCGGACTACTGGTTTTTATAGCCCGAATTTTATTGCCCCAATACAAACTTACAGATTTTCTGTAATTTTCGGTGATCAACTGTTTCAGGTTTTTGATCATCGACTTCAGTGTCCTTAGCTCGGGATCGTTCCTGTCAGTAAACTGTCTGTGTAGCCGTTTAAGCCTCGAGAGCAGTCTACTTTTATGTCGGTACAAAGCATCGATTGTCGCGTTTCGATACTTTTCAGTTTGTTCTTCGTCGGTGGAACGTCCTACCCGAGGGATAGTCCGCTCCATTGTCCGTTTGATGACGACATTCATTTGCCGTAAATGAGTGTCGATCTCATCGTTCGTCAAGTTCCTGTTTGTCGGTGGGTCGATCTCGCATGAGCGTATGTCGCGTTTTAAAACTCTGGAGAAGCGCGACCACTGCGCTTTTCGGTAATCGAAAGAACGCACTTGGTCGTACTGCTCCAGCTGCGTCTGCTCGTTCGGGATCCGTAATACGGCGGCAAGTCCGTAGTGATCACTATCGTACTTAACCGCTCGTAAACAGTTCCGCGTGCTTAGATCAGTGTTTGTTAGTTCGAGTCTTTCGTCAACTAGCGCTAAGTCCAAGAAGGAACCATCTCTAGGGAAAGACGGGATATCCGTCGCGTATAATTCGAGTTTATACTCAATCATATTATGACGCCACCAGTCGTGAAACTGGTTGCCTCTAGGGTTCGGAATATCATTTCCCCATGCCGCGTGTTTAGCATTGAGGTCTCCGCCCAAAAAGTAATAGTTATCTTCCGATTGAAGCTGTAAGCAGCGAAAAAGCGTCTCGATCTCATTCAAAAATTCAATGCGTAGAGGAGATTCAGGTGCGTAAAGCGACACCACATACACCCGCCTCTGGCTATTGAGGGGAATGCATACGATGCATGCTTCCAACACCTGGAACCTTCGCACGTCCCCGCTGTATATGACCCTATGGCGCAAGCCTTTACGAATTAAGATAGCGACACCACCTCCTTGTGTGGAGTTGGGTCGGTCTCTTCTAACTACAATGTAATTCTTATAGCCTAATTTGTGTTTCGGAGTTAGCTTAGTTTCGCTAACCAGAAGTACATCAGGCTTTTGGGCTTCCAACAGATTGGAAAGATTGATCCTTCTCTCGATCCGAATAAGTGAATTAACATTCACCGCAAGGATCTTCAAGTTTACCTCGTCCAGCGTACCCATCATATTCATGGCGCGGCAGACTCGGCAAACAGTGTCGAATAGATCACGTCTATTCGAGCCGCTTGCTCATTTAACTGTTTCTGGAAATTGTCGATCTTTCCGTGCAATGACAGAAGGATCGATTTCAAATCCAGATCCGCTTCCGGTGTAGGAACCTTCGGCGCGCTTTTTGTCATTGTGCTACCCGGTCCAGTTACCATTTGGGCAAAGGACACATTGGGTGCAACAAAATTAGAGAACGAGCGACTCTTTCGACCTTTCTCTTCTTCAGACTTCTGTTTTCGAGCCTGCACATTCTGTTTAACCTGCTGATACCTGGGACATCCCTTGAAATTTGCAGGATGTCCTGAGGTGTTGCAGAGTACACATGAGAGCTGGCCCCGATCTTCTACTCTTTCCGTGCCTAAGGCACATTCCCCATGTTTGTGGTCCTTATTACACTTCACGCACCTAAACTGCATGTGGCAGTTAGCTGCGGCGTGCCCGAACCTCTGGCAGCGCATACATTGAAGTACACGATCTGACCTCTTTAATTTTTCCCAACGTACCGCATGATAGTACAGGAATCTGATCCTTTTCAGACTATCTATTTTGCTGTCGGGGGTTAGTTGAACCAAAAAGAATGGTAATTTGCGGCTACCACCCCTGTCCGCAGGCGAGGAAAACGGCTTGACCCCCACGAACTTAAGGTCGTCGCACTCAAAACTCTTAAGCTCCTTTTCAAGCTCCTCTATTTTAACATTGGGGTCTATACCCTTAAGCAGCACCGTTTGTCGCTTTTCTCCTTTTGGAGTGTACGTGAAGTACTCAGCTTCCGCTTTCTCCAGAGCGGTGCGCAACTTTTTGTGCTCCTCCATGTTAGTGCACATAATTATGTGCTTGGTGGCGTTTAGCCTCTTAATATAAAAATTATTATTAACAACTAATCTACATAATCTTATACTATCACTTATATCTAAATGACTTACATTGATTGGTGGTACTTTTTGTTTTTTTGTCTCTTTTTGTTGTTCTTGCTGCTGCTGCTGTTGTTGTTGCTGCTGCGGTTGCTGTTGTTGTTGTTGTCTCTGCTGCTGGTTTTGCTGCGGTTGTTGTTGTTGTTGTTGTCTCTGCTGCTGTTGCTGCGGTTGCAGTTGCTGCTGTTGTTGTTTTTGTTGTTGGTGTTGCTGCAGTGGCGTTTTGTGTGCCAGCTGCTTCTTTTGTTGTTGCTGCTGCTTAAGCAGAGCTTGTTGTTGTTGCTGCTGCTTAAGCTGTTTTTGTTCTTGCTGATGTTTTTGCTGCTCAGCTTGCAATTGCTTCAGCTTTTGTTGCTGCTGTTGCATTTTTTGCTGGCGCAATTTCTCCCTCTTTGCGAGGAGCTCCTTGATTAGCCTATCAAGCTGGGCTTCCTCGTCTTCTTCGTCGGCTTGTTGTTGCTCTTCTTCTTGGGCGTCCAGTAACTCTTGAAATGAGTTACCTTCGCCCACATATCTGCCCTCGCCCCCTTCGGACTCGTACGAGTAGCTGAGGGCATCAGAGTCATCGACGTCTGACTCGTGTGCTGACGAGGTTGCTCTTGACGTCATCTGATTGTTTGTCTTCGGCTTCCTCTTGTGTGTGAGGTTTGGTGTTGGCTTTAATTTTCTTCGTCTTTTCTCAGTTTTCGAAGCTTCTGTTGACTGTACCTGTGCCAATGCTGCGGTACTTGTTGATGGCATGTTCATCGTTGTTGTTGGTGCTAGTACTGCTACCGAACTTGTTGTTATTTTTGGTGCTGCTGCCACTGGAGCTGCTGTAGTTGTTGTTGTTGTTGGCTTGTCAACCACTTTCATCTGCCTGGTCACGCGCTTGGCCAACGGGGCATCGCCTTGCGGGACCTTGGACTGGCCACTGTCCATCGCCTGATCTTCCGGCACTTCCACACTTGTTTTGATATTTTTGTTTGTATTAATTAAATTAATAAAAATCAATCCCTCACTGGGACTCGAACCTGGCTCGTCTACGTCAGAGCCCACGACTACTTACTCTGAGCCAAATGGCTTATTGGAAATTACTGTTCAAAAACTCTTCTTAACACTGCACTATTGCTTACGCTGCCTCACTATCAAAGTCGTCTGTTCACCACGGATGCTGAAGAGCGACTGTCGAGAACCGATTTTTTCAGCGTGGTATGGTCGTTGGCGAAAATCTAATTTATAAATTTTTTAGAAAACTTACACTTACCATACCTACCTAAAAAATTGTCTGCCCTCCAATTCAAAGCAACGCATTGCATCGCAAATCTTTGGACTTAGTAAATATTGCATATTATGTCTTTCCCAGGTGGAAAAAAAAAGAAAGAAAAAAAGTGACTGTATCCAACAGTCCCCAAATGTGTATGTGTAAACATCGTGCGTGCGGTATGTGTGTGGCTTGATACACGTCATTGAGGAAAGAGGGAATTGTAATAACCGTATTCTTGATATATTATGAAATAACAATTAATATGCCCCAGCTCATAAATGTATGCAATAAATCCCCGCAAGTTAAATGACATCAACTGTTATACAGGAAATGAAAGTGTCATTGGAATTTCATTCGGCTTGCATTGCATTTTGTAGAGGTGCTGGTCTACGACACCGGCAACGAATTTCCTCGAGATGCCCGTCACAGCAAAGAAATGTGAGACCATCATATATAAAAAAAAAAACATGAGGCACTCCGGGAGTGCACACATACAAAGTTTCATTGCGATCTGTTGAGTTTCTCAGAAAACGGACAACAGCGCCACCTATCGGGTCCAAAACTATCCTATCTTTCTGGCTTCATTTAACAATGCACACATACAAAGTTTCATTGAGATCGGTTGAGTTTCTCAGAAAACGGACAACAGCGCCACCTATCGGGTCCAAAACTATCCTATCTTTCTAGCGGCATACAACCATGCACACATACAAAGTTTCATAGAGATCGTTTGAGTTTCTCAAAAAAAAAAAACGATAACAGCGCCACCTATCGGGTCCAAAACTATCGTATCTTTCCAGCTGCATACAACCATGCACACATACAAAGTTTCATTGGGATCGGTGACGGTGACGGTAACGGTAACGGTAACGGTAACGGTAACGGTAACGGTAACGGTAACGGTAACAGTGACGGTGATAGTAACAGTGACGCGAGTTTATTGGTTTCTTCCCATCCAAAGTGCCCAACGCGCCTAAGGAAGTAATAACTTCAAAAACATGCTTTATTTTAGCTCCTAAATGTATGCAATGATAAAAACGTGTGCAATGATAAAAACGTATGCAATGATAAAATGTATGCAATGATTAATCATTAAATACGAGTTGAAAAAAGTACGTATACGACTAGGTAAATGGAAATGAAAAAGCAATTCAAAAAAAGTACGTATACGACTCCGTAAATGGAAATGAAATACCAATTCAGAATATAATGATTTTATTTTAATGGCTCCATTAGTGTTTTGCTTGTTTTTTCCAAAACATGTATTCACTCGCGTTAGAGTTTAGAATTATGTATTGTCGTATAGAATAACTCTAAAAGGTACCAGAGTTTGCAAAAAGTTGCCTGAAACAAGTGACAAAAATACAAACGCGAAATGTTGGACAATGAAAAATGCAAATGGATGAATCAGGCAAAAAGAGGGCGTATGCCAACAACACGCGGTGTTCCCAAGCGGTCCCCCATCTAAGTACTAACCGCGCCCGACTCTGCTTGATTTCGGTGATCGGACGAGAACCGATTTTTTTTTTTTTTTTTTTTTTTTTTTTTTTTTTTTTTTTTTAAATTCATTTTTATTATATTCATTCATTAAACTTATATACTAGACAAAAACGACTAAATCTAATTTAAAACTAACAATCTTAATTCTAGCTTACTGGCTCTTAACGAGCACTCTAAACTTAACGATATTCTTAAAATTATTGCCTTTCGGCCTAAAATCTATCTATATTTAATTTGTGTTGTTTTTTATTTTTCAAGAAACTTCGAAAACTTGAATTCTTTATTATTATTGTTTTACCTATAAACTACTTAAAACTACCTAAGCTACTTAGCCTAAATTAATTATAATCAGGGTGGTGAGCAATCTTAAGGATTGGTCACCATCCTGATTGCATCCATGGGCGCCTGACAGCCGCCGACAAGGGTTCACCCGTGCCGCCGAGACTCGAGCGACGCAATAGCGTCGGTCGAGTCTCGGTAGCACATACATGTCGGCTAGCCCAGTCCCTCCCAAGGACCCCCTAATCTATCCTAAACCTACAAACTTAATATCTATCTTAAAACTAAGGAGGATGCTACGTCAGTAGCGCACCGGCCCGGGAGAGCGTATCAGCCCTCACCTCTTCTTTAAGCCACCAATATTCGGTGTACTGCTTTAACGTATCGACCTTGTCCCGATCCGCAATTGCGGTGCTAAAACGGAGGAGCTCCTGAGCATTGGCGGCGGACCCGTCGTGGATGAGCCGCTTATCCCTCGCGCCGCGGTGGCTGTGGTACAATACCGGCACACCATCTTTATTCTGGACTAACCCTTTCATGTCTACATGAAGGAATGCCTCAGGCGGGATAAAGCCAGACCGAAGCGTACTCTCATGGTACATTAAATTGGGGTAGTAAGCCCCTGAGATCAGGCTATTATCACTGGCCATCGCCCTTGCAACGTGCCTCGGAATCACCTTAATAAGGAAATTGTCAACCCTATTCAGTCGAGCCCCATTGTATAGGGTCCTGTTGGGATAGTATTTTGTGTACTCAGATTCGGGAGTTCTAAACAACCCTAGACAGGCCCTGAGACATTGTCTCTCAAACACCCGAATCTTTTCCATATAGAACGGCGCTATATTGAACCACAAAGGACAGCCATAAGCGATGATGGGCCTTATGAGGGCCACGTAGCAAATGACCTTCACCTTGGAGTCAAGTTGACTGCTGCGAAACAGTCTCCTTGTCAGAGCGTAGGCCCGCTTAGCCCCAGCAAGACAAGCATCTATATGTTTGTCAAAATATAGATACTGGTCGAGCCAGATGCCAAGATACCGGACCACGTTTTTCACCACCAACGGCCGTCCCTGCTGTCCAATAATTGTTAATTTTCTCCAGTTTTTTCTGGTATCCCTAGGGGCCCCAGCCAATGGAGTTCTGAACAGGATTGTTTCCGATTTTTGGAAATTGATTTTCAACTTCCAATCATCGCAATACCTCTTAATTTGCTCGAAGTCACGCTGCAGAAGGATTCTGATGACCTCGATTTTTGGTCCTGATCTGTACGCCACTAAATCGTCTGCGTACGCTATAGCATGTCTGAGGGAACCCACCAGATCACTTGTGTAAATATTAAACAGGATCGGAGAATTCACTGCTCCCTGTTGTAAGCCGTTTTTAATTTCGAAAACCCTGCTCGAAGTCACATTGCCAGATTTGACAACGAACTTCTTTCCCATAAGCATGTCATAAATCATATACAGCAAAGGTTTTTGAATGCCCAATCTGGTCAGCTTATAAAAGAGTCCCTCCAACCATACGGTATCGAAGGCCTTCTCAAAGTCGACCAGGCAGGCACCCGTGCATTGATTCTTACTTTTATTCCACTGAATGTCGGAGATCAGTTTCGACGCGGCATGAATAGTGTCATGCCCCGCTCTAAAGCCAAACTGATTTTCCGGAATTATCTTGACGAGAACCGATTTTTTCAGCGTGGTATGGTCGTTGGCGAAAATCTAATTTATAAATTTTTTAGAAAACTTACACTTACCATACCTACCTAAAAAATTGTCTGCCCTCCAATTCAAAGCAACGCATTGCATCGCAAATCTTTGGACTTAGTAAATATTGCATATTATGTCTTTCCCAGGTGGAAAAAAAAAGAAAGAAAAAAAGTGACTGTATCCAACAGTCCCCAAATGTGTATGTGTAAACATCGTGCGTGCGGTATGTGTGTGGCTTGATACACGTCATTGAGGAAAGAGGGAATTGTAATAACCGTATTCTTGATATATTATGAAATAACAATTAATATGCCCCAGCTCATAAATGTATGCAATAAATCCCCGCAAGTTAAATGACATCAACTGTTATACAGGAAATGAAAGTGTCATTGGAATTTCATTCGGCTTGCATTGCATTTTGTAGAGGTGCTGGTCTACGACACCGGCAACGAATTTCCTCGAGATGCCCGTCACAGCAAAGAAATGTGAGACCATCATATATAAAAAAAAAAACATGAGGCACTCCGGGAGTGCACACATACAAAGTTTCATTGCGATCTGTTGAGTTTCTCAGAAAACGGACAACAGCGCCACCTATCGGGTCCAAAACTATCCTATCTTTCTGGCTTCATTTAACAATGCACACATACAAAGTTTCATTGAGATCGGTTGAGTTTCTCAGAAAACGGACAACAGCGCCACCTATCGGGTCCAAAACTATCCTATCTTTCTAGCGGCATACAACCATGCACACATACAAAGTTTCATAGAGATCGTTTGAGTTTCTCAAAAAAAAAAAACGATAACAGCGCCACCTATCGGGTCCAAAACTATCGTATCTTTCCAGCTGCATACAACCATGCACACATACAAAGTTTCATTGGGATCGGTGACGGTGACGGTGACGGTGACGGTAACGGTAACGGTAACGGTAACGGTAACGGTAACGGTAACGGTAACGGTAACGGTAACGGTAACAGTGACGGTGATAGTAACAGTGACGCGAGTTTATTGGTTTCTTCCCATCCAAAGTGCCCAACGCGCCTAAGGAAGTAATAACTTCAAAAACATGCTTTATTTTAGCTCCTAAATGTATGCAATGATAAAAACGTGTGCAATGATAAAAACGTATGCAATGATAAAATGTATGCAATGATTAATCATTAAATACGAGTTGAAAAAAGTACGTATACGACTAGGTAAATGGAAATGAAAAAGCAATTCAAAAAAAGTACGTATACGACTCCGTAAATGGAAATGAAATACCAATTCAGAATATAATGATTTTATTTTAATGGCTCCATTAGTGTTTTGCTTGTTTTTTCCAAAACATGTATTCACTCACGTTAGAGTTTAGAATTATGTATTGTCGTATAGAATAACTCTAAAAGGTACCAGAGTTTGCAAAAAGTTGCCTGAAACAAGTGACAAAAATACAAACGCGAAATGTTGGACAATGAAAAATGCAAATGGATGAATCAGGCAAAAAGAGGGCGTATGCCAACAACACGCGGTGTTCCCAAGCGGTCCCCCATCTAAGTACTAACCGCGCCCGACTCTGCTTGATTTCGGTGATCGGACGAGAACCGATTTTTTCAGCGTGGTATGGTCGTTGGCGAAAATCTAATTTATAAATTTTTTAGAAAACTTACACTTACCATACCTACCTAAAAAATTGTCTGCCCTCCAATTCAAAGCAACGCATTGCATCGCAAATCTTTGGACTTAGTAAATATTGCATATTATGTCTTTCCCAGGTGGAAAAAAAAAGAAAGAAAAAAAGTGACTGTATCCAACAGTCCCCAAATGTGTATGTGTAAACATCGTGCGTGCGGTATGTGTGTGGCTTGATACACGTCATTGAGGAAAGAGGGAATTGTAATAACCGTATTCTTGATATATTATGAAATAACAATTAATATGCCCCAGCTCATAAATGTATGCAATAAATCCCCGCAAGTTAAATGACATCAACTGTTATACAGGAAATGAAAGTGTCATTGGAATTTCATTCGGCTTGCATTGCATTTTGTAGAGGTGCTGGTCTACGACACCGGCAACGAATTTCCTCGAGATGCCCGTCACAGCAAAGAAATGTGAGACCATCATATATAAAAAAAAAAACATGAGGCACTCCGGGAGTGCACACATACAAAGTTTCATTGCGATCTGTTGAGTTTCTCAGAAAACGGACAACAGCGCCACCTATCGGGTCCAAAACTATCCTATCTTTCTGGCTTCATTTAACAATGCACACATACAAAGTTTCATTGAGATCGGTTGAGTTTCTCAGAAAACGGACAACAGCGCCACCTATCGGGTCCAAAACTATCCTATCTTTCTAGCGGCATACAACCATGCACACATACAAAGTTTCATAGAGATCGTTTGAGTTTCTCAAAAAAAAAAAACGATAACAGCGCCACCTATCGGGTCCAAAACTATCGTATCTTTCCAGCTGCATACAACCATGCACACATACAAAGTTTCATTGGGATCGGTGACGGTGACGGTAACGGTAACGGTAACGGTAACGGTAACGGTAACGGTAACGGTAACAGTGACGGTGATAGTAACAGTGACGCGAGTTTATTGGTTTCTTCCCATCCAAAGTGCCCAACGCGCCTAAGGAAGTAATAACTTCAAAAACATGCTTTATTTTAGCTCCTAAATGTATGCAATGATAAAAACGTGTGCAATGATAAAAACGTATGCAATGATAAAATGTATGCAATGATTAATCATTAAATACGAGTTGAAAAAAGTACGTATACGACTAGGTAAATGGAAATGAAAAAGCAATTCAAAAAAAGTACGTATACGACTCCGTAAATGGAAATGAAATACCAATTCAGAATATAATGATTTTATTTTAATGGCTCCATTAGTGTTTTGCTTGTTTTTTCCAAAACATGTATTCACTCACGTTAGAGTTTAGAATTATGTATTGTCGTATAGAATAACTCTAAAAGGTACCAGAGTTTGCAAAAAGTTGCCTGAAACAAGTGACAAAAATACAAACGCGAAATGTTGGACAATGAAAAATGCAAATGGATGAATCAGGCAAAAAGAGGGCGTATGCCAACAACACGCGGTGTTCCCAAGCGGTCCCCCATCTAAGTACTAACCGCGCCCGACTCTGCTTGATTTCGGTGATCGGACGAGAACCGATTTTTTTTTTTTTTTTTTTTTTAATTCATTTTTATTTATTCATTCATTAAGCTTATATACTAGACAAAAACGATTAAATCTAATTTAAAACTAACAATCTTAATTCTAGCTTACTGGCTCTTAACGAGCACTCTAAACTTAACGATATTCTTAAAATTATTGCCTTTCGGCCTAAAATCTATCTATATTTAATTTGTGTTGTTTTTTATTTTTCAAGAAACTTCGAAAACTTGAATTCTTTATTATTATTGTTTTACCTATAAACTACTTAAAACTACCTAAGCTACTTAGCCTAAATTAATTATAATCAGGGTGGTGAGCAATCTTAAGGATTGGTCACCATCCTGATTGCATCCGTGGGCGCCTGACAGCCGCCGACAAGGGTTCACCCGTGCCGCCGAGACTCGAGCGACGCAATAGCGTCGGTCGAGTCTCGGTAGCACATACATGTCGGCTAGCCCAGTCCCTCCCAAGGACCCCCTAATCTATCCTAAACCTACAAACTTAATATCTATCTTAAAACTAAGGAGGATGCTACGTCAGTAGCGCACCGGCCCGGGAGAGCGTATCAGCCCTCACCTCTTCCTCAAGCCACCAAAATTCGGTGAACTGCTTTACAGTATCGACCCTGTCCCGATCCGCAATTGCGGTGCTAAAACGGAGGAGCTCCTGAGCATTGGCGGCGGACCCGTCGTGGATGAGCCGCTTATCCCTCGCGCCGCGGTGGCTGTGGTACAATACCGGCACACCATCTTTATTCTGGACTAACCCTTTCATGTCTACATGAAGGAATGCCTCAGGCGGGATAAAGCCAGACCGAAGCGTACTCTCATGGTACATTAAATTGGGGTAGTAAGCCCCTGAGATCAGGTTATTATCACTGGCCATCGCCCTTGCAACGTGCCTCCGAATCACCTTAATAAGGAAATTGTCAACCCTATTCAGTCGAGCCCCATTGTATAGGGTCCTGTTGGGATAGTATTTTGTGTACTCAGATTCGGGAGTTCTAAACAACCCTAGACAGGCCCTGAGACATTGTCTCTCAAACACCCGAATCTTTTCCATATAGAACGGCGCTATATTGAACCACAAAGGACAGCCATAAGCGATGATGGGCCTTATGAGGGCCACGTAGCAAATGACCTTCACCCTGGAGTCAAGTTGACTGCTGCGAAACAGTCTCCTTGTCAGAGCGTAGGCCCGCTTAGCCCCAGCAAGACAAGCATCTATATGTTTGTCAAAATATAGATACTGGTCAAGCCAGATGCCAAGATACCGAACCACGTTTTTCACCACCAATGGCCGTCCCTGCTGTCCAATAATTGTTAATTTTCTCCAGTTTTTTCTGGTATCCCTAGGGGCCCCAGCCAATGGAGTTCTGAACAGGATTGTTTCCGATTTTTGGAAATTGATTTTCAACTTCCAATCATCGCAATACCTCTTAATTTGCTCGAAGTCACGCTGCAGAAGGATTCTGATGACCTCGATTTTTGGTCCTGATCTGTACGCCACTAAATCGTCTGCGTACGCTATAGCATGTCTGAGGGAACCCACCAGATCACTTGTGTAAATATTAAACAGGATCGGAGAATTCACTGCTCCCTGTTGTAAGCCGTTTTTAATTTCGAAAACCTTGCTCGAAGTCACATTGCCAGATTTGACAACGAACTTCTTTCCCATAAGCATGTCATAAATCATATACAGCAAAGGTTTTTGAATGCCCAATCTGGTCAGCTTATAAAAGAGTCCCTCCAACCATACGGTATCGAAGGCCTTCTCAAAGTCGACCAGGCAGGCACCCGTGCATTGATTCTTACTTTTATTCCACTGAATGTCGGAGATCAGTTTCGACGCGGCATGAATAGTGTCATGCCCCGCTCTAAAGCCAAACTGATTTTCCGGAATTATTTTGTTTTCCTCAACCCATCTCAAAAGAGATCTATTGACGACTTTCTCGAATACCTTGCTAACATTCGGGAGCAAACTAATTGACCGAAGATTAGCAGGGTTTGTCCTATCTTTATCCTTTTTAGGGATAGGGTGTACCACCGCTATTTTCCACTGCTCCGGATAATATGCATTATTCAGCGCATTGTTAAATAGAGTGGCGAAGATATCTATCGCCTCTAGCGGCAGGTGTCTTAATACGACGTTTGGGACACCGTCAACTCCCGCCGATTTTTTGTTTTTCAATGATTCAAAGATCAACCGAAGTTCATCTCTACTCACGAACAGATGAGTATTTGCATCGGCGATTGTGCCATTTGCACGGTTGTCGTCATTGAACCCGGTGAAACCGTTGTTCTCGGATCGCCAATCTTGAATTTCGGTCCGCAGATAAAAGTGGTTAAGAAAGGCCCTCTCCTCGAGATCGCGGTTACGGCAAACAGGGTTGTTCACCGTATACACACTCTCAAAGAAAGCTCCCATCAAATCCACCCTCTCCTGCGGGTCTTCGACCACGAAAAAACCATCGTTCGAGTCAGCACTCTCCGGACTTATGCCAGCAGTCAGTAGTGTCTGTCTGTTCTCGTTCGTCCGAGGTATTCGAACACATGAAATATCGTTATGATCTTTCCGCCTGAACAGTTTATTTATTTGTGGGAACATATTCGGACTACTGGTTTTTATAGCCCGAATTTTATTGCCCCAATACAAACTTACAGATTTTCTGTAATTTTCGGTGATCAACTGTTTCAGGTTTTTGATCATCGACTTCAGTGTCCTTAGCTCGGGATCGTTCCTGTCAGTAAACTGTCTGTGTAGCCGTTTAAGCCTCGAGAGCAGTCTACTTTTATGTCGGTACAAAGCATCGATTGTCGCGTTTCGATACTTTTCAGTTTGTTCTTCGTCGGTGGAACGTCCTACCCGAGGGATAGTCCGCTCCATTGTCCGTTTGATGACGACATTCATTTGCCGTAAATGAGTGTCGATCTCATCGTTCGTCAAGTTCCTGTTTGTCGGTGGGTCGATCTCGCATGAGCGTATGTCGCGTTTTAAAACTCTGGAGAAGCGCGACCACTGCGCTTTTCGGTAATCGAAAGAACGCACTTGGTCGTACTGCTCCAGCTGCGTCTGCTCGTTCGGGATCCGTAATACGGCGGCAAGTCCGTAGTGATCACTATCGTACTTAACCGCTCGTAAACAGTTCCGCGTGCTTAGATCAGTGTTTGTTAGTTCGAGTCTTTCGTCAACTAGCGCTAAGTCCAAGAAGGAACCATCTCTAGGGAAAGACGGGATATCCGTCGCGTATAATTCGAGTTTATACTCAATCATATTATGACGCCACCAGTCGTG
Source organism: Cheilosia vernalis (assembly GCA_949126925.1). Classification (NCBI taxonomy): domain Eukaryota; kingdom Metazoa; phylum Arthropoda; class Insecta; order Diptera; family Syrphidae; genus Cheilosia; species Cheilosia vernalis. The sequence continues at coordinate 26,682,017 of OX421360.1, read as the reverse complement.
AAACTGGTTGCCTCTAGGGTTCGGAATATCATTTCCCCATGCCGCGTGTTTAGCATTGAGGTCTCCGCCCAAAAAGTAATAGTTATCTTCCGATTGAAGCTGTAAGCAGCGAAAAAGCGTCTCGATCTCATTCAAAAATTCAATGCGTAGAGGAGATTCAGGTGCGTAAAGCGACACCACATACACCCGCCTCTGGCTATTGAGGGGAATGCATACGATGCATGCTTCCAACACCTGGAACCTTCGCACGTCCCCGCTGTATATGACCCTATGGCGCAAGCCTTTACGAATTAAGATAGCGACACCACCTCCTTGTGTGGAGTTGGGTCGGTCTCTTCTAACTACAATGTAATTCTTATAGCCTAATTTGTGTTTCGGAGTTAGCTTAGTTTCGCTAACCAGAAGTACATCAGGCTTTTGGGCTTCCAACAGATTGGAAAGATTGATCCTTCTCTCGATCCGAATAAGTGAATTAACATTCACCGCAAGGATCTTCAAGTTTACCTCGTCCAGCGTACCCATCATATTCATGGCGCGGCAGACTCGGCAAACAGTGTCGAATAGATCACGTCTATTCGAGCCGCTTGCTCATTTAACTGTTTCTGGAAATTGTCGATCTTTCCGTGCAATGACAGAAGGATCGATTTCAAATCCAGATCCGCTTCCGGTGTAGGAACCTTCGGCGCGCTTTTTGTCATTGTGCTACCCGGTCCAGTTACCATTTGGGCAAAGGACACATTGGGTGCAACAAAATTAGAGAACGAGCGACTCTTTCGACCTTTCTCTTCTTCAGACTTCTGTTTTCGAGCCTGCACATTCTGTTTAACCTGCTGATACCTGGGACATCCCTTGAAATTTGCAGGATGTCCTGAGGTGTTGCAGAGTACACATGAGAGCTGGCCCCGATCTTCTACTCTTTCCGTGCCTAAGGCACATTCCCCATGTTTGTGGTCCTTATTACACTTCACGCACCTAAACTGCATGTGGCAGTTAGCTGCGGCGTGCCCGAACCTCTGGCAGCGCATACATTGAAGTACACGATCTGACCTCTTTAATTTTTCCCAACGTACCGCATGATAGTACAGGAATCTGATCCTTTTCAGACTATCTATTTTGCTGTCGGGGGTTAGTTGAACCAAAAAGAATGGTAATTTGCGGCTACCACCCCTGTCCGCAGGCGAGGAAAACGGCTTGACCCCCACGAACTTAAGGTCGTCGCACTCAAAACTCTTAAGCTCCTTTTCAAGCTCCTCTATTTTAACATTGGGGTCTATACCCTTAAGCAGCACCGTTTGTCGCTTTTCTCCTTTTGGAGTGTACGTGAAGTACTCAGCTTCCGCTTTCTCCAGAGCGGTGCGCAACTTTTTGTGCTCCTCCATGTTAGTGCACATAATTATGTGCTTGGTGGCGTTTAGCCTCTTAATATAAAAATTATTATTAACAACTAATCTACATAATCTTATACTATCACTTATATCTAAATGACTTACATTGATTGGTGGTACTTTTTGTTTTTTTGTCTCTTTTTGTTGTTCTTGCTGCTGCTGCTGTTGTTGTTGCTGCTGCGGTTGCTGTTGTTGTTGTTGTCTCTGCTGCTGGTTTTGCTGCGGTTGTTGTTGTTGTTGTTGTCTCTGCTGCTGTTGCTGCGGTTGCAGTTGCTGCTGTTGTTGTTTTTGTTGTTGGTGTTGCTGCAGTGGCGTTTTGTGTGCCAGCTGCTTCTTTTGTTGTTGCTGCTGCTTAAGCAGAGCTTGTTGTTGTTGCTGCTGCTTAAGCTGTTTTTGTTCTTGCTGATGTTTTTGCTGCTCAGCTTGCAATTGCTTCAGCTTTTGTTGCTGCTGTTGCATTTTTTGCTGGCGCAATTTCTCCCTCTTTGCGAGGAGCTCCTTGATTAGCCTATCAAGCTGGGCTTCCTCGTCTTCTTCGTCGGCTTGTTGTTGCTCTTCTTCTTGGGCGTCCAGTAACTCTTGAAATGAGTTACCTTCGCCCACGTATCTGCCCTCGCCCCCTTCGGACTCGTACGAGTAGCTGAGGGCATCAGAGTCATCGACGTCTGACTCGTGTGCTGACGAGTTTGCTCGTGACGTCATCTGGTCGTTTGGCTTCGGCTTCCTCTTATGTGTTAGGTTTGGTATTGGCTTCAATTTCCTTCGCCTTTTTTCTGTTTTTGCCACTTGTGCTGACTGTACCAATGCTGCGGTACTTGTCGATGGCAAGTCCATGTTTGTTGTTGGTGCTGGTACTGCTACCGCACTTATTATTATTTTTGGTGCTGCTGCTACTGGAGCCGCTGTAGTTGTTGTTGTTGGCATAGCCACCTGCTGTTGTTTTGCCTTTTCTTGTCTGGTCACGCGTTTGGCCAACGGGTTATCGCCTTGCGGGACCTTGGACTGGCCACTGTCCATCGCCTGACTTTCTTCCGGCACTTCTACTCTTGTTTACAATTTTTATTATTTATTTTTATTTAATAAATAAAAATTATTCCCCCACTGGGACTCGAACCGGGCTCCTCTTACGATAGAGCCGAAGTCTCTTCCTTTGAGCCAAATGGCTTATTGGAAATCACTGTTCAAACACACTACTTAACACTTGCCTTTTGCTTACGCTGCCTCACTAACAAAGTCGTCTGATCACCACGGATGCTGAAGAGCGACTGGAACCGATTTTTTCAGCGTGGTATGGTCGTTGGCGAAAATCTAATTTATAAATTTTTTAGAAAACTTACACTTACCATACCTACCTAAAAAATTGTCTGCCCTCCAATTCAAAGCAACGCATTGCATCGCAAATCTTTGGACTTAGTAAATATTGCATATTATGTCTTTCCCAGGTGGAAAAAAAAAGAAAGAAAAAAAGTGACTGTATCCAACAGTCCCCAAATGTGTATGTGTAAACATCGTGCGTGCGGTATGTGTGTGGCTTGATACACGTCATTGAGGAAAGAGGGAATTGTAATAACCGTATTCTTGATATATTATGAAATAACAATTAATATGCCCCAGCTCATAAATGTATGCAATAAATCCCCGCAAGTTAAATGACATCAACTGTTATACAGGAAATGAAAGTGTCATTGGAATTTCATTCGGCTTGCATTGCATTTTGTAGAGGTGCTGGTCTACGACACCGGCAACGAATTTCCTCGAGATGCCCGTCACAGCAAAGAAATGTGAGACCATCATATATAAAAAAAAAAACATGAGGCACTCCGGGAGTGCACACATACAAAGTTTCATTGCGATCTGTTGAGTTTCTCAGAAAACGGACAACAGCGCCACCTATCGGGTCCAAAACTATCCTATCTTTCTGGCTTCATTTAACAATGCACACATACAAAGTTTCATTGAGATCGGTTGAGTTTCTCAGAAAACGGACAACAGCGCCACCTATCGGGTCCAAAACTATCCTATCTTTCTAGCGGCATACAACCATGCACACATACAAAGTTTCATAGAGATCGTTTGAGTTTCTCAAAAAAAAAAAACGATAACAGCGCCACCTATCGGGTCCAAAACTATCGTATCTTTCCAGCTGCATACAACCATGCACACATACAAAGTTTCATTGGGATCGGTGACGGTGACGGTAACGGTAACGGTAACGGTAACGGTAACGGTAACGGTAACGGTAACAGTGACGGTGATAGTAACAGTGACGCGAGTTTATTGGTTTCTTCCCATCCAAAGTGCCCAACGCGCCTAAGGAAGTAATAACTTCAAAAACATGCTTTATTTTAGCTCCTAAATGTATGCAATGATAAAAACGTGTGCAATGATAAAAACGTATGCAATGATAAAATGTATGCAATGATTAATCATTAAATACGAGTTGAAAAAAGTACGTATACGACTAGGTAAATGGAAATGAAAAAGCAATTCAAAAAAAGTACGTATACGACTCCGTAAATGGAAATGAAATACCAATTCAGAATATAATGATTTTATTTTAATGGCTCCATTAGTGTTTTGCTTGTTTTTTCCAAAACATGTATTCACTCGCGTTAGAGTTTAGAATTATGTATTGTCGTATAGAATAACTCTAAAAGGTACCAGAGTTTGCAAAAAGTTGCCTGAAACAAGTGACAAAAATACAAACGCGAAATGTTGGACAATGAAAAATGCAAATGGATGAATCAGGCAAAAAGAGGGCGTATGCCAACAACACGCGGTGTTCCCAAGCGGTCCCCCATCTAAGTACTAACCGCGCCCGACTCTGCTTGATTTCGGTGATCGGACGAGAACCGATTTTTTTTTTTTTTTTTTTTTTTTTTTTTTTTTTTTTAAATTCATTTTTATTATATTCATTCATTAAACTTATATACTAGACAAAAACGACTAAATCTAATTTAAAACTAACAATCTTAATTCTAGCTTACTGGCTCTTAACGAGCACTCTAAACTTAACGATATTCTTAAAATTATTGCCTTTCGGCCTAAAATCTATCTATATTTAATTTGTGTTGTTTTTTATTTTTCAAGAAACTTCGAAAACTTGAATTCTTTATTATTATTGTTTTACCTATAAACTACTTAAAACTACCTAAGCTACTTAGCCTAAATTAATTATAATCAGGGTGGTGAGCAATCTTAAGGATTGGTCACCATCCTGATTGCATCCATGGGCGCCTGACAGCCGCCGACAAGGGTTCACCCGTGCCGCCGAGACTCGAGCGACGCAATAGCGTCGGTCGAGTCTCGGTAGCACATACATGTCGGCTAGCCCAGTCCCTCCCAAGGACCCCCTAATCTATCCTAAACCTACAAACTTAATATCTATCTTAAAACTAAGGAGGATGCTACGTCAGTAGCGCACCGGCCCGGGAGAGCGTATCAGCCCTCACCTCTTCTTTAAGCCACCAATATTCGGTGTACTGCTTTAACGTATCGACCTTGTCCCGATCCGCAATTGCGGTACTAAAACGGAGGAGCTCCTGAGCATTGGCGGCGGACCCGTCGTGGATGAGCCGCTTATCCCTCGCGCCGCGGTGGCTGTGGTACAATACCGGCACACCATCTTTATTCTGGACTAACCCTTTCATGTCTACATGAAGGAATGCCTCAGGCGGGATAAAGCCAGACCGAAGCGTACTCTCATGGTACATTAAATTGGGGTAGTAAGCCCCTGAGATCAGGCTATTATCACTGGCCATCGCCCTTGCAACGTGCCTCGGAATCACCTTAATAAGGAAATTGTCAACCCTATTCAGTCGAGCCCCATTGTATAGGGTCCTGTTGGGATAGTATTTTGTGTACTCAGATTCGGGAGTTCTAAACAACCCTAGACAGGCCCTGAGACATTGTCTCTCAAACACCCGAATCTTTTCCATATAGAACGGCGCTATATTGAACCACAAAGGACAGCCATAAGCGATGATGGGCCTTATGAGGGCCACGTAGCAAATGACCTTCACCTTGGAGTCAAGTTGACTGCTGCGAAACAGTCTCCTTGTCAGAGCGTAGGCCCGCTTAGCCCCAGCAAGACAAGCATCTATATGTTTGTCAAAATATAGATACTGGTCGAGCCAGATGCCAAGATACCGGACCACGTTTTTCACCACCAACGGCCGTCCCTGCTGTCCAATAATTGTTAATTTTCTCCAGTTTTTTCTGGTATCCCTAGGGGCCCCAGCCAATGGAGTTCTGAACAGGATTGTTTCCGATTTTTGGAAATTGATTTTCAACTTCCAATCATCGCAATACCTCTTAATTTGCTCGAAGTCACGCTGCAGAAGGATTCTGATGACCTCGATTTTTGGTCCTGATCTGTACGCCACTAAATCGTCTGCGTACGCTATAGCATGTCTGAGGGAACCCACCAGATCACTTGTGTAAATATTAAACAGGATCGGAGAATTCACTGCTCCCTGTTGTAAGCCGTTTTTAATTTCGAAAACCCTGCTCGAAGTCACATTGCCAGATTTGACAACGAACTTCTTTCCCATAAGCATGTCATAAATCATATACAGCAAAGGTTTTTGAATGCCCAATCTGGTCAGCTTATAAAAGAGTCCCTCCAACCATACGGTATCGAAGGCCTTCTCAAAGTCGACCAGGCAGGCACCCGTGCATTGATTCTTACTTTTATTCCACTGAATGTCGGAGATCAGTTTCGACGCGGCATGAATAGTGTCATGCCCCGCTCTAAAGCCAAACTGATTTTCCGGAATTATCTTGACGAGAACCGATTTTTTCAGCGTGGTATGGTCGTTGGCGAAAATCTAATTTATAAATTTTTTAGAAAACTTACACTTACCATACCTACCTAAAAAATTGTCTGCCCTCCAATTCAAAGCAACGCATTGCATCGCAAATCTTTGGACTTAGTAAATATTGCATATTATGTCTTTCCCAGGTGGAAAAAAAAAGAAAGAAAAAAAGTGACTGTATCCAACAGTCCCCAAATGTGTATGTGTAAACATCGTGCGTGCGGTATGTGTGTGGCTTGATACACGTCATTGAGGAAAGAGGGAATTGTAATAACCGTATTCTTGATATATTATGAAATAACAATTAATATGCCCCAGCTCATAAATGTATGCAATAAATCCCCGCAAGTTAAATGACATCAACTGTTATACAGGAAATGAAAGTGTCATTGGAATTTCATTCGGCTTGCATTGCATTTTGTAGAGGTGCTGGTCTACGACACCGGCAACGAATTTCCTCGAGATGCCCGTCACAGCAAAGAAATGTGAGACCATCATATATAAAAAAAAAAACATGAGGCACTCCGGGAGTGCACACATACAAAGTTTCATTGCGATCTGTTGAGTTTCTCAGAAAACGGACAACAGCGCCACCTATCGGGTCCAAAACTATCCTATCTTTCTGGCTTCATTTAACAATGCACACATACAAAGTTTCATTGAGATCGGTTGAGTTTCTCAGAAAACGGACAACAGCGCCACCTATCGGGTCCAAAACTATCCTATCTTTCTAGCGGCATACAACCATGCACACATACAAAGTTTCATAGAGATCGTTTGAGTTTCTCAAAAAAAAAAAACGATAACAGCGCCACCTATCGGGTCCAAAACTATCGTATCTTTCCAGCTGCATACAACCATGCACACATACAAAGTTTCATTGGGATCGGTGACGGTGACGGTGACGGTGACGGTAACGGTAACGGTAACGGTAACGGTAACGGTAACGGTAACGGTAACGGTAACGGTAACAGTGACGGTGATAGTAACAGTGACGCGAGTTTATTGGTTTCTTCCCATCCAAAGTGCCCAACGCGCCTAAGGAAGTAATAACTTCAAAAACATGCTTTATTTTAGCTCCTAAATGTATGCAATGATAAAAACGTGTGCAATGATAAAAACGTATGCAATGATAAAATGTATGCAATGATTAATCATTAAATACGAGTTGAAAAAAGTACGTATACGACTAGGTAAATGGAAATGAAAAAGCAATTCAAAAAAAGTACGTATACGACTCCGTAAATGGAAATGAAATACCAATTCAGAATATAATGATTTTATTTTAATGGCTCCATTAGTGTTTTGCTTGTTTTTTCCAAAACATGTATTCACTCACGTTAGAGTTTAGAATTATGTATTGTCGTATAGAATAACTCTAAAAGGTACCAGAGTTTGCAAAAAGTTGCCTGAAACAAGTGACAAAAATACAAACGCGAAATGTTGGACAATGAAAAATGCAAATGGATGAATCAGGCAAAAAGAGGGCGTATGCCAACAACACGCGGTGTTCCCAAGCGGTCCCCCATCTAAGTACTAACCGCGCCCGACTCTGCTTGATTTCGGTGATCGGACGAGAACCGATTTTTTCAGCGTGGTATGGTCGTTGGCGAAAATCTAATTTATAAATTTTTTAGAAAACTTACACTTACCATACCTACCTAAAAAATTGTCTGCCCTCCAATTCAAAGCAACGCATTGCATCGCAAATCTTTGGACTTAGTAAATATTGCATATTATGTCTTTCCCAGGTGGAAAAAAAAAAGAAAGAAAAAAAGTGACTGTATCCAACAGTCCCCAAATGTGTATGTGTAAACATCGTGCGTGCGGTATGTGTGTGGCTTGATACACGTCATTGAGGAAAGAGGGAATTGTAATAACCGTATTCTTGATATATTATGAAATAACAATTAATATGCCCCAGCTCATAAATGTATGCAATAAATCCCCGCAAGTTAAATGACATCAACTGTTATACAGGAAATGAAAGTGTCATTGGAATTTCATTCGGCTTGCATTGCATTTTGTAGAGGTGCTGGTCTACGACACCGGCAACGAATTTCCTCGAGATGCCCGTCACAGCAAAGAAATGTGAGACCATCATATATAAAAAAAAAAACATGAGGCACTCCGGGAGTGCACACATACAAAGTTTCATTGCGATCTGTTGAGTTTCTCAGAAAACGGACAACAGCGCCACCTATCGGGTCCAAAACTATCCTATCTTTCTGGCTTCATTTAACAATGCACACATACAAAGTTTCATTGAGATCGGTTGAGTTTCTCAGAAAACGGACAACAGCGCCACCTATCGGGTCCAAAACTATCCTATCTTTCTAGCGGCATACAACCATGCACACATACAAAGTTTCATAGAGATCGTTTGAGTTTCTCAAAAAAAAAAAACGATAACAGCGCCACCTATCGGGTCCAAAACTATCGTATCTTTCCAGCTGCATACAACCATGCACACATACAAAGTTTCATTGGGATCGGTGACGGTGACGGTAACGGTAACGGTAACGGTAACGGTAACGGTAACGGTAACGGTAACAGTGACGGTGATAGTAACAGTGACGCGAGTTTATTGGTTTCTTCCCATCCAAAGTGCCCAACGCGCCTAAGGAAGTAATAACTTCAAAAACATGCTTTATTTTAGCTCCTAAATGTATGCAATGATAAAAACGTGTGCAATGATAAAAACGTATGCAATGATAAAATGTATGCAATGATTAATCATTAAATACGAGTTGAAAAAAGTACGTATACGACTAGGTAAATGGAAATGAAAAAGCAATTCAAAAAAAGTACGTATACGACTCCGTAAATGGAAATGAAATACCAATTCAGAATATAATGATTTTATTTTAATGGCTCCATTAGTGTTTTGCTTGTTTTTTCCAAAACATGTATTCACTCACGTTAGAGTTTAGAATTATGTATTGTCGTATAGAATAACTCTAAAAGGTACCAGAGTTTGCAAAAAGTTGCCTGAAACAAGTGACAAAAATACAAACGCGAAATGTTGGACAATGAAAAATGCAAATGGATGAATCAGGCAAAAAGAGGGCGTATGCCAACAACACGCGGTGTTCCCAAGCGGTCCCCCATCTAAGTACTAACCGCGCCCGACTCTGCTTGATTTCGGTGATCGGACGAGAACCGATTTTTTTTTTTTTTTTTTTTTTTTTTTTTTTTTTTTTAAATTCATTTTTATTATATTCATTCATTAAACTTATATACTAGACAAAAACGACTAAATCTAATTTAAAACTAACAATCTTAATTCTAGCTTACTGGCTCTTAACGAGCACTCTAAACTTAACGATATTCTTAAAATTATTGCCTTTCGGCCTAAAATCTATCTATATTTAATTTGTGTTGTTTTTTATTTTTCAAGAAACTTCGAAAACTTGAATTCTTTATTATTATTGTTTTACCTATAAACTACTTAAAACTACCTAAGCTACTTAGCCTAAATTAATTATAATCAGGGTGGTGAGCAATCTTAAGGATTGGTCACCATCCTGATTGCATCCATGGGCGCCTGACAGCCGCCGACAAGGGTTCACCCGTGCCGCCGAGACTCGAGCGACGCAATAGCGTCGGTCGAGTCTCGGTAGCACATACATGTCGGCTAGCCCAGTCCCTCCCAAGGACCCCCTAATCTATCCTAAACCTACAAACTTAATATCTATCTTAAAACTAAGGAGGATGCTACGTCAGTAGCGCACCGGCCCGGGAGAGCGTATCAGCCCTCACCTCTTCTTTAAGCCACCAATATTCGGTGTACTGCTTTAACGTATCGACCTTGTCCCGATCCGCAATTGCGGTGCTAAAACGGAGGAGCTCCTGAGCATTGGCGGCGGACCCGTCGTGGATGAGCCGCTTATCCCTCGCGCCGCGGTGGCTGTGGTACAATACCGGCACACCATCTTTATTCTGGACTAACCCTTTCATGTCTACATGAAGGAATGCCTCAGGCGGGATAAAGCCAGACCGAAGCGTACTCTCATGGTACATTAAATTGGGGTAGTAAGCCCCTGAGATCAGGCTATTATCACTGGCCATCGCCCTTGCAACGTGCCTCGGAATCACCTTAATAAGGAAATTGTCAACCCTATTCAGTCGAGCCCCATTGTATAGGGTCCTGTTGGGATAGTATTTTGTGTACTCAGATTCGGGAGTTCTAAACAACCCTAGACAGGCCCTGAGACATTGTCTCTCAAACACCCGAATCTTTTCCATATAGAACGGCGCTATATTGAACCACAAAGGACAGCCATAAGCGATGATGGGCCTTATGAGGGCCACGTAGCAAATGACCTTCACCTTGGAGTCAAGTTGACTGCTGCGAAACAGTCTCCTTGTCAGAGCGTAGGCCCGCTTAGCCCCAGCAAGACAAGCATCTATATGTTTGTCAAAATATAGATACTGGTCGAGCCAGATGCCAAGATACCGGACCACGTTTTTCACCACCAACGGCCGTCCCTGCTGTCCAATAATTGTTAATTTTCTCCAGTTTTTTCTGGTATCCCTAGGGGCCCCAGCCAATGGAGTTCTGAACAGGATTGTTTCCGATTTTTGGAAATTGATTTTCAACTTCCAATCATCGCAATACCTCTTAATTTGCTCGAAGTCACGCTGCAGAAGGATTCTGATGACCTCGATTTTTGGTCCTGATCTGTACGCCACTAAATCGTCTGCGTACGCTATAGCATGTCTGAGGGAACCCACCAGATCACTTGTGTAAATATTAAACAGGATCGGAGAATTCACTGCTCCCTGTTGTAAGCCGTTTTTAATTTCGAAAACCCTGCTCGAAGTCACATTGCCAGATTTGACAACGAACTTCTTTCCCATAAGCATGTCATAAATCATATACAGCAAAGGTTTTTGAATGCCCAATCTGGTCAGCTTATAAAAGAGTCCCTCCAACCATACGGTATCGAAGGCCTTCTCAAAGTCGACCAGGCAGGCACCCGTGCATTGATTCTTACTTTTATTCCACTGAATGTCGGAGATCAGTTTCGACGCGGCATGAATAGTGTCATGCCCCGCTCTAAAGCCAAACTGATTTTCCGGAATTATCTTGACGAGAACCGATTTTTTCAGCGTGGTATGGTCGTTGGCGAAAATCTAATTTATAAATTTTTTAGAAAACTTACACTTACCATACCTACCTAAAAAATTGTCTGCCCTCCAATTCAAAGCAACGCATTGCATCGCAAATCTTTGGACTTAGTAAATATTGCATATTATGTCTTTCCCAGGTGGAAAAAAAAAGAAAGAAAAAAAGTGACTGTATCCAACAGTCCCCAAATGTGTATGTGTAAACATCGTGCGTGCGGTATGTGTGTGGCTTGATACACGTCATTGAGGAAAGAGGGAATTGTAATAACCGTATTCTTGATATATTATGAAATAACAATTAATATGCCCCAGCTCATAAATGTATGCAATAAATCCCCGCAAGTTAAATGACATCAACTGTTATACAGGAAATGAAAGTGTCATTGGAATTTCATTCGGCTTGCATTGCATTTTGTAGAGGTGCTGGTCTACGACACCGGCAACGAATTTCCTCGAGATGCCCGTCACAGCAAAGAAATGTGAGACCATCATATATAAAAAAAAAAACATGAGGCACTCCGGGAGTGCACACATACAAAGTTTCATTGCGATCTGTTGAGTTTCTCAGAAAACGGACAACAGCGCCACCTATCGGGTCCAAAACTATCCTATCTTTCTGGCTTCATTTAACAATGCACACATACAAAGTTTCATTGAGATCGGTTGAGTTTCTCAGAAAACGGACAACAGCGCCACCTATCGGGTCCAAAACTATCCTATCTTTCTAGCGGCATACAACCATGCACACATACAAAGTTTCATAGAGATCGTTTGAGTTTCTCAAAAAAAAAAAACGATAACAGCGCCACCTATCGGGTCCAAAACTATCGTATCTTTCCAGCTGCATACAACCATGCACACATACAAAGTTTCATTGGGATCGGTGACGGTGACGGTGACGGTGACGGTAACGGTAACGGTAACGGTAACGGTAACGGTAACGGTAACGGTAACGGTAACGGTAACAGTGACGGTGATAGTAACAGTGACGCGAGTTTATTGGTTTCTTCCCATCCAAAGTGCCCAACGCGCCTAAGGAAGTAATAACTTCAAAAACATGCTTTATTTTAGCTCCTAAATGTATGCAATGATAAAAACGTGTGCAATGATAAAAACGTATGCAATGATAAAATGTATGCAATGATTAATCATTAAATACGAGTTGAAAAAAGTACGTATACGACTAGGTAAATGGAAATGAAAAAGCAATTCAAAAAAAGTACGTATACGACTCCGTAAATGGAAATGAAATACCAATTCAGAATATAATGATTTTATTTTAATGGCTCCATTAGTGTTTTGCTTGTTTTTTCCAAAACATGTATTCACTCACGTTAGAGTTTAGAATTATGTATTGTCGTATAGAATAACTCTAAAAGGTACCAGAGTTTGCAAAAAGTTGCCTGAAACAAGTGACAAAAATACAAACGCGAAATGTTGGACAATGAAAAATGCAAATGGATGAATCAGGCAAAAAGAGGGCGTATGCCAACAACACGCGGTGTTCCCAAGCGGTCCCCCATCTAAGTACTAACCGCGCCCGACTCTGCTTGATTTCGGTGATCGGACGAGAACCGATTTTTTCAGCGTGGTATGGTCGTTGGCGAAAATCTAATTTATAAATTTTTTAGAAAACTTACACTTACCATACCTACCTAAAAAATTGTCTGCCCTCCAATTCAAAGCAACGCATTGCATCGCAAATCTTTGGACTTAGTAAATATTGCATATTATGTCTTTCCCAGGTGGAAAAAAAAAGAAAGAAAAAAAGTGACTGTATCCAACAGTCCCCAAATGTGTATGTGTAAACATCGTGCGTGCGGTATGTGTGTGGCTTGATACACGTCATTGAGGAAAGAGGGAATTGTAATAACCGTATTCTTGATATATTATGAAATAACAATTAATATGCCCCAGCTCATAAATGTATGCAATAAATCCCCGCAAGTTAAATGACATCAACTGTTATACAGGAAATGAAAGTGTCATTGGAATTTCATTCGGCTTGCATTGCATTTTGTAGAGGTGCTGGTCTACGACACCGGCAACGAATTTCCTCGAGATGCCCGTCACAGCAAAGAAATGTGAGACCATCATATATAAAAAAAAAAACATGAGGCACTCCGGGAGTGCACACATACAAAGTTTCATTGCGATCTGTTGAGTTTCTCAGAAAACGGACAACAGCGCCACCTATCGGGTCCAAAACTATCCTATCTTTCTGGCTTCATTTAACAATGCACACATACAAAGTTTCATTGAGATCGGTTGAGTTTCTCAGAAAACGGACAACAGCGCCACCTATCGGGTCCAAAACTATCCTATCTTTCTAGCGGCATACAACCATGCACACATACAAAGTTTCATAGAGATCGTTTGAGTTTCTCAAAAAAAAAAAACGATAACAGCGCCACCTATCGGGTCCAAAACTATCGTATCTTTCCAGCTGCATACAACCATGCACACATACAAAGTTTCATTGGGATCGGTGACGGTGACGGTAACGGTAACGGTAACGGTAACGGTAACGGTAACGGTAACGGTAACAGTGACGGTGATAGTAACAGTGACGCGAGTTTATTGGTTTCTTCCCATCCAAAGTGCCCAACGCGCCTAAGGAAGTAATAACTTCAAAAACATGCTTTATTTTAGCTCCTAAATGTATGCAATGATAAAAACGTGTGCAATGATAAAAACGTATGCAATGATAAAATGTATGCAATGATTAATCATTAAATACGAGTTGAAAAAAGTACGTATACGACTAGGTAAATGGAAATGAAAAAGCAATTCAAAAAAAGTACGTATACGACTCCGTAAATGGAAATGAAATACCAATTCAGAATATAATGATTTTATTTTAATGGCTCCATTAGTGTTTTGCTTGTTTTTTCCAAAACATGTATTCACTCGCGTTAGAGTTTAGAATTATGTATTGTCGTATAGAATAACTCTAAAAGGTACCAGAGTTTGCAAAAAGTTGCCTGAAACAAGTGACAAAAATACAAACGCGAAATGTTGGACAATGAAAAATGCAAATGGATGAATCAGGCAAAAAGAGGGCGTATGCCAACAACACGCGGTGTTCCCAAGCGGTCCCCCATCTAAGTACTAACCGCGCCCGACTCTGCTTGATTTCGGTGATCGGACGAGAACCGATTTTTTTTTTTTTTTTTTTTTTTTTTTTTTTAAATTCATTTTTATTATATTCATTCATTAAACTTATATACTAGACAAAAACGACTAAATCTAATTTAAAACTAACAATCTTAATTCTAGCTTACTGGCTCTTAACGAGCACTCTAAACTTAACGATATTCTTAAAATTATTGCCTTTCGGCCTAAAATCTATCTATATTTAATTTGTGTTGTTTTTTATTTTTCAAGAAACTTCGAAAACTTGAATTCTTTATTATTATTGTTTTACCTATAAACTACTTAAAACTACCTAAGCTACTTAGCCTAAATTAATTATAATCAGGGTGGTGAGCAATCTTAAGGATTGGTCACCATCCTGATTGCATCCATGGGCGCCTGACAGCCGCCGACAAGGGTTCACCCGTGCCGCCGAGACTCGAGCGACGCAATAGCGTCGGTCGAGTCTCGGTAGCACATACATGTCGGCTAGCCCAGTCCCTCCCAAGGACCCCCTAATCTATCCTAAACCTACAAACTTAATATCTATCTTAAAACTAAGGAGGATGCTACGTCAGTAGCGCACCGGCCCGGGAGAGCGTATCAGCCCTCACCTCTTCTTTAAGCCACCAATATTCGGTGTACTGCTTTAACGTATCGACCTTGTCCCGATCCGCAATTGCGGTGCTAAAACGGAGGAGCTCCTGAGCATTGGCGGCGGACCCGTCGTGGATGAGCCGCTTATCCCTCGCGCCGCGGTGGCTGTGGTACAATACCGGCACACCATCTTTATTCTGGACTAACCCTTTCATGTCTACATGAAGGAATGCCTCAGGCGGGATAAAGCCAGACCGAAGCGTACTCTCATGGTACATTAAATTGGGGTAGTAAGCCCCTGAGATCAGGCTATTATCACTGGCCATCGCCCTTGCAACGTGCCTCGGAATCACCTTAATAAGGAAATTGTCAACCCTATTCAGTCGAGCCCCATTGTATAGGGTCCTGTTGGGATAGTATTTTGTGTACTCAGATTCGGGAGTTCTAAACAACCCTAGACAGGCCCTGAGACATTGTCTCTCAAACACCCGAATCTTTTCCATATAGAACGGCGCTATATTGAACCACAAAGGACAGCCATAAGCGATGATGGGCCTTATGAGGGCCACGTAGCAAATGACCTTCACCTTGGAGTCAAGTTGACTGCTGCGAAACAGTCTCCTTGTCAGAGCGTAGGCCCGCTTAGCCCCAGCAAGACAAGCATCTATATGTTTGTCAAAATATAGATACTGGTCGAGCCAGATGCCAAGATACCGGACCACGTTTTTCACCACCAACGGCCGTCCCTGCTGTCCAATAATTGTTAATTTTCTCCAGTTTTTTCTGGTATCCCTAGGGGCCCCAGCCAATGGAGTTCTGAACAGGATTGTTTCCGATTTTTGGAAATTGATTTTCAACTTCCAATCATCGCAATACCTCTTAATTTGCTCGAAGTCACGCTGCAGAAGGATTCTGATGACCTCGATTTTTGGTCCTGATCTGTACGCCACTAAATCGTCTGCGTACGCTATAGCATGTCTGAGGGAACCCACCAGATCACTTGTGTAAATATTAAACAGGATCGGAGAATTCACTGCTCCCTGTTGTAAGCCGTTTTTAATTTCGAAAACCCTGCTCGAAGTCACATTGCCAGATTTGACAACGAACTTCTTTCCCATAAGCATGTCATAAATCATATACAGCAAAGGTTTTTGAATGCCCAATCTGGTCAGCTTATAAAAGAGTCCCTCCAACCATACGGTATCGAAGGCCTTCTCAAAGTCGACCAGGCAGGCACCCGTGCATTGATTCTTACTTTTATTCCACTGAATGTCGGAGATCAGTTTCGACGCGGCATGAATAGTGTCATGCCCCGCTCTAAAGCCAAACTGATTTTCCGGAATTATCTTGACGAGAACCGATTTTTTCAGCGTGGTATGGTCGTTGGCGAAAATCTAATTTATAAATTTTTTAGAAAACTTACACTTACCATACCTACCTAAAAAATTGTCTGCCCTCCAATTCAAAGCAACGCATTGCATCGCAAATCTTTGGACTTAGTAAATATTGCATATTATGTCTTTCCCAGGTGGAAAAAAAAAGAAAGAAAAAAAGTGACTGTATCCAACAGTCCCCAAATGTGTATGTGTAAACATCGTGCGTGCGGTATGTGTGTGGCTTGATACACGTCATTGAGGAAAGAGGGAATTGTAATAACCGTATTCTTGATATATTATGAAATAACAATTAATATGCCCCAGCTCATAAATGTATGCAATAAATCCCCGCAAGTTAAATGACATCAACTGTTATACAGGAAATGAAAGTGTCATTGGAATTTCATTCGGCTTGCATTGCATTTTGTAGAGGTGCTGGTCTACGACACCGGCAACGAATTTCCTCGAGATGCCCGTCACAGCAAAGAAATGTGAGACCATCATATATAAAAAAAAAAACATGAGGCACTCCGGGAGTGCACACATACAAAGTTTCATTGCGATCTGTTGAGTTTCTCAGAAAACGGACAACAGCGCCACCTATCGGGTCCAAAACTATCCTATCTTTCTGGCTTCATTTAACAATGCACACATACAAAGTTTCATTGAGATCGGTTGAGTTTCTCAGAAAACGGACAACAGCGCCACCTATCGGGTCCAAAACTATCCTATCTTTCTAGCGGCATACAACCATGCACACATACAAAGTTTCATAGAGATCGTTTGAGTTTCTCAAAAAAAAAAAACGATAACAGCGCCACCTATCGGGTCCAAAACTATCGTATCTTTCCAGCTGCATACAACCATGCACACATACAAAGTTTCATTGGGATCGGTGACGGTGACGGTAACGGTAACGGTAACGGTAACGGTAACGGTAACGGTAACGGTAACAGTGACGGTGATAGTAACAGTGACGCGAGTTTATTGGTTTCTTCCCATCCAAAGTGCCCAACGCGCCTAAGGAAGTAATAACTTCAAAAACATGCTTTATTTTAGCTCCTAAATGTATGCAATGATAAAAACGTGTGCAATGATAAAAACGTATGCAATGATAAAATGTATGCAATGATTAATCATTAAATACGAGTTGAAAAAAGTACGTATACGACTAGGTAAATGGAAATGAAAAAGCAATTCAAAAAAAGTACGTATACGACTCCGTAAATGGAAATGAAATACCAATTCAGAATATAATGATTTTATTTTAATGGCTCCATTAGTGTTTTGCTTGTTTTTTCCAAAACATGTATTCACTCACGTTAGAGTTTAGAATTATGTATTGTCGTATAGAATAACTCTAAAAGGTACCAGAGTTTGCAAAAAGTTGCCTGAAACAAGTGACAAAAATACAAACGCGAAATGTTGGACAATGAAAAATGCAAATGGATGAATCAGGCAAAAAGAGGGCGTATGCCAACAACACGCGGTGTTCCCAAGCGGTCCTCCATCTAAGTACTAACCGCGCCCGACTCTGCTTGATTTCGGTGATCGGACGAGAACCGATTTTTTTTTTTTTTTTTTTTTTTTTTTTTTTTTTTTAAATTCATTTTTATTATATTCATTCATTAAACTTATATACTAGACAAAAACGACTAAATCTAATTTAAAACTAACAATCTTAATTCTAGCTTACTGGCTCTTAACGAGCACTCTAAACTTAACGATATTCTTAAAATTATTGCCTTTCGGCCTTAAATCTATCTATATTTACTTTGATTTGTTTTTTATTTTCCAAGAAACTTTCATAAAACTTGGATTCTTTATTATTGGTATTTATTTAAAACTACCTAAAACTACCTAAGCTACTTAGCCTAAATTAATTATAATCAGGGTGGTGAGCAATCTTAAGGATTGGTCACCATCCTGATTGCATCCATGGGCGCCTGACAGCCGCCGACAAGGGTTCACCCGTGCCGCCGAGACTCGAGCGACGGCAATAGCATCGGTCGAGTCTCGGTAGCACATACATGTCGGCTAGCCCAGTCCCTCCCAAGGACCCCCTAATCTATCCTAAACCTACAAACTTAATATCTATCTTAAAACTAAGGAGGATGCTACGTCAGTAGCGCACCGGCCCGGGAGAGCGTATCAAGTCTCACCTCTTCTTTAAGCCACCAATATTCGGTGTACTGCTTTAACGTATCGACCTTGTCCCGATCCGCAATTGCGGTGCTAAAACGGAGGAGCTCCTGAGCATTGGCGGCGGACCCGTCGTGGATGAGCCGCTTATCCCTCGCGCCGCGGTGGCTGTGGTACAATACCGGCACACCATCTTTATTCTGGACTAACCCTTTCATGTCTACATGAAGGAATGCCTCAGGCGGGATAAAGCCAGACCGAAGCGTACTCTCATGGTACATTAAATTGGGGTAGTAAGCCCCTGAGATCAGGCTATTATCACTGGCCATCGCCCTTGCAACGTGCCTCGGAATCACCTTAATAAGGAAATTGTCAACCCTATTCAGTCGAGCCCCATTGTATAGGGTCCTGTTGGGATAGTATTTTGTGTACTCAGATTCGGGAGTTCTAAACAACCCTAGACAGGCCCTGAGACATTGTCTCTCAAACACCCGAATCTTTTCCATATAGAACGGCGCTATATTGAACCACAAAGGACAGCCATAAGCGATGATGGGCCTTATGAGGGCCACGTAGCAAATGACCTTCACCTTGGAGTCAAGTTGACTGCTGCGAAACAGTCTCCTTGTCAGAGCGTAGGCCCGCTTAGCCCCAGCAAGACAAGCATCTATATGTTTGTCAAAATATAGATACTGGTCGAGCCAGATGCCAAGATACCGGACCACGTTTTTCACCACCAACGGCCGTCCCTGCTGTCCAATAATTGTTAATTTTCTCCAGTTTTTTCTGGTATCCCTAGGGGCCCCAGCCAATGGAGTTCTGAACAGGATTGTTTCCGATTTTTGGAAATTGATTTTCAACTTCCAATCATCGCAATACCTCTTAATTTGCTCGAAGTCACGCTGCAGAAGGATTCTGATGACCTCGATTTTTGGTCCTGATCTGTACGCCACTAAATCGTCTGCGTACGCTATAGCATGTCTGAGGGAACCCACCAGATCACTTGTGTAAATATTAAACAGGATCGGAGAATTCACTGCTCCCTGTTGTAAGCCGTTTTTAATTTCGAAAACCCTGCTCGAAGTCACATTGCCAGATTTGACAACGAACTTCTTTCCCATAAGCATGTCATAAATCATATACAGCAAAGGTTTTTGAATGCCCAATCTGGTCAGCTTATAAAAGAGTCCCTCCAACCATACGGTATCGAAGGCCTTCTCAAAGTCGACCAGGCAGGCACCCGTGCATTGATTCTTACTTTTATTCCACTGAATGTCGGAGATCAGTTTCGACGCGGCATGAATAGTGTCATGCCCCGCTCTAAAGCCAAACTGATTTTCCGGAATTATCTTGACGAGAACCGATTTTTTCAGCGTGGTATGGTCGTTGGCGAAAATCTAATTTATAAATTTTTTAGAAAACTTACACTTACCATACCTACCTAAAAAATTGTCTGCCCTCCAATTCAAAGCAACGCATTGCATCGCAAATCTTTGGACTTAGTAAATATTGCATATTATGTCTTTCCCAGGTGGAAAAAAAAAGAAAGAAAAAAAGTGACTGTATCCAACAGTCCCCAAATGTGTATGTGTAAACATCGTGCGTGCGGTATGTGTGTGGCTTGATACACGTCATTGAGGAAAGAGGGAATTGTAATAACCGTATTCTTGATATATTATGAAATAACAATTAATATGCCCCAGCTCATAAATGTATGCAATAAATCCCCGCAAGTTAAATGACATCAACTGTTATACAGGAAATGAAAGTGTCATTGGAATTTCATTCGGCTTGCATTGCATTTTGTAGAGGTGCTGGTCTACGACACCGGCAACGAATTTCCTCGAGATGCCCGTCACAGCAAAGAAATGTGAGACCATCATATATAAAAAAAAAAAACATGAGGCACTCCGGGAGTGCACACATACAAAGTTTCATTGCGATCTGTTGAGTTTCTCAGAAAACGGACAACAGCGCCACCTATCGGGTCCAAAACTATCCTATCTTTCTGGCTTCATTTAACAATGCACACATACAAAGTTTCATTGAGATCGGTTGAGTTTCTCAGAAAACGGACAACAGCGCCACCTATCGGGTCCAAAACTATCCTATCTTTCTAGCGGCATACAACCATGCACACATACAAAGTTTCATAGAGATCGTTTGAGTTTCTCAAAAAAAAAAAACGATAACAGCGCCACCTATCGGGTCCAAAACTATCGTATCTTTCCAGCTGCATACAACCATGCACACATACAAAGTTTCATTGGGATCGGTGACGGTGACGGTGACGGTGACGGTAACGGTAACGGTAACGGTAACGGTAACGGTAACGGTAACGGTAACAGTGACGGTGATAGTAACAGTGACGCGAGTTTATTGGTTTCTTCCCATCCAAAGTGCCCAACGCGCCTAAGGAAGTAATAACTTCAAAAACATGCTTTATTTTAGCTCCTAAATGTATGCAATGATAAAAACGTGTGCAATGATAAAAACGTATGCAATGATAAAATGTATGCAATGATTAATCATTAAATACGAGTTGAAAAAAGTACGTATACGACTAGGTAAATGGAAATGAAAAAGCAATTCAAAAAAAGTACGTATACGACTCCGTAAATGGAAATGAAATACCAATTCAGAATATAATGATTTTATTTTAATGGCTCCATTAGTGTTTTGCTTGTTTTTTCCAAAACATGTATTCACTCACGTTAGAGTTTAGAATTATGTATTGTCGTATAGAATAACTCTAAAAGGTACCAGAGTTTGCAAAAAGTTGCCTGAAACAAGTGACAAAAATACAAACGCGAAATGTTGGACAATGAAAAATGCAAATGGATGAATCAGGCAAAAAGAGGGCGTATGCCAACAACACGCGGTGTTCCCAAGCGGTCCCCCATCTAAGTACTAACCGCGCCCGACTCTGCTTGATTTCGGTGATCGGACGAGAACCGATTTTTTCAGCGTGGTATGGTCGTTGGCGAAAATCTAATTTATAAATTTTTTAGAAAACTTACACTTACCATACCTACCTAAAAAATTGTCTGCCCTCCAATTCAAAGCAACGCATTGCATCGCAAATCTTTGGACTTAGTAAATATTGCATATTATGTCTTTCCCAGGTGGAAAAAAAAAGAAAGAAAAAAAGTGACTGTATCCAACAGTCCCCAAATGTGTATGTGTAAACATCGTGCGTGCGGTATGTGTGTGGCTTGATACACGTCATTGAGGAAAGAGGGAATTGTAATAACCGTATTCTTGATATATTATGAAATAACAATTAATATGCCCCAGCTCATAAATGTATGCAATAAATCCCCGCAAGTTAAATGACATCAACTGTTATACAGGAAATGAAAGTGTCATTGGAATTTCATTCGGCTTGCATTGCATTTTGTAGAGGTGCTGGTCTACGACACCGGCAACGAATTTCCTCGAGATGCCCGTCACAGCAAAGAAATGTGAGACCATCATATATAAAAAAAAAAACATGAGGCACTCCGGGAGTGCACACATACAAAGTTTCATTGCGATCTGTTGAGTTTCTCAGAAAACGGACAACAGCGCCACCTATCGGGTCCAAAACTATCCTATCTTTCTGGCTTCATTTAACAATGCACACATACAAAGTTTCATTGAGATCGGTTGAGTTTCTCAGAAAACGGACAACAGCGCCACCTATCGGGTCCAAAACTATCCTATCTTTCTAGCGGCATACAACCATGCACACATACAAAGTTTCATAGAGATCGTTTGAGTTTCTCAAAAAAAAAAAACGATAACAGCGCCACCTATCGGGTCCAAAACTATCGTATCTTTCCAGCTGCATACAACCATGCACACATACAAAGTTTCATTGGGATCGGTGACGGTGACGGTAACGGTAACGGTAACGGTAACGGTAACGGTAACGGTAACGGTAACAGTGACGGTGATAGTAACAGTGACGCGAGTTTATTGGTTTCTTCCCATCCAAAGTGCCCAACGCGCCTAAGGAAGTAATAACTTCAAAAACATGCTTTATTTTAGCTCCTAAATGTATGCAATGATAAAAACGTGTGCAATGATAAAAACGTATGCAATGATAAAATGTATGCAATGATTAATCATTAAATACGAGTTGAAAAAAGTACGTATACGACTAGGTAAATGGAAATGAAAAAGCAATTCAAAAAAAGTACGTATACGACTCCGTAAATGGAAATGAAATACCAATTCAGAATATAATGATTTTATTTTAATGGCTCCATTAGTGTTTTGCTTGTTTTTTCCAAAACATGTATTCACTCGCGTTAGAGTTTAGAATTATGTATTGTCGTATAGAATAACTCTAAAAGGTACCAGAGTTTGCAAAAAGTTGCCTGAAACAAGTGACAAAAATACAAACGCGAAATGTTGGACAATGAAAAATGCAAATGGATGAATCAGGCAAAAAGAGGGCGTATGCCAACAACACGCGGTGTTCCCAAGCGGTCCCCCATCTAAGTACTAACCGCGCCCGACTCTGCTTGATTTCGGTGATCGGACGAGAACCGATTTTTTTTTTTTTTTTTTTTTTTTTTTTTTTTTTTAAATTCATTTTTATTATATTCATTCATTAAACTTATATACTAGACAAAAACGACTAAATCTAATTTAAAACTAACAATCTTAATTCTAGCTTACTGGCTCTTAACGAGCACTCTAAACTTAACGATATTCTTAAAATTATTGCCTTTCGGCCTAAAATCTATCTATATTTAATTTGTGTTGTTTTTTATTTTTCAAGAAACTTCGAAAACTTGAATTCTTTATTATTATTGTTTTACCTATAAACTACTTAAAACTACCTAAGCTACTTAGCCTAAATTAATTATAATCAGGGTGGTGAGCAATCTTAAGGATTGGTCACCATCCTGATTGCATCCATGGGCGCCTGACAGCCGCCGACAAGGGTTCACCCGTGCCGCCGAGACTCGAGCGACGCAATAGCGTCGGTCGAGTCTCGGTAGCACATACATGTCGGCTAGCCCAGTCCCTCCCAAGGACC
The DNA here is from genome assembly GCA_949126925.1 of Cheilosia vernalis. NCBI lineage: Eukaryota > Metazoa > Arthropoda > Insecta > Diptera > Syrphidae > Cheilosia > Cheilosia vernalis. The sequence continues at coordinate 26,658,400 of OX421360.1, read as the reverse complement.
CCCTAATCTATCCTAAACCTACAAACTTAATATCTATCTTAAAACTAAGGAGGATGCTACGTCAGTAGCGCACCGGCCCGGGAGAGCGTATCAGCCCTCACCTCTTCTTTAAGCCACCAATATTCGGTGTACTGCTTTAACGTATCGACCTTGTCCCGATCCGCAATTGCGGTGCTAAAACGGAGGAGCTCCTGAGCATTGGCGGCGGACCCGTCGTGGATGAGCCGCTTATCCCTCGCGCCGCGGTGGCTGTGGTACAATACCGGCACACCATCTTTATTCTGGACTAACCCTTTCATGTCTACATGAAGGAATGCCTCAGGCGGGATAAAGCCAGACCGAAGCGTACTCTCATGGTACATTAAATTGGGGTAGTAAGCCCCTGAGATCAGGCTATTATCACTGGCCATCGCCCTTGCAACGTGCCTCGGAATCACCTTAATAAGGAAATTGTCAACCCTATTCAGTCGAGCCCCATTGTATAGGGTCCTGTTGGGATAGTATTTTGTGTACTCAGATTCGGGAGTTCTAAACAACCCTAGACAGGCCCTGAGACATTGTCTCTCAAACACCCGAATCTTTTCCATATAGAACGGCGCTATATTGAACCACAAAGGACAGCCATAAGCGATGATGGGCCTTATGAGGGCCACGTAGCAAATGACCTTCACCTTGGAGTCAAGTTGACTGCTGCGAAACAGTCTCCTTGTCAGAGCGTAGGCCCGCTTAGCCCCAGCAAGACAAGCATCTATATGTTTGTCAAAATATAGATACTGGTCGAGCCAGATGCCAAGATACCGGACCACGTTTTTCACCCCCAACGGCCGTCCCTGCTGTCCAATAATTGTTAATTTTCTCCAGTTTTTTCTGGTATCCCTAGGGGCCCCAGCCAATGGAGTTCTGAACAGGATTGTTTCCGATTTTTGGAAATTGATTTTCAACTTCCAATCATCGCAATACCTCTTAATTTGCTCGAAGTCACGCTGCAGAAGGATTCTGATGACCTCGATTTTTGGTCCTGATCTGTACGCCACTAAATCGTCTGCGTACGCTATAGCATGTCTGAGGGAACCCACCAGATCACTTGTGTAAATATTAAACAGGATCGGAGAATTCACTGCTCCCTGTTGTAAGCCGTTTTTAATTTCGAAAACCCTGCTCGAAGTCACATTGCCAGATTTGACAACGAACTTCTTTCCCATAAGCATGTCATAAATCATATACAGCAAAGGTTTTTGAATGCCCAATCTGGTCAGCTTATAAAAGAGTCCCTCCAACCATACGGTATCGAAGGCCTTCTCAAAGTCGACCAGGCAGGCACCCGTGCATTGATTCTTACTTTTATTCCACTGAATGTCGGAGATCAGTTTCGACGCGGCATGAATAGTGTCATGCCCCGCTCTAAAGCCAAACTGATTTTCCGGAATTATCTTGACGAGAACCGATTTTTTCAGCGTGGTATGGTCGTTGGCGAAAATCTAATTTATAAATTTTTTAGAAAACTTACACTTACCATACCTACCTAAAAAATTGTCTGCCCTCCAATTCAAAGCAACGCATTGCATCGCAAATCTTTGGACTTAGTAAATATTGCATATTATGTCTTTCCCAGGTGGAAAAAAAAAGAAAGAAAAAAAGTGACTGTATCCAACAGTCCCCAAATGTGTATGTGTAAACATCGTGCGTGCGGTATGTGTGTGGCTTGATACACGTCATTGAGGAAAGAGGGAATTGTAATAACCGTATTCTTGATATATTATGAAATAACAATTAATATGCCCCAGCTCATAAATGTATGCAATAAATCCCCGCAAGTTAAATGACATCAACTGTTATACAGGAAATGAAAGTGTCATTGGAATTTCATTCGGCTTGCATTGCATTTTGTAGAGGTGCTGGTCTACGACACCGGCAACGAATTTCCTCGAGATGCCCGTCACAGCAAAGAAATGTGAGACCATCATATATAAAAAAAAAAAACATGAGGCACTCCGGGAGTGCACACATACAAAGTTTCATTGCGATCTGTTGAGTTTCTCAGAAAACGGACAACAGCGCCACCTATCGGGTCCAAAACTATCCTATCTTTCTGGCTTCATTTAACAATGCACACATACAAAGTTTCATTGAGATCGGTTGAGTTTCTCAGAAAACGGACAACAGCGCCACCTATCGGGTCCAAAACTATCCTATCTTTCTAGCGGCATACAACCATGCACACATACAAAGTTTCATAGAGATCGTTTGAGTTTCTCAAAAAAAAAAAACGATAACAGCGCCACCTATCGGGTCCAAAACTATCGTATCTTTCCAGCTGCATACAACCATGCACACATACAAAGTTTCATTGGGATCGGTGACGGTGACGGTGACGGTGACGGTAACGGTAACGGTAACGGTAACGGTAACGGTAACGGTAACGGTAACAGTGACGGTGATAGTAACAGTGACGCGAGTTTATTGGTTTCTTCCCATCCAAAGTGCCCAACGCGCCTAAGGAAGTAATAACTTCAAAAACATGCTTTATTTTAGCTCCTAAATGTATGCAATGATAAAAACGTGTGCAATGATAAAAACGTATGCAATGATAAAATGTATGCAATGATTAATCATTAAATACGAGTTGAAAAAAGTACGTATACGACTAGGTAAATGGAAATGAAAAAGCAATTCAAAAAAAGTACGTATACGACTCCGTAAATGGAAATGAAATACCAATTCAGAATATAATGATTTTATTTTAATGGCTCCATTAGTGTTTTGCTTGTTTTTTCCAAAACATGTATTCACTCGCGTTAGAGTTTAGAATTATGTATTGTCGTATAGAATAACTCTAAAAGGTACCAGAGTTTGCAAAAAGTTGCCTGAAACAAGTGACAAAAATACAAACGCGAAATGTTGGACAATGAAAAATGCAAATGGATGAATCAGGCAAAAAGAGGGCGTATGCCAACAACACGCGGTGTTCCCAAGCGGTCCCCCATCTAAGTACTAACCGCGCCCGACTCTGCTTGATTTCGGTGATCGGACGAGAACCGATTTTTTTTTTACTTTTAAATTCATTTTTATTAGCATTATTCAATAAACTTACATTCTAGACAAAAACGATTAAATCTAATTTAAAGCTAACATTTATCTTAATTCTAGCTTACTGGCTCTTAGCGAGCGCTCTAAACTTAACAATATCCTTAAAGTTATTGCCTTTCGGCCTTAAATCTATCTATATTTAATTTGTGTTGTTTTTTATTTTTCAAGAAACTTTGAAAACTTGAATTCTTTATTATTATTGTTTTACCTATAAACTACTTAAAACTACCTAAGCTACTTAGCCTAAATTAATTATAATCAGGGTGGTGAGCAATCTTAAGGATTGGTCACCATCCTGATTGCATCCGTGGGCGCCTGACAGCCGCCGACAAGGGTTCACCCGTGCCGCCGAGACTCGAGCGACGCAATAGCGTCGGTCGAGTCTCGGTAGCACATACATGTCGGCTAGCCCAGTCCCTCCCAAGGACCCCCTAATCTATCCTAAACCTACAAACTTAATATCTATCTTAAAACTAAGGAGGATGCTACGTCAGTAGCGCACCGGCCCGGGAGAGCGTATCAGCCCTCACCTCTTCCTCAAGCCACCAAAATTCGGTGAACTGCTTTACAGTATCGACCCTGTCCCGATCCGCAATTGCGGTGCTAAAACGGAGGAGCTCCTGAGCATTGGCGGCGGACCCGTCGTGGATGAGCCGCTTATCCCTCGCGCCGCGGTGGCTGTGGTACAATACCGGCACACCATCTTTATTCTGGACTAACCCTTTCATGTCTACATGAAGGAATGCCTCAGGCGGGATAAAGCCAGACCGAAGCGTACTCTCATGGTACATTAAATTGGGGTAGTAAGCCCCTGAGATCAGGCTATTATCACTGGCCATCGCCCTCGCAACGTGCCTCCGAATCACCTTAATAAGGAAATTGTCAACCCTATTCAGTCGAGCCCCATTGTATAGGGTCCTGTTGGGATAGTATTTTGTGTACTCAGATTCGGGAGTTCTAAACAACCCTAGACAGGCCCTGAGACATTGTCTCTCAAACACCCGAATCTTTTCCATATAGAACGGCGCTATATTGAACCACAAAGGACAGCCATAAGCGATGATGGGCCTTATGAGGGCCACGTAGCAAATGACCTTCACCCTGGAGTCAAGTTGACTGCTGCGAAACAGTCTCCTTGTCAGAGCGTAGGCCCGCTTAGCCCCAGCAAGACAAGCATCTATATGTTTGTCAAAATATAGATACTGGTCAAGCCAGATGCCAAGATACCGGACCACGTTTTTCACCACCAACGGCCGTCCCTGCTGTCCAATAATTGTTAATTTTCTCCAGTTTTTTCTGGTATCCCTAGGGGCCCCAGCCAATGGAGTTCTGAACAGGATTGTTTCCGATTTTTGGAAATTGATTTTCAACTTCCAATCATCGCAATACCTCTTAATTTGCTCGAAGTCACGCTGCAGAAGGATTCTGATGACCTCGATTTTTGGTCCTGATCTGTACGCCACTAAATCGTCTGCGTACGCTATAGCATGTCTGAGGGAACCCACCAGATCACTTGTGTAAATATTAAACAGGATCGGAGAATTCACTGCTCCCTGTTGTAAGCCGTTTTTAATTTCGAAAACCCTGCTCGAAGTCACATTGCCAGATTTGACAACGAACTTCTTTCCCATAAGCATGTCATAAATCATATACAGCAAAGGTTTTTGAATGCCCAATCTGGTCAGCTTATAAAAGAGTCCCTCCAACCATACGGTATCGAAGGCCTTCTCAAAGTCGACCAGGCAGGCACCCGTGCATTGATTCTTACTTTTATTCCACTGAATGTCGGAGATCAGTTTCGACGCGGCATGAATAGTGTCATGCCCCGCTCTAAAGCCAAACTGATTTTCCGGAATTATCTTGTTTTCCTCAACCCATCTCAAAAGAGATCTATTGACGACTTTCTCGAATACCTTGCTAACATTCGGGAGCAAACTAATTGACCGAAGATTAGCAGGGTTTGTCCTATCTTTATCCTTTTTAGGCATAGGGTGTACCACCGCTATTTTCCACTGCTCCGGATAATATGCATTATTCAGGGCATTGTTAAATAGAGTGGCGAAGATATCTATCGCCTCTAGCGGCAGGTGTCTTAATACGACGTTTGGGACACCGTCAACTCCCGCCGATTTTTTGTTTTTCAATGATTCAAAGATAAACCGAAGTTCATCTCTACTCACGAACAGATGAGTATTTGCATCGGCGATTGTGCCATTTGCACGGTTGTCGTCATTGAACCCGGTGAAACCGTTGTTCTCGGATCGCCAATCTTGAATTTCGGTCCGCAGATAAAAGTGGTTAAGAAAGGCCCTCTCCTCGAGATCGCGGTTACGGCAAACAGGGTTGTTCACCGTATACACACTCTCAAAGAAAGCTCCCATCAAATCCACCCTCTCCTGCGGGTCTTCGACCACGAAAAAACCATCGTTCGAGTCAGCACTCTCCGGACTTATGCCAGCAGTCAGTAGTGTCTGTCTGTTTTCGTTCGTCCGAGGTATTCGAACACATGAAATGTCGTTATGATCTTTCCGCCTGAACAGTTTATTTATTTGTGGGAACATATTCGGACTACTGGTTTTTATAGCCCGAATTTTATTGCCCCAATACAAACTTACAGATTTTCTGTAATTTTCGGTGATCAACTGTTTCAGGTTTTTGATCATCGACTTCAGTGTCCTTAACTCGGGATCGTTCCTGTCAGTAAACTGTCTGTGTAGCCGTTTAAGCCTCGAGAGCAGTCTACTTTTATGTCGGTACAAAGCATCGATTGTCGCGTTTCGATACTTTTCAGTTTGTTCTTCGTCGGTGGAACGTCCTACCCGAGGGATAGTCCGCTCCATTGTCCGTTTGATGACGACATTCATTTGCCGTAAATGAGTGTCGATCTCATCGTTCGTCAAGTTCCTGTTTGTCGGTGGGTCGATCTCGCATGAGCGTATGTCGCGTTTTAAAACTCTGGAGAAGCGCGACCACTGCGCTTTTCGGTAATCGAAGGAACGCACTTGGTCGTACTGCTCCAGCTGCGTCTGCTCGTTCGGGATCCGTAATACGGCGGCAAGTCCGTAGTGATCACTATCGTACTTAACCGCTCGTAAACAGTTCCGCGTGCTTAGATCAGTGTTTGTTAGTTCGAGTCTTTCGTCAACTAGCGCCAAGTCCAAGAAAGAACCATCTCTAGGGAAAGACGGGATATCCGTCGCGTATAATTCGAGTTTATACTCAATCATATTATGACGCCACCAATCGTGAAACTGGTTGCCTCTAGGGTTCGGAATATCATTTCCCCATGCCGCGTGTTTAGCATTGAGGTCTCCGCCCAAAAAGTAATAGTTATCTTCCGATTGAAGCTGTAAGCAACGAAAAAGCGTCTCGATCTCATTCAAAAATTCAATGCGTAGAGGAGATTCAGGTGCGTAAAGCGACACCACATACACCCGCCTCTGGCTATTGAGGGGAATGCATACGATGCATGCTTCCAACACCTGGAACCTTCGCACGTCCCCGCTGTATATGACCCTATGGCGCAAGCCTTTACGAATTAAGATAGCGACACCACCTCCTTGTGTGGAGTTGGGTCGGTCTCTTCTAACTACAATGTAATTCTTGTAGCCTAATTTGTGTTTCGGAGTTAGCTTAGTTTCGCTAACCAGAAGTACATCAGGCTTTTCGGCTTCCAACAGATTGGAAAGATTGATCCTTCTCTCGATCCGAATAAGTGAATTAACATTCACCGCAAGGATCTTCAAGTTTACCTCGTCCAGCGTACCCATCATATTCATGGCGCGGCAGACTCGGCAAACAGTGTCGAATAGATCATGTCAATTCGAGCCGCTTGCTCATTTAACTGTTTCTGGAAATTGTCGATCTTTCCGTGCAATGACAGAAGGATCGATTTCAAATCCAGATCCGCTTCAGGCGTAGGTACCTTCGGCGCGCTTTTTGTTATTGTGCTACCCGGTCCAGTTACCATTTGGGCAAAGGACACATTGGGTGCAACAAAATTAGAGAACGAGCGACTCTTTCGACCTTTCTCTTCTTCAGACTTCTGTTTTCGAGCCTGCACATTCTGTTTAACCTGCTGATACCTGGGACATCCCTTGAAATTTGCAGGATGTCCTGAGGTGTTGCAGAGTACACATGAGAGCTGGCCCCGATCTTCTACTCTTTCCGTGCCTAAGGCACATTCCCCATGTTTGTGGTCCTTGTTACACTTCACGCACCTAAACTGCATGTGGCAGTTAGCTGCGGCGTGCCCGAACCTCTGGCAGCGCATACATTGAAGTACACGATCTGACCTCTTTAATTTTTCCCATCTTACCGCATGATAGTACAGGAATCTGATCCTTTTTAAACTATCGATTTTGCTGTCGGGGGTTAGTTGAACCAAAAAGAATGGTAATTTGCGGCTACCACCCCTGTCCGCAGGCGAGGAAAACGGCTTGACCCCCACGAACTTAAGGTCGTCGCACTCAAAACTCTTAAGCTCCGAGAACCGATTTTTTCAGCGTGGTATGGTCGTTGGCGAAAATCTAATTTATAAATTTTTTAGAAAACTTACACTTACCATACCTACCTAAAAAATTGTCTGCCCTCCAATTCAAAGCAACGCATTGCATCGCAAATCTTTGGACTTAGTAAATATTGCATATTATGTCTTTCCCAGGTGGAAAAAAAAAGAAAGAAAAAAAGTGACTGTATCCAACAGTCCCCAAATGTGTATGTGTAAACATCGTGCGTGCGGTATGTGTGTGGCTTGATACACGTCATTGAGGAAAGAGGGAATTGTAATAACCGTATTCTTGATATATTATGAAATAACAATTAATATGCCCCAGCTCATAAATGTATGCAATAAATCCCCGCAAGTTAAATGACATCAACTGTTATACAGGAAATGAAAGTGTCATTGGAATTTCATTCGGCTTGCATTGCATTTTGTAGAGGTGCTGGTCTACGACACCGGCAACGAATTTCCTCGAGATGCCCGTCACAGCAAAGAAATGTGAGACCATCATATATAAAAAAAAAAAACATGAGGCACTCCGGGAGTGCACACATACAAAGTTTCATTGCGATCTGTTGAGTTTCTCAGAAAACGGACAACAGCGCCACCTATCGGGTCCAAAACTATCCTATCTTTCTGGCTTCATTTAACAATGCACACATACAAAGTTTCATTGAGATCGGTTGAGTTTCTCAGAAAACGGACAACAGCGCCACCTATCGGGTCCAAAACTATCCTATCTTTCTAGCGGCATACAACCATGCACACATACAAAGTTTCATAGAGATCGTTTGAGTTTCTCAAAAAAAAAAAACGATAACAGCGCCACCTATCGGGTCCAAAACTATCGTATCTTTCCAGCTGCATACAACCATGCACACATACAAAGTTTCATTGGGATCGGTGACGGTGACGGTGACGGTGACGGTAACGGTAACGGTAACGGTAACGGTAACAGTGACGGTGATAGTAACAGTGACGCGAGTTTATTGGTTTCTTCCCATCCAAAGTGCCCAACGCGCCTAAGGAAGTAATAACTTCAAAAACATGCTTTATTTTAGCTCCTAAATGTATGCAATGATAAAAACGTGTGCAATGATAAAAACGTATGCAATGATAAAATGTATGCAATGATTAATCATTAAATACGAGTTGAAAAAAGTACGTATACGACTAGGTAAATGGAAATGAAAAAGCAATTCAAAAAAAGTACGTATACGACTCCGTAAATGGAAATGAAATACCAATTCAGAATATAATGATTTTATTTTAATGGCTCCATTAGTGTTTTGCTTGTTTTTTCCAAAACATGTATTCACTCACGTTAGAGTTTAGAATTATGTATTGTCGTATAGAATAACTCTAAAAGGTACCAGAGTTTGCAAAAAGTTGCCTGAAACAAGTGACAAAAATACAAACGCGAAATGTTGGACAATGAAAAATGCAAATGGATGAATCAGGCAAAAAGAGGGCGTATGCCAACAACACGCGGTGTTCCCAAGCGGTCCCCCATCTAAGTACTAACCGCGCCCGACTCTGCTTGATTTCGGTGATCGGACGAGAACCGATTTTTTCAGCGTGGTATGGTCGTTGGCGAAAATCTAATTTATAAATTTTTTAGAAAACTTACACTTACCATACCTACCTAAAAAATTGTCTGCCCTCCAATTCAAAGCAACGCATTGCATCGCAAATCTTTGGACTTAGTAAATATTGCATATTATGTCTTTCCCAGGTGGAAAAAAAAAGAAAGAAAAAAAGTGACTGTATCCAACAGTCCCCAAATGTGTATGTGTAAACATCGTGCGTGCGGTATGTGTGTGGCTTGATACACGTCATTGAGGAAAGAGGGAATTGTAATAACCGTATTCTTGATATATTATGAAATAACAATTAATATGCCCCAGCTCATAAATGTATGCAATAAATCCCCGCAAGTTAAATGACATCAACTGTTATACAGGAAATGAAAGTGTCATTGGAATTTCATTCGGCTTGCATTGCATTTTGTAGAGGTGCTGGTCTACGACACCGGCAACGAATTTCCTCGAGATGCCCGTCACAGCAAAGAAATGTGAGACCATCATATATAAAAAAAAAAACATGAGGCACTCCGGGAGTGCACACATACAAAGTTTCATTGCGATCTGTTGAGTTTCTCAGAAAACGGACAACAGCGCCACCTATCGGGTCCAAAACTATCCTATCTTTCTGGCTTCATTTAACAATGCACACATACAAAGTTTCATTGAGATCGGTTGAGTTTCTCAGAAAACGGACAACAGCGCCACCTATCGGGTCCAAAACTATCCTATCTTTCTAGCGGCATACAACCATGCACACATACAAAGTTTCATAGAGATCGTTTGAGTTTCTCAAAAAAAAAAAACGATAACAGCGCCACCTATCGGGTCCAAAACTATCGTATCTTTCCAGCTGTATACAACCATGCACACATACAAAGTTTCATTGGGATCGGTGACGGTGACGGTGACGGTGACGGTAACGGTAACGGTAACGGTAACGGTAACGGTAACGGTAACGGTAACGGTAACGGTAACAGTGACGGTGATAGTAACAGTGACGCGAGTTTATTGGTTTCTTCCCATCCAAAGTGCCCAACGCGCCTAAGGAAGTAATAACTTCAAAAACATGCTTTATTTTAGCTCCTAAATGTATGCAATGATAAAAACGTGTGCAATGATAAAAACGTATGCAATGATAAAATGTATGCAATGATTAATCATTAAATACGAGTTGAAAAAAGTACGTATACGACTAGGTAAATGGAAATGAAAAAGCAATTCAAAAAAAGTACGTATACGACTCCGTAAATGGAAATGAAATACCAATTCAGAATATAATGATTTTATTTTAATGGCTCCATTAGTGTTTTGCTTGTTTTTTCCAAAACATGTATTCACTCACGTTAGAGTTTAGAATTATGTATTGTCGTATAGAATAACTCTAAAAGGTACCAGAGTTTGCAAAAAGTTGCCTGAAACAAGTGACAAAAATACAAACGCGAAATGTTGGACAATGAAAAATGCAAATGGATGAATCAGGCAAAAAGAGGGCGTATGCCAACAACACGCGGTGTTCCCAAGCGGTCCCCCATCTAAGTACTAACCGCGCCCGACTCTGCTTGATTTCGGTGATCGGACGAGAACCGATTTTTTTTTTTTTTTTTTTTTTTTTTTTTTTTTTTAAATTCATTTTTATTATATTCATTCTTTAAACTTATATACTAGACAAAAACGATTAAATCTAATTTAAAACTAACAATCTTAATTCTAGCTTACTGGCTCTTAACGAGCACTCTAAACTTAACGATATTCTTAAAATTATTGCCTTTCGGCCTAAAATCTATCTATATTTAATTTGTGTTGTTTTTTATTTTTCAAGAAACTTCGAAAACTTGAATTCTTTATTATTATTGTTTTACCTATAAACTACTTAAAACTACCTAAGCTACTTAGCCTAAATTAATTATAATCAGGGTGGTGAGCAATCTTAAGGATTGGTCACCATCCTGATTGCATCCATGGGCGCCTGACAGCCGCCGACAAGGGTTCACCCATGCCGCCGAGACTCGAGCGACGCAATAGCGTCGGTCGAGTCTCGGCAGCACATACATGTCGGCTAGCCCAGTCCCTCCCAAGGACCCCCTAATCTATCCTAAACCTACAAACCTAATATCTATCTTAAAACTAAGGAGGATGCTACGTCAGTAGCGCACCGGCCCGGGAGAGCGTATCAACCCTCACCTCTTCTTTAAGCCACCAATATTCGGTGTACTGCTTTAACGTATCGACCTTGTCCCGATCCGCAATTGCGGTGCTAAAACGGAGGAGCTCCTGAGCATTGGCGGCGGACCCGTCGTGGATGAGCCGCTTATCCCTCGCGCCGCGGTGGCTGTGGTACAATACCGGCACACCATCTTTATTCTGGACTAACCCTTTCATGTCTACATGAAGGAATGCCTCAGGCGGGATAAAGCCAGACCGAAGCGTACTCTCATGGTACATTAAATTGGGGTAGTAAGCCCCTGAGATCAGGCTATTATCACTGGCCATCGCCCTTGCAACGTGCCTCCGAATCACTTTAATAAGGAAATTGTCAACCCTATTCAGTCGAGCCCCATTGTATAGGGTCCTGTTGGGATAGTATTTTGTGTACTCAGATTCAGGAGTTCTAAACAACCCTAGACAGGCCCTGAGACATTGTCTCTCAAACACCCGAATCTTTTCCATATAGAACGGCGCTATATTGAACCACAAAGGACAGCCATAAGCGATGATGGGCCTTATGAGGGCCACGTAGCAAATGACCTTCACCCTGGAGTCAAGTTGACTGCTGCGAAACAGTCTCCTTGTCAGAGCGTAGGCCCGCTTAGCCCCAGCAAGACAAGCATCTATATGTTTGTCAAAATATAGATACTGGTCAAGCCAGATGCCAAGATACCGAACCACGTTTTTCACAACCAATGGCCGTCCCTGCTGTCCAATAATTGTTAATTTTCTCCAGTTTTTTCTGGTATCCCTAGGGGCCCCAGCCAATGGAGTTCTGAACAGGATTGTTTCCGATTTTTGGAAATTGATTTTCAACTTCCAATCATCGCAATACCTCTTAATTTGCTCGAAGTCACGCTGCAGAAGGATTCTGATGACCTCGATTTTTGGTCCTGATCTGTACGCCACTAAATCGTCTGCGTACGCTATAGCATGTCTGAGGGAACCCACCAGATCACTTGTGTAAATATTAAACAGGATCGGAGAATTCACTGCTCCCTGTTGTAAGCCGTTTTTAATTTCGAAAACCCTGCTCGAAGTCACATTGCCAGATTTGACAACGAACTTCTTTCCCATAAGCATGTCATAAATCATATACAGCAAAGGTTTTTGAATGCCCAATCTGGTCAGCTTATAAAAGAGTCCCTCCAACCATACGGTATCGAAGGCCTTCTCAAAGTCGACCAGGCAGGCACCCGTGCATTGATTCTTACTTTTATTCCATTGAATGTCGGAGATCAGTTTCGACGCGGCATGAATAGTGTCATGCCCCGCTCTAAAGCCAAACTGATTTTCCGGAATTATCTTGTTTTCCTCAACCCATCTCAAAAGAGATCTATTGACGACTTTCTCGAATACCTTGCTAACATTCGGGAGCAAACTAATTGACCGAAGATTAGCAGGGTTTGTCCTATCTTTATCCTTTTTAGGGATAGGATGTACCACCGCTATTTTCCACTGCTCCGGATAATATGCATTATTCAGCGCATTGTTAAATAGAGTGGCGAAGATATCTATCGCCTCTAGCGGCAGGTGTCTTAATACGACGTTTGGGACACCGTCAACTCCCGCCGATTTTTTGTTTTTCAATGATTCAAAGATAAGCCGAAGTTCATCTCTACTCACGAACAGATGAGTATTTGCATCGGCGATTGTGCCATTTGCACGGTTGTCGTCATTGAACCCGGTGAAACCGTTGTTCTCGGATCGCCAATCTTGAATTTCGGTCCGCAGATAAAAGTGGTTAAGAAAGGCCCTCTCCTCGAGATCGCGGTTACGGCAAACAGGGTTGTTCACCGTATACACACTCTCAAAGAAAGCTCCCATCAAATCCACCCTCTCCTGCGGGTCTTCGACCACGAAAAAACCATCGTTCGAGTCAGCACTCTCCGGACTTATGCCAGCAGTCAGTAGTGTCTGTCTGTTCTCGTTCGTCCGAGGTATTCGAACACATGAAATATCGTTATGATCTTTCCGCCTGAACAGTTTATTTATTTGTGGGAACATATTCGGACTACTGGTTTTTATAGCCCGAATTTTATTGCCCCAATACAAACTTACAGATTTTCTGTAATTTTCGGTGATCAACTGTTTCAGGTTTTTGATCATCGACTTCAGTGTCCTTAGCTCGGGATCGTTCCTGTCAGTAAACTGTCTGTGTAGCCGTTTAAGCCTCGAGAGCAGTCTACTTTTATGTCGGTACAAAGCATCGATTGTCGCGTTTCGATACTTTTCAGTTTGTTCTTCGTCGGTGGAACGTCCTACCCGAGGGATAGTCCGCTCCATTGTCCGTTTGATGACGACATTCATTTGCCGTAAATGAGTGTCGATCTCATCGTTCGTCAAGTTCCTGTTTGTCGGTGGGTCGATCTCGCATGAGCGTATGTCGCGTTTTAAAACTCTGGAGAAGCGCGACCACTGCGCTTTTCGGTAATCGAAAGAACGCACTTGGTCGTACTGCTCCAGCTGCGTCTGCTCGTTCGGGATCCGTAATACGGCGGCAAGTCCGTAGTGATCACTGTCGTACTTAACCGCTCGTAAACAGTTCCGCGTGCTTAGATCAGTGTTTGTTAGTTCGAGTCTTTCGTCAACTAGCGCCAAGTCCAAGAAAGAACCGTCCCTAGGGAAAGACGGGATATCCGTCGCGTACAATTCGAGTTTGTACTCAATCATATTATGACGCCACCAGTCGTGAAACTGGTTGCCTCTAGGGTTCGGAATATCATTTCCCCATGCCGCGTGTTTAGCATTGAGGTCTCCGCCCAAAAAGTAATAGTTATCTTCCGATTGAAGCTGTAAGCAACGAAAAAGCGTCTCGATCTCATTCAAAAATTCAATGCGTAGAGGAGATTCAGGTGCGTAAATCGACACCACATACACCCGCCTCTGGCTATTGAGGGGAATGCATACGATGCATGCTTCCAATACCTGGAACCTTCGCACGTCCCCGCTGTATATGACCCTATGGCGCAAGCCTTTACGAATTAAGATAGCGACACCACCTCCTTGTGTGGAGTTGGGTCGGTCTCTTCTAACTACAATGTAATTCTTATAGCCTAGTTTGTGTTTCGGAGTTAGCTTAGTTTCGCTAACCAGAAGTACATCAGGCTTTTCGGCTTCCAACAGATTGGAAAGATTGATTCTTCTCTCGATCCGAATAAGTGAATTAACATTCACCGCAAGGATCTTCAAGTTTACCTCGTCCAGCGTACTCATCATATTCATGGCGCGGCAGACTCGGCAAACAGTGTCGAATAGATCACGTCTATTCGAGCCGCTTGCTCATTTAACTGTTTCTGGAAATTGTCGATCTTTCCGTGCAATGACAGAAGGATCGATTTCAAATCCAGATCCGCTTCCGGTGTAGGAACCTTCGGCGCGCTTTTTGTCATTGTGCTACCCGGTCCAGTTACCATTTGGGCAAAGGACACATTGGGTGCAACAAAATTAGAGAACGAGCGACTCTTTCGACCTTTCTCTTCTTCAGACTTCTGTTTTCGAGCCTGCACATTCTGTTTAACCTGCTGATACCTGGGACATCCCTTGAAATTTGCAGGATGTCCTGAGGTGTTGCAGAGTACACATGAGAGCTGGCCCCGATCTTCTACTCTTTCCGTGCCTAAGGCACATTCCCCATGTTTGTGGTCCTTGTTACACTTCACGCACCTAAACTGCATGTGGCAGTTAGCTGCGGCGTGCCCGAACCTCTGGCAGCGCATACATTGAAGTACACGATCTGACCTCTTTAATTTTTCCCAACGTACCGCATGATAGTACAGGAATCTGATCCTTTTCAGACTATCTATTTTGCTGTCGGGGGTTAGTTGAACCAAAAAGAATGGTAATTTGCGGCTACCACCCCTGTCCGCAGGCGAGGAAAACGGCTTGACCCCCACGAACTTAAGGTCGTCGCACTCAAAACTCTTAAGCTCCTTTTCAAGCTCCTCTATTTTAACATTTGGATCTATACCCTTAAGCAGCACCGTTTGTCGCTTTTCTCCTTTTGGAGTGTACGTGAAGTACTCAGCTTCTGCTTTCTCCAGAGCGGTGCGCAACTTTTTGTGCTCCTCCATGTTAGTGCACATAATTATGTGCTTGGTGGCGTTTAGCCTCTTAATATAAAAATTATTATTAACAACTAATCTACATAATCTAATGCTATCGCTTATATCTAAATAACTTACATTAATTGGTGGTACTTTTTGTTTTTTTGTCTCTTTTTGTTGTTCTTGCTGCTGCTGCTGTTGTTGTTGCTGCTGCGGTTGCTGTTGTTGTTGTTGTCTCTGCTGCTGGTGTTGCTGCGGTTGCTGCGGTTGCAGTTGCTGCTGTTGTTGTTTTTGTTGTTGGTGTTGCTGCAGTGGCTTTTTGTTTGCCAGCTGCTTCTTTTGTTGTTGCAGCTTAAGCAGAGCTTGTTGTTGTTGCTGCTGCTTAAGCTGTTTTTCTTGTTGTTTGTGTTGTTGCTGCTCAGCTTGCAGTTGCTTCAGCTTTTGTTGCTGCTGCTGCAATTTTTGCTGGCGCAATTTCTCCCTCTTTGCGAGGAGCTCCTTGATTAGCCTATCAAGCTGGGCTTCCTCGTCTTCTTCGTCGGCTTGTTGTTGCTCTTCTTCTTGGGCGTCCAGTAACTCTTGAAATGAGTTACCTTCGCCCACGTATCTGCCCTCGCCCCCTTCGGACTCGTACGAGTAGCTGAGGGCATCAGAGTCATCGACGTCTGACTCGTGTGCTGACGAGTTTGCTCGTGACGTCATCTGTTCGTTTGGCTTCGGCTTCCTCTTATGTGTTAGGTTTGGTATTGGCTTCAATTTCCTTCGCCTTTTTTCTGTTTTTGCCACTTGTGCTGACTGTACCAATGCTGCGGCACTTGTCGATGGCAAGTCCATGTTTGTTGTTGGTGCTGGTACTGCTACCGCACTTATTATTATTTTTGGTGCTGTTGCTACTGGAGCCGCTGTAGTTGTTGTTGTTGGCATAGCCACCTGCTGCTGTTTTGCCTTTTCTTGTCTGGTCACGCGTTTGGCCAACGGGGTATCGCCTTGCGGGACCTTGGACTGGCCACTGTCCATCGCCTGATCTTCCGGCACTTCCACACTTGTTTTGATATTTTTTTTGGTATTAATTAAATTAATAAAAATCAATCCCCCACTGGGACTCGAACTTGGCTCCTCTACGTCAGAGCCCACGACTACTTCCTCTGAGCCAAATGGCTTATTGGAAATTACTGTTCAAAAACTATTCTTAACACTGCACTATTGCTTTCGCTGCCTCACTAACTAAGTCGTCTGTTCACCTCGGATGCTGAAGAGCGACTGACGAGAACCGATTTTTTCAGCGTGGTATGGTCGTTGGCGAAAATCTAATTTATAAATTTTTTAGAAAACTTACACTTACCATACCTACCTAAAAAATTGTCTGCCCTCCAATTCAAAGCAACGCATTGCATCGCAAATCTTTGGACTTAGTAAATATTGCATATTATGTCTTTCCCAGGTGGAAAAAAAAAGAAAGAAAAAAAGTGACTGTATCCAACAGTCCCCAAATGTGTATGTGTAAACATCGTGCGTGCGGTATGTGTGTGGCTTGATACACGTCATTGAGGAAAGAGGGAATTGTAATAACCGTATTCTTGATATATTATGAAATAACAATTAATATGCCCCAGCTCATAAATGTATGCAATAAATCCCCGCAAGTTAAATGACATCAACTGTTATACAGGAAATGAAAGTGTCATTGGAATTTCATTCGGCTTGCATTGCATTTTGTAGAGGTGCTGGTCTACGACACCGGCAACGAATTTCCTCGAGATGCCCGTCACAGCAAAGAAATGTGAGACCATCATATATAAAAAAAAAAACATGAGGCACTCCGGGAGTGCACACATACAAAGTTTCATTGCGATCTGTTGAGTTTCTCAGAAAACGGACAACAGCGCCACCTATCGGGTCCAAAACTATCCTATCTTTCTGGCTTCATTTAACAATGCACACATACAAAGTTTCATTGAGATCGGTTGAGTTTCTCAGAAAACGGACAACAGCGCCACCTATCGGGTCCAAAACTATCCTATCTTTCTAGCGGCATACAACCATGCACACATACAAAGTTTCATAGAGATCGTTTGAGTTTCTCAAAAAAAAAAAACGATAACAGCGCCACCTATCGGGTCCAAAACTATCGTATCTTTCCAGCTGCATACAACCATGCACACATACAAAGTTTCATTGGGATCGGTGACGGTGACGGTAACGGTAACGGTAACGGTAACGGTAACGGTAACGGTAACGGTAACAGTGACGGTGATAGTAACAGTGACGCGAGTTTATTGGTTTCTTCCCATCCAAAGTGCCCAACGCGCCTAAGGAAGTAATAACTTCAAAAACATGCTTTATTTTAGCTCCTAAATGTATGCAATGATAAAAACGTGTGCAATGATAAAAACGTATGCAATGATAAAATGTATGCAATGATTAATCATTAAATACGAGTTGAAAAAAGTACGTATACGACTAGGTAAATGGAAATGAAAAAGCAATTCAAAAAAAGTACGTATACGACTCCGTAAATGGAAATGAAATACCAATTCAGAATATAATGATTTTATTTTAATGGCTCCATTAGTGTTTTGCTTGTTTTTTCCAAAACATGTATTCACTCGCGTTAGAGTTTAGAATTATGTATTGTCGTATAGAATAACTCTAAAAGGTACCAGAGTTTGCAAAAAGTTGCCTGAAACAAGTGACAAAAATACAAACGCGAAATGTTGGACAATGAAAAATGCAAATGGATGAATCAGGCAAAAAGAGGGCGTATGCCAACAACACGCGGTGTTCCCAAGCGGTCCCCCATCTAAGTACTAACCGCGCCCGACTCTGCTTGATTTCGGTGATCGGACGAGAACCGATTTTACTTTTAAATTCTTTTACTTTTAAATTCATTTTTATTAATATTATTCTTTAAACTTATATACTAGACAAAAACGATTAAATCTAATTTAAAACTAACATTTATCTTAATTCTAGCTTACTGGCTCTTAGAGAGCGCTCTAAACTTAACTATATCCTTAAAATTACTGCCTTTCGGCCTTAAATCTATCTATATTTAATTTTATTGTTTTTTATTTTTCAAGAAACGTTATAAAAACTTGAATTCTTTATTATTCTTTTTTTACCTACATACTACTTAAAACTACCTATGCTACTTAGCCTAAATTAATTATAATCAGGGTGGTGAGCAATCTTAAGGATTGGTCACCATCCTGATTGCATCCATGGGCGCCTGACAGCCGCCGACAAGGGTTCACCCGTGCCGCCGAGACTCGAGCGACGCAATAGCGTCGGTCGAGTCTCGGTAGCACATACATGTCGGCTAGCCCAGTCCCTCCCAAGGACCCCCTAATCTATCCTAAACCTACAAACTTAATATCTATCTTAAAACTAAGGAGGATGCTACGTCAGTAGCGCACCGGCCCGGGAGAGCGTATCAGCCCTCACCTCTTCCTCAAGCCACCAAAATTCGGTGAACTGCTTTACCGTATCGACCCTGTCCCGATCCGCAATTGCGGTGCTAAAACGGAGGAGCTCCTGAGCATTGGCGGCGGACCCGTCGTGGATGAGCCGCTTATCCCTCGCGCCGCGGTGGCTGTGGTATAATACCGGCACACCATCTTTATTTTGGACTAACCCTTTCATGTCTACATGAAGGAATGCCTCAGGCGGGATAAAGCCAGACCGAAGCGTACTCTCATGGTACATTAAATTGGGGTAGTAAGCCCCTGAGATCAGGCTATTATCACTGGCCATCGCCCTTGCAACGTGCCTCCGAATCACCTTAATAAGGAAATTGTCAACCCTATTCAGTCGAGCCCCATTGTATAGGGTCCTGTTGGGATAGTATTTTGTGTACTCAGATTCGGGAGTTCTAAACAACCCTAGACAGGCCCTGAGACATTGTCTCTCAAACACCCGAATCTTTTCCATATAGAACGGCGCTATATTGAACCACAAAGGACAGCCATAAGCGATGATGGGCCTTATGAGGGCCACGTAGCAAATGACCTTCACCCTGGAGTCAAGTTGACTGCTGCGAAACAGTCTCCTTGTCAGAGCGTAGGCCCGCTTAGCCCCAGCAAGACAAGCATCTATATGTTTGTCAAAATATAGATACTGGTCAAGCCAGATGCCAAGATACCGGACCACGTTTTTCACCACCAATGGCCGTCCCTGTTGTCCAATAATTGTTAATTTTCTCCAGTTTTTTCTGGTATCCCGAGGGGCCCCAGCCAATGGAGTTCTGAACAGGATTGTTTCCGATTTTTGGAAATTGATTTTCAACTTCCAATCATCGCAATACCTCTTAATTTGCTCAAAGTCACGCTGCAGAAGGATTCTGATGACCTCGATTTTTGGTCCTGACCTGTACGCCACTAAATCGTCTGCGTACGCTATAGCATGTCTGAGGGAACCCACCAGATCACTTGTGTAAATATTAAACAGGATCGGAGAATTCACTGCTCCCTGTTGTAAGCCGTTTTTAATTTCGAAAACCCTGCTCGAAGTCACATTGCCAGATTTGACAACGAACTTCTTTCCCATAAGCATGTCATAAATCATATACAGCAAAGGTTTTTGAATGCCCAATCTAGTCAGCTTATAAAAGAGTCCCTCCAACCATACGGTATCGAAGGCCTTCTCAAAGTCGACCAGGCAGGCACCCGTGCATTGCTTTTTACTTTTATTCCACTGAATGTCGGAGATCAGTTTCGACGCGGCATGAATAGTGTCATGCCCCGCTCTAAAGCCAAACTGATTTTCCGGAATTATCTTGTTTTCCTCAACCCATCTCAAAAGAGATCTATTGACGACTTTCTCGAATACCTTGCTAACATTCGGGAGCAAACTAATTGACCGAAGATTAGCAGGGTTTGTTCTATCTTTATCCTTTTTAGGGATAGGGTGTACCACCGCTATTTTCCACTGCTCCGGATAATATGCATTATTCAGCGCATTGTTAAATAGCGTGGCGAAGATATCTATCGCCTCTAGCGGCAGGTGTCTTAATACGACGTTTGGGACACCGTCAACTCCCGCCGATTTTTTGTTTTTCAGTGATTCAAAGATAAACTGAAGTTCATCTCTACTCACGAACAGATGAGTATTTGCATCGGCGATTGTGCCATTTGCACGGTTGTCGTCATTGAACCCGGTGAAACCGTTGTTCTCGGATCGCCAATCTTGAATTTCGGTCCGCAGATAAAAGTGGTTAAGAAAGGCCCTCTCCTCGAGATCGCGGTTACGGCAAACAGGGTTGTTCACCGTATACACACTCTCAAAGAAAGCTCCCATCAAATCCACCCTCTCCTGCGGGTCTTCGACCACGAAAAAACCATCGTTCGAGTCAGCACTCTCCGGACTGATGCCAGCAGTCAGTAGCGTCTGTCTGTTCTCGTTCGTCCGAGGTATTCGGACACATGAAATATCGTTATGATCTTTCCGCCTGAACAGTTTATTTATTTGTGGGAACATATTCGGACTACTGGTTTTTATAGCCCGAATTTTATTGCCCCAATACAAACTTACAGATTTTCTGTAATTTTCGGTGATCAACTGTTTCAGGTTTTTGATCATCGATTTCAGTGTCCTTAACTCGGGATCGTTCCTGTCAGTAAACTGTCTGTGTAGCCGTTTAAGCCTCGAGAGCAGTCTACTTTTATGTCTGTACAAAGCATCGATTGTCGCGTTTCGATACTTTTCAGTTTGTTCTTCGTCGGTGGAACGTCCTACCCGAGGGATAGTCCGCTCCATTGTCCGTTTGATGACGACATTCATTTGCCGTAAATGAGTGTCGATCTCATCGTTCGTCAAGTTCCTGTTTGTCGGTGGGTCGATCTCGCATGAGCGTATGTCGCGTTTTAAAACTCTGGAGAAGCGCGACCACTGCGCTTTTCGGTAATCGAAAGAACGCACTTGGTCGTACTGCTCCAGCTGCGTCTGCTCGTTCGGGATCCGTAATACGGCGGCAAGTCCGTAGTGATCACTATCGTACTTAACCGCTCGTAAACAGTTCCGCGTGCTTAGATCAGTGTTTGTTAGTTCGAGTCTTTCGTCAACTAGCGCCAAGTCCAAGAAAGAACCATCTCTAGGGAAAGACGGGATATCCGTCGCGTATAATTCGAGTTTATACTCAATCATATTATGACGCCACCAGTCGTGAAACTGGTTGCCTCTAGGGTTCGGAATATCATTTCCCCATGCCGCGTGTTTAGCATTGAGGTCTCCGCCCAAAAAGTAATAGTTATCTTCCGATTGAAGCTGTAAGCAACGAAAAAGCGTCTCGATCTCATTCAAAAATTCAATGCGTAGAGGGGATTCAGGTGCGTAAAGCGACACCACATACACCCGCCTCTGGCTATTGAGGGGAATGCATAGGATGCATGCTTCCAACACCTGGAACCTTCGCACGTCCCCGCTGTATATGACCCTATGGCGCAAGCCTTTCCGAATTAAGATAGCGACACCACCTCCTTGTGTGGAGTTGGGCCGGTCTCTTCTAACTACAATGTAATTCTTATAGCCTAATTTGTGTTTCGGAGTTAGCTTAGTTTCGCTAACCAGAAGTACATCAGGCTTTTCGGCTTCCAACAGATTGGAAAGATTGATCCTTCTCTCGATCCGAATAAGTGAATTAACATTCACCGCAAGGATCTTCAAGTTTACACGAGAACCGATTTTTTCAGCGTGGTATGGTCGTTGGCGAAAATCTAATTTATAAATTTTTTAGAAAACTTACACTTACCATACCTACCTAAAAAATTGTCTGCCCTCCAATTCAAAGCAACGCATTGCATCGCAAATCTTTGGACTTAGTAAATATTGCATATTATGTCTTTCCCAGGTGGAAAAAAAAAGAAAGAAAAAAAGTGACTGTATCCAACAGTCCCCAAATGTGTATGTGTAAACATCGTGCGTGCGGTATGTGTGTGGCTTGATACACGTCATTGAGGAAAGAGGGAATTGTAATAACCGTATTCTTGATATATTATGAAATAACAATTAATATGCCCCAGCTCATAAATGTATGCAATAAATCCCCGCAAGTTAAATGACATCAACTGTTATACAGGAAATGAAAGTGTCATTGGAATTTCATTCGGCTTGCATTGCATTTTGTAGAGGTGCTGGTCTACGACACCGGCAACGAATTTCCTCGAGATGCCCGTCACAGCAAAGAAATGTGAGACCATCATATATAAAAAAAAAAACATGAGGCACTCCGGGAGTGCACACATACAAAGTTTCATTGCGATCTGTTGAGTTTCTCAGAAAACGGACAACAGCGCCACCTATCGGGTCCAAAACTATCCTATCTTTCTGGCTTCATTTAACAATGCACACATACAAAGTTTCATTGAGATCGGTTGAGTTTCTCAGAAAACGGACAACAGCGCCACCTATCGGGTCCAAAACTATCCTATCTTTCTAGCGGCATACAACCATGCACACATACAAAGTTTCATAGAGATCGTTTGAGTTTCTCAAAAAAAAAAAACGATAACAGCGCCACCTATCGGGTCCAAAACTATCGTATCTTTCCAGCTGCATACAACCATGCACACATACAAAGTTTCATTGGGATCGGTGACGGTGACGGTAACGGTAACGGTAACGGTAACGGTAACGGTAACGGTAACGGTAACAGTGACGGTGATAGTAACAGTGACGCGAGTTTATTGGTTTCTTCCCATCCAAAGTGCCCAACGCGCCTAAGGAAGTAATAACTTCAAAAACATGCTTTATTTTAGCTCCTAAATGTATGCAATGATAAAAACGTGTGCAATGATAAAAACGTATGCAATGATAAAATGTATGCAATGATTAATCATTAAATACGAGTTGAAAAAAGTACGTATACGACTAGGTAAATGGAAATGAAAAAGCAATTCAAAAAAAGTACGTATACGACTCCGTAAATGGAAATGAAATACCAATTCAGAATATAATGATTTTATTTTAATGGCTCCATTAGTGTTTTGCTTGTTTTTTCCAAAACATGTATTCACTCACGTTAGAGTTTAGAATTATGTATTGTCGTATAGAATAACTCTAAAAGGTACCAGAGTTTGCAAAAAGTTGCCTGAAACAAGTGACAAAAATACAAACGCGAAATGTTGGACAATGAAAAATGCAAATGGATGAATCAGGCAAAAAGAGGGCGTATGCCAACAACACGCGGTGTTCCCAAGCGGTCCCCCATCTAAGTACTAACCGCGCCCGACTCTGCTTGATTTCGGTGATCGGACGAGAACCGATTTTTTTTTTTTTTTTTTTTTTTTTTTTTTTTTTTTTTTTAAATTCATTTTTATTATATTCATTCATTAAACTTATATACTAGACAAAAACGATTAAATCTAATTTAAAACTAACAATCTTAATTCTAGCTTACTGGCTCTTAACGAGCACTCTAAACTTAACGATATTCTTAAAATTATTGCCTTTCGGCCTAAAATCTATCTATATTTAATTTGTGTTGTTTTTTATTTTTCAAGAAACTTCGAAAACTTGAATTCTTTATTATTATTGTTTTACCTATAAACTACTTAAAACTACCTAAGCTACTTAGCCTAAATTAATTATAATCAGGGTGGTGAGCAATCTTAAGGATTGGTCACCATCCTGATTGCATCCATGGGCGCCTGACAGCCGCCGACAAGGGTTCACCCGTGCCGCCGAGACTCGAGCGACGCAATAGCGTCGGTCGAGTCTCGGTAGCACATACATGTCGGCTAGCCCAGTCCCTCCCAAGGACCCCCTAATCTAACCTAAACCTACAAACCTAATATCTATCTTAAAACTAAGGAGGATGCTACGTCAGTAGCGCACCGGCCCGGGAGAGCGTATCAACCCTCACCTCTTCTTTAAGCCACCAATATTCGGTGTACTGCTTTAACGTATCGACCTTGTCCCGATCCGCAATTGCGGTGCTAAAACGGAGGAGCTCCTGAGCATTGGCGGCGGACCCGTCGTGGATGAGCCGCTTATCCCTCGCGCCGCGGTGGCTGTGGTACAATACCGGCACACCATCTTTATTCTGGACTAAACCTTTCATGTCTACATGAAGGAATGCCTCAGGCGGGATAAAGCCAGACCGAAGCGTACTCTCATGGTACATTAAATTGGGGTAGTAAGCCCCTGAGATCAGGCTATTATCACTGGCCATCGCCCTTGCAACGTGCCTCCGAATCACCTTAATAAGGAAATTGTCAACCCTATTCAGTCGAGCCCCATTGTATAGGGTCCTGTTGGGATAGTATTTTGTGTACTCAGATTCGGGAGTTCTAAACAACCCTAGACAGGCCCTGAGACATTGTCTCTCAAACACCCGAATCTTTTCCATATAGAACGGCGCTATATTGAACCACAAAGGACAGCCATAAGCGATGATGGGCCTTATGAGGGCCACGTAGCAAATGACCTTCACCCTGGAGTCAAGTTGACTGCTGCGAAACAGTCTCCTTGTCAGAGCGTAGGCCCGCTTAGCCCCAGCAAGACAAGCATCTATATGTTTGTCAAAATATAGATACTGGTCGAGCCAGATGCCAAGATACCGGACCACGTTTTTCACCACCAACGGCCGTCCCTGCTGTCCAATAATTGTTAATTTTCTCCAGTTTTTTCTGGTATCCCTAGGGGCCCCAGCCAATGGAGTTCTGAACAGGATTGTTTCCGATTTTTGGAAATTGATTTTCAACTTCCAATCATCGCAATACCTCTTAATTTGCTCGAAGTCACGCTGCAGAAGGATTCTGATGACCTCGATTTTTGGTCCTGATCTGTACGCCACTAAATCGTCTGCGTACGCTATAGCATGTCTGAGGGAACCCACCAGATCACTTGTGTAAATATTAAACAGGATCGGAGAATTCACTGCTCCCTGTTGTAAGCCGTTTTTAATTTCGAAAACCCTGCTCGAAGTCACATTGCCAGATTTGACAACGAACTTCTTTCCCATAAGCATGTCATAAATCATATACAGCAAAGGTTTTTGAATGCCCAATCTGGTCAGCTTATAAAAGAGTCCCTCCAACCATACGGTATCGAAGGCCTTCTCAAAGTCGACCAGGCAGGCACCCGTGCATTGATTCTTACTTTTATTCCACTGAATGTCGGAGATCAGTTTCGACGCGGCATGAATAGTGTCATGCCCCGCTCTAAAGCCAAACTGATTTTCCGGAATTATCTTGTTTTCCTCAACCCATCTCAAAAGAGATCTATTGACGACTTTCTCGAATACCTTGCTAACATTCGGGAGCAAACTAATTGACCGAAGATTAGCAGGGTTTGTCCTATCTTTATCCTTTTTAGGGATAGGGTGTACCACCGCTATTTTCCACTGCGCCGGATAATATGCATTATTCAGCGCATTGTTAAATAGCGTGGTGAAGATATCTATCGCCTCTAGCGGCAGGTGTCTTAATACGACGTTTGGGACACCGTCAACTCCCGCCGATTTTTTGTTTTTCAATGATTCAAAGATCAACCGAAGTTCATCTCTACTCACGAACAGATGAGTATTTGCATCGGCGATTGTGCCATTTGCACGGTTGTCGTCATTGAACCCGGTGAAACCGTTGTTCTCGGATCGCCAATCATGAATTTCGGTCCGCAGATAAAAGTGGTTAAGAAAGGCCCTCTCCTCGAGATCGCGATTACGGCAAACAGGGTTGTTCACCGTATACACACTCTCAAAGAAAGCTCCCATCAAATCCACCCTCTCCCGCGGGTCTTCGACCACGAAAAAACCATCGTTCGAGTCAGCACTCTCCGGACTTATGCCAGCAGTCAGTAGTGTCTGTCTGTTCTCGTTCGTCCGAGGTATTCGAACACATGAAATATCGTTATGATCTTTCCGCCTGAACAGTTTATTTATTTGTGGGAACATATTCGGACTACTGGTTTTTATAGCCCGAATTTTATTGCCCCAATACAAACTTACAGATTTTCTGTAATTTTCGGTGATCAACTGTTTCAGGTTTTTGATCATCGACATCAGTGTCCTTAACTCGGGATCGTTCCTGTCAGTAAACTGTCTGTGTAGCCGTTTAAGCCTCGAGAGCAGTCTACTTTTATGTCTGTACAAAGCATCGATTGTCGCGTTTCGATACTTATCAGTTTGTTCTTCGTCGGTGGAACGTCCTACCCGAGGGATAGTCCGCTCCATTGTCCGTTTGATGACGACATTCATTTGCCGTAAATGAGTGTCGATCTCATCGTTCGTCAAGTTCCTGTTTGTCGGTGGGTCGATCTCGCATGAGCGTATGTCGCGTTTTAAAACTCTGGAGAAGCGCGACCACTGCGCTTTTCGGTAATCGAAAGAACGCACTTGGTCGTACTGCTCCAGCTGCGTCTGCTCGTTCGGGATCCGTAATACGGCGGCAAGTCCGTAGTGATCACTATCGTACTTAACCGCTCGTAAACAGTTCCGCGTGCTTAGATCAGTGTTTGTTAGTTCGAGTCTTTCGTCAACTAGCGCTAAGTCCAAGAAAGAACCATCTCTAGGGAAAGACGGGATATCCGTCGCGTATAATTCGAGTTTATACTCAATCATATTATGACGCCACCAGTCGTGAAACTGGTTGCCTCTAGGGTTCGGAATATCATTTCCCCATGCCGCGTGTTTAGCATTGAGGTCTCCGCCCAAAAAGTAATAGTTATCTTCCGATTGAAGCTGTAAGCAGCGAAAAAGCGTCTCGATCTCATTCAAAAATTCAATGCGTAGAGGAGATTCAGGTGCGTAAAGCGACACCACATACACCCGCCTCTGGCTATTGAGGGGAATGCATACGATGCATGCTTCCAACACCTGGAACCTTCGCACGTCCCCGCTGTATATGACCCTATGGCGCAAGCCTTTACGAATTAAGATAGCGACACCACCTCCTTGTGTGGAGTTGGGTCGGTCTCTTCTAACTACAATGTAATTCTTATAGCCTAATTTGTGTTTCGGAGTTAGCTTAGTTTCGCTAACCAGAAGTACATCAGGCTTTTCGGCTTCCAACAGATTGGAAAGATTGATCCTTCTCTCGATCCGAATAAGTGAATTAACATTCACCGCAAGGATCTTCAAGTTTACCTCGTCCAGCGTACCCATCATATTCATGGCGCGGCAGACTCGGCAAACAGTGTCGAATAGATCACGTCTATTCGAGCCGCTTGCTCATTTAACTGTTTCTGGAAATTGTCGATCTTTCCGTGCAATGACAGAAGGATCGATTTCAAATCCAGATCCGCTTCAGGCGTAGGAACCTTCGGCGCGCTTTTTGTTATTGTGCTACCCGGTCCAGTTACCATTTGGGCAAAGGACACATTGGGTGCAACAAAATTAGAGAACGAGCGACTCTTTCGACCTTTCTCTTCTTCAGACTTCTGTTTTCGAGCCTGCACATTCTGTTTAACCTGCTGATACCTGGGACATCCCTTGAAATTTGCAGGATGTCCTGAGGTGTTGCAGAGTACACATGAGAGCTGGCCCCGATCCTCTACTCTATCTGTGCCTAAGGCACATTCCCCATGTTTGTGGTCCTTGTTACACTTCACGCACCTAAACTGCATGTGGCAGTTAGCTGCGGCGTGCCCGAACCTCTGGCAGCGCATACATTGAAGTACACGATCTGACCTCTTTAATTTTTCCCAACGTACCGCATGATAGTACAGGAATCTGATCCTTTTCAGACTATCTATTTTGCTGTCGGGGGTTAGTTGAACCAAAAAGAATGGTAATTTGCGGCTACCACCCCTGTCCGCAGGCGAGGAAAACGGCTTGACCCCCGCGAACTTAAGGTCGTCGCACTCAAAACTCTTAAGCTCCTTTTCAAGCTCCTCTATCTTAACATTTGGGTCTATACCCTTAAGCAGCACCGTTTGTCGCTTTTCTCCTTTTGGAGTGTACGTGAAGTACTCAGCTTCCGCTTTCTCCAGAGCAGTGCGCAACTTTTTGTGCTCCTCCATGTTAGTGCACATAATAATGTGTTTGGTGGCGTTCAGCCTCTTAATATAAAAATTATTATTAACTACTAATCTACATAATCTTATACTATCACTTATATCTAAATGACTTACATTAATTGGTGGAACTTTTTCTTTTTTCGTCTGTTTTTGTTGTTCTTGCTGTTGCTGTTGCTGCTGTTGCTGCGGTTGCTGTTGTTGTTGTTGTTGTTGTTGTTGTTGTCTCTGCTGCTGCTGTTGCTGCGGTTGCTGTTGTTGTTGTCTCTGCTGCTGTTGCTGCGGTTGCAGTTGCTGCTGTTGTTGTTTTTGTTGTTGGTGTTGCTGCAGTGGCTTTTTGTTTGCCAGCTGCTTCTTTTGTTGTTGCTGCTGCTTAAGCAGAGCTTGTTGTTGTTGCTGCTGCTTAAGCTGTTTCTCTTGTTGTTTGTGTTGTTGCTGCTCAGCTTGCAGTTGCTTCAGCTTTTGTTGCTGCTGTTGCAATTTTTGCTGGCGCAATTTCTCCCTCTTTTCGAGGAGCTCCCTGATCAGCCGATCAAGCTGGGCCTCCTCGTCTTCTTCATCAGGTTGTTGTTGTTCTTCTTCTTGGGCGTCCAGTAACTCTTGAAATGAGTTACCTTCGCCCACGTATCTGCCCTCGCCCCCTTCGGACTCGTAAGAGTAGCTGAGGGCATCAGAATCTTCGCCATCTGTCTCGTGTGCTGACGAGTTTGCTCGTGACGTCATCTGTTCGTTTGGCTTCGGCTTCCTCTTATGTGTTGTTAGGTTCGGTATTGGCTTCAATTTCCTTCGCCTTTTTTCTGTTTTTGCCACTTGTGCTGACTGTACCAATGCTGCGGTACTTGTCGATGGCAAATCCATTGTTTTTGTTGGTGCTGCTACTGCTGGCACACTTATTGTAATTTTTGGTGCTGCTGCTACTGGAGCTGCTGTAGTTGTTGTTGTTGTTGGGTGCTGATGTTTTGCTTTTTCTTGCCTGGTCACGCGTTTGGCCAACGGGGCATCCCCTTGCGGGTCTTTGGACTGGCCACTGTCCATCGCCTGATTTTCTTGCGGCACTTCCACACTTGTTATTGTTTTTTGTTATTTATTGCACAAATAAAAATCAATCCCCCACTGGGACTCGAACTTGGCTCCTCTACGTCAGAGCCGACGACTACTTTTACTTTACTTTTTTACTTTTAAATTCATTTTTATTAATATTATTCTTTAAACTTATATACTAGACAAAAACGATTAAATCTAATTTAAAACTAACATTTATCTTAATTCTAGCTTACTGGCTCTTAGAGAGCGCTCTAAACTTAACTATATCCTTAAAATTACTGCCTTTCGGCCTTAAATCTATCTATATTTAATTTTATTGTTTTTTATTTTTCAAGAAACGTTATAAAAACTTGAATTCTTTATTATTCTTATTTTACCTACATACTACTTAAAACTACCTATGCTACTTAGCCTAAATTAATTATAATCAGGGTGGTGAGCAATCTTAAGGATTGGTCACCATCCTGATTGCATCCATGGGCGCCTGACAGCCGCCGACAAGGGTTCACCCGTGCCGCCGAGACTCGAGCGACGCAATAGCGTCGGTCGAGTCTCGGTAGCACATACATGTCGGCTAGCCCAGTCCCTCCCAAGGACCCCCTAATCTATCCTAAACCTACAAACTTAATATCTATCTTAAAACTAAGGAGGATGCTACGTCAGTAGCGCACCGGCCCGGGAGAGCGTATCAGCCCTCACCTCTTCCTCAAGCCACCAAAATTCGGTGAACTGCTTTACCGTATCGACCCTGTCCCGATCCGCAATTGCGGTGCTAAAACGGAGGAGCTCCTGAGCATTGGCGGCGGACCCGTCGTGGATGAGCCGCTTATCCCTCGCGCCGCGGTGGCTGTGGTATAATACCGGCACACCATCTTTATTTTGGACTAACCCTTTCATGTCTACATGAAGGAATGCCTCAGGCGGGATAAAGCCAGACCGAAGCGTACTCTCATGGTACATTAAATTGGGGTAGTAAGCCCCTGAGATCAGGCTATTATCACTGGCCATCGCCCTTGCAACGTGCCTCCGAATCACCTTAATAAGGAAATTGTCAACCCTATTCAGTCGAGCCCCATTGTATAGGGTCCTGTTGGGATAGTATTTTGTGTACTCAGATTCAGGAGTTCTAAACAACCCTAGACAGGCCCTGAGACATTGTCTCTCAAACACCCGAATCTTTTCCATATAGAACGGCGCTATATTGAACCACAAAGGACAGCCATAAGCGATGATGGGCCTTATGAGGGCCACGTAGCAAATGACCTTCACCCTGGAGTCAAGTTGACTGCTGCGAAACAGTCTCCTTGTCAGAGCGTAGGCCCGCTTAGCCCCAGCAAGACAAGCATCTATATGTTTGTCAAAATATAGATACTGGTCAAGCCAGATGCCAAGATACCGAACCACGTTTTTCACCACCAATGGCCGTCCCTGCTGTCCAATAATTGTTAATTTTCTCCAGTTTTTTCTGGTATCCCTAGGGGCCCCAGCCAATGGAGTTCTGAACAGGATTGTTTCCGATTTTTGGAAATTGATTTTCAACTTCCAATCATCGCAATACCTCTTAATTTGCTCGAAGTCACGCTGCAGAAGGATTCTGATGACCTCGATTTTTGGTCCTGATCTGTACGCCACTAAATCGTCTGCGTACGCTATAGCATGTCTGAGGGAACCCACCAGATCACTTGTGTAAATATTAAACAGGATCGGAGAATTCACTGCTCCCTGTTGTAAGCCGTTTTTAATTTCGAAAACCCTGCTCGAAGTCACATTGCCAGATTTGACAACGAACTTCTTTCCCATAAGCATGTCATAAATCATATACAGCAAAGGTTTTTGAATGCCCAATCTAGTCAGCTTATAAAAGAGTCCCTCCAACCATACGGTATCAAAGGCCTTCTCAAAGTCGACCAGGCAGGCACCCGTGCATTGATTCTTACTTTTATTCCACTGAATGTCGGAGATCAGTTTCGACGCGGCATGAATAGTGTCATGCCCCGCTCTAAAGCCAAACTGATTTTCCGGAATTATTTTGTTTTCCTCAACCCATCTCAAAAGAGATCTATTGACGACTTTCTCGAATACCTTGCTAACATTCGGGAGCAAACTAATTGACCGAAGATTAGCAGGGTTTGTCCTATCTTTATCCTTTTTAGGGATAGGGTGTACCACCGCTATTTTCCACTGCTCCGGATAATATGCATTATTCAGCGCATTGTTAAATAGAGTGGCGAAGATATCTATCGCCTCTAGCGGCAGGTGTCTTAATACGACGTTTGGGACACCGTCAACTCCCGCCGATTTTTTGTTTTTCAATGATTCAAAGATAAACCGAAGTTCATCTCTACTCACGAACAGATGAGTATTTGCATCGGCGATTGTGCCATTTGCACGGTTGTCGTCATTGAACCCGGTGAAACCGTTGTTCTCGGATCGCCAATCTTGAATTTCGGTCCGCAGATAAAAGTGGTTAAGAAAGGCCCTCTCCTCGAGATCGCGGTTACGGCAAACAGGGTTGTTCACCGTATACACACTCTCAAAGAAAGCTCCCATCAAATCCACCCTCTCCTGCGGGTCTTCGACCACGAAAAAACCATCGTTCGAGTCAGCACTCTCCGGACTTATGCCAGCAGTCAGTAGTGTCTGTCTGTTCTCGTTCGTCCGAGGTATTCGAACACATGAAATATCGTTATGATCTTTCCGCCTGAACAGTTTATTTATTTGTGGGAACATATTCGGACTATTGGTTTTTATAGCCCGAATTTTATTGCCCCAATACAAACTTACAGATTTTCTGTAATTTTCGGTGATCAACTGTTTCAGGTTTTTGATCATCGATTTCAGTGTCCTTAACTCGGGATCGTTCCTGTCAGTAAACTGTCTGTGTAGCCGTTTAAGCCTCGAGAGCAGTCTACTTTTATGTCGGTACAAAGCATCGATTGTCGCGTTTCGATACTTTTCAGTTTGTTCTTCGTCGGTGGAACGTCCTACCCGAGGGATAGTCCGCTCCATTGTCCGTTTGATGACGACATTCATTTGCCGTAAATGAGTGTCGATCTCATCGTTCGTCAAGTTCCTGTTTGTCGGTGGGTCGATCTCGCATGAGCGTATGTCGCGTTTTAAAACTCTGGAGAAGCGCGACCACTGCGCTTTTCGGTAATCGAAAGAACGCACTTGGTCGTACTGCTCCAGCTGCGTCTGCTCGTTCGGGATCCGTAATACGGCGGCAAGTCCGTAGTGATCACTATCGTACTTAACCGCTCGTAAACAGTTCCGCGTGCTTAGATCAGTGTTTGTTAGTTCGAGTCTTTCGTCAACTAGCGCCAAGTCCAAGAAAGAACCGTCCCTAGGGAAAGACGGGATATCCGTCGCGTACAATTCGAGTTTGTACTCAATCATATTATGACGCCACCAGTCGTGAAACTGGTTGCCTCTAGGGTTCGGAATATCATTTCCCCATGCCGCGTGTTTAGCATTGAGGTCTCCGCCCAAAAAGTAATAGTTATCTTCCGATTGAAGCTGTAAGCAACGAAAAAGCGTCTCGATCTCATTCAAAAATTCAATGCGTAGAGGAGATTCAGGTGCGTAAAGCGACACCACATACACCCGCCTCTGGCTATTGAGGGGAATGCATACGATGCATGCTTCCAACACCTGGAACCTTCGCACGTCCCCGCTGTATATGACCCTATGGCGCAAGCCTTTCCGAATTAAGATAGCGACACCACCTCCTTGTGTGGAGTTGGGCCGGTCTCTTCTAACTACAATGTAATTCTTATAGCCTAATTTGTGTTTCGGAGTTAGCTTAGTTTCGCTAACCAGAAGTACATCAGGCTTTTCGGCTTCCAACAGATTGGAAAGATTGATCCTTCTCTCGATCCGAATAAGTGAATTAACATTCACCGCAAGGATCTTCAAGTTTACCTCGTCCAGCGTACCCATCATATTCATGGCGCGGCAGACTCGGCAAACAGTGTCGAATAGATCACGTCTATTCGAGCCGCTTGCTCATTTAACTGTTTCTGGAAATTGTCGATCTTTCCGTGCAATGACAGAAGGATCGATTTCAAATCCAGATCCGCTTCCGGTGTAGGAACCTTCGGCGCGCTTTTTGTCATTGTGCTACCCGGTCCAGTTACCATTTGGGCAAAGGACACATTGGGTGCAACAAAATTAGAGAACGAGCGACTCTTTCGACCTTTCTCTTCTTCAGACTTCTGTTTTCGAGCCTGCACATTCTGTTTAACCTGCTGATACCTGGGACATCCCTTGAAATTTGCAGGATGTCCTGAGGTGTTGCAGAGTACACATGAGAGCTGGCCCCGATCTTCTACTCTTTCCGTGCCTAAGGCACATTCCCCATGTTTGTGGTCCTTATTACACTTCACGCACCTAAACTGCATGTGGCAGTTAGCTGCGGCGTGCCCGAACCTCTGGCAGCGCATACATTGAAGTACACGATCTGACCTCTTTAATTTTTCCCAACGTACCGCATGATAGTACAGGAATCTGATCCTTTTGAGACTATCTATTTTGCTGTCGGGGGTTAGTTGAACCAAAAAGAATGGTAATTTGCGGCTACCACCCCTGTCCGCAGGCGAGGAAAACGGCTTGACCCCCACGAACTTAAGGTCGTCGCATTCAAAACTCTTAAGCTCCTTTTCAAGCTCCTCTATCTTAACATTTGGGTCTATACCCTTAAGCAGCACCGTTTGTCGCTTTTCTCCTTTTGGAGTGTACGTAAAGTACTCAGCTTCCGCTTTCTCCAGAGCGGTGCGCAACTTTTTGTGCTCCTCCATGTTAGTGCACATAATTATGTGCTTTGTGGCGTTCAGCCTTTTAATATAAAAATTATTACTTACTACTAACCTACATAATCTAATGCTATCGCTTATATCTAAATGACTTACATTAATTGGTGGTACTTTTTGTTTTTTTGTCTCCTTTTGTTGTTCTTGTTGTTGCTGCTGCTGCTGCTGTTGCTGCGGTTGCTGTTGTTGTTGCTGTTGTCTCTGCTGCTGCTGTTGCTGCGGTTGCTGTTGTTGTTGTCTCTGCTTCTGTTGCTGCGGTTGCAGTTGCTGCTGTTGTTGTTTTTGTTGTTGGTGTTGCTGCAGTGGCTGTTTGCGTGCCAACTGCTTCTTCTGTTGCTCTTGTTGCTGCTTAAGCAGTGCTTGTTGTTGTTGCTGCTGCTTAAGCTGTTTTTCTTGTTGTTTGTGTTGTTGCTGCTCAGCTTGCAGTTGTTTCAGCTTTTGTTGCTGCTGCTGCAATTTTTGCTGGCGCAATTTATTCCTCTTTTCGAGGAGCTCCTTGATTAGCCTATCAAGTTGGGCTTCCTCGTCTTCATCGTCTTTTTGTTCGTCTTCGGCGTCCAGTAACTCCTGAAAGGAATTACCTTCGCCCACGTATCTGCCCTCGCCCCCTTCGGACTCGTAGGAGTAGCTGAGGGCATCAGAGTCATCGACGTCTGACTCGTGTGCTGACGAGGTTGCTCGTGACGTCATTTGGTCGTTTGGCTTCGGCTTCCTCTTCTGTGCGAGGTTTGGTGTCGGTTTTAATTTCCTCCTTCGTTTTTCAGTTTTTGTCACTTCTAGCGACTGTACTTGTACCGATGCTGCTTTGCTTGTTGATGGCATTGGTTTCTCTTCAATTGTTTTTGTTGCTGGTACTGTCGTAGCACTGCTTGCATTTGTTGGTACTGCTACTGCTGATGATGTAGTTGTTGTTGCTGAGTTTTCTGCTCCCACTTGCTGATGCTTTACTTTGACCTGCCTGGTCACGCGTTTGGCCAACGGGGCATCCCCTTGCGGGTCTTTGGACTGGCCACTGTCCATCGCCTGATTTTCTTGCGGCACTTCCACACTTGTTATTGTTTTTTGTTATTTATTGCACAAATAAAAATCAATCCCCCACTGGGACTCGAACTTGGCTCCTCTACGTCAGAGCCGACGACTACTCCTTTGAGCCAAATGGCTTATTAGGATTTACTATCCAAAAACACTTGTTAACACTCTACTTTTGCTTGCGCTGCCTCACTATCAAAGTCGTCTGTTCACCTCGGATGCTGAAGAGCGACTGACGAGAACCGATTTTTTCAGCGTGGTATGGTCGTTGGCGAAAATCTAATTTATAAATTTTTTAGAAAACTTACACTTACCATACCTACCTAAAAAATTGTCTGCCCTCCAATTCAAAGCAACGCATTGCATCGCAAATCTTTGGACTTAGTAAATATTGCATATTATGTCTTTCCCAGGTGGAAAAAAAAAGAAAGAAAAAAAGTGACTGTATCCAACAGTCCCCAAATGTGTATGTGTAAACATCGTGCGTGCGGTATGTGTGTGGCTTGATACACGTCATTGAGGAAAGAGGGAATTGTAATAACCGTATTCTTGATATATTATGAAATAACAATTAATATGCCCCAGCTCATAAATGTATGCAATAAATCCCCGCAAGTTAAATGACATCAACTGTTATACAGGAAATGAAAGTGTCATTGGAATTTCATTCGGCTTGCATTGCATTTTGTAGAGGTGCTGGTCTACGACACCGGCAACGAATTTCCTCGAGATGCCCGTCACAGCAAAGAAATGTGAGACCATCATATATAAAAAAAAAAACATGAGGCACTCCGGGAGTGCACACATACAAAGTTTCATTGCGATCTGTTGAGTTTCTCAGAAAACGGACAACAGCGCCACCTATCGGGTCCAAAACTATCCTATCTTTCTGGCTTCATTTAACAATGCACACATACAAAGTTTCATTGAGATCGGTTGAGTTTCTCAGAAAACGGACAACAGCGCCACCTATCGGGTCCAAAACTATCCTATCTTTCTAGCGGCATACAACCATGCACACATACAAAGTTTCATAGAGATCGTTTGAGTTTCTCAAAAAAAAAAAACGATAACAGCGCCACCTATCGGGTCCAAAACTATCGTATCTTTCCAGCTGCATACAACCATGCACACATACAAAGTTTCATTGGGATCGGTGACGGTGACGGTAACGGTAACGGTAACGGTAACGGTAACGGTAACGGTAACGGTAACAGTGACGGTGATAGTAACAGTGACGCGAGTTTATTGGTTTCTTCCCATCCAAAGTGCCCAACGCGCCTAAGGAAGTAATAACTTCAAAAACATGCTTTATTTTAGCTCCTAAATGTATGCAATGATAAAAACGTGTGCAATGATAAAAACGTATGCAATGATAAAATGTATGCAATGATTAATCATTAAATACGAGTTGAAAAAAGTACGTATACGACTAGGTAAATGGAAATGAAAAAGCAATTCAAAAAAAGTACGTATACGACTCCGTAAATGGAAATGAAATACCAATTCAGAATATAATGATTTTATTTTAATGGCTCCATTAGTGTTTTGCTTGTTTTTTCCAAAACATGTATTCACTCGCGTTAGAGTTTAGAATTATGTATTGTCGTATAGAATAACTCTAAAAGGTACCAGAGTTTGCAAAAAGTTGCCTGAAACAAGTGACAAAAATACAAACGCGAAATGTTGGACAATGAAAAATGCAAATGGATGAATCAGGCAAAAAGAGGGCGTATGCCAACAACACGCGGTGTTCCCAAGCGGTCCCCCATCTAAGTACTAACCGCGCCCGACTCTGCTTGATTTCGGTGATCGGACGAGAACCGATTTACTTTTACTTTTAAATTCATTTTTATTAGTATTATTCAATAAACTTACATTCTAGACAAAAACGATTAAATCTAATTTAAAGCTAACATTTATCTTAATTCTAGCTTACTGGCTCTTAGCGAGCGCTCTAAACTTAACAATATCCTTAAAGTTATTGCCTTTCGGCCTTAAATCTATCTATATTTAATTTTATTGTTTTTTATTTTTCAAGAAACGTTATAAAAACTTGAATTCTTTATTATTCTTATTTTACCTACAAACTACTTAAAACTACCTAAGCTACTTAGCCTAAATTAATTATAATCAGGGTGGTGAGCAATCTTAAGGATTGGTCACCATCCTGATTGCATCCATGTGCGCCTGACAGCCGCCGACAAGGGTTCACCCGTGCCGCCGAGACTCGAGCGACGCAATAGCGTTTCTCAAAAAAAAAAACGATAACAGCGCCACCTATCGGGTCCAAAACTATCGTATCTTTCCAGCTGCATACAACCATGCACACATACAAAGTTTCATTGGGATCGGTGACGGTGACGGTGACGGTGACGGTAACGGTAACGGTAACGGTAACGGTAACGGTAACGGTAACGGTAACGGTAACAGTGACGGTGATAGTAACAGTGACGCGAGTTTATTGGTTTCTTCCCATCCAAAGTGCCCAACGCGCCTAAGGAAGTAATAACTTCAAAAACATGCTTTATTTTAGCTCCTAAATGTATGCAATGATAAAAACGTGTGCAATGATAAAAACGTATGCAATGATAAAATGTATGCAATGATTAATCATTAAATACGAGTTGAAAAAAGTACGTATACGACTAGGTAAATGGAAATGAAAAAGCAATTCAAAAAAAGTACGTATACGACTCCGTAAATGGAAATGAAATACCAATTCAGAATATAATGATTTTATTTTAATGGCTCCATTAGTGTTTTGCTTGTTTTTTCCAAAACATGTATTCACTCACGTTAGAGTTTAGAATTATGTATTGTCGTATAGAATAACTCTAAAAGGTACCAGAGTTTGCAAAAAGTTGCCTGAAACAAGTGACAAAAATACAAACGCGAAATGTTGGACAATGAAAAATGCAAATGGATGAATCAGGCAAAAAGAGGGCGTATGCCAACAACACGCGGTGTTCCCAAGCGGTCCCCCATCTAAGTACTAACCGCGCCCGACTCTGCTTGATTTCGGTGATCGGACGAGAACCGATTTTTTCAGCGTGGTATGGTCGTTGGCGAAAATCTAATTTATAAATTTTTTAGAAAACTTACACTTACCATACCTACCTAAAAAATTGTCTGCCCTCCAATTCAAAGCAACGCATTGCATCGCAAATCTTTGGACTTAGTAAATATTGCATATTATGTCTTTCCCAGGTGGAAAAAAAAAGAAAGAAAAAAAGTGACTGTATCCAACAGTCCCCAAATGTGTATGTGTAAACATCGTGCGTGCGGTATGTGTGTGGCTTGATACACGTCATTGAGGAAAGAGGGAATTGTAATAACCGTATTCTTGATATATTATGAAATAACAATTAATATGCCCCAGCTCATAAATGTATGCAATAAATCCCCGCAAGTTAAATGACATCAACTGTTATACAGGAAATGAAAGTGTCATTGGAATTTCATTCGGCTTGCATTGCATTTTGTAGAGGTGCTGGTCTACGACACCGGCAACGAATTTCCTCGAGATGCCCGTCACAGCAAAGAAATGTGAGACCATCATATATAAAAAAAAAAACATGAGGCACTCCGGGAGTGCACACATACAAAGTTTCATTGCGATCTGTTGAGTTTCTCAGAAAACGGACAACAGCGCCACCTATCGGGTCCAAAACTATCCTATCTTTCTGGCTTCATTTAACAATGCACACATACAAAGTTTCATTGAGATCGGTTGAGTTTCTCAGAAAACGGACAACAGCGCCACCTATCGGGTCCAAAACTATCCTATCTTTCTAGCGGCATACAACCATGCACACATACAAAGTTTCATAGAGATCGTTTGAGTTTCTCAAAAAAAAAAAAACGATAACAGCGCCACCTATCGGGTCCAAAACTATCGTATCTTTCCAGCTGCATACAACCATGCACACATACAAAGTTTCATTGGGATCGGTGACGGTGACGGTGACGGTGACGGTAACGGTAACGGTAACGGTAACGGTAACGGTAACGGTAACGGTAACGGTAACGGTAACGGTAACGGTAACAGTGACGGTGATAGTAACAGTGACGCGAGTTTATTGGTTTCTTCCCATCCAAAGTGCCCAACGCGCCTAAGGAAGTAATAACTTCAAAAACATGCTTTATTTTAGCTCCTAAATGTATGCAATGATAAAAACGTGTGCAATGATAAAAACGTATGCAATGATAAAATGTATGCAATGATTAATCATTAAATACGAGTTGAAAAAAGTACGTATACGACTAGGTAAATGGAAATGAAAAAGCAATTCAAAAAAAGTACGTATACGACTCCGTAAATGGAAATGAAATACCAATTCAGAATATAATGATTTTATTTTAATGGCTCCATTAGTGTTTTGCTTGTTTTTTCCAAAACATGTATTCACTCACGTTAGAGTTTAGAATTATGTATTGTCGTATAGAATAACTCTAAAAGGTACCAGAGTTTGCAAAAAGTTGCCTGAAACAAGTGACAAAAATACAAACGCGAAATGTTGGACAATGAAAAATGCAAATGGATGAATCAGGCAAAAAGAGGGCGTATGCCAACAACACGCGGTGTTCCCAAGCGGTCCCCCATCTAAGTACTAACCGCGCCCGACTCTGCTTGATTTCGGTGATCGGACGAGAACCGATTTTTTTTTTTTTTTTTTTTTAATTCATTTTTATTTATTCATTCATTAAGCTTATATACTAGACAAAAACGATTAAATCTAATTTAAAACTAACAATCTTAATTCTAGCTTACTGGCTCTTAACGAGCACTCTAAACTTAACGATATTCTTAAAATTATTGCCTTTCGGCCTAAAATCTATCTATATTTAATTTGTGTTGTTTTTTATTTTTCAAGAAACTTCGAAAACTTGAATTCTTTATTATTATTGTTTTACCTATAAACTACTTAAAACTACCTAAGCTACTTAGCCTAAATTAATTATAATCAGGGTGGTGAGCAATCTTAAGGATTGGTCACCATCCTGATTGCATCCATGGGCGCCTGACAGCCGCCGACAAGGGTTCACCCATGCCGCCGAGACTCGAGCGATGCAATAGCGTCGGTCGAGTCTCGGCAGCACATACATGTCGGCTAGCCCAGTCCCTCCCAAGGACCCCCTAATCTATCCTAAACCTACAAACCTAATAACTATCTTAAAACTAAGGAGGATGCTACGTCAGTAGCGCACCGGCCCGGGAGAGCGTATCAACCCTCACCTCTTCTTTAAGCCACCAATATTCGGTGTACTGCTTTAACGTATCGACCTTGTCCCGATCCGCAATTGCGGTGCTGAAACGGAGGAGCTCCTGAGCATTGGCGGCGGACCCGTCGTGGATGAGCCGCTTATCCCTCGCGCCGCGGTGGCTGTGGTACAATACCGGCACACCATCTTTATTCTGGACTAACCCTTTCATGTCTACATGAAGGAATGCCTCAGGCGGGATAAAGCCAGACCGAAGCGTACTCTCATGGTACATTAAATTGGGGTAGTAAGCCCCTGAGATCAGGCTATTATCACTGGCCATCGCCCTTGCAACGTGCCTCCGAATCACCTTAATAAGGAAATTGTCAACCCTATTCAGTCGAGCCCCATTGTATAGGGTCCTGTTGGGATAATATTTTGTGTACTCAGATTCAGGAGTTCTAAACAACCCTAGACAGGCCCTGAGACATTGTCTCTCAAACACCCGAATCTTTTCCATATAGAACGGCGCTATATTGAACCACAAAGGACAGCCATAAGCGATGATGGGCCTTATGAGGGCCACGTAGCAAATGACCTTCACCCTAGAGTCAAGTTGACTGCTGCGAAACAGTCTCCTTGTTAGAGCGTAGGCCCGCTTAGCCCCAGCAAGACAAGCATCTATATGTTTGTCAAAATATAGATACTGGTCAAGCCAGATGCCAAGATACCGAACCACGTTTTTCACCACCAATGGCCGTCCCTGCTGTCCAATAATTGTTAATTTTCTCCAGTTTTTTCTGGTATCCCGAGGGGCCCCAGCCAATGGAGTTCTGAACAGGATTGTTTCCGATTTTTGGAAATTGATTTTCAACTTCCAATCATCGCAATACCTCTTAATTTGCTCGAAGTCACGCTGCAGAAGGATTCTGATGACCTCGATTTTTGGTCCTGATCTGTACGCCACTAAATCGTCTGCGTACGCTATAGCATGTCTGAGGGAACCCACCAGATCACTTGTGTAAATATTAAACAGGATCGGAGAATTCACTGCTCCCTGTTGTAAGCCGTTTTTAATTTCGAAAACCTTGCTCGAAGTCACATTGCCAGATTTGACAACGAACTTCTTTCCCATAAGCATGTCATAAATCATATACAGCAAAGGTTTTTGAATGCCCAATCTGGTCAGCTTATAAAAGAGTCCCTCCAACCATACGGTATCGAAGGCCTTCTCAAAGTCGACCAGGCAGGCACCCGTGCATTGATTCTTACTTTTATTCCATTGAATGTCGGAGATCAGTTTCGACGCGGCATGAATAGTGTCATGCCCCGCTCTAAAGCCAAACTGATTTTCCGGAATTATTTTGTTTTCCTCAACCCATCTCAAAAGAGATCTATTGACGACTTTCTCGAAAACTTTGCTAACATTCGGGAGCAAACTAATTGACCGAAGATTAGCAGGGTTTGTCCTATCTTTATCCTTCTTAGGGATAGGGTGTACCACCGCTATTTTCCACTGCTCCGGATAATATGCATTATTCAGGGCATTGTTAAATAGAGTGGCGAAGATATCTATCGCCTCTAGCGGCAGGTGTCTTAATACGACGTTTGGGACACCGTCAACTCCCGCCGATTTTTTGTTTTTCAATGATTCAAAGATCAACCGAAGTTCATCTCTACTCACGAACAGATGAGTATTTGCATCGGCGATTGTGCCATTTGCACGGTTGTCGTCATTGAACCCGGTGAAACCGTTGTTCTCGGATCGCCAATCTTGAATCTCGGTCCGCAGATAAAAGTGGTTAAGAAAGGCCCTCTCCTCGAGATCGCGGTTACGGCAAACAGGGTTGTTCACCGTATACACACACTCAAAGAAAGCTCCCATCAAATCCACCCTCTCCTGCGGGTCTTCGACCACGAAAAAACCATCGTTCGAGTCAGCACTCTCCGGACTTATGCCAGCAGTCAGTAGTGTCTGTCTGTTCTCGTTCGTCCGAGGTATTCGAACACATGAAATATCGTTATGATCTTTCCGCCTGAACAGTTTATTTATTTGTGGGAACATATTCGGACTACTGGTTTTTATAGCCCGAATTTTATTGCCCCAATACAAACTTACAGATTTTCTGTAATTTTCGGTGATCAACTGTTTCAGGTTTTTGATCATCGACATCAGTGTCCTTAACTCGGGATCGTTCCTGTCAGTAAACTGTCTGTGTAGCCGTTTAAGCCTCGAGAGCAGTCTACTTTTATGTCTGTACAAAGCATCGATTGTCGCGTTTCGATACTTATCAGTTTGTTCTTCGTCGGTGGAACGTCCTACCCGAGGGATAGTCCGCTCCATTGTCCGTTTGATGACGACATTCATTTGCCGTAAATGAGTGTCGATCTCATCGTTCGTCAAGTTCCTGTTTGTCGGTGGGTCGATCTCGCATGAGCGTATGTCGCGTTTTAAAACTCTGGAGAAGCGCGACCACTGCGCTTTTCGGTAATCGAAAGAACGCACTTGGTCGTACTGCTCCAGCTGCGTCTGCTCGTTCGGGATCCGTAATACGGCGGCAAGTCCGTAGTGATCACTATCGTACTTAACCGCTCGTAAACAGTTCCGCGTGCTTAGATCAGTGTTTGTTAGTTCGAGTCTTTCGTCAACTAGCGCCAAGTCCAAGAAAGAACCATCTCTAGGGAAAGACGGGATATCCGTCGCGTATAATTCGAGTTTATACTCAATCATATTATGACGCCACCAGTCGTGAAACTGGTTGCCTCTAGGGTTCGGAATATCATTTCCCCATGCCGCGTGTTTAGCATTGAGGTCTCCGCCCAAAAAGTAATAGTTATCTTCCGATTGAAGCTGTAAGCAGCGAAAAAGCGTCTCGATCTCATTCAAAAATTCAATGCGTAGAGGAGATTCAGGTGCGTAAAGCGACACCACATACACCCGCCTCTGGCTATTGAGGGGAATGCATACGATGCATGCTTCCAACACCTGGAACCTTCGCACGTCCCCGCTGTATATGACCCTATGGCGCAAGCCTTTACGAATTAAGATAGCGACACCACCTCCTTGTGTGGAGTTGGGTCGGTCTCTTCTAACTACAATGTAATTCTTATAGCCTAAATTGTGTTTCGGAGTTAGCTTAGTTTCGCTAACCAGAAGTACATCAGGCTTTTCGGCTTCCAACAGATTGGAAAGATTGATCCTTCTCTCGATCCGAATAAGTGAATTAACATTCACCGCAAGGATCTTCAAGTTTACCTCGTCCAGCGTACCCATCATATTCATGGCGCGGCAGACTCGGCAAACAGTGTCGAATAGATCACGTCTATTCGAGCCGCTTGCTCATTTAACTGTTTCTGGAAATTGTCGATCTTTCCGTGCAATGACAGAAGGATCGATTTCAAATCCAGATCCGCTTCCGGTGTAGGAACCTTCGGCGCGCTTTTTGTCATTGTGCTACCCGGTCCAGTTACCATTTGGGCAAAGGACACATTGGGTGCAACAAAATTAGAGAACGAGCGACTCTTTCGACCTTTCTCTTCTTCAGACTTCTGTTTTCGAGCCTGCACATTCTGTTTAACCTGCTGATACCTGGGACATCCCTTGAAATTTGCAGGATGTCCTGAGCTGTTGCAGAGTACACACGAGAGCTGGCCCCGATCTTCTACTCTATCTGTGCCTAATGCACATTCCCCATGTTTGTGGTCCTTGTTGCACTTCACGCACCTGAACTGCATGTGGCAGTTAGCTGCGGCGTGCCCGAACCTCTGGCAGCGCATACATTGCAGTACACGATCTGACCTCTTTAATTTTTCCCAACGTACCGCATGATAGTACAGGAATCTGATCCTTTTCAGACTATCTATTTTGCTGTCGGGGGTTAGTTGAACCAAAAAGAATGGTAATTTGCGGCTACCACCCCTGTCCGCAGGCGAGGAAAACGGCTTGACCCCCACGAACTTAAGGTCGTCGCACTCGAAACTCTTAAGCTCCTTTTCAAGCTCCTCTATCTTAACATTTGGGTCTATACCCTTAAGCAGCACCGTTTGTCGCTTTTCTCCTTTTGGAGTGTACGTGAAGTACTCAGCTTCCGCTTTCTCCAGAGCGGTGCGCAACTTTTTGTGCTCCTCCATGTTAGTGCACATAATTATGTGCTTGGTGGCATTCAGCCTCTTAATATAGAAATTATTACTAACTA
Source organism: Cheilosia vernalis (assembly GCA_949126925.1). Classification (NCBI taxonomy): domain Eukaryota; kingdom Metazoa; phylum Arthropoda; class Insecta; order Diptera; family Syrphidae; genus Cheilosia; species Cheilosia vernalis. Next base: position 26,613,742 of record OX421360.1, on the reverse strand, counting down.
CTAATCTACATAATCTTATGCTATCACTTATATCTAAATGACTTACGTTAATAGGTGGAACTTTTTCTTTTTTCGTCTGTTTTTGTTGTTCTTGCTGTTGCTGCTGCTGCTGTTGCTGCGGTTGCTGTTGTTGTTGTTGTTGTCTCTGCTGCTGGTGTTGCTGCGGTTGCTGTTGTTGTTGTCTCTGCTGCTGTTGCTGCGGTTGCAGTTGCTGCTGTTGTTGTTTTTGTTGTTGGTGTTGCTGCAGTGGCGTTTTGTGTGCCAGCTGCTTCTTTTGTTGTTGCTTTTGCTTAAGCAGAGCTTGCTGTTGTTGCTGCTGCTTAAGCTGTTTTTGTTCTTGGTTATGTTTTTGCTGCTCAGCTTGCAGTTGCTTCAGCTTTTGTTGCTGCTGTTGCATTTTTTGCTGGCGCAATTTCTCTCTTTTTGCGAGGAGCTCCTTGATTAGCCTATCAAGTTGGGCTTCCTCGTCTTCTTCATCGGTTTGTTGTTTTTGTTCGTCTTCGGCGTCCAGTAACTCCTGAAAGGAATTACCTTCGCCCACGTATCTGCCCTCACCCCCTTCAGACTCGTATGAGTAGCTGAGGGCATCCGAGTCATCGCCTTCCGTTTCGTGTGCTGACGAGGTTGCTCGTGACGTCATTTTGTCATCGATCTTCGGCTTCCTCTTATGTTGAAGATTTGGCGTCGGTTTCAACTTTCTCCTACGTTTTGCCACTTCTGACGACTGTACTTGTGCCAATGCTGCGGTACTAGTCGATGGCATGTCCATCGTTGTTGTTGGTGCTGGTACTGCTACCGAACTTGTTATTGTTTGTTTTGCTGCTGCTACTGGGGCTGCTGTAGTTGTTGTTGTTGTTGGCATAGCCACTTGCTGCTGTTTTGCCTTTTCTTGTCTGGTCACGCGTTTGGCCAACGGGGTATCGCCTTGCGGGACCTTGGACTGGCCACTGTCCATCGCCTGATTTTCTTGCGGCACTTCCACTTCTGTTTTAGTTGTTTACTAATTTACGAATTAATAAAAATTATTCCCCCACTGGGACTTGAACCTGGCTCCTCTACGTCAGAGCCGGCGACTACTTTTTTTTTTTTTTTTTTTTTTTTTTTTAAATTCATTTTTATTATATTCATTCATTAAACTTATATACTAGACAAAAACGATTAAATCTAATTTAAAACTAACAATCTTAATTCTAGCTTACTGGCTCTTAACGAGCACTCTAAACTTAACGATATTCTTAAAATTACTGCCTTTCGGCCTAAAATCTATCTATATTTAATTTGTGTTGTTTTTTATTTTTCAAGAAACTTCGAAAACTTGAATTCTTTATTATTATTGTTTTACCTATAAACTACTTAAAACTACCTAAGCTACTTAGCCTAAATTAATTATAATCAGGGTGGTGAGCAATCTTAAGGATTGGTCACCATCCTGATTGCATCCGTGGGCGCCTGACAGCCGCCGACAAGGGTTCACCCGTGCCGCCGAGACTCGAGCGACGCAATAGCGTCGGTCGAGTCTCGGTAGCACATACATGTCGGCTAGCCCAGTCCCTCCCAAGGACCCCCTAATCTATCCTAAACCTACAAACTTAATATCTATCTTAAAACTAAGGAGGATGCTACGTCAGTAGCGCACCGGCCCGGGAGAGCGTATCAGCCCTCACCTCTTCCTCAAGCCACCAAAATTCGGTGAACTGCTTTACAGTATCGACCCTGTCCCGATCCGCAATTGCGGTGCTAAAACGGAGGAGCTCCTGAGCATTGGCGGCGGACCCGTCGTGGATGAGCCGCTTATCCCTCGCGCCGCGGTGGCTGTGGTACAATACCGGCACACCATCTTTATTTTGGACTAACCCTTTCATGTCTACATGAAGGAATGCCTCAGGCGGGATAAAGCCAGACCGAAGCGTACTCTCATGGTACATTAAATTGGGGTAGTAAGCCCCTGAGATCAGGTTATTATCACTGGCCATCGCCCTTGCAACGTGCCTCCGAATCACCTTAATAAGGAAATTGTCAACCCTATTCAGTCGAGCCCTATTGTATAGGGTCCTGTTGGGATAGTATTTTGTGTACTCAGATTCGGGAGTTCTAAACAACCCTAGACAGGCCCTGAGACATTGTCTCTCAAACACCCGAATCTTTTCCATATAGAACGGCGCTATATTGAACCACAAAGGACAGCCATAAGCGATGATGGGCCTTATGAGGGCCACGTAGCAAATGACCTTCACCCTGGAGTCAAGTTGACTGCTGCGAAACAGTCTCCTTGTCAGAGCGTAGGCCCGCTTAGCCCCAGCAAGACAAGCATCTATATGTTTGTCAAAATATAGATACTGGTCAAGCCAGATGCCAAGATACCGAACCACGTTTTTCACCACCAATGGCCGTCCCTGCTGTCCAATAATTGTTAATTTTCTCCAGTTTTTTCTGGTATCCCTAGGGGCCCCAGCCAATGGAGTTCTGAACAGGATTGTTTCCGATTTTTGGAAATTGATTTTCAACTTCCAATCATCGCAATACCTCTTAATTTGCTCGAAGTCACGCTGCAGAAGGATTCTGATGACCTCGATTTTTGGTCCTGATCTGTACGCCACTAAATCGTCTGCGTACGCTATAGCATGTCTGAGGGAACCCACCAGATCACTTGTGTAAATATTAAACAGGATCGGAGAATTCACTGCTCCCTGTTGTAAGCCGTTTTTAATTTCGAAAACCCTGCTCGAAGTCACATTGCCAGATTTGACAACGAACTTCTTTCCCATAAGCATGTCATAAATCATATACAGCAAAGGTTTTTGAATGCCCAATCTGGTCAGCTTATAAAAGAGTCCCTCTAACCATACGGTATCGAAGGCCTTCTCAAAGTCGACCAGGCAGGCACCCGTGCATTGATTCTTACTTTTATTCCACTGAATGTCGGAGATCAGTTTCGACGCGGCATGAATAGTGTCATGCCCCGCTCTAAAGCCAAACTGATTTTCCGGAATTATCTTGTTTTCCTCAACCCATCTCAAAAGAGATCTATTGACGACTTTCTCGAATACCTTGCTAACATTCGGGAGCAAACTAATTGACCGAAGATTAGCAGGGTTTGTCCTATCTTTATCCTTTTTAGGGATAGGATGTACCACCGCTATTTTCCACTGCTCCGGATAATATGCATTATTCAGGGCATTGTTAAATAGAGTGGCGAAGATATCTATCGCCTCTAGCGGCAGGTGTCTTAATACGACGTTTGGGACACCGTCAACTCCCGCCGATTTTTTGTTTTTCAGTGATTCAAAGATAAACCGAAGTTCATCTCTACTCACGAACAGGTGAGTATTTGCATCGGCGATTGTGCCATTTGCACGGTTGTCGTCATTGAACCCGGTGAAACCGTTGTTCTCGGATCGCCAATCTTGAATTTCGGTCCGCAGATAAAAGTGGTTAAGAAAGGCCCTCTCCTCGAGATCGCGGTTACGGCAAACAGGGTTGTTCACCGTATACACACTCTCAAAGAAAGCTCCCATCAAATCCACCCTCTCTTGCGGGTCTTCGACCACGAAAAAACCATCGTTCGAGTCAGCACTCTCCGGACTTATGCCAGCAGTCAGTAGTGTCTGTCTGTTCTCGTTCGTCCGAGGTATTCGAACACATGAAATGTCGTTATGATCTTTCCGCCTGAACAGTTTATTTATTTGTGGGAACATGTTCGGACTACTGGTTTTTATAGCCCGAATTTTATTGCCCCAATACAAACTTACAGATTTTCTGTAATTTTCGGTGATCAACTGTTTCAGGTTTTTGATCATCGACTTCAGTGTCCTTAACTCGGGATCGTTCCTGTCAGTAAACTGTCTGTGTAGCCGTTTAAGCCTCGAGAGCAGTCTACTTTTATGTCGGTACAAAGCATCGATTGTCGCGTTTCGATACTTTTCAGTTTGTTCTTCGTCGGTGGAACGTCCTACCCGAGGGATAGTCCGCTCCATTGTCCGTTTGATGACGACATTCATTTGCCGTAAATGAGTGTCGATCTCATCGTTCGTCAAGTTCCTGTTTGTCGGTGGGTCGATCTCGCATGAGCGTATGTCGCGTTTTAAAACTCTGGAGAAGCGCGACCACTGCGCTTTTCGGTAATCGAAAGAACGCACTTGGTCGTACTGCTCCAGCTGCGTCTGCTCGTTCGGGATCCGTAATACGGCGGCAAGTCCGTAGTGATCACTATCGTACTTAACCGCTCGTAAACAGTTCCGCGTGCTTAGATCAGTGTTTGTTAGTTCAAGTCTTTCGTCAACTAGCGCCAAGTCCAAGAAAGAACCGTCCCTAGGGAAAGACGGGATATCCGTCGCGTATAATTCGAGTTTATACTCAATCATATTATGACGCCACCAGTCGTGAAACTGGTTGCCTCTAGGGTTCGGAATATCATTTCCCCATGCCGCGTGTTTAGCATTGAGGTCTCCGCCCAAAAAGTAATAGTTATCTTCCGATTGAAGCTGTAAGCAACGAAAAAGCGTCTCGATCTCATTCAAAAATTCAATGCGTAGAGGAGATTCAGGTGCGTAAAGCGACACCACATACACCCGCCTCTGGCTATTGAGGGGAATGCATACGATGCATGCTTCCAACACCTGGAACCTTCGCACGTCCCCGCTGTATATGACCCTATGGCGCAAGCCTTTCCGAATTAAGATAGCGACACCACCTCCTTGTGTGGAGTTGGGCCGGTCTCTTCTAACTACAATGTAATTCTTATAGCCTAATTTGTGTTTCGGAGTTAGCTTAGTTTCGCTAACCAGAAGTACATCAGGCTTTTCGGCTTCCAACAGATTGGAAAGATTGATCCTTCTCTCGGTCCGAATAAGTGAATTAACATTCACCGCAAGGATCTTCAAGTTTACCTCGTCCAGCGTACCCATCATATTCATGGCGCGGCAGACTCGGCAAACAGTGTCGAATAGATCACGTCTATTCGAGCCGCTTGCTCATTTAACTGTTTCTGGAAATTGTCGATCTTTCCGTGCAATGACAGAAGGATCGATTTCAAATCCAGATCCGCTTCCGGTGTAGGAACCTTCGGCGCGCTTTTTGTCATTGTGCTACCCGGTCCAGTTACCATTTGGGCAAAGGACACATTGGGTGCAACAAAATTAGAGAACGAGCGACTCTTTCGACCTTTCTCTTCTTCAGACTTCTGTTTTCGAGCCTGCACATTCTGTTTAACCTGCTGATACCTGGGACATCCCTTGAAATTTGCAGGATGTCCTGAGCTGTTGCAGAGTACACACGAGAGCTGGCCCCGATCCTCTACTCTATCTGTGCCTAATGCACATTCCCCATGTTTGTGGTCCTTGTTACACTTCACGCACCTAAACTGCATGTGGCAGTTAGCTGCGGCGTGCCCGAACCTCTGGCAGCGCATACATTGAAGTACACGATCTGACCTCTTTAATTTTTCCCAACGTACCGCATGATAGTACAGGAATCTGATCCTTTTCAGACTATCTATTTTGCTGTCGGGGGTTAGTTGAACCAAAAAGAATGGTAATTTGCGGCTACCACCCCTGTCCGCAGGCGAGGAAAACGGCTTGACCCCCACGAACTTAAGGTCGTCGCACTCGAAACTCTTAAGCTCCTTTTCAAGCTCCTCTATCTTAACATTTGGGTCTATACCTTTAAGCAGCACCGTTTGTCGCTTTTCTCCTTTTGGAGTGTACGTGAAGTACTCAGCTTCCGCTTTCTCCAGAGCGGTGCGCAACTTTTTGTGCTCCTCCATGTTAGTGCACATAATTATGTGCTTGGTGGCGGTCAGCCTCTTAATATAGAAATTATTACTAACTACTAATCTACATAATCTTATACTATCACTTATATCTAAATGACTTACGTTGATAGGTGGAACTTTTTCTTTTTTCTGTTTTTGTTGTTCTTGCTGTTGCTGCTGTTGTTGTTGCTGCGGCTGTTGCTGTTGCTGTTGTCTCTGCTGCTGTTGTCTCTGCTGCTGTTGCTGCGGTTGCTGTTGTTGTTGTTGTTGTTGTTGTTTCTGCTGCTGTTGTTGCTGCGGTTGCTGGTACTGTTTTTGTTGTTGGTGCTGCTGCATTGGCTGTTTGTTTGCCAACTGCTTCTTCTGTTGCTGTTGCTTAAGCAGAGCTTGTTGTTGTTGCTGCTGCTTAAGCTGATTTTGTTGTTGCTTTTCTTGTTGTTTGTGTTGTTGCTGCTCAGCTTGCAGTTGCTTCAGCTTTTGTTGCTGCTGCTGCAATTTTTGCTGGCGCAATTTCTCCCTCTTTTCGAGGAGCTCCCTGATCAGCCGATCAAGCTGGGCCTCCTCGTCTTCTTCATCAGGTTGTTGTTGTTCTTCTTCTTGGGCGTCCAGTAACTCTTGAAATGAGTTACCTTCGCCCACGTATCTGCCCTCACCCCCTTCAGACTCGTATGAGTAGCTGAGGGCATCCGAGTCATCGCCTTCCGTTTCGTGTGCTGACGAGGTTGCTCGTGACGTCATTTTGTCATCGATCTTCGGCTTCCTCTTATGTTGAAGATTTGGCGTCGGTTTCAACTTTCTTCTACGTTTTGCCACTTCTGACGACTGTACTTGTGCCAATGCTGCGGTACTAGTCGATGGCATGTCCATCGTTGTTGTTGGTGCTGGTACTGCTACCGAACTTATAATTATTGTTTGTTTTGCTGCTGCTACTGGGGCTGCTGTAGTTGTTGTTGTTGGCATAGCCACTTGCTGCTGTTTTGCCTTTTCTTGTCTGGTCACGCGTTTGGCCAACGGGGTATCGCCTTGCGGGACCTTGGACTGGCCACTGTCCATCGCCTGATCTTCCGGAACTTCCACACTTGTTTTTGATTTTTGTATTATATTAAATAAATATAAAAATCAATCCCCCACTGGGACTCGAACCTGGCTCCTCTTACGACTGAGCCGATCACTTCACCTTTGAGCCAAATGGCTTCTTGGAATTCTCTGTCCAAATTCGCTACTAATCACTTCACTTTTGCTTACGCTGCCTCACTATCAAAGTCGTCTGTTCACCACGGATGCTGAAGAGCGACTGATGCCGGCGACTACTTCCTCTGAGCCAAATGGCTTATTGGAAATTTCTGTTCAAAAACACTACTTAACACTGCACTATTGCTTACGCTGCCTCACTAACTAAGTCGTCTGTTCACCTCGGATGCTGAAGAGCGACTGACGAGAACCGATTTTTTCAGCGTGGTATGGTCGTTGGCGAAAATCTAATTTATAAATTTTTTAGAAAACTTACACTTACCATACCTACCTAAAAAATTGTCTGCCCTCCAATTCAAAGCAACGCATTGCATCGCAAATCTTTGGACTTAGTAAATATTGCATATTATGTCTTTCCCAGGTGGAAAAAAAAAGAAAGAAAAAAAGTGACTGTATCCAACAGTCCCCAAATGTGTATGTGTAAACATCGTGCGTGCGGTATGTGTGTGGCTTGATACACGTCATTGAGGAAAGAGGGAATTGTAATAACCGTATTCTTGATATATTATGAAATAACAATTAATATGCCCCAGCTCATAAATGTATGCAATAAATCCCCGCAAGTTAAATGACATCAACTGTTATACAGGAAATGAAAGTGTCATTGGAATTTCATTCGGCTTGCATTGCATTTTGTAGAGGTGCTGGTCTACGACACCGGCAACGAATTTCCTCGAGATGCCCGTCACAGCAAAGAAATGTGAGACCATCATATATAAAAAAAAAAAACATGAGGCACTCCGGGAGTGCACACATACAAAGTTTCATTGCGATCTGTTGAGTTTCTCAGAAAACGGACAACAGCGCCACCTATCGGGTCCAAAACTATCCTATCTTTCTGGCTTCATTTAACAATGCACACATACAAAGTTTCATTGAGATCGGTTGAGTTTCTCAGAAAACGGACAACAGCGCCACCTATCGGGTCCAAAACTATCCTATCTTTCTAGCGGCATACAACCATGCACACATACAAAGTTTCATAGAGATCGTTTGAGTTTCTCAAAAAAAAAAAACGATAACAGCGCCACCTATCGGGTCCAAAACTATCGTATCTTTCCAGCTGCATACAACCATGCACACATACAAAGTTTCATTGGGATCGGTGACGGTGACGGTGACGGTGACGGTAACGGTAACGGTAACGGTAACAGTGACGGTGATAGTAACAGTGACGCGAGTTTATTGGTTTCTTCCCATCCAAAGTGCCCAACGCGCCTAAGGAAGTAATAACTTCAAAAACATGCTTTATTTTAGCTCCTAAATGTATGCAATGATAAAAACGTGTGCAATGATAAAAACGTATGCAATGATAAAATGTATGCAATGATTAATCATTAAATACGAGTTGAAAAAAGTACGTATACGACTAGGTAAATGGAAATGAAAAAGCAATTCAAAAAAAAAAAGTACGTATACGACTCCGTAAATGGAAATGAAATACCAATTCAGAATATAATGATTTTATTTTAATGGCTCCATTAGTGTTTTGCTTGTTTTTTCCAAAACATGTATTCACTCACGTTAGAGTTTAGAATTATGTATTGTCGTATAGAATAACTCTAAAAGGTACCAGAGTTTGCAAAAAGTTGCCTGAAACAAGTGACAAAAATACAAACGCGAAATGTTGGACAATGAAAAATGCAAATGGATGAATCAGGCAAAAAGAGGGCGTATGCCAACAACACGCGGTGTTCCCAAGCGGTCCCCCATCTAAGTACTAACCGCGCCCGACTCTGCTTGATTTCGGTGATCGGACGAGAACCGATTTTTTCAGCGTGGTATGGTCGTTGGCGAAAATCTAATTTATAAATTTTTTAGAAAACTTACACTTACCATACCTACCTAAAAAATTGTCTGCCCTCCAATTCAAAGCAACGCATTGCATCGCAAATCTTTGGACTTAGTAAATATTGCATATTATGTCTTTCCCAGGTGGAAAAAAAAAGAAAGAAAAAAAGTGACTGTATCCAACAGTCCCCAAATGTGTATGTGTAAACATCGTGCGTGCGGTATGTGTGTGGCTTGATACACGTCATTGAGGAAAGAGGGAATTGTAATAACCGTATTCTTGATATATTATGAAATAACAATTAATATGCCCCAGCTCATAAATGTATGCAATAAATCCCCGCAAGTTAAATGACATCAACTGTTATACAGGAAATGAAAGTGTCATTGGAATTTCATTCGGCTTGCATTGCATTTTGTAGAGGTGCTGGTCTACGACACCGGCAACGAATTTCCTCGAGATGCCCGTCACAGCAAAGAAATGTGAGACCATCATATATAAAAAAAAAAACATGAGGCACTCCGGGAGTGCACACATACAAAGTTTCATTGCGATCTGTTGAGTTTCTCAGAAAACGGACAACAGCGCCACCTATCGGGTCCAAAACTATCCTATCTTTCTGGCTTCATTTAACAATGCACACATACAAAGTTTCATTGAGATCGGTTGAGTTTCTCAGAAAACGGACAACAGCGCCACCTATCGGGTCCAAAACTATCCTATCTTTCTAGCGGCATACAACCATGCACACATACAAAGTTTCATAGAGATCGTTTGAGTTTCTCAAAAAAAAAAACGATAACAGCGCCACCTATCGGGTCCAAAACTATCGTATCTTTCCAGCTGCATACAACCATGCACACATACAAAGTTTCATTGGGATCGGTGACGGTGACGGTAACGGTAACGGTAACGGTAACGGTAACGGTAACGGTAACAGTGACGGTGATAGTAACAGTGACGCGAGTTTATTGGTTTCTTCCCATCCAAAGTGCCCAACGCGCCTAAGGAAGTAATAACTTCAAAAACATGCTTTATTTTAGCTCCTAAATGTATGCAATGATAAAAACGTGTGCAATGATAAAAACGTATGCAATGATAAAATGTATGCAATGATTAATCATTAAATACGAGTTGAAAAAAGTACGTATACGACTAGGTAAATGGAAATGAAAAAGCAATTCAAAAAAAGTACGTATACGACTCCGTAAATGGAAATGAAATACCAATTCAGAATATAATGATTTTATTTTAATGGCTCCATTAGTGTTTTGCTTGTTTTTTCCAAAACATGTATTCACTCGCGTTAGAGTTTAGAATTATGTATTGTCGTATAGAATAACTCTAAAAGGTACCAGAGTTTGCAAAAAGTTGCCTGAAACAAGTGACAAAAATACAAACGCGAAATGTTGGACAATGAAAAATGCAAATGGATGAATCAGGCGAAAAGAGGGCGTATGCCAACAACACGCGGTGTTCCCAAGCGGTCCCCCATCTAAGTACTAACCGCGCCCGACTCTGCTTGATTTCGGTGATTGGACGAGAACCGATTTTTTCAGCGTGGTATGGTCGTTGGCGAAAATCTAATTTATAAATTTTTTAGAAAACTTACACTTACCATACCTACCTAAAAAATTGTCTGCCCTCCAATTCAAAGCAACGCATTGCATCGCAAATCTTTGGACTTAGTAAATATTGCATATTATGTCTTTCCCAGGTGGAAAAAAAAAGAAAGAAAAAAAGTGACTGTATCCAACAGTCCCCAAATGTGTATGTGTAAACATCGTGCGTGCGGTATGTGTGTGGCTTGATACACGTCATTGAGGAAAGAGGGAATTGTAATAACCGTATTCTTGATATATTATGAAATAACAATTAATATGCCCCAGCTCATAAATGTATGCAATAAATCCCCGCAAGTTAAATGACATCAACTGTTATACAGGAAATGAAAGTGTCATTGGAATTTCATTCGGCTTGCATTGCATTTTGTAGAGGTGCTGGTCTACGACACCGGCAACGAATTTCCTCGAGATGCCCGTCACAGCAAAGAAATGTGAGACCATCATATATAAAAAAAAAAAACATGAGGCACTCCGGGAGTGCACACATACAAAGTTTCATTGCGATCTGTTGAGTTTCTCAGAAAACGGACAACAGCGCCACCTATCGGGTCCAAAACTATCCTATCTTTCTGGCTTCATTTAACAATGCACACATACAAAGTTTCATTGAGATCGGTTGAGTTTCTCAGAAAACGGACAACAGCGCCACCTATCGGGTCCAAAACTATCCTATCTTTCTAGCGGCATACAACCATGCACACATACAAAGTTTCATAGAGATCGTTTGAGTTTCTCAAAAAAAAAAAACGATAACAGCGCCACCTATCGGGTCCAAAACTATCGTATCTTTCCAGCTGCATACAACCATGCACACATACAAAGTTTCATTGGGATCGGTGACGGTGACGGTGACGGTGACGGTAACGGTAACGGTAACGGTAACGGTAACGGTAACGGTAACGGTAACGGTAACGGTAACAGTGACGGTGATAGTAACAGTGACGCGAGTTTATTGGTTTCTTCCCATCCAAAGTGCCCAACGCGCCTAAGGAAGTAATAACTTCAAAAACATGCTTTATTTTAGCTCCTAAATGTATGCAATGATAAAAACGTGTGCAATGATAAAAACGTATGCAATGATAAAATGTATGCAATGATTAATCATTAAATACGAGTTGAAAAAAGTACGTATACGACTAGGTAAATGGAAATGAAAAAGCAATTCAAAAAAAGTACGTATACGACTCCGTAAATGGAAATGAAATACCAATTCAGAATATAATGATTTTATTTTAATGGCTCCATTAGTGTTTTGCTTGTTTTTTCCAAAACATGTATTCACTCACGTTAGAGTTTAGAATTATGTATTGTCGTATAGAATAACTCTAAAAGGTACCAGAGTTTGCAAAAAGTTGCCTGAAACAAGTGACAAAAATACAAACGCGAAATGTTGGACAATGAAAAATGCAAATGGATGAATCAGGCAAAAAGAGGGCGTATGCCAACAACACGCGGTGTTCCCAAGCGGTCCCCCATCTAAGTACTAACCGCGCCCGACTCTGCTTGATTTCGGTGATCGGACGAGAACCGATTTTTTCAGCGTGGTATGGTCGTTGGCGAAAATCTAATTTATAAATTTTTTAGAAAACTTACACTTACCATACCTACCTAAAAAATTGTCTGCCCTCCAATTCAAAGCAACGCATTGCATCGCAAATCTTTGGACTTAGTAAATATTGCATATTATGTCTTTCCCAGGTGGAAAAAAAAAGAAAGAAAAAAAGTGACTGTATCCAACAGTCCCCAAATGTGTATGTGTAAACATCGTGCGTGCGGTATGTGTGTGGCTTGATACACGTCATTGAGGAAAGAGGGAATTGTAATAACCGTATTCTTGATATATTATGAAATAACAATTAATATGCCCCAGCTCATAAATGTATGCAATAAATCCCCGCAAGTTAAATGACATCAACTGTTATACAGGAAATGAAAGTGTCATTGGAATTTCATTCGGCTTGCATTGCATTTTGTAGATGTGCTGGTCTACGACACCGGCAATGAATTTCCTCGAGATGTCCGTCACAGCAAAGAAATGTGAGACCATCATATATGAAAAAAAAAACATGAGGCACTCCTGGAGTGCCGACAGAAGTGATTACTTGAACAATTACGTGTGTATTTTTCGAATCGTTAGGAAATATTTTATTGTACAAGAAATACTTAAAACTGTTTTGGGAATAAAAACAGCGAACAACAGCCCCACCTATCGGGTCCAAAACGATCCTATCTTTCTAGCTTCATTTAACAATGCACACATACGAAGTTTCATTGCGATCGGTTGAGTTTCTCAGAAAACGGACAACAGCGCCACCTATCGGGTCCAAAACTATCCTATCTTTCTAGCTTCATTTAACAATGCACACATACAAAGTTTCATTGAGATCGGTTGAGTTTCTCAGAAAACGGACCACAGCGCCACCTATCGGGTCCAAAACTATCCTATCTTTCTAGCTTCATTTAACAATGCACACATACAAAGTTTCATTGAGATCGGTTGAGTTTCTCAGAAAACGGACAACAGCGCCACCTATCGGGTCCAAAACTATCGTATCTTTCTAGCTGCATACAACCATGCACACATACAAAGTTTCATTGGAATCGGTGACGGTGACGGTGACGGTGACGGTGACGGTAACGGTGACGGTGACGGTAACGGTAACGGTAACGGTAACGGTAACAGTGACGGTGACGGTAACGGTAACGGTAACAGTGACGGTGATAGTAACAGTGACGCGAGTTTATTGGTTTCTTCCCATCCAAAGTGCCCAACGCGCCTAAAGAAGTAATAACTTCAAAAACATGCTTTATTTTAGCTCCTAAATGTATGCAATGATAAAAACGTATGCAATGATAAAAACGTATGCAATGATAAAATGTATGCAATGATTAAACATTAAATACGAGTTGGAAAAAGTACGTATACGACTAGGTAAATGGAAATGAAAAAGCAATTCAAAAAAAGTACGTATACGACTCCGTAAATGGAAATGAAATACCAATTCAGAATATAATGATTTTATTTTAATGGCTCCATTAGTGTTTTGCTTGTTTTTTCCAAAACATGTATTCACTCACGTTAGAGTTTAGAATTATGTATTGTCGTATAGAATAACTCTAAAAGGTACCAGAGTTTGCAAAAAGTTGCCTGAAACAAGTGACAAAAAATACAAACGCGAAATGTTGGACAATGAAAAATGCAAATGGATGAATCAGGCAAAAAGAGGGCGTATGCCAACAACACGCGGTGTTCCCAAGCGGTCCCCCATCTAAGTACTAACCGCGCCCGACTCTGCTTGATTTCGGTGATCGGACGAGAACCGATTTTTTTTTTTTTTTTTTTTTTTTTTTTAATTCATTTTTATTTATTCATTCATTGAACTTATATACTAGACAAAAACGATTAAATCTAATTTAAAACTAACAATCTTAATTCTAGCTTACTGGCTCTTAACGAGCACTCTAAACTTAACGATATTCTTAAAATTATTGCCTTTCGGCCTAAAATCTATCTATATTTAATTTGTGTTGTTTTTTATTTTTCAAGAAACTTCGAAAACTTGAATTCTTTATTATTATTGTTTTACCTATAAACTACTTAAAACTACCTAAGCTACTTAGCCTAAATTAATTATAATCAGGGTGGTGAGCAATCTTAAGGATTGGTCACCATCCTGATTGCATCCATGGGCGCCTGACAGCCGCCGACAAGGGTTCACCCATGCCGCCGAGACTCGAGCGATGCAATAGCGTCGGTCGAGTCTCGGCAGCACATACATGTCGGCTAGCCCAGTCCCTCCCAAGGACCCCCTAATCTATCCTAAACCTACAAACCTAATAACTATCTTAAAACTAAGGAGGATGCTACGTCAGTAGCGCACCGGCCCGGGAGAGCGTATCAACCCTCACCTCTTCTTTAAGCCACCAATATTCGGTGTACTGCTTTAACGTATCGACCTTGTCCCGATCCGCAATTGCGGTGCTAAAACGGAGGAGCTCCTGAGCATTGGCGGCGGACCCGTCGTGGATGAGCCGCTTATCCCTCGCGCCGCGGTGGCTGTGGTACAATACCGGCACACCATCTTTATTCTGGACTAACCCTTTCATGTCTACATGAAGGAATGCCTCAGGCGGGATAAAGCCAGACCGAAGCGTACTCTCATGGTACATTAAATTGGGGTAGTAAGCCCCTGAGATCAGGCTATTATCACTGGCCATCGCCCTTGCAACGTGCCTCCGAATCACCTTAATAAGGAAATTGTCAACCCTATTCAGTCGAGCCCCATTGTATAGGGTCCTGTTGGGATAATATTTTGTGTACTCAGATTCAGGAGTTCTAAACAACCCTAGACAGGCCCTGAGACATTGTCTCTCAAACACCCGAATCTTTTCCATATAGAACGGCGCTATATTGAACCACAAAGGACAGCCATAAGCGATGATGGGCCTTATGAGGGCCACGTAGCAAATGACCTTCACCCTAGAGTCAAGTTGACTGCTGCGAAACAGTCTCCTTGTTAGAGCGTAGGCCCGCTTAGCCCCAGCAAGACAAGCATCTATATGTTTGTCAAAATATAGATACTGGTCAAGCCAGATGCCAAGATACCGAACCACGTTTTTCACCACCAATGGCCGTCCCTGCTGTCCAATAATTGTTAATTTTCTCCAGTTTTTTCTGGTATCCCGAGGGGCCCCAGCCAATGGAGTTCTGAACAGGATTGTTTCCGATTTTTGGAAATTGATTTTCAACTTCCAATCATCGCAATACCTCTTAATTTGCTCGAAGTCACGCTGCAGAAGGATTCTGATGACCTCGATTTTTGGTCCTGATCTGTACGCCACTAAATCGTCTGCGTACGCTATAGCATGTCTGAGGGAACCCACCAGATCACTTGTGTAAATATTAAACAGGATCGGAGAATTCACTGCTCCCTGTTGTAAGCCGTTTTTAATTTCGAAAACCTTGCTCGAAGTCACATTGCCAGATTTGACAACGAACTTCTTTCCCATAAGCATGTCATAAATCATATACAGCAAAGGTTTTTGAATGCCCAATCTGGTCAGCTTATAAAAGAGTCCCTCCAACCATACGGTATCGAAGGCCTTCTCAAAGTCGACCAGGCAGGCACCCGTGCATTGATTCTTACTTTTATTCCACTGAATGTCGGAGATCAGTTTCGACGCGGCATGAATAGTGTCATGCCCCGCTCTAAAGCCAAACTGATTTTCCGGAATTATTTTGTTTTCCTCAACCCATCTCAAAAGAGATCTATTGACGACTTTCTCGAAAACTTTGCTAACATTCGGGAGCAAACTAATTGACCGAAGATTAGCAGGGTTTGTCCTATCTTTATCCTTCTTAGGGATAGGGTGTACCACCGCTATTTTCCACTGCTCCGGATAATATGCATTATTCAGGGCATTGTTAAATAGAGTGGCGAAGATATCTATCGCCTCTAGCGGCAGGTGTCTTAATACGACGTTTGGGACACCGTCAACTCCCGCCGATTTTTTGTTTTTCAATGATTCAAAGATCAACCGAAGTTCATCTCTACTCACGAACAGATGAGTATTTGCATCGGCGATTGTGCCATTTGCACGGTTGTCGTCATTGAACCCGGTGAAACCGTTGTTCTCGGATCGCCAATCTTGAATCTCGGTCCGCAGATAAAAGTGGTTAAGAAAGGCCCTCTCCTCGAGATCGCGGTTACGGCAAACAGGGTTGTTCACCGTATACACACACTCAAAGAAAGCTCCCATCAAATCCACCCTCTCCTGCGGGTCTTCGACCACGAAAAAACCATCGTTCGAGTCAGCACTCTCCGGACTTATGCCAGCAGTCAGTAGTGTCTGTCTGTTCTCGTTCGTCCGAGGTATTCGAACACATGAAATATCGTTATGATCTTTCCGCCTGAACAGTTTATTTATTTGTGGGAACATATTCGGACTACTGGTTTTTATAGCCCGAATGCGAGAACCGATTTTTTCAGCGTGGTATGGTCGTTGGCGAAAATCTAATTTATAAATTTTTTAGAAAACTTACACTTACCATACCTACCTATAAAATTGTCTGCCCTCCAATTCAAAGCAACGCATTGCATCGCAAATCTTTGGACTTAGTAAATATTGCATATTATGTCTTTCCCAGGTGGAAAAAAAAAAAAAAGAAAGAAAAAAAGTGACTGTATCCAACAGTCCCCAAATGTGTATGTGTAAACATCGTGCGTGCGGTATGTGTGTGGCTTGATACACGTCATTGAGAAAAGAGGGAATTGTAATAACCGTATTCTTGATATATTATGAAATAACAATTAATATGCCCCAGCTCATAAATGTATGCAATAAATCCCCGCAAGTTAAATGACATCAACTGTTATACAGGAAATGAAAGTGTCATTGGAATTTCATTCGGCTTGCATTGCATTTTGTAGATGTGCTGGTCTACGACACCGGCAATGAATTTCCTCGAGATGTCCGTCACAGCAAAGAAATGTGAGACCATCATATATGAAACAAAAAACATGAGGCACTCCGGGAGTGCCGACAGAAGTGATTACTTGAACAATTACGTGTGTATTTTTCGAATCGTTAGGAAATATTTTATTGTACAAGAAATACTTAAAACTGTTTTGGGAATAAAAACAGCGAACAACAGCCCCACCTATCGGGTCCAAAACGATCCTATCTTTCTAGCTTCATTTAACAATGCACACATACGAAGTTTCATTGCGATCGGTTGAGTTTCTCAGAAAACGGACAACAGCGCCACCTATCGGGTCCAAAACTATCCTATCTTTCTAGCTTCATTTAACAATGCACACATACAAAGTTTCATTGAGATCGGTTGAGTTTCTCAGAAAACGGACCACAGCGCCACCTATCGGGTGACGGTGACGGTGACGGTGACGGTGACGGTGACGGTGACGGTGACGGTAACGGTGACGGTGACGGTAACGGTAACGGTAACGGTAACGGTAACAGTGACGGTGACGGTAACGGTAACGGTAACAGTGACGGTGATAGTAACAGTGACGCGAGTTTATTGGTTTCTTCCCATCCAAAGTGCCCAACGCGCCTAAAGAAGTAATAACTTCAAAAACATGCTTTATTTTAGCTCCTAAATGTATGCAATGATAAAAACGTATGCAATGATAAAAACGTATGCAATGATAAAATGTATGCAATGATTAAACATTAAATACGAGTTGGAAAAAGTACGTATACGACTAGGTAAATGGAAATGAAAAAGCAATTCAAAAAAAGTACGTATACGACTCCGTAAATGGAAATGAAATACCAATTCAGAATATAATGATTTTATTTTAATGGCTCCATTAGTGTTTTGCTTGTTTTTTCCAAAACATGTATTCACTCACGTTAGAGTTTAGAATTATGTATTGTCGTATAGAATAACTCTAAAAGGTACCAGAGTTTGCAAAAAGTTGCCTGAAACAAGTGACAAAAAATACAAACGCGAAATGTTGGACAATGAAAAATGCAAATGGATGAATCAGGCAAAAAGAGGGCGTATGCCAACAACACGCGGTGTTCCCAAGCGGTCCCCCATCTAAGTACTAACCGCGCCCGACTCTGCTTGATTTCGGTGATCGGACGAGAACCGATTTTTTCAGCGTGGTATGGTCGTTGGCGAAAATCTAATTTATAAATTTTTTTAGAAAACTTACACTTACCATACCTACCTATAAAATTGTCTGCCCTCCAATTCAAAGCAACGCATTGCATCGCAAATCTTTGGACTTAGTAAATATTGCATATTATGTCTTTCCCAGGTGGAAAAAAAAAGAAAGAAAAAAAGTGACTGTATCCAACAGTCCCCAAATGTGTATGTGTAAACATCGTGCGTGCGGTATGTGTGTGGCTTGATACACGTCATTGAGAAAAGAGGGAATTGTAATAACCGTATTCTTGATATATTATGAAATAACAATTAATATGCCCCAGCTCATAAATGTATGCAATAAATCCCCGCAAGTTAAATGACATCAACTGTTATACAGGAAATGAAAGTGTCATTGGAATTTCATTCGGCTTGCATTGCATTTTGTAGATGTGCTGGTCTACGACACCGGCAATGAATTTCCTCGAGATGTCCGTCACAGCAAAGAAATGTGAGACCATCATATATGAAAAAAAAAACATGAGGCACTCCGGGAGTGCCGACAGAAGTGATTACTTGAACAATTACGTGTGTATTTTTCGAATCGTTAGGAAATATTTTATTGTACAAGAAATACTTAAAACTGTTTTGGGAATAAAAACAGCGAACAACAGCCCCACCTATCGGGTCCAAAACGATCCTATCTTTCTAGCTTCATTTAACAATGCACACATACGAAGTTTCATTGCGATCGGTTGAGTTTCTCAGAAAACGGACAACAGCGCCACCTATCGGGTCCAAAACTATCCTATCTTTCTAGCTTCATTTAACAATGCACACATACAAAGTTTCATTGAGATCGGTTGAGTTTCTCAGAAAACGGACCACAGCGCCACCTATCGGGTCCAAAACTATCCTATCTTTCTAGCTTCATTTAACAATGCACACATACAAAGCTTCATTGAGATCGGTTGAGTTTCTCAGAAAACGGACAACAGCGCCACCTATCGGGTCCAAAACTATCGTATCTTTCTAGCTGCATACAACCATGCACACATACAAAGTTTCATTGGAATCGGTGACGGTGACGGTGACGGTGACGGTGACGGTAACGGTGACGGTGACGGTAACGGTAACGGTAACGGTAACGGTAACAGTGACGGTGACGGTAACGGTAACGGTAACAGTGACGGTGATAGTAACAGTGACGCGAGTTTATTGGTTTCTTCCCATCCAAAGTGCCCAACGCGCCTAAAGAAGTAATAACTTCAAAAACATGCTTTATTTTAGCTCCTAAATGTATGCAATGATAAAAACGTATGCAATGATAAAAACGTATGCAATGATAAAATGTATGCAATGATTAAACATTAAATACGAGTTGGAAAAAGTACGTATACGACTAGGTAAATGGAAATGAAAAAGCAATTCAAAAAAAGTACGTATACGACTCCGTAAATGGAAATGAAATACCAATTCAGAATATAATGATTTTATTTTAATGGCTCCATTAGTGTTTTGTTTGTTTTTTCCAAAACATGTATTCACTCACGTTAGAGTTTAGAATTATGTATTGTCGTATAGAATAACTCTAAAAGGTACCAGAGTTTGCAAAAAGTTGCCTGAAACAAGTGACAAAAAATACAAACGCGAAATGTTGGACAATGAAAAATGCAAATGGATGAATCAGGCAAAAAGAGGGCGTATGCCAACAACACGCGGTGTTCCCAAGCGGTCCCCCATCTAAGTACTAACCGCGCCCGACTCTGCTTGATTTCGGTGATCGGACGAGAACCGATTTTTTCAGCGTGGTATGGTCGTTGGCGAAAATCTAATTTATAAATTTTTTAGAAAACTTACACTTACCATACCTACCTATAAAATTGTCTGCCCTCCAATTCAAAGCAACGCATTGCATCGCAAATCTTTGGACTTAGTAAATATTGCATATTATGTCTTTCCCAGGTGGAAAAAAAAAGAAAGAAAAAAAGTGACTGTATCCAACAGTCCCCAAATGTGTATGTGTAAACATCGTGCGTGCGGTATGTGTGTGGCTTGATACACGTCATTGAGAAAAGAGGGAATTGTAATAACCGTATTCTTGATATATTATGAAATAACAATTAATATGCCCCAGCTCATAAATGTATGCAATAAATCCCCGCAAGTTAAATGACATCAACTGTTATACAGGAAATGAAAGTGTCATTGGAATTTCATTCGGCTTGCATTGCATTTTGTAGATGTGCTGGTCTACGACACCGGCAATGAATTTCCTCGAGATGTCCGTCACAGCAAAGAAATGTGAGACCATCATATATGAAACAAAAAACATGAGGCACTCCGGGAGTGCCGACAGAAGTGATTACTTGAACAATTACGTGTGTATTTTTCGAATCGTTAGGAAATATTTTATTGTACAAGAAATACTTAAAACTGTTTTGGGAATAAAAACAGCGAACAACAGCCCCACCTATCGGGTCCAAAACGATCCTATCTTTCTAGCTTCATTTAACAATGCACACATACGAAGTTTCATTGCGATCGGTTGAGTTTCTCAGAAAACGGACAACAGCGCCACCTATCGGGTCCAAAACTATCCTATCTTTCTAGCTTCATTTAACAATGCACACATACAAAGTTTCATTGAGATCGGTTGAGTTTCTCAGAAAACGGACCACAGCGCCACCTATCGGGTGACGGTGACGGTGACGGTGACGGTGACGGTGACGGTGACGGTGACGGTGACGGTAACGGTGACGGTGACGGTAACGGTAACGGTAACGGTAACGGTAACAGTGACGGTGACGGTAACGGTAACGGTAACAGTGACGGTGATAGTAACAGTGACGCGAGTTTATTGGTTTCTTCCCATCCAAAGTGCCCAACGCGCCTAAAGAAGTAATAACTTCAAAAACATGCTTTATTTTAGCTCCTAAATGTATGCAATGATAAAAACGTATGCAATGATAAAAACGTATGCAATGATAAAATGTATGCAATGATTAAACATTAAATACGAGTTGGAAAAAGTACGTATACGACTAGGTAAATGGAAATGAAAAAGCAATTCAAAAAAAGTACGTATACGACTCCGTAAATGGAAATGAAATACCAATTCAGAATATAATGATTTTATTTTAATGGCTCCATTAGTGTTTTGCTTGTTTTTTCCAAAACATGTATTCACTCACGTTAGAGTTTAGAATTATGTATTGTCGTATAGAATAACTCTAAAAGGTACCAGAGTTTGCAAAAAGTTGCCTGAAACAAGTGACAAAAAATACAAACGCGAAATGTTGGACAATGAAAAATGCAAATGGATGAATCAGGCAAAAAGAGGGCGTATGCCAACAACACGCGGTGTTCCCAAGCGGTCCCCCATCTAAGTACTAACCGCGCCCGACTCTGCTTGATTTCGGTGATCGGACGAGAACCGATTTTTTCAGCGTGGTATGGTCGTTGGCGAAAATCTAATTTATAAATTTTTTTAGAAAACTTACACTTACCATACCTACCTATAAAATTGTCTGCCCTCCAATTCAAAGCAACGCATTGCATCGCAAATCTTTGGACTTAGTAAATATTGCATATTATGTCTTTCCCAGGTGGAAAAAAAAAGAAAGAAAAAAAGTGACTGTATCCAACAGTCCCCAAATGTGTATGTGTAAACATCGTGCGTGCGGTATGTGTGTGGCTTGATACACGTCATTGAGAAAAGAGGGAATTGTAATAACCGTATTCTTGATATATTATGAAATAACAATTAATATGCCCCAGCTCATAAATGTATGCAATAAATCCCCGCAAGTTAAATGACATCAACTGTTATACAGGAAATGAAAGTGTCATTGGAATTTCATTCGGCTTGCATTGCATTTTGTAGATGTGCTGGTCTACGACACCGGCAATGAATTTCCTCGAGATGTCCGTCACAGCAAAGAAATGTGAGACCATCATATATGAAAAAAAAAACATGAGGCACTCCGGGAGTGCCGACAGAAGTGATTACTTGAACAATTACGTGTGTATTTTTCGAATCGTTAGGAAATATTTTATTGTACAAGAAATACTTAAAACTGTTTTGGGAATAAAAACAGCGAACAACAGCCCCACCTATCGGGTCCAAAACGATCCTATCTTTCTAGCTTCATTTAACAATGCACACATACGAAGTTTCATTGCGATCGGTTGAGTTTCTCAGAAAACGGACAACAGCGCCACCTATCGGGTCCAAAACTATCCTATCTTTCTAGCTTCATTTAACAATGCACACATACAAAGTTTCATTGAGATCGGTTGAGTTTCTCAGAAAACGGACCACAGCGCCACCTATCGGGTCCAAAACTATCCTATCTTTCTAGCTTCATTTAACAATGCACACATACAAAGCTTCATTGAGATCGGTTGAGTTTCTCAGAAAACGGACAACAGCGCCACCTATCGGGTCCAAAACTATCGTATCTTTCTAGCTGCATACAACCATGCACACATACAAAGTTTCATTGGAATCGGTGACGGTGACGGTGACGGTGACGGTGACGGTAACGGTGACGGTGACGGTAACGGTAACGGTAACGGTAACGGTAACAGTGACGGTGACGGTAACGGTAACGGTAACAGTGACGGTGATAGTAACAGTGACGCGAGTTTATTGGTTTCTTCCCATCCAAAGTGCCCAACGCGCCTAAAGAAGTAATAACTTCAAAAACATGCTTTATTTTAGCTCCTAAATGTATGCAATGATAAAAACGTATGCAATGATAAAAACGTATGCAATGATAAAATATATGCAATGATTAAACATTAAATACGAGTTGGAAAAAGTACGTATACGACTAGGTAAATGGAAATGAAAAAGCAATTCAAAAAAAGTACGTATACGACTCCGTAAATGGAAATGAAATACCAATTCAGAATATAATGATTTTATTTTAATGGCTCCATTAGTGTTTTGCTTGTTTTTTCCAAAACATGTATTCACTCACGTTAGAGTTTAGAATTATGTATTGTCGTATAGAATAACTCTAAAAGGTACCAGAGTTTGCAAAAAGTTGCCTGAAACAAGTGACAAAAAATACAAACGCGAAATGTTGGACAATGAAAAATGCAAATGGATGAATCAGGCAAAAAGAGGGCGTATGCCAACAACACGCGGTGTTCCCAAGCGGTCCCCCATCTAAGTACTAACCGCGCCCGACTCTGCTTGATTTCGGTGATCGGACGAGAACCGATTTTTTCAGCGTGGTATGGTCGTTGGCGAAAATCTAATTTATAAATTTTTTAGAAAACTTACACTTACCATACCTACCTATAAAATTGTCTGCCCTCCAATTCAAAGCAACGCATTGCATCGCAAATCTTTGGACTTAGTAAATATTGCATATTATGTCTTTCCCAGGTGGAAAAAAAAAGAAAGAAAAAAAGTGACTGTATCCAACAGTCCCCAAATGTGTATGTGTAAACATCGTGCGTGCGGTATGTGTGTGGCTTGATACACGTCATTGAGAAAAGAGGGAATTGTAATAACCGTATTCTTGATATATTATGAAATAACAATTAATATGCCCCAGCTCATAAATGTATGCAATAAATCCCCGCAAGTTAAATGACATCAACTGTTATACAGGAAATGAAAGTGTCATTGGAATTTCATTCGGCTTGCATTGCATTTTGTAGATGTGCTGGTCTACGACACCGGCAATGAATTTCCTCGAGATGTCCGTCACAGCAAAGAAATGTGAGACCATCATATATGAAAAAAAAACATGAGGCACTCCGGGAGTGCCGACAGAAGTGATTACTTGAACAATTACGTGTGTATTTTTCGAATCGTTAGGAAATATTTTATTGTACAAGAAATACTTAAAACTGTTTTGGGAATAAAAACAGCGAACAACAGCCCCACCTATCGGGTCCAAAACGATCCTATCTTTCTAGCTTCATTTAACAATGCACACATACGAAGTTTCATTGCGATCGGTTGAGTTTCTCAGAAAACGGACAACAGCGCCACCTATCGGGTCGAAAACTATCCTATCTTTCTAGCTTCATTTAACAATGCACACATACAAAGTTTCATTGAGATCGGTTGAGTTTCTCAGAAAACGGACCACAGCGCCACCTATCGGGTGACGGTGACGGTGACGGTGACGGTGACGGTGACGGTGACGGTGACGGTAACGGTGACGGTGACGGTAACGGTAACGGTAACGGTAACAGTGACGGTGACGGTAACGGTAACGGTAACAGTGACGGTGATAGTAACAGTGACGCGAGTTTATTGGTTTCTTCCCATCCAAAGTGCCCAACGCGCCTAAAGAAGTAATAACTTCAAAAACATGCTTTATTTTAGCTCCTAAATGTATGCAATGATAAAAACGTATGCAATGATAAAAACGTATGCAATGATAAAATGTATGCAATGATTAAACATTAAATACGAGTTGGAAAAAGTACGTATACGACTAGGTAAATGGAAATGAAAAAGCAATTCAAAAAAAGTACGTATACGACTCCGTAAATGGAAATGAAATACCAATTCAGAATATAATGATTTTATTTTAATGGCTCCATTAGTGTTTTGCTTGTTTTTTCCAAAACATGTATTCACTCACGTTAGAGTTTAGAATTATGTATTGTCGTATAGAATAACTCTAAAAGGTACCAGAGTTTGCAAAAAGTTGCCTGAAACAAGTGACAAAAAATACAAACGCGAAATGTTGGACAATGAAAAATGCAAATGGATGAATCAGGCAAAAAGAGGGCGTATGCCAACAACACGCGGTGTTCCCAAGCGGTCCCCCATCTAAGTACTAACCGCGCCCGACTCTGCTTGATTTCGGTGATCGGACGAGAACCGATTTTTTCAGCGTGGTATGGTCGTTGGCGAAAATCTAATTTATAAATTTTTTAGAAAACTTACACTTACCATACCTACCTATAAAATTGTCTGCCCTCCAATTCAAAGCAACGCATTGCATCGCAAATCTTTGGACTTAGTAAATATTGCATATTATGTCTTTCCCAGGTGGAAAAAAAAAGAAAGAAAAAAAGTGACTGTATCCAACAGTCCCCAAATGTGTATGTGTAAACATCGTGCGTGCGGTATGTGTGTGGCTTGATACACGTCATTGAGAAAAGAGGGAATTGTAATAACCGTATTCTTGATATATTATGAAATAACAATTAATATGCCCCAGCTCATAAATGTATGCAATAAATCCCCGCAAGTTAAATGACATCAACTGTTATACAGGAAATGAAAGTGTCATTGGAATTTCATTCGGCTTGCATTGCATTTTGTAGATGTGCTGGTCTACGACACCGGCAATGAATTTCCTCGAGATGTCCGTCACAGCAAAGAAATGTGAGACCATCATATATGAAAAAAAAAACATGAGGCACTCCGGGAGTGCCGACAGAAGTGATTACTTGAACAATTACGTGTGTATTTTTCGAATCGTTAGGAAATATTTTATTGTACAAGAAATACTTAAAACTGTTTTGGGAATAAAAACAGCGAACAACAGCCCCACCTATCGGGTCCAAAACGATCCTATCTTTCTAGCTTCATTTAACAATGCACACATACGAAGTTTCATTGCGATCGGTTGAGTTTCTCAGAAAACGGACAACAGCGCCACCTATCGGGTCGAAAACTATCCTATCTTTCTAGCTTCATTTAACAATGCACACATACAAAGTTTCATTGAGATCGGTTGAGTTTCTCAGAAAACGGACCACAGCGCCACCTATCGGGTGACGGTGACGGTGACGGTGACGGTGACGGTGACGGTGACGGTGACGGTAACGGTGACGGTGACGGTAACGGTAACGGTAACGGTAACAGTGACGGTGACGGTAACGGTAACGGTAACAGTGACGGTGATAGTAACAGTGACGCGAGTTTATTGGTTTCTTCCCATCCAAAGTGCCCAACGCGCCTAAAGAAGTAATAACTTCAAAAACATGCTTTATTTTAGCTCCTAAATGTATGCAATGATAAAAACGTATGCAATGATAAAAACGTATGCAATGATAAAATGTATGCAATGATTAAACATTAAATACGAGTTGGAAAAAGTACGTATACGACTAGGTAAATGGAAATGAAAAAGCAATTCAAAAAAAGTACGTATACGACTCCGTAAATGGAAATGAAATACCAATTCAGAATATAATGATTTTATTTTAATGGCTCCATTAGTGTTTTGCTTGTTTTTTCCAAAACATGTATTCACTCACGTTAGAGTTTAGAATTATGTATTGTCGTATAGAATAACTCTAAAAGGTACCAGAGTTTGCAAAAAGTTGCCTGAAACAAGTGACAAAAAATACAAACGCGAAATGTTGGACAATGAAAAATGCAAATGGATGAATCAGGCAAAAAGAGGGCGTATGCCAACAACACGCGGTGTTCCCAAGCGGTCCCCCATCTAAGTACTAACCGCGCCCGACTCTGCTTGATTTCGGTGATCGGACGAGAACCGATTTTTTTTTTTTTTTTTTTTTAATTCATTTTTATTTATTCATTCATTGAACTTATATACTAGACAAAAACGATTAAATCTAATTTAAAACTAACAATCTTAATTCTAGCTTACTGGCTCTTAACGAGCACTCTAAACTTAACGATATTCTTAAAATTATTGCCTTTCGGCCTAAAATCTATCTATATTTAATTTGTGTTGTTTTTTATTTTTCAAGAAACTTCGAAAACTTGAATTCTTTATTATTATTGTTTTACCTATAAACTACTTAAAACTACCTAAGCTACTTAGCCTAAATTAATTATAATCAGGGTGGTGAGCAATCTTAAGGATTGGTCACCATCCTGATTGCATCCATGGGCGCCTGACAGCCGCCGACAAGGGTTCACCCATGCCGCCGAGACTCGAGCGATGCAATAGCGTCGGTCGAGTCTCGGCAGCACATACATGTCGGCTAGCCCAGTCCCTCCCAAGGACCCCCTAATCTATCCTAAACCTACAAACCTAATAACTATCTTAAAACTAAGGAGGATGCTACGTCAGTAGCGCACCGGCCCGGGAGAGCGTATCAACCCTCACCTCTTCTTTAAGCCACCAATATTCGGTGTACTGCTTTAACGTATCGACCTTGTCCCGATCCGCAATTGCGGTGCTAAAACGGAGGAGCTCCTGAGCATTGGCGGCGGACCCGTCGTGGATGAGCCGCTTATCCCTCGCGCCGCGGTGGCTGTGGTACAATACCGGCACACCATCTTTATTTTGGACTAACCCTTTCATGTCTACATGAAGGAATGCCTCAGGCGGGATAAAGCCAGACCGAAGCGTACTCTCATGGTACATTAAATTGGGGTAGTAAGCCCCTGAGATCAGGCTATTATCATTGGCCATCGCCCTTGCAACGTGCCTCCGAATCACCTTAATAAGGAAATTGTCAACCCTATTCAGTCGAGCCCCATTGTAAAGGGTCCTGTTGGGATAGTATTTTGTGTACTCAGATTCGGGAGTTCTAAACAACCCTAGACAGGCCCTGAGACATTGTCTCTCAAACACCCGAATCTTTTCCATATAGAACGGCGCTATATTGAACCACAAAGGACAGCCATAAGCGATGATGGGCCTTATGAGGGCCACGTAGCAAATGACCTTCACCCTGGAGTCAAGTTGACTGCTGCGAAACAGTCTCCTTGTCAGAGCGCAGGCCCGCTTAGCCCCAGCAAGACAAGCATCTATATGTTTGTCAAAATATAGATACTGGTCAAGCCAGATGCCAAGATACCGGACCACGTTTTTCACCACCAATGGCCGTCCCTGCTGTCCAATAATTGTTAATTTTCTCCAGTTTATTCTGGTATCCCGAGGGGCCCCAGCCAATGGAGTTCTGAACAGGATTGTTTCCGATTTTTGGAAATTGATTTTCAACTTCCAATCATCGCAATACCTCTTAATTTGCTCAAAGTCACGCTGCAGAAGGATTCTGATGACCTCGATTTTTGGTCCTGACCTGTACGCCACTAAATCGTCTGCGTACGCTATAGCATGTCTGAGGGAACCCACCAGATCACTTGTGTAAATATTAAACAGGATCGGAGAATTCACTGCTCCCTGTTGTAAGCCGTTTTTAATTTCGAAAACCCTGCTCGAAGTCACATTGCCAGATTTGACAACAAACTTCTTTCCCATAAGCATGTCATAAATCATATACAGCAAAGGTTTTTGAATGCCCAATCTGGTCAGCTTATAAAAGAGTCCCTCCAACCATACGGTATCGAAGGCCTTCTCAAAGTCGACCAGGCAGGCACCCGTGCATTGATTCTTACTTTTATTCCACTGAATGTCGGAGATCAGTTTCGACGCGGCATGAATAGTGTCATGCCCCGCTCTAAAGCCAAACTGATTTTCCGGAATTATCTTGTTTTCCTCAACCCATCTCAAAAGAGATCTATTGACGACTTTCTCGAATACCTTGCTAACATTCGGGAGCAAACTAATTGACCGAAGATTAGCAGGGTTTGTCCTATCTTTATCCTTTTTAGGGATAGGGTGTACCACCGCTATTTTCCACTGCTCCGGATAATATGCATTATTCAGAGCATTGTTAAATAGAGTGGCGAAGATATCTATCGCCTCTAGCGGCAGGTGTCTTAATACGACGTTTGGGACACCGTCAACTCCCGCCGATTTTTTGTTTTTCAATGATTCAAAGATAAACCGAAGTTCATCTCTACTCACGAACAGATGAGTATTTGCATGGGCGATTGTGCCATTTGCACGGTTGTCGTCATTGAACCCGGTGAAACCGTTGTTCTCGGATCGCCAATCTTGAATTTCGGTCCGCAGATAAAAGTGGTTAAGAAAGGCCCTCTCCTCGAGATCGCGGTTACGGCAAACAGGGTTGTTCACCGTATACACACTCTCAAAGAAAGCTCCCATCAAATCCACCCTCTCCTGCGGGTCTTCGACCACGAAAAAACCATCGTTCGAGTCAGCACTCTCCGGACTGATGCCAGCAGTCAGTAGTGTTTGTCTGTTTTCGTTCGTCCGAGGTATTCGGACACATGAAATGTCGTTATGATCTTTCCGCCTGAACAGTTTATTTATTTGTGGGAACATATTCGGACTACTGGTTTTTATAGCCCGAATTTTATTGCCCCAATACAACGAGAACCGATTTTTTCAGCGTGGTATGGTCGTTGGCGAAAATCTAATTTATAAATTTTTTTAGAAAACTTACACTTACCATACCTACCTATAAAATTGTCTGCCCTCCAATTCAAAGCAACGCATTGCATCGCAAATCTTTGGACTTAGTAAATATTGCATATTATGTCTTTCCCAGGTGGAAAAAAAAAGAAAGAAAAAAAGTGACTGTATCCAACAGTCCCCAAATGTGTATGTGTAAACATCGTGCGTGCGGTATGTGTGTGGCTTGATACACGTCATTGAGAAAAGAGGGAATTGTAATAACCGTATTCTTGATATATTATGAAATAACAATTAATATGCCCCAGCTCATAAATGTATGCAATAAATCCCCGCAAGTTAAATGACATCAACTGTTATACAGGAAATGAAAGTGTCATTGGAATTTCATTCGGCTTGCATTGCATTTTGTAGATGTGCTGGTCTACGACACCGGCAATGAATTTCCTCGAGATGTCCGTCACAGCAAAGAAATGTGAGACCATCATATATGAAAAAAAAAACATGAGGCACTCCGGGAGTGCCGACAGAAGTGATTACTTGAACAATTACGTGTGTATTTTTCGAATCGTTAGGAAATATTTTATTGTACAAGAAATACTTAAAACTGTTTTGGGAATAAAAACAGCGAACAACAGCCCCACCTATCGGGTCCAAAACGATCCTATCTTTCTAGCTTCATTTAACAATGCACACATACGAAGTTTCATTGCGATCGGTTGAGTTTCTCAGAAAACGGACAACAGCGCCACCTATCGGGTCCAAAACTATCCTATCTTTCTAGCTTCATTTAACAATGCACACATACAAAGTTTCATTGAGATCGGTTGAGTTTCTCAGAAAACGGACCACAGCGCCACCTATCGGGTCCAAAACTATCCTATCTTTCTAGCTTCATTTAACAATGCACACATACAAAGCTTCATTGAGATCGGTTGAGTTTCTCAGAAAACGGACAACAGCGCCACCTATCGGGTCCAAAACTATCGTATCTTTCTAGCTGCATACAACCATGCACACATACAAAGTTTCATTGGAATCGGTGACGGTGACGGTGACGGTGACGGTGACGGTAACGGTGACGGTGACGGTAACGGTAACGGTAACGGTAACGGTAACAGTGACGGTGACGGTAACGGTAACGGTAACAGTGACGGTGATAGTAACAGTGACGCGAGTTTATTGGTTTCTTCCCATCCAAAGTGCCCAACGCGCCTAAAGAAGTAATAACTTCAAAAACATGCTTTATTTTAGCTCCTAAATGTATGCAATGATAAAAACGTATGCAATGATAAAAACGTATGCAATGATAAAATGTATGCAATGATTAAACATTAAATACGAGTTGGAAAAAGTACGTATACGACTAGGTAAATGGAAATGAAAAAGCAATTCAAAAAAAGTACGTATACGACTCCGTAAATGGAAATGAAATACCAATTCAGAATATAATGATTTTATTTTAATGGCTCCATTAGTGTTTTGCTTGTTTTTTCCAAAACATGTATTCACTCACGTTAGAGTTTAGAATTATGTATTGTCGTATAGAATAACTCTAAAAGGTACCAGAGTTTGCAAAAAGTTGCCTGAAACAAGTGACAAAAAATACAAACGCGAAATGTTGGACAATGAAAAATGCAAATGGATGAATCAGGCAAAAAGAGGGCGTATGCCAACAACACGCGGTGTTCCCAAGCGGTCCCCCATCTAAGTACTAACCGCGCCCGACTCTGCTTGATTTCGGTGATCGGACGAGAACCGATTTTTTCAGCGTGGTATGGTCGTTGGCGAAAATCTAATTTATAAATTTTTTAGAAAACTTACACTTACCATACCTACCTATAAAATTGTCTGCCCTCCAATTCAAAGCAACGCATTGCATCGCAAATCTTTGGACTTAGTAAATATTGCATATTATGTCTTTCCCAGGTGGAAAAAAAAAGAAAGAAAAAAAGTGACTGTATCCAACAGTCCCCAAATGTGTATGTGTAAACATCGTGCGTGCGGTATGTGTGTGGCTTGATACACGTCATTGAGAAAAGAGGGAATTGTAATAACCGTATTCTTGATATATTATGAAATAACAATTAATATGCCCCAGCTCATAAATGTATGCAATAAATCCCCGCAAGTTAAATGACATCAACTGTTATACAGGAAATGAAAGTGTCATTGGAATTTCATTCGGCTTGCATTGCATTTTGTAGATGTGCTGGTCTACGACACCGGCAATGAATTTCCTCGAGATGTCCGTCACAGCAAAGAAATGTGAGACCATCATATATGAAACAAAAAACATGAGGCACTCCGGGAGTGCCGACAGAAGTGATTACTTGAACAATTACGTGTGTATTTTTCGAATCGTTAGGAAATATTTTATTGTACAAGAAATACTTAAAACTGTTTTGGGAATAAAAACAGCGAACAACAGCCCCACCTATCGGGTCCAAAACGATCCTATCTTTCTAGCTTCATTTAACAATGCACACATACGAAGTTTCATTGCGATCGGTTGAGTTTCTCAGAAAACGGACAACAGCGCCACCTATCGGGTCCAAAACTATCCTATCTTTCTAGCTTCATTTAACAATGCACACATACAAAGTTTCATTGAGATCGGTTGAGTTTCTCAGAAAACGGACCACAGCGCCACCTATCGGGTGACGGTGACGGTGACGGTGACGGTGACGGTGACGGTGACGGTGACGGTAACGGTGACGGTGACGGTAACGGTAACGGTAACGGTAACGGTAACAGTGACGGTGACGGTAACGGTAACGGTAACAGTGACGGTGATAGTAACAGTGACGCGAGTTTATTGGTTTCTTCCCATCCAAAGTGCCCAACGCGCCTAAAGAAGTAATAACTTCAAAAACATGCTTTATTTTAGCTCCTAAATGTATGCAATGATAAAAACGTATGCAATGATAAAAACGTATGCAATGATAAAATGTATGCAATGATTAAACATTAAATACGAGTTGGAAAAAGTACGTATACGACTAGGTAAATGGAAATGAAAAAGCAATTCAAAAAAAGTACGTATACGACTCCGTAAATGGAAATGAAATACCAATTCAGAATATAATGATTTTATTTTAATGGCTCCATTAGTGTTTTGCTTGTTTTTTCCAAAACATGTATTCACTCACGTTAGAGTTTAGAATTATGTATTGTCGTATAGAATAACTCTAAAAGGTACCAGAGTTTGCAAAAAGTTGCCTGAAACAAGTGACAAAAAATACAAACGCGAAATGTTGGACAATGAAAAATGCAAATGGATGAATCAGGCAAAAAGAGGGCGTATGCCAACAACACGCGGTGTTCCCAAGCGGTCCCCCATCTAAGTACTAACCGCGCCCGACTCTGCTTGATTTCGGTGATCGGACGAGAACCGATTTTTTCAGCGTGGTATGGTCGTTGGCGAAAATCTAATTTATAAATTTTTTAGAAAACTTACACTTACCATACCTACCTATAAAATTGTCTGCCCTCCAATTCAAAGCAACGCATTGCATCGCAAATCTTTGGACTTAGTAAATATTGCATATTATGTCTTTCCCAGGTGGAAAAAAAAAGAAAGAAAAAAAGTGACTGTATCCAACAGTCCCCAAATGTGTATGTGTAAACATCGTGCGTGCGGTATGTGTGTGGCTTGATACACGTCATTGAGAAAAGAGGGAATTGTAATAACCGTATTCTTGATATATTATGAAATAACAATTAATATGCCCCAGCTCATAAATGTATGCAATAAATCCCCGCAAGTTAAATGACATCAACTGTTATACAGGAAATGAAAGTGTCATTGGAATTTCATTCGGCTTGCATTGCATTTTGTAGATGTGCTGGTCTACGACACCGGCAATGAATTTCCTCGAGATGTCCGTCACAGCAAAGAAATGTGAGACCATCATATATGAAAAAAAAAACATGAGGCACTCCGGGAGTGCCGACAGAAGTGATTACTTGAACAATTACGTGTGTATTTTTCGAATCGTTAGGAAATATTTTATTGTACAAGAAATACTTAAAACTGTTTTGGGAATAAAAACAGCGAACAACAGCCCCACCTATCGGGTCCAAAACGATCCTATCTTTCTAGCTTCATTTAACAATGCACACATACGAAGTTTCATTGCGATCGGTTGAGTTTCTCAGAAAACGGACAACAGCGCCACCTATCGGCTCCAAAACTATCCTATCTTTCTAGCTTCATTTAACAATGCACACATACAAAGTTTCATTGAGATCGGTTGAGTTTCTCAGAAAACGGACCACAGCGCCACCTATCGGGTCCAAAACTATCCTATCTTTCTAGCTTCATTTAACAATGCACACATACAAAGTTTCATTGAGATCGGTTGAGTTTCTCAGAAAACGGACAACAGCGCCACCTATCGGGTCCAAAACTATCGTATCTTTCTAGCTGCATACAACCATGCACACATACAAAGTTTCATTGGAATCGGTGACGGTGACGGTGACGGTGACGGTGACGGTAACGGTGACGGTGACGGTAACGGTAACGGTAACGGTAACAGTGACGGTGACGGTAACGGTAACGGTAACAGTGACGGTGATAGTAACAGTGACGCGAGTTTATTGGTTTCTTCCCATCCAAAGTGCCCAACGCGCCTAAAGAAGTAATAACTTCAAAAACATGCTTTATTTTAGCTCCTAAATGTATGCAATGATAAAAACGTATGCAATGATAAAAACGTATGCAATGATAAAATGTATGCAATGATTAAACATTAAATACGAGTTGGAAAAAGTACGTATACGACTAGGTAAATGGAAATGAAAAAGCAATTCAAAAAAAGTACGTATACGACTCCGTAAATGGAAATGAAATACCAATTCAGAATATAATGATTTTATTTTAATGGCTCCATTAGTGTTTTGCTTGTTTTTTCCAAAACATGTATTCACTCACGTTAGAGTTTAGAATTATGTATTGTCGTATAGAATAACTCTAAAAGGTACCAGAGTTTGCAAAAAGTTGCCTGAAACAAGTGACAAAAAATACAAACGCGAAATGTTGGACAATGAAAAATGCAAATGGATGAATCAGGCAAAAAGAGGGCGTATGCCAACAACACGCGGTGTTCCCAAGCGGTCCCCCATCTAAGTACTAACCGCGCCCGACTCTGCTTGATTTCGGTGATCGGACGAGAACCGATTTTTTTTTTTTTTTTTTTTAAATTCATTTTTATTTATTCATTCATTAAACTTATATACTAGACAAAAACGATTAAATCTAATTTAAAACTAACAATCTTAATTCTAGCTTACTGGCTCTTAACGAGCACTCTAAACTTAACGATATTCTTAAAATTATTGCCTTTCGGCCTAAAATCTATCTATATTTAATTTGTGTTGTTTTTTATTTTTCAAGAAACTTCGAAAACTTGAATTCTTTATTATTATTGTTTTACCTATAAACTACTTAAAACTACCTAAGCTACTTAGCCTAAATTAATTATAATCAGGGTGGTGAGCAATCTTAAGGATTGGTCACCATCCTGATTGCATCCATGGGCGCCTGACAGCCGCCGACAAGGGTTCACCCGTGCCGCCGAGACTCGAGCGACGCAATAGCGTCGGTCGAGTCTCGGTAGCACATACATGTCGGCTAGCCCAGTCCCTCCCAAGGACCCCCTAATCTATCCTAAACCTACAAACTTAATATCTATCTTAAAACTAAGGAGGATGCTACGTCAGTAGCGCACCGGCCCGGGAGAGCGTATCAGCCCTCACCTCTTCCTCAAGCCACCAAAATTCGGTGAACTGCTTTACCGTATCGACCCTGTCCCGATCCGCAATTGCGGTGCTAAAACGGAGGAGCTCCTGAGCATTGGCGGCGTACCCGTCGTGGATGAGCCGCTTATCCCTCGCGCCGCGGTGGCTGTGGTACAATACCGGCACACCATCTTTATTTTGGACTAACCCTTTCATGTCTACATGAAGGAATGCCTCAGGCGGGATAAAGCCAGACCGAAGCGTACTCTCATGGTACATTAAATTGGGGTAGTAAGCCCCTGAGATCAGGCTATTATCACTGGCCATCGCCCTTGCAACGTGCCTCCGAATCACCTTAATAAGGAAATTGTCAACCCTATTCAGTCGAGCCCCATTGTAAAGGGTCCTGTTGGGATAGTATTTTGTGTACTCAGATTCGGGAGTTCTAAACAACCCTAGACAGGCCCTGAGACATTGTCTCTCAAACACCCGAATCTTTTCCATATAGAACGGCGCTATATTGAACCACAAAGGACAGCCATAAGCGATGATGGGCCTTATGAGGGCCACGTAGCAAATGACCTTCACCCTGGAGTCAAGTTGACTGCTGCGAAACAGTCTCCTTGTCAGAGCGTAGGCCCGCTTAGCCCCAGCAAGACAAGCATCTATATGTTTGTCAAAATATAGATACTGGTCAAGCCAGATGCCAAGATACCGGACCACGTTTTTCACCACCAATGGCCGTCCCTGCTGTCCAATAATTGTTAATTTTCTCCAGTTTTTTCTGGTATCCCGAGGGGCCCCAGCCAATGGAGTTCTGAACAGGATTGTTTCCGATTTTTGGAAATTGATTTTCAACTTCCAATCATCGCAATACCTCTTAATTTGCTCAAAGTCACGCTGCAGAAGGATTCTGATGACCTCGATTTTTGGTCCTGACCTGTACGCCACTAAATCGTCTGCGTACGCTATAGCATGTCTGAGGGAACCCACCAGATCACTTGTGTAAATATTAAACAGGATCGGAGAATTCACTGCTCCCTGTTGTAAGCCGTTTTTAATTTCGAAAACCCTGCTCGAAGTCACATTGCCAGATTTGACAACAAACTTCTTTCCCATAAGCATGTCATAAATCATATACAGCAAAGGTTTTTGAATGCCCAATCTGGTCAGCTTATAAAAGAGTCCCTCCAACCATACGGTATCGAAGGCCTTCTCAAAGTCGACCAGGCAGGCACCCGTGCATTGATTCTTACTTTTATTCCACTGAATGTCGGAGATCAGTTTCGACGCGGCATGAATAGTGTCATGCCCCGCTCTAAAGCCAAACTGATTTTCCGGAATTATCTTGTTTTCCTCAACCCATCTCAAAAGAGATCTATTGACGACTTTCTCGAATACCTTGCTAACATTCGGGAGCAAACTAATTGACCGAAGATTAGCAGGGTTTGTCCTATCTTTATCCTTTTTAGGGATAGGGTGTACCACCGCTATTTTCCACTGCTCCGGATAATATGCATTATTCAGAGCATTGTTAAATAGAGTGGCGAAGATATCTATCGCCTCTAGCGGCAGGTGTCTTAATACGACGTTTGGGACACCGTCAACTCCCGCCGATTTTTTGTTTTTCAATGATTCAAAGATAAACCGAAGTTCATCTCTACTCACGAACAGATGAGTATTTGCATGGGCGATTGTGCCATTTGCACGGTTGTCGTCATTGAACCCGGTGAAACCGTTGTTCTCGGATCGCCAATCTTGAATTTCGGTCCGCAGATAAAAGTGGTTAAGAAAGGCCCTCTCCTCGAGATCGCGGTTACGGCAAACAGGGTTGTTCACCGTATACACACTCTCAAAGAAAGCTCCCATCAAATCCACCCTCTCCTGCGGGTCTTCGACCACGAAAAAACCATCGTTCGAGTCAGCACTCTCCGGACTGATGCCAGCAGTCAGTAGTGTTTGTCTGATTTCGTTCGTCCGAGGTATTCGGACACATGAAATGTCGTTATGATCTTTCCGCCTGAACAGTTTATTTATTTGTGGGAACATATTCGGACTACTGGTTTTTATAGCCCGAATTTTATTGCCCCAATACAAACTTACAGATTTTTTGTAATTTTCGGTGATCAACTGTTTCAGGTTTTTGATCATCGACATCAGTGTCCTTAACTCGGGATCGTTCCTGTCAGTAAACTGTCTGTGTAGCCGTTTAAGCCTCGAGAGCAGTCTACTTTTATGTCGGTACAAAGCATCGATTGTCGCGTTTCGATACTTTTCAGTTTGTTCTTCGTCGGTGGAACGTCCTACCCGAGGGATAGTCCGCTCCATTGTCCGTTTGATGACGACATTCATTTGCCGTAAATGAGTGTCGATCTCATCGTTCGTCAAGTTCCTGTTTGTCGGTGGGTCGATCTCGCATGAGCGTATGTCGCGTTTTAAAACTCTGGAGAAGCGCGACCACTGCGCTTTTCGGTAATCGAAAGAACGCACTTGGTCGTACTGCTCCAGCTGCGTCTGCTCGTTCGGGATCCGTAATACGGCGGCAAGTCCGTAGTGATCACTATCGTACTTAACCGCTCGTAAACAGTTCCGCGTGCTTAGATCAGTGTTTGTTAGTTCGAGTCTTTCGTCAACTAGCGCCAAGTCCAAGAAAGAACCGTCTCTAGGGAAAGACGGGATATCCGTCGCGTACAATTCGAGTTTGTACTCAATCATATTATGACGCCACCAGTCGTGAAACTGGTTGCCTCTAGGGTTCGGAATATCATTTCCCCATGCCGCGTGTTTGGCATTGAGGTCTCCGCCCAAAAAGTAATAGTTATCTTCCGATTGAAGCTGCAAGCAACGAAAAAGCGTCTCGATCTCATTCAAAAATTCAATGCGTAGAGGAGATTCAGGTGCGTAAAGCGACACCACATACACCCGCCTCTGGCTATTGAGGGGAATGCATACGATGCATGCTTCCAACACCTGGAACCTTCGCACGTCCCCGCTGTATATGACCCTATGGCTCAAGCCTTTACGAATTAAGATAGAGAACCGATTTTTTCAGCGTGGTATGGTCGTTGGCGAAAATCTAATTTATAAATTTTTTTAGAAAACTTACACTTACCATACCTACCTATAAAATTGTCTGCCCTCCAATTCAAAGCAACGCATTGCATCGCAAATCTTTGGACTTAGTAAATATTGCATATTATGTCTTTCCCAGGTGGAAAAAAAAAGAAAGAAAAAAAGTGACTGTATCCAACAGTCCCCAAATGTGTATGTGTAAACATCGTGCGTGCGGTATGTGTGTGGCTTGATACACGTCATTGAGAAAAGAGGGAATTGTAATAACCGTATTCTTGATATATTATGAAATAACAATTAATATGCCCCAGCTCATAAATGTATGCAATAAATCCCCGCAAGTTAAATGACATCAACTGTTATACAGGAAATGAAAGTGTCATTGGAATTTCATTCGGCTTGCATTGCATTTTGTAGATGTGCTGGTCTACGACACCGGCAATGAATTTCCTCGAGATGTCCGTCACAGCAAAGAAATGTGAGACCATCATATATGAAAAAAAAAACATGAGGCACTCCGGGAGTGCCGACAGAAGTGATTACTTGAACAATTACGTGTGTATTTTTCGAATCGTTAGGAAATATTTTATTGTACAAGAAATACTTAAAACTGTTTTGGGAATAAAAACAGCGAACAACAGCCCCACCTATCGGGTCCAAAACGATCCTATCTTTCTAGCTTCATTTAACAATGCACACATACGAAGTTTCATTGCGATCGGTTGAGTTTCTCAGAAAACGGACAACAGCGCCACCTATCGGCTCCAAAACTATCCTATCTTTCTAGCTTCATTTAACAATGCACACATACAAAGTTTCATTGAGATCGGTTGAGTTTCTCAGAAAACGGACCACAGCGCCACCTATCGGGTCCAAAACTATCCTATCTTTCTAGCTTCATTTAACAATGCACACATACAAAGTTTCATTGAGATCGGTTGAGTTTCTCAGAAAACGGACAACAGCGCCACCTATCGGGTCCAAAACTATCGTATCTTTCTAGCTGCATACAACCATGCACACATACAAAGTTTCATTGGAATCGGTGACGGTGACGGTGACGGTGACGGTGACGGTAACGGTGACGGTGACGGTAACGGTAACGGTAACGGTAACGGTAACAGTGACGGTGACGGTAACGGTAACGGTAACAGTGACGGTGATAGTAACAGTGACGCGAGTTTATTGGTTTCTTCCCATCCAAAGTGCCCAACGCGCCTAAAGAAGTAATAACTTCAAAAACATGCTTTATTTTAGCTCCTAAATGTATGCAATGATAAAAACGTATGCAATGATAAAAACGTATGCAATGATAAAATGTATGCAATGATTAAACATTAAATACGAGTTGGAAAAAGTACGTATACGACTAGGTAAATGGAAATGAAAAAGCAATTCAAAAAAAGTACGTATACGACTCCGTAAATGGAAATGAAATACCAATTCAGAATATAATGATTTTATTTTAATGGCTCCATTAGTGTTTTGCTTGTTTTTTCCAAAACATGTATTCACTCACGTTAGAGTTTAGAATTATGTATTGTCGTATAGAATAACTCTAAAAGGTACCAGAGTTTGCAAAAAGTTGCCTGAAACAAGTGACAAAAAATACAAACGCGAAATGTTGGACAATGAAAAATGCAAATGGATGAATCAGGCAAAAAGAGGGCGTATGCCAACAACACGCGGTGTTCCCAAGCGGTCCCCCATCTAAGTACTAACCGCGCCCGACTCTGCTTGATTTCGGTGATCGGACGAGAACCGATTTTTTCAGCGTGGTATGGTCGTTGGCGAAAATCTAATTTATAAATTTTTTAGAAAACTTACACTTACCATACCTACCTATAAAATTGTCTGCCCTCCAATTCAAAGCAACGCATTGCATCGCAAATCTTTGGACTTAGTAAATATTGCATATTATGTCTTTCCCAGGTGGAAAAAAAAAGAAAGAAAAAAAGTGACTGTATCCAACAGTCCCCAAATGTGTATGTGTAAACATCGTGCGTGCGGTATGTGTGTGGCTTGATACACGTCATTGAGAAAAGAGGGAATTGTAATAACCGTATTCTTGATATATTATGAAATAACAATTAATATGCCCCAGCTCATAAATGTATGCAATAAATCCCCGCAAGTTAAATGACATCAACTGTTATACAGGAAATGAAAGTGTCATTGGAATTTCATTCGGCTTGCATTGCATTTTGTAGATGTGCTGGTCTACGACACCGGCAATGAATTTCCTCGAGATGTCCGTCACAGCAAAGAAATGTGAGACCATCATATATGAAACAAAAAACATGAGGCACTCCGGGAGTGCCGACAGAAGTGATTACTTGAACAATTACGTGTGTATTTTTCGAATCGTTAGGAAATATTTTATTGTACAAGAAATACTTAAAACTGTTTTGGGAATAAAAACAGCGAACAACAGCCCCACCTATCGGGTCCAAAACGATCCTATCTTTCTAGCTTCATTTAACAATGCACACATACGAAGTTTCATTGCGATCGGTTGAGTTTCTCAGAAAACGGACAACAGCGCCACCTATCGGGTCCAAAACTATCCTATCTTTCTAGCTTCATTTAACAATGCACACATACAAAGTTTCATTGAGATCGGTTGAGTTTCTCAGAAAACGGACCACAGCGCCACCTATCGGGTGACGGTGACGGTGACGGTGACGGTGACGGTGACGGTGACGGTGACGGTAACGGTGACGGTGACGGTAACGGTAACGGTAACGGTAACGGTAACAGTGACGGTGACGGTAACGGTAACGGTAACAGTGACGGTGATAGTAACAGTGACGCGAGTTTATTGGTTTCTTCCCATCCAAAGTGCCCAACGCGCCTAAAGAAGTAATAACTTCAAAAACATGCTTTATTTTAGCTCCTAAATGTATGCAATGATAAAAACGTATGCAATGATAAAAACGTATGCAATGATAAAATGTATGCAATGATTAAACATTAAATACGAGTTGGAAAAAGTACGTATACGACTAGGTAAATGGAAATGAAAAAGCAATTCAAAAAAAGTACGTATACGACTCCGTAAATGGAAATGAAATACCAATTCAGAATATAATGATTTTATTTTAATGGCTCCATTAGTGTTTTGCTTGTTTTTTCCAAAACATGTATTCACTCACGTTAGAGTTTAGAATTATGTATTGTCGTATAGAATAACTCTAAAAGGTACCAGAGTTTGCAAAAAGTTGCCTGAAACAAGTGACAAAAAATACAAACGCGAAATGTTGGACAATGAAAAATGCAAATGGATGAATCAGGCAAAAAGAGGGCGTATGCCAACAACACGCGGTGTTCCCAAGCGGTCCCCCATCTAAGTACTAACCGCGCCCGACTCTGCTTGATTTCGGTGATCGGACGAGAACTTTACTTTTAAATTCATTTTTATTAATATTATTCTTTAAACTTATATACTAGACAAAAACGATTAAATCTAATTTAAAACTAACATTTATCTTAATTCTAGCTTACTGGCTCTTAGAGAGCGCTCTAAACTTAACTATATCCTTAAAATTACTGCCTTTCGGCCTTAAATCTATCTATATTTAATTTTATTGTTTTTTATTTTTCAAGAAACGTTATAAAAACTTGAATTCTTTATTATTCTTATTTTACCTACATACTACTTAAAACTACCTATGCTACTTAGCCTAAATTAATTATAATCAGGGTGGTGAGCAATCTTAAGGATTGGTCACCATCCCGATTGCATCCATGGGCGCCTGACAGCCGCCGACAAGGGTTCACCCGTGCCGCCGAGACTCGAGCGACGCAATAGCGTCGGTCGAGTCTCGGTAGCACATACATGTCGGCTAGCCCAGTCCCTCCCAAGGACCCCCTAATCTATCCTAAACCTACAAACTTAGTATCTATCTTAAAACTAAGGAGGATGCTACGCCAGTAGCGCACCGGCCCGGGAGAGCGTATCAGCCCTCACCTCTTCCTCAAGCCACCAAAATTCGGTGAACTGCTTTACCGTATCGACCCTGTCCCGATCCGCAATTGCGGTGCTAAAACGGAGGAGCTCCTGAGCATTGGCGGCGGACCCGTCGTGGATGAGCCGCTTATCCCTCGCGCCGCGGTGGCTGTGGTATAATACCGGCACACCATCTTTATTTTGGACTAACCCTTTCATGTCTACATGAAGGAATGCCTCAGGCGGGATAAAGCCAGACCGAAGCGTACTCTCATGGTACATTAAATTGGGGTAGTAAGCCCCTGAGATCAGGCTATTATCACTGGCCATCGCCCTTGCAACGTGCCTCCGAATCACCTTAATAAGGAAATTGTCAACCCTATTCAGTCGAGCCCCATTGTATAGGGTCCTGTTGGGATAGTATTTTGTGTACTCAGATTCGGGAGTTCTAAACAACCCTAGACAGGCCCTGAGACATTGTCTCTCAAACACCCGAATCTTTTCCATATAGAACGGCGCTATATTGAACCACAAAGGACAGCCATAAGCGATGATGGGCCTTATGAGGGCCACGTAGCAAATGACCTTCACCCTGGAGTCAAGTTGACTGCTGCGAAACAGTCTCCTTGTCAGAGCGTAGGCCCGCTTAGCCCCAGCAAGACAAGCATCTATATGTTTGTCAAAATATAGATACTGGTCAAGCCAGATGCCAAGATACCGGACCACGTTTTTCACCACCAATGGCCGTCCCTGCTGTCCAATAATTGTTAATTTTCTCCAGTTTTTTCTGGTATCCCGAGGGGCCCCAGCCAATGGAGTTCTGAACAGGATTGTTTCCGATTTTTGGAAATTGATTTTCAACTTCCAATCATCGCAATACCTCTTAATTTGCTCGAAGTCACGCTGCAGAAGGATTCTGATGACCTCGATTTTTGGTCCTGACCTGTACGCCACTAAATCGTCTGCGTACGCTATAGCATGTCTGAGGGAACCCACCAGATCACTTGTGTAAATATTAAACAGGATCGGAGAATTCACTGCTCCCTGTTGTAAGCCGTTTTTAATTTCGAAAACCCTGCTCGAAGTCACATTGCCAGATTTGACAACAAACTTCTTTCCCATAAGCATGTCATAAATCATATACAGCAAAGGTTTTTGAATGCCCAATCTGGTCAGCTTATAAAAGAGTCCCTCCAACCATACGGTATCGAAGGCCTTCTCAAAGTCGACCAGGCAGGCACCCGTGCATTGATTCTTACTTTTATTCCACT
The DNA here is from genome assembly GCA_949126925.1 of Cheilosia vernalis. Classification (NCBI taxonomy): domain Eukaryota; kingdom Metazoa; phylum Arthropoda; class Insecta; order Diptera; family Syrphidae; genus Cheilosia; species Cheilosia vernalis. The sequence continues at coordinate 26,570,478 of OX421360.1, read as the reverse complement.
GAATGTCGGAGATCAGTTTCGACGCGGCATGAATAGTGTCATGCCCCGCTCTAAAGCCAAACTGATTTTCCGGAATTATTTTGTTTTCCTCAACCCATCTCAAAAGAGATCTATTGACGACTTTCTCGAATACCTTGCTAACATTCGGGAGCAAACTAATTGACCGAAGATTAGCAGGGTTTGTCCTATCTTTATCCTTCTTAGGGATAGGGTGTACCACCGCTATTTTCCACTGCTCCGGATAATATGCATTATTCAGGGCATTGTTAAATAGAGTGGCGAAGATATCTATCGCCTCTAGCGGCAGGTGTTTTAATACGACGTTTGGGACACCGTCAACTCCCGCCGATTTTTTGTTTTTCAATGATTCAAAGATAAACCGAAGTTCATCTCTACTCACGAACAGATGAGTATTTGCATCGGCGACGAGAACCGATTTTTTCAGCGTGGTATGGTCGTTGGCGAAAATCTAATTTATAAATTTTTTTAGAAAACTTACACTTACCATACCTACCTATAAAATTGTCTGCCCTCCAATTCAAAGCAACGCATTGCATCGCAAATCTTTGGACTTAGTAAATATTGCATATTATGTCTTTCCCAGGTGGAAAAAAAAAGAAAGAAAAAAAGTGACTGTATCCAACAGTCCCCAAATGTGTATGTGTAAACATCGTGCGTGCGGTATGTGTGTGGCTTGATACACGTCATTGAGAAAAGAGGGAATTGTAATAACCGTATTCTTGATATATTATGAAATAACAATTAATATGCCCCAGCTCATAAATGTATGCAATAAATCCCCGCAAGTTAAATGACATCAACTGTTATACAGGAAATGAAAGTGTCATTGGAATTTCATTCGGCTTGCATTGCATTTTGTAGATGTGCTGGTCTACGACACCGGCAATGAATTTCCTCGAGATGTCCGTCACAGCAAAGAAATGTGAGACCATCATATATGAAAAAAAAAACATGAGGCACTCCGGGAGTGCCGACAGAAGTGATTACTTGAACAATTACGTGTGTATTTTTCGAATCGTTAGGAAATATTTTATTGTACAAGAAATACTTAAAACTGTTTTGGGAATAAAAACAGCGAACAACAGCCCCACCTATCGGGTCCAAAACGATCCTATCTTTCTAGCTTCATTTAACAATGCACACATACGAAGTTTCATTGCGATCGGTTGAGTTTCTCAGAAAACGGACAACAGCGCCACCTATCGGCTCCAAAACTATCCTATCTTTCTAGCTTCATTTAACAATGCACACATACAAAGTTTCATTGAGATCGGTTGAGTTTCTCAGAAAACGGACCACAGCGCCACCTATCGGGTCCAAAACTATCCTATCTTTCTAGCTTCATTTAACAATGCACACATACAAAGTTTCATTGAGATCGGTTGAGTTTCTCAGAAAACGGACAACAGCGCCACCTATCGGGTCCAAAACTATCGTATCTTTCTAGCTGCATACAACCATGCACACATACAAAGTTTCATTGGAATCGGTGACGGTGACGGTGACGGTGACGGTGACGGTAACGGTGACGGTGACGGTAACGGTAACGGTAACGGTAACGGTAACAGTGACGGTGACGGTAACGGTAACGGTAACAGTGACGGTGATAGTAACAGTGACGCGAGTTTATTGGTTTCTTCCCATCCAAAGTGCCCAACGCGCCTAAAGAAGTAATAACTTCAAAAACATGCTTTATTTTAGCTCCTAAATGTATGCAATGATAAAAACGTATGCAATGATAAAAACGTATGCAATGATAAAATGTATGCAATGATTAAACATTAAATACGAGTTGGAAAAAGTACGTATACGACTAGGTAAATGGAAATGAAAAAGCAATTCAAAAAAAGTACGTATACGACTCCGTAAATGGAAATGAAATACCAATTCAGAATATAATGATTTTATTTTAATGGCTCCATTAGTGTTTTGCTTGTTTTTTCCAAAACATGTATTCACTCACGTTAGAGTTTAGAATTATGTATTGTCGTATAGAATAACTCTAAAAGGTACCAGAGTTTGCAAAAAGTTGCCTGAAACAAGTGACAAAAAATACAAACGCGAAATGTTGGACAATGAAAAATGCAAATGGATGAATCAGGCAAAAAGAGGGCGTATGCCAACAACACGCGGTGTTCCCAAGCGGTCCCCCATCTAAGTACTAACCGCGCCCGACTCTGCTTGATTTCGGTGATCGGACGAGAACCGATTTTTTCAGCGTGGTATGGTCGTTGGCGAAAATCTAATTTATAAATTTTTTTAGAAAACTTACACTTACCATACCTACCTATAAAATTGTCTGCCCTCCAATTCAAAGCAACGCATTGCATCGCAAATCTTTGGACTTAGTAAATATTGCATATTATGTCTTTCCCAGGTGGAAAAAAAAAGAAAGAAAAAAAGTGACTGTATCCAACAGTCCCCAAATGTGTATGTGTAAACATCGTGCGTGCGGTATGTGTGTGGCTTGATACACGTCATTGAGAAAAGAGGGAATTGTAATAACCGTATTCTTGATATATTATGAAATAACAATTAATATGCCCCAGCTCATAAATGTATGCAATAAATCCCCGCAAGTTAAATGACATCAACTGTTATACAGGAAATGAAAGTGTCATTGGAATTTCATTCGGCTTGCATTGCATTTTGTAGATGTGCTGGTCTACGACACCGGCAATGAATTTCCTCGAGATGTCCGTCACAGCAAAGAAATGTGAGACCATCATATATGAAAAAAAAAACATGAGGCACTCCGGGAGTGCCGACAGAAGTGATTACTTGAACAATTACGTGTGTATTTTTCGAATCGTTAGGAAATATTTTATTGTACAAGAAATACTTAAAACTGTTTTGGGAATAAAAACAGCGAACAACAGCCCCACCTATCGGGTCCAAAACGATCCTATCTTTCTAGCTTCATTTAACAATGCACACATACGAAGTTTCATTGCGATCGGTTGAGTTTCTCAGAAAACGGACAACAGCGCCACCTATCGGCTCCAAAACTATCCTATCTTTCTAGCTTCATTTAACAATGCACACATACAAAGTTTCATTGAGATCGGTTGAGTTTCTCAGAAAACGGACCACAGCGCCACCTATCGGGTCCAAAACTATCCTATCTTTCTAGCTTCATTTAACAATGCACACATACAAAGTTTCATTGAGATCGGTTGAGTTTCTCAGAAAACGGACAACAGCGCCACCTATCGGGTCCAAAACTATCGTATCTTTCTAGCTGCATACAACCATGCACACATACAAAGTTTCATTGGAATCGGTGACGGTGACGGTGACGGTGACGGTGACGGTAACGGTGACGGTGACGGTAACGGTAACGGTAACGGTAACGGTAACAGTGACGGTGACGGTAACGGTAACGGTAACAGTGACGGTGATAGTAACAGTGACGCGAGTTTATTGGTTTCTTCCCATCCAAAGTGCCCAACGCGCCTAAAGAAGTAATAACTTCAAAAACATGCTTTATTTTAGCTCCTAAATGTATGCAATGATAAAAACGTATGCAATGATAAAAACGTATGCAATGATAAAATGTATGCAATGATTAAACATTAAATACGAGTTGGAAAAAGTACGTATACGACTAGGTAAATGGAAATGAAAAAGCAATTCAAAAAAAGTACGTATACGACTCCGTAAATGGAAATGAAATACCAATTCAGAATATAATGATTTTATTTTAATGGCTCCATTAGTGTTTTGCTTGTTTTTTCCAAAACATGTATTCACTCACGTTAGAGTTTAGAATTATGTATTGTCGTATAGAATAACTCTAAAAGGTACCAGAGTTTGCAAAAAGTTGCCTGAAACAAGTGACAAAAAATACAAACGCGAAATGTTGGACAATGAAAAATGCAAATGGATGAATCAGGCAAAAAGAGGGCGTATGCCAACAACACGCGGTGTTCCCAAGCGGTCCCCCATCTAAGTACTAACCGCGCCCGACTCTGCTTGATTTCGGTGATCGGACGAGAACCGATTTTTTCAGCGTGGTATGGTCGTTGGCGAAAATCTAATTTATAAATTTTTTAGAAAACTTACACTTACCATACCTACCTATAAAATTGTCTGCCCTCCAATTCAAAGCAACGCATTGCATCGCAAATCTTTGGACTTAGTAAATATTGCATATTATGTCTTTCCCAGGTGGAAAAAAAAAGAAAGAAAAAAAGTGACTGTATCCAACAGTCCCCAAATGTGTATGTGTAAACATCGTGCGTGCGGTATGTGTGTGGCTTGATACACGTCATTGAGAAAAGAGGGAATTGTAATAACCGTATTCTTGATATATTATGAAATAACAATTAATATGCCCCAGCTCATAAATGTATGCAATAAATCCCCGCAAGTTAAATGACATCAACTGTTATACAGGAAATGAAAGTGTCATTGGAATTTCATTCGGCTTGCATTGCATTTTGTAGATGTGCTGGTCTACGACACCGGCAATGAATTTCCTCGAGATGTCCGTCACAGCAAAGAAATGTGAGACCATCATATATGAAAAAAAAAACATGAGGCACTCCGGGAGTGCCGACAGAAGTGATTACTTGAACAATTACGTGTGTATTTTTCGAATCGTTAGGAAATATTTTATTGTACAAGAAATACTTAAAACTGTTTTGGGAATAAAAACAGCGAACAACAGCCCCACCTATCGGGTCCAAAACGATCCTATCTTTCTAGCTTCATTTAACAATGCACACATACGAAGTTTCATTGCGATCGGTTGAGTTTCTCAGAAAACGGACAACAGCGCCACCTATCGGGTCCAAAACTATCCTATCTTTCTAGCTTCATTTAACAATGCACACATACAAAGTTTCATTGAGATCGGTTGAGTTTCTCAGAAAACGGACCACAGCGCCACCTATCGGGTGACGGTGACGGTGACGGTGACGGTGACGGTGACGGTGACGGTGACGGTAACGGTGACGGTGACGGTAACGGTAACGGTAACGGTAACGGTAACAGTGACGGTGACGGTAACGGTAACGGTAACAGTGACGGTGATAGTAACAGTGACGCGAGTTTATTGGTTTCTTCCCATCCAAAGTGCCCAACGCGCCTAAAGAAGTAATAACTTCAAAAACATGCTTTATTTTAGCTCCTAAATGTATGCAATGATAAAAACGTATGCAATGATAAAAACGTATGCAATGATAAAATGTATGCAATGATTAAACATTAAATACGAGTTGGAAAAAGTACGTATACGACTAGGTAAATGGAAATGAAAAAGCAATTCAAAAAAAGTACGTATACGACTCCGTAAATGGAAATGAAATACCAATTCAGAATATAATGATTTTATTTTAATGGCTCCATTAGTGTTTTGCTTGTTTTTTCCAAAACATGTATTCACTCACGTTAGAGTTTAGAATTATGTATTGTCGTATAGAATAACTCTAAAAGGTACCAGAGTTTGCAAAAAGTTGCCTGAAACAAGTGACAAAAAATACAAACGCGAAATGTTGGACAATGAAAAATGCAAATGGATGAATCAGGCAAAAAGAGGGCGTATGCCAACAACACGCGGTGTTCCCAAGCGGTCCCCCATCTAAGTACTAACCGCGCCCGACTCTGCTTGATTTCGGTGATCGGACGAGAACCGATTTTTTCAGCGTGGTATGGTCGTTGGCGAAAATCTAATTTATAAATTTTTTTAGAAAACTTACACTTACCATACCTACCTATAAAATTGTCTGCCCTCCAATTCAAAGCAACGCATTGCATCGCAAATCTTTGGACTTAGTAAATATTGCATATTATGTCTTTCCCAGGTGGAAAAAAAAAGAAAGAAAAAAAGTGACTGTATCCAACAGTCCCCAAATGTGTATGTGTAAACATCGTGCGTGCGGTATGTGTGTGGCTTGATACACGTCATTGAGAAAAGAGGGAATTGTAATAACCGTATTCTTGATATATTATGAAATAACAATTAATATGCCCCAGCTCATAAATGTATGCAATAAATCCCCGCAAGTTAAATGACATCAACTGTTATACAGGAAATGAAAGTGTCATTGGAATTTCATTCGGCTTGCATTGCATTTTGTAGATGTGCTGGTCTACGACACCGGCAATGAATTTCCTCGAGATGTCCGTCACAGCAAAGAAATGTGAGACCATCATATATGAAAAAAAAAACATGAGGCACTCCGGGAGTGCCGACAGAAGTGATTACTTGAACAATTACGTGTGTATTTTTCGAATCGTTAGGAAATATTTTATTGTACAAGAAATACTTAAAACTGTTTTGGGAATAAAAACAGCGAACAACAGCCCCACCTATCGGGTCCAAAACGATCCTATCTTTCTAGCTTCATTTAACAATGCACACATACGAAGTTTCATTGCGATCGGTTGAGTTTCTCAGAAAACGGACAACAGCGCCACCTATCGGCTCCAAAACTATCCTATCTTTCTAGCTTCATTTAACAATGCACACATACAAAGTTTCATTGAGATCGGTTGAGTTTCTCAGAAAACGGACCACAGCGCCACCTATCGGGTCCAAAACTATCCTATCTTTCTAGCTTCATTTAACAATGCACACATACAAAGTTTCATTGAGATCGGTTGAGTTTCTCAGAAAACGGACAACAGCGCCACCTATCGGGTCCAAAACTATCGTATCTTTCTAGCTGCATACAACCATGCACACATACAAAGTTTCATTGGAATCGGTGACGGTGACGGTGACGGTGACGGTGACGGTAACGGTGACGGTGACGGTAACGGTAACGGTAACGGTAACGGTAACAGTGACGGTGACGGTAACGGTAACGGTAACAGTGACGGTGATAGTAACAGTGACGCGAGTTTATTGGTTTCTTCCCATCCAAAGTGCCCAACGCGCCTAAAGAAGTAATAACTTCAAAAACATGCTTTATTTTAGCTCCTAAATGTATGCAATGATAAAAACGTATGCAATGATAAAAACGTATGCAATGATAAAATGTATGCAATGATTAAACATTAAATACGAGTTGGAAAAAGTACGTATACGACTAGGTAAATGGAAATGAAAAAGCAATTCAAAAAAAGTACGTATACGACTCCGTAAATGGAAATGAAATACCAATTCAGAATATAATGATTTTATTTTAATGGCTCCATTAGTGTTTTGCTTGTTTTTTCCAAAACATGTATTCACTCACGTTAGAGTTTAGAATTATGTATTGTCGTATAGAATAACTCTAAAAGGTACCAGAGTTTGCAAAAAGTTGCCTGAAACAAGTGACAAAAAATACAAACGCGAAATGTTGGACAATGAAAAATGCAAATGGATGAATCAGGCAAAAAGAGGGCGTATGCCAACAACACGCGGTGTTCCCAAGCGGTCCCCCATCTAAGTACTAACCGCGCCCGACTCTGCTTGATTTCGGTGATCGGACGAGAACCGATTTTTTCAGCGTGGTATGGTCGTTGGCGAAAATCTAATTTATAAATTTTTTAGAAAACTTACACTTACCATACCTACCTATAAAATTGTCTGCCCTCCAATTCAAAGCAACGCATTGCATCGCAAATCTTTGGACTTAGTAAATATTGCATATTATGTCTTTCCCAGGTGGAAAAAAAAAGAAAGAAAAAAAGTGACTGTATCCAACAGTCCCCAAATGTGTATGTGTAAACATCGTGCGTGCGGTATGTGTGTGGCTTGATACACGTCATTGAGAAAAGAGGGAATTGTAATAACCGTATTCTTGATATATTATGAAATAACAATTAATATGCCCCAGCTCATAAATGTATGCAATAAATCCCCGCAAGTTAAATGACATCAACTGTTATACAGGAAATGAAAGTGTCATTGGAATTTCATTCGGCTTGCATTGCATTTTGTAGATGTGCTGGTCTACGACACCGGCAATGAATTTCCTCGAGATGTCCGTCACAGCAAAGAAATGTGAGACCATCATATATGAAAAAAAAAACATGAGGCACTCCGGGAGTGCCGACAGAAGTGATTACTTGAACAATTACGTGTGTATTTTTCGAATCGTTAGGAAATATTTTATTGTACAAGAAATACTTAAAACTGTTTTGGGAATAAAAACAGCGAACAACAGCCCCACCTATCGGGTCCAAAACGATCCTATCTTTCTAGCTTCATTTAACAATGCACACATACGAAGTTTCATTGCGATCGGTTGAGTTTCTCAGAAAACGGACAACAGCGCCACCTATCGGGTCCAAAACTATCCTATCTTTCTAGCTTCATTTAACAATGCACACATACAAAGTTTCATTGAGATCGGTTGAGTTTCTCAGAAAACGGACCACAGCGCCACCTATCGGGTGACGGTGACGGTGACGGTGACGGTGACGGTGACGGTGACGGTGACGGTAACGGTGACGGTGACGGTAACGGTAACGGTAACGGTAACGGTAACAGTGACGGTGACGGTAACGGTAACGGTAACAGTGACGGTGATAGTAACAGTGACGCGAGTTTATTGGTTTCTTCCCATCCAAAGTGCCCAACGCGCCTAAAGAAGTAATAACTTCAAAAACATGCTTTATTTTAGCTCCTAAATGTATGCAATGATAAAAACGTATGCAATGATAAAAACGTATGCAATGATAAAATGTATGCAATGATTAAACATTAAATACGAGTTGGAAAAAGTACGTATACGACTAGGTAAATGGAAATGAAAAAGCAATTCAAAAAAAGTACGTATACGACTCCGTAAATGGAAATGAAATACCAATTCAGAATATAATGATTTTATTTTAATGGCTCCATTAGTGTTTTGCTTGTTTTTTCCAAAACATGTATTCACTCACGTTAGAGTTTAGAATTATGTATTGTCGTATAGAATAACTCTAAAAGGTACCAGAGTTTGCAAAAAGTTGCCTGAAACAAGTGACAAAAAATACAAACGCGAAATGTTGGACAATGAAAAATGCAAATGGATGAATCAGGCAAAAAGAGGGCGTATGCCAACAACACGCGGTGTTCCCAAGCGGTCCCCCATCTAAGTACTAACCGCGCCCGACTCTGCTTGATTTCGGTGATCGGACGAGAACCGATTTTTTCAGCGTGGTATGGTCGTTGGCGAAAATCTAATTTATAAATTTTTTTAGAAAACTTACACTTACCATACCTACCTATAAAATTGTCTGCCCTCCAATTCAAAGCAACGCATTGCATCGCAAATCTTTGGACTTAGTAAATATTGCATATTATGTCTTTCCCAGGTGGAAAAAAAAAGAAAGAAAAAAAGTGACTGTATCCAACAGTCCCCAAATGTGTATGTGTAAACATCGTGCGTGCGGTATGTGTGTGGCTTGATACACGTCATTGAGAAAAGAGGGAATTGTAATAACCGTATTCTTGATATATTATGAAATAACAATTAATATGCCCCAGCTCATAAATGTATGCAATAAATCCCCGCAAGTTAAATGACATCAACTGTTATACAGGAAATGAAAGTGTCATTGGAATTTCATTCGGCTTGCATTGCATTTTGTAGATGTGCTGGTCTACGACACCGGCAATGAATTTCCTCGAGATGTCCGTCACAGCAAAGAAATGTGAGACCATCATATATGAAAAAAAAAACATGAGGCACTCCGGGAGTGCCGACAGAAGTGATTACTTGAACAATTACGTGTGTATTTTTCGAATCGTTAGGAAATATTTTATTGTACAAGAAATACTTAAAACTGTTTTGGGAATAAAAACAGCGAACAACAGCCCCACCTATCGGGTCCAAAACGATCCTATCTTTCTAGCTTCATTTAACAATGCACACATACGAAGTTTCATTGCGATCGGTTGAGTTTCTCAGAAAACGGACAACAGCGCCACCTATCGGGTCCAAAACTATCCTATCTTTCTAGCTTCATTTAACAATGCACACATACAAAGTTTCATTGAGATCGGTTGAGTTTCTCAGAAAACGGACCACAGCGCCACCTATCGGGTCCAAAACTATCCTATCTTTCTAGCTTCATTTAACAATGCACACATACAAAGTTTCATTGAGATCGGTTGAGTTTCTCAGAAAACGGACAACAGCGCCACCTATCGGGTCCAAAACTATCGTATCTTTCTAGCTGCATACAACCATGCACACATACAAAGTTTCATTGGAATCGGTGACGGTGACGGTGACGGTGACGGTGACGGTAACGGTGACGGTGACGGTAACGGTAACGGTAACGGTAACGGTAACAGTGACGGTGACGGTAACGGTAACGGTAACAGTGACGGTGATAGTAACAGTGACGCGAGTTTATTGGTTTCTTCCCATCCAAAGTGCCCAACGCGCCTAAAGAAGTAATAACTTCAAAAACATGCTTTATTTTAGCTCCTAAATGTATGCAATGATAAAAACGTATGCAATGATAAAAACGTATGCAATGATAAAATGTATGCAATGATTAAACATTAAATACGAGTTGGAAAAAGTACGTATACGACTAGGTAAATGGAAATGAAAAAGCAATTCAAAAAAAGTACGTATACGACTCCGTAAATGGAAATGAAATACCAATTCAGAATATAATGATTTTATTTTAATGGCTCCATTAGTGTTTTGCTTGTTTTTTCCAAAACATGTATTCACTCACGTTAGAGTTTAGAATTATGTATTGTCGTATAGAATAACTCTAAAAGGTACCAGAGTTTGCAAAAAGTTGCCTGAAACAAGTGACAAAAAATACAAACGCGAAATGTTGGACAATGAAAAATGCAAATGGATGAATCAGGCAAAAAGAGGGCGTATGCCAACAACACGCGGTGTTCCCAAGCGGTCCCCCATCTAAGTACTAACCGCGCCCGACTCTGCTTGATTTCGGTGATCGGACGAGAACCGATTTTTTCAGCGTGGTATGGTCGTTGGCGAAAATCTAATTTATAAATTTTTTAGAAAACTTACACTTACCATACCTACCTATAAAATTGTCTGCCCTCCAATTCAAAGCAACGCATTGCATCGCAAATCTTTGGACTTAGTAAATATTGCATATTATGTCTTTCCCAGGTGGAAAAAAAAAGAAAGAAAAAAAGTGACTGTATCCAACAGTCCCCAAATGTGTATGTGTAAACATCGTGCGTGCGGTATGTGTGTGGCTTGATACACGTCATTGAGAAAAGAGGGAATTGTAATAACCGTATTCTTGATATATTATGAAATAACAATTAATATGCCCCAGCTCATAAATGTATGCAATAAATCCCCGCAAGTTAAATGACATCAACTGTTATACAGGAAATGAAAGTGTCATTGGAATTTCATTCGGCTTGCATTGCATTTTGTAGATGTGCTGGTCTACGACACCGGCAATGAATTTCCTCGAGATGTCCGTCACAGCAAAGAAATGTGAGACCATCATATATGAAAAAAAAAACATGAGGCACTCCGGGAGTGCCGACAGAAGTGATTACTTGAACAATTACGTGTGTATTTTTCGAATCGTTAGGAAATATTTTATTGTACAAGAAATACTTAAAACTGTTTTGGGAATAAAAACAGCGAACAACAGCCCCACCTATCGGGTCCAAAACGATCCTATCTTTCTAGCTTCATTTAACAATGCACACATACGAAGTTTCATTGCGATCGGTTGAGTTTCTCAGAAAACGGACAACAGCGCCACCTATCGGGTCCAAAACTATCCTATCTTTCTAGCTTCATTTAACAATGCACACATACAAAGTTTCATTGAGATCGGTTGAGTTTCTCAGAAAACGGACCACAGCGCCACCTATCGGGTCCAAAACTATCCTATCTTTCTAGCTTCATTTAACAATGCACACATACAAAGTTTCATTGAGATCGGTTGAGTTTCTCAGAAAACGGACAACAGCGCCACCTATCGGGTCCAAAACTATCGTATCTTTCTAGCTGCATACAACCATGCACACATACAAAGTTTCATTGGAATCGGTGACGGTGACGGTGACGGTGACGGTGACGGTAACGGTGACGGTGACGGTAACGGTAACGGTAACGGTAACGGTAACAGTGACGGTGACGGTAACGGTAACGGTAACAGTGACGGTGATAGTAACAGTGACGCGAGTTTATTGGTTTCTTCCCATCCAAAGTGCCCAACGCGCCTAAAGAAGTAATAACTTCAAAAACATGCTTTATTTTAGCTCCTAAATGTATGCAATGATAAAAACGTATGCAATGATAAAAACGTATGCAATGATAAAATGTATGCAATGATTAAACATTAAATACGAGTTGGAAAAAGTACGTATACGACTAGGTAAATGGAAATGAAAAAGCAATTCAAAAAAAGTACGTATACGACTCCGTAAATGGAAATGAAATACCAATTCAGAATATAATGATTTTATTTTAATGGCTCCATTAGTGTTTTGCTTGTTTTTTCCAAAACATGTATTCACTCACGTTAGAGTTTAGAATTATGTATTGTCGTATAGAATAACTCTAAAAGGTACCAGAGTTTGCAAAAAGTTGCCTGAAACAAGTGACAAAAAATACAAACGCGAAATGTTGGACAATGAAAAATGCAAATGGATGAATCAGGCAAAAAGAGGGCGTATGCCAACAACACGCGGTGTTCCCAAGCGGTCCCCCATCTAAGTACTAACCGCGCCCGACTCTGCTTGATTTCGGTGATCGGACGAGAACCGATTTTTTCAGCGTGGTATGGTCGTTGGCGAAAATCTAATTTATAAATTTTTTAGAAAACTTACACTTACCATACCTACCTATAAAATTGTCTGCCCTCCAATTCAAAGCAACGCATTGCATCGCAAATCTTTGGACTTAGTAAATATTGCATATTATGTCTTTCCCAGGTGGAAAAAAAAAGAAAGAAAAAAAGTGACTGTATCCAACAGTCCCCAAATGTGTATGTGTAAACATCGTGCGTGCGGTATGTGTGTGGCTTGATACACGTCATTGAGAAAAGAGGGAATTGTAATAACCGTATTCTTGATATATTATGAAATAACAATTAATATGCCCCAGCTCATAAATGTATGCAATAAATCCCCGCAAGTTAAATGACATCAACTGTTATACAGGAAATGAAAGTGTCATTGGAATTTCATTCGGCTTGCATTGCATTTTGTAGATGTGCTGGTCTACGACACCGGCAATGAATTTCCTCGAGATGTCCGTCACAGCAAAGAAATGTGAGACCATCATATATGAAAAAAAAAACATGAGGCACTCCGGGAGTGCCGACAGAAGTGATTACTTGAACAATTACGTGTGTATTTTTCGAATCGTTAGGAAATATTTTATTGTACAAGAAATACTTAAAACTGTTTTGGGAATAAAAACAGCGAACAACAGCCCCACCTATCGGGTCCAAAACGATCCTATCTTTCTAGCTTCATTTAACAATGCACACATACGAAGTTTCATTGCGATCGGTTGAGTTTCTCAGAAAACGGACAACAGCGCCACCTATCGGCTCCAAAACTATCCTATCTTTCTAGCTTCATTTAACAATGCACACATACAAAGTTTCATTGAGATCGGTTGAGTTTCTCAGAAAACGGACCACAGCGCCACCTATCGGGTCCAAAACTATCCTATCTTTCTAGCTTCATTTAACAATGCACACATACAAAGTTTCATTGAGATCGGTTGAGTTTCTCAGAAAACGGACAACAGCGCCACCTATCGGGTCCAAAACTATCGTATCTTTCTAGCTGCATACAACCATGCACACATACAAAGTTTCATTGGAATCGGTGACGGTGACGGTGACGGTGACGGTGACGGTAACGGTGACGGTGACGGTAACGGTAACGGTAACGGTAACGGTAACAGTGACGGTGACGGTAACGGTAACGGTAACAGTGACGGTGATAGTAACAGTGACGCGAGTTTATTGGTTTCTTCCCATCCAAAGTGCCCAACGCGCCTAAAGAAGTAATAACTTCAAAAACATGCTTTATTTTAGCTCCTAAATGTATGCAATGATAAAAACGTATGCAATGATAAAAACGTATGCAATGATAAAATGTATGCAATGATTAAACATTAAATACGAGTTGGAAAAAGTACGTATACGACTAGGTAAATGGAAATGAAAAAGCAATTCAAAAAAAGTACGTATACGACTCCGTAAATGGAAATGAAATACCAATTCAGAATATAATGATTTTATTTTAATGGCTCCATTAGTGTTTTGCTTGTTTTTTCCAAAACATGTATTCACTCACGTTAGAGTTTAGAATTATGTATTGTCGTATAGAATAACTCTAAAAGGTACCAGAGTTTGCAAAAAGTTGCCTGAAACAAGTGACAAAAAATACAAACGCGAAATGTTGGACAATGAAAAATGCAAATGGATGAATCAGGCAAAAAGAGGGCGTATGCCAACAACACGCGGTGTTCCCAAGCGGTCCCCCATCTAAGTACTAACCGCGCCCGACTCTGCTTGATTTCGGTGATCGGACGAGAACCGATTTTTTCAGCGTGGTATGGTCGTTGGCGAAAATCTAATTTATAAATTTTTTAGAAAACTTACACTTACCATACCTACCTATAAAATTGTCTGCCCTCCAATTCAAAGCAACGCATTGCATCGCAAATCTTTGGACTTAGTAAATATTGCATATTATGTCTTTCCCAGGTGGAAAAAAAAAGAAAGAAAAAAAGTGACTGTATCCAACAGTCCCCAAATGTGTATGTGTAAACATCGTGCGTGCGGTATGTGTGTGGCTTGATACACGTCATTGAGAAAAGAGGGAATTGTAATAACCGTATTCTTGATATATTATGAAATAACAATTAATATGCCCCAGCTCATAAATGTATGCAATAAATCCCCGCAAGTTAAATGACATCAACTGTTATACAGGAAATGAAAGTGTCATTGGAATTTCATTCGGCTTGCATTGCATTTTGTAGATGTGCTGGTCTACGACACCGGCAATGAATTTCCTCGAGATGTCCGTCACAGCAAAGAAATGTGAGACCATCATATATGAAACAAAAAACATGAGGCACTCCGGGAGTGCCGACAGAAGTGATTACTTGAACAATTACGTGTGTATTTTTCGAATCGTTAGGAAATATTTTATTGTACAAGAAATACTTAAAACTGTTTTGGGAATAAAAACAGCGAACAACAGCCCCACCTATCGGGTCCAAAACGATCCTATCTTTCTAGCTTCATTTAACAATGCACACATACGAAGTTTCATTGCGATCGGTTGAGTTTCTCAGAAAACGGACAACAGCGCCACCTATCGGGTCCAAAACTATCCTATCTTTCTAGCTTCATTTAACAATGCACACATACAAAGTTTCATTGAGATCGGTTGAGTTTCTCAGAAAACGGACCACAGCGCCACCTATCGGGTGACGGTGACGGTGACGGTGACGGTGACGGTGACGGTGACGGTGACGGTAACGGTGACGGTGACGGTAACGGTAACGGTAACGGTAACGGTAACAGTGACGGTGACGGTAACGGTAACGGTAACAGTGACGGTGATAGTAACAGTGACGCGAGTTTATTGGTTTCTTCCCATCCAAAGTGCCCAACGCGCCTAAAGAAGTAATAACTTCAAAAACATGCTTTATTTTAGCTCCTAAATGTATGCAATGATAAAAACGTATGCAATGATAAAAACGTATGCAATGATAAAATGTATGCAATGATTAAACATTAAATACGAGTTGGAAAAAGTACGTATACGACTAGGTAAATGGAAATGAAAAAGCAATTCAAAAAAAGTACGTATACGACTCCGTAAATGGAAATGAAATACCAATTCAGAATATAATGATTTTATTTTAATGGCTCCATTAGTGTTTTGCTTGTTTTTTCCAAAACATGTATTCACTCACGTTAGAGTTTAGAATTATGTATTGTCGTATAGAATAACTCTAAAAGGTACCAGAGTTTGCAAAAAGTTGCCTGAAACAAGTGACAAAAAATACAAACGCGAAATGTTGGACAATGAAAAATGCAAATGGATGAATCAGGCAAAAAGAGGGCGTATGCCAACAACACGCGGTGTTCCCAAGCGGTCCCCCATCTAAGTACTAACCGCGCCCGACTCTGCTTGATTTCGGTGATCGGACGAGAACCGATTTTTTCAGCGTGGTATGGTCGTTGGCGAAAATCTAATTTATAAATTTTTTTAGAAAACTTACACTTACCATACCTACCTATAAAATTGTCTGCCCTCCAATTCAAAGCAACGCATTGCATCGCAAATCTTTGGACTTAGTAAATATTGCATATTATGTCTTTCCCAGGTGGAAAAAAAAAGAAAGAAAAAAAGTGACTGTATCCAACAGTCCCCAAATGTGTATGTGTAAACATCGTGCGTGCGGTATGTGTGTGGCTTGATACACGTCATTGAGAAAAGAGGGAATTGTAATAACCGTATTCTTGATATATTATGAAATAACAATTAATATGCCCCAGCTCATAAATGTATGCAATAAATCCCCGCAAGTTAAATGACATCAACTGTTATACAGGAAATGAAAGTGTCATTGGAATTTCATTCGGCTTGCATTGCATTTTGTAGATGTGCTGGTCTACGACACCGGCAATGAATTTCCTCGAGATGTCCGTCACAGCAAAGAAATGTGAGACCATCATATATGAAAAAAAAAACATGAGGCACTCCGGGAGTGCCGACAGAAGTGATTACTTGAACAATTACGTGTGTATTTTTCGAATCGTTAGGAAATATTTTATTGTACAAGAAATACTTAAAACTGTTTTGGGAATAAAAACAGCGAACAACAGCCCCACCTATCGGGTCCAAAACGATCCTATCTTTCTAGCTTCATTTAACAATGCACACATACGAAGTTTCATTGCGATCGGTTGAGTTTCTCAGAAAACGGACAACAGCGCCACCTATCGGCTCCAAAACTATCCTATCTTTCTAGCTTCATTTAACAATGCACACATACAAAGTTTCATTGAGATCGGTTGAGTTTCTCAGAAAACGGACCACAGCGCCACCTATCGGGTCCAAAACTATCCTATCTTTCTAGCTTCATTTAACAATGCACACATACAAAGTTTCATTGAGATCGGTTGAGTTTCTCAGAAAACGGACAACAGCGCCACCTATCGGGTCCAAAACTATCGTATCTTTCTAGCTGCATACAACCATGCACACATACAAAGTTTCATTGGAATCGGTGACGGTGACGGTGACGGTGACGGTGACGGTAACGGTGACGGTGACGGTAACGGTAACGGTAACGGTAACGGTAACAGTGACGGTGACGGTAACGGTAACGGTAACAGTGACGGTGATAGTAACAGTGACGCGAGTTTATTGGTTTCTTCCCATCCAAAGTGCCCAACGCGCCTAAAGAAGTAATAACTTCAAAAACATGCTTTATTTTAGCTCCTAAATGTATGCAATGATAAAAACGTATGCAATGATAAAAACGTATGCAATGATAAAATGTATGCAATGATTAAACATTAAATACGAGTTGGAAAAAGTACGTATACGACTAGGTAAATGGAAATGAAAAAGCAATTCAAAAAAAGTACGTATACGACTCCGTAAATGGAAATGAAATACCAATTCAGAATATAATGATTTTATTTTAATGGCTCCATTAGTGTTTTGCTTGTTTTTTCCAAAACATGTATTCACTCACGTTAGAGTTTAGAATTATGTATTGTCGTATAGAATAACTCTAAAAGGTACCAGAGTTTGCAAAAAGTTGCCTGAAACAAGTGACAAAAAATACAAACGCGAAATGTTGGACAATGAAAAATGCAAATGGATGAATCAGGCAAAAAGAGGGCGTATGCCAACAACACGCGGTGTTCCCAAGCGGTCCCCCATCTAAGTACTAACCGCGCCCGACTCTGCTTGATTTCGGTGATCGGACGAGAACCGATTTTTTCAGCGTGGTATGGTCGTTGGCGAAAATCTAATTTATAAATTTTTTAGAAAACTTACACTTACCATACCTACCTATAAAATTGTCTGCCCTCCAATTCAAAGCAACGCATTGCATCGCAAATCTTTGGACTTAGTAAATATTGCATATTATGTCTTTCCCAGGTGGAAAAAAAAAGAAAGAAAAAAAGTGACTGTATCCAACAGTCCCCAAATGTGTATGTGTAAACATCGTGCGTGCGGTATGTGTGTGGCTTGATACACGTCATTGAGAAAAGAGGGAATTGTAATAACCGTATTCTTGATATATTATGAAATAACAATTAATATGCCCCAGCTCATAAATGTATGCAATAAATCCCCGCAAGTTAAATGACATCAACTGTTATACAGGAAATGAAAGTGTCATTGGAATTTCATTCGGCTTGCATTGCATTTTGTAGATGTGCTGGTCTACGACACCGGCAATGAATTTCCTCGAGATGTCCGTCACAGCAAAGAAATGTGAGACCATCATATATGAAACAAAAAACATGAGGCACTCCGGGAGTGCCGACAGAAGTGATTACTTGAACAATTACGTGTGTATTTTTCGAATCGTTAGGAAATATTTTATTGTACAAGAAATACTTAAAACTGTTTTGGGAATAAAAACAGCGAACAACAGCCCCACCTATCGGGTCCAAAACGATCCTATCTTTCTAGCTTCATTTAACAATGCACACATACGAAGTTTCATTGCGATCGGTTGAGTTTCTCAGAAAACGGACAACAGCGCCACCTATCGGGTCCAAAACTATCCTATCTTTCTAGCTTCATTTAACAATGCACACATACAAAGTTTCATTGAGATCGGTTGAGTTTCTCAGAAAACGGACCACAGCGCCACCTATCGGGTGACGGTGACGGTGACGGTGACGGTGACGGTGACGGTGACGGTGACGGTAACGGTGACGGTGACGGTAACGGTAACGGTAACGGTAACGGTAACAGTGACGGTGACGGTAACGGTAACGGTAACAGTGACGGTGATAGTAACAGTGACGCGAGTTTATTGGTTTCTTCCCATCCAAAGTGCCCAACGCGCCTAAAGAAGTAATAACTTCAAAAACATGCTTTATTTTAGCTCCTAAATGTATGCAATGATAAAAACGTATGCAATGATAAAAACGTATGCAATGATAAAATGTATGCAATGATTAAACATTAAATACGAGTTGGAAAAAGTACGTATACGACTAGGTAAATGGAAATGAAAAAGCAATTCAAAAAAAGTACGTATACGACTCCGTAAATGGAAATGAAATACCAATTCAGAATATAATGATTTTATTTTAATGGCTCCATTAGTGTTTTGCTTGTTTTTTCCAAAACATGTATTCACTCACGTTAGAGTTTAGAATTATGTATTGTCGTATAGAATAACTCTAAAAGGTACCAGAGTTTGCAAAAAGTTGCCTGAAACAAGTGACAAAAAATACAAACGCGAAATGTTGGACAATGAAAAATGCAAATGGATGAATCAGGCAAAAAGAGGGCGTATGCCAACAACACGCGGTGTTCCCAAGCGGTCCCCCATCTAAGTACTAACCGCGCCCGACTCTGCTTGATTTCGGTGATCGGACGAGAACCGATTTTTTCAGCGTGGTATGGTCGTTGGCGAAAATCTAATTTATAAATTTTTTAGAAAACTTACACTTACCATACCTACCTATAAAATTGTCTGCCCTCCAATTCAAAGCAACGCATTGCATCGCAAATCTTTGGACTTAGTAAATATTGCATATTATGTCTTTCCCAGGTGGAAAAAAAAAGAAAGAAAAAAAGTGACTGTATCCAACAGTCCCCAAATGTGTATGTGTAAACATCGTGCGTGCGGTATGTGTGTGGCTTGATACACGTCATTGAGAAAAGAGGGAATTGTAATAACCGTATTCTTGATATATTATGAAATAACAATTAATATGCCCCAGCTCATAAATGTATGCAATAAATCCCCGCAAGTTAAATGACATCAACTGTTATACAGGAAATGAAAGTGTCATTGGAATTTCATTCGGCTTGCATTGCATTTTGTAGATGTGCTGGTCTACGACACCGGCAATGAATTTCCTCGAGATGTCCGTCACAGCAAAGAAATGTGAGACCATCATATATGAAACAAAAAACATGAGGCACTCCGGGAGTGCCGACAGAAGTGATTACTTGAACAATTACGTGTGTATTTTTCGAATCGTTAGGAAATATTTTATTGTACAAGAAATACTTAAAACTGTTTTGGGAATAAAAACAGCGAACAACAGCCCCACCTATCGGGTCCAAAACGATCCTATCTTTCTAGCTTCATTTAACAATGCACACATACGAAGTTTCATTGCGATCGGTTGAGTTTCTCAGAAAACGGACAACAGCGCCACCTATCGGGTCCAAAACTATCCTATCTTTCTAGCTTCATTTAACAATGCACACATACAAAGTTTCATTGAGATCGGTTGAGTTTCTCAGAAAACGGACCACAGCGCCACCTATCGGGTGACGGTGACGGTGACGGTGACGGTGACGGTGACGGTGACGGTGACGGTAACGGTGACGGTGACGGTAACGGTAACGGTAACGGTAACGGTAACAGTGACGGTGACGGTAACGGTAACGGTAACAGTGACGGTGATAGTAACAGTGACGCGAGTTTATTGGTTTCTTCCCATCCAAAGTGCCCAACGCGCCTAAAGAAGTAATAACTTCAAAAACATGCTTTATTTTAGCTCCTAAATGTATGCAATGATAAAAACGTATGCAATGATAAAAACGTATGCAATGATAAAATGTATGCAATGATTAAACATTAAATACGAGTTGGAAAAAGTACGTATACGACTAGGTAAATGGAAATGAAAAAGCAATTCAAAAAAAGTACGTATACGACTCCGTAAATGGAAATGAAATACCAATTCAGAATATAATGATTTTATTTTAATGGCTCCATTAGTGTTTTGCTTGTTTTTTCCAAAACATGTATTCACTCACGTTAGAGTTTAGAATTATGTATTGTCGTATAGAATAACTCTAAAAGGTACCAGAGTTTGCAAAAAGTTGCCTGAAACAAGTGACAAAAAATACAAACGCGAAATGTTGGACAATGAAAAATGCAAATGGATGAATCAGGCAAAAAGAGGGCGTATGCCAACAACACGCGGTGTTCCCAAGCGGTCCCCCATCTAAGTACTAACCGCGCCCGACTCTGCTTGATTTCGGTGATCGGACGAGAACCGATTTTTTCAGCGTGGTATGGTCGTTGGCGAAAATCTAATTTATAAATTTTTTTAGAAAACTTACACTTACCATACCTACCTATAAAATTGTCTGCCCTCCAATTCAAAGCAACGCATTGCATCGCAAATCTTTGGACTTAGTAAATATTGCATATTATGTCTTTCCCAGGTGGAAAAAAAAAGAAAGAAAAAAAGTGACTGTATCCAACAGTCCCCAAATGTGTATGTGTAAACATCGTGCGTGCGGTATGTGTGTGGCTTGATACACGTCATTGAGAAAAGAGGGAATTGTAATAACCGTATTCTTGATATATTATGAAATAACAATTAATATGCCCCAGCTCATAAATGTATGCAATAAATCCCCGCAAGTTAAATGACATCAACTGTTATACAGGAAATGAAAGTGTCATTGGAATTTCATTCGGCTTGCATTGCATTTTGTAGATGTGCTGGTCTACGACACCGGCAATGAATTTCCTCGAGATGTCCGTCACAGCAAAGAAATGTGAGACCATCATATATGAAAAAAAAAACATGAGGCACTCCGGGAGTGCCGACAGAAGTGATTACTTGAACAATTACGTGTGTATTTTTCGAATCGTTAGGAAATATTTTATTGTACAAGAAATACTTAAAACTGTTTTGGGAATAAAAACAGCGAACAACAGCCCCACCTATCGGGTCCAAAACGATCCTATCTTTCTAGCTTCATTTAACAATGCACACATACGAAGTTTCATTGCGATCGGTTGAGTTTCTCAGAAAACGGACAACAGCGCCACCTATCGGCTCCAAAACTATCCTATCTTTCTAGCTTCATTTAACAATGCACACATACAAAGTTTCATTGAGATCGGTTGAGTTTCTCAGAAAACGGACCACAGCGCCACCTATCGGGTCCAAAACTATCCTATCTTTCTAGCTTCATTTAACAATGCACACATACAAAGTTTCATTGAGATCGGTTGAGTTTCTCAGAAAACGGACAACAGCGCCACCTATCGGGTCCAAAACTATCGTATCTTTCTAGCTGCATACAACCATGCACACATACAAAGTTTCATTGGAATCGGTGACGGTGACGGTGACGGTGACGGTGACGGTAACGGTGACGGTGACGGTAACGGTAACGGTAACGGTAACGGTAACAGTGACGGTGACGGTAACGGTAACGGTAACAGTGACGGTGATAGTAACAGTGACGCGAGTTTATTGGTTTCTTCCCATCCAAAGTGCCCAACGCGCCTAAAGAAGTAATAACTTCAAAAACATGCTTTATTTTAGCTCCTAAATGTATGCAATGATAAAAACGTATGCAATGATAAAAACGTATGCAATGATAAAATGTATGCAATGATTAAACATTAAATACGAGTTGGAAAAAGTACGTATACGACTAGGTAAATGGAAATGAAAAAGCAATTCAAAAAAAGTACGTATACGACTCCGTAAATGGAAATGAAATACCAATTCAGAATATAATGATTTTATTTTAATGGCTCCATTAGTGTTTTGCTTGTTTTTTCCAAAACATGTATTCACTCACGTTAGAGTTTAGAATTATGTATTGTCGTATAGAATAACTCTAAAAGGTACCAGAGTTTGCAAAAAGTTGCCTGAAACAAGTGACAAAAAATACAAACGCGAAATGTTGGACAATGAAAAATGCAAATGGATGAATCAGGCAAAAAGAGGGCGTATGCCAACAACACGCGGTGTTCCCAAGCGGTCCCCCATCTAAGTACTAACCGCGCCCGACTCTGCTTGATTTCGGTGATCGGACGAGAACCGATTTTTTCAGCGTGGTATGGTCGTTGGCGAAAATCTAATTTATAAATTTTTTAGAAAACTTACACTTACCATACCTACCTATAAAATTGTCTGCCCTCCAATTCAAAGCAACGCATTGCATCGCAAATCTTTGGACTTAGTAAATATTGCATATTATGTCTTTCCCAGGTGGAAAAAAAAAGAAAGAAAAAAAGTGACTGTATCCAACAGTCCCCAAATGTGTATGTGTAAACATCGTGCGTGCGGTATGTGTGTGGCTTGATACACGTCATTGAGAAAAGAGGGAATTGTAATAACCGTATTCTTGATATATTATGAAATAACAATTAATATGCCCCAGCTCATAAATGTATGCAATAAATCCCCGCAAGTTAAATGACATCAACTGTTATACAGGAAATGAAAGTGTCATTGGAATTTCATTCGGCTTGCATTGCATTTTGTAGATGTGCTGGTCTACGACACCGGCAATGAATTTCCTCGAGATGTCCGTCACAGCAAAGAAATGTGAGACCATCATATATGAAACAAAAAACATGAGGCACTCCGGGAGTGCCGACAGAAGTGATTACTTGAACAATTACGTGTGTATTTTTCGAATCGTTAGGAAATATTTTATTGTACAAGAAATACTTAAAACTGTTTTGGGAATAAAAACAGCGAACAACAGCCCCACCTATCGGGTCCAAAACGATCCTATCTTTCTAGCTTCATTTAACAATGCACACATACGAAGTTTCATTGCGATCGGTTGAGTTTCTCAGAAAACGGACAACAGCGCCACCTATCGGGTCCAAAACTATCCTATCTTTCTAGCTTCATTTAACAATGCACACATACAAAGTTTCATTGAGATCGGTTGAGTTTCTCAGAAAACGGACCACAGCGCCACCTATCGGGTGACGGTGACGGTGACGGTGACGGTGACGGTGACGGTGACGGTGACGGTAACGGTGACGGTGACGGTAACGGTAACGGTAACGGTAACGGTAACAGTGACGGTGACGGTAACGGTAACGGTAACAGTGACGGTGATAGTAACAGTGACGCGAGTTTATTGGTTTCTTCCCATCCAAAGTGCCCAACGCGCCTAAAGAAGTAATAACTTCAAAAACATGCTTTATTTTAGCTCCTAAATGTATGCAATGATAAAAACGTATGCAATGATAAAAACGTATGCAATGATAAAATGTATGCAATGATTAAACATTAAATACGAGTTGGAAAAAGTACGTATACGACTAGGTAAATGGAAATGAAAAAGCAATTCAAAAAAAGTACGTATACGACTCCGTAAATGGAAATGAAATACCAATTCAGAATATAATGATTTTATTTTAATGGCTCCATTAGTGTTTTGCTTGTTTTTTCCAAAACATGTATTCACTCACGTTAGAGTTTAGAATTATGTATTGTCGTATAGAATAACTCTAAAAGGTACCAGAGTTTGCAAAAAGTTGCCTGAAACAAGTGACAAAAAATACAAACGCGAAATGTTGGACAATGAAAAATGCAAATGGATGAATCAGGCAAAAAGAGGGCGTATGCCAACAACACGCGGTGTTCCCAAGCGGTCCCCCATCTAAGTACTAACCGCGCCCGACTCTGCTTGATTTCGGTGATCGGACGAGAACCGATTTTTTCAGCGTGGTATGGTCGTTGGCGAAAATCTAATTTATAAATTTTTTAGAAAACTTACACTTACCATACCTACCTATAAAATTGTCTGCCCTCCAATTCAAAGCAACGCATTGCATCGCAAATCTTTGGACTTAGTAAATATTGCATATTATGTCTTTCCCAGGTGGAAAAAAAAAGAAAGAAAAAAAGTGACTGTATCCAACAGTCCCCAAATGTGTATGTGTAAACATCGTGCGTGCGGTATGTGTGTGGCTTGATACACGTCATTGAGAAAAGAGGGAATTGTAATAACCGTATTCTTGATATATTATGAAATAACAATTAATATGCCCCAGCTCATAAATGTATGCAATAAATCCCCGCAAGTTAAATGACATCAACTGTTATACAGGAAATGAAAGTGTCATTGGAATTTCATTCGGCTTGCATTGCATTTTGTAGATGTGCTGGTCTACGACACCGGCAATGAATTTCCTCGAGATGTCCGTCACAGCAAAGAAATGTGAGACCATCATATATGAAACAAAAAACATGAGGCACTCCGGGAGTGCCGACAGAAGTGATTACTTGAACAATTACGTGTGTATTTTTCGAATCGTTAGGAAATATTTTATTGTACAAGAAATACTTAAAACTGTTTTGGGAATAAAAACAGCGAACAACAGCCCCACCTATCGGGTCCAAAACGATCCTATCTTTCTAGCTTCATTTAACAATGCACACATACGAAGTTTCATTGCGATCGGTTGAGTTTCTCAGAAAACGGACAACAGCGCCACCTATCGGGTCCAAAACTATCCTATCTTTCTAGCTTCATTTAACAATGCACACATACAAAGTTTCATTGAGATCGGTTGAGTTTCTCAGAAAACGGACCACAGCGCCACCTATCGGGTGACGGTGACGGTGACGGTGACGGTGACGGTGACGGTGACGGTGACGGTAACGGTGACGGTGACGGTAACGGTAACGGTAACGGTAACGGTAACAGTGACGGTGACGGTAACGGTAACGGTAACAGTGACGGTGATAGTAACAGTGACGCGAGTTTATTGGTTTCTTCCCATCCAAAGTGCCCAACGCGCCTAAAGAAGTAATAACTTCAAAAACATGCTTTATTTTAGCTCCTAAATGTATGCAATGATAAAAACGTATGCAATGATAAAAACGTATGCAATGATAAAATGTATGCAATGATTAAACATTAAATACGAGTTGGAAAAAGTACGTATACGACTAGGTAAATGGAAATGAAAAAGCAATTCAAAAAAAGTACGTATACGACTCCGTAAATGGAAATGAAATACCAATTCAGAATATAATGATTTTATTTTAATGGCTCCATTAGTGTTTTGCTTGTTTTTTCCAAAACATGTATTCACTCACGTTAGAGTTTAGAATTATGTATTGTCGTATAGAATAACTCTAAAAGGTACCAGAGTTTGCAAAAAGTTGCCTGAAACAAGTGACAAAAAATACAAACGCGAAATGTTGGACAATGAAAAATGCAAATGGATGAATCAGGCAAAAAGAGGGCGTATGCCAACAACACGCGGTGTTCCCAAGCGGTCCACCATCTAAGTACTAACCGCGCCCGACTCTGCTTGATTTCGGTGATCGGACGAGAACCGATTTTTTCAGCGTGGTATGGTCGTTGGCGAAAATCTAATTTATAAATTTTTTTAGAAAACTTACACTTACCATACCTACCTATAAAATTGTCTGCCCTCCAATTCAAAGCAACGCATTGCATCGCAAATCTTTGGACTTAGTAAATATTGCATATTATGTCTTTCCCAGGTGGAAAAAAAAAGAAAGAAAAAAAGTGACTGTATCCAACAGTCCCCAAATGTGTATGTGTAAACATCGTGCGTGCGGTATGTGTGTGGCTTGATACACGTCATTGAGAAAAGAGGGAATTGTAATAACCGTATTCTTGATATATTATGAAATAACAATTAATATGCCCCAGCTCATAAATGTATGCAATAAATCCCCGCAAGTTAAATGACATCAACTGTTATACAGGAAATGAAAGTGTCATTGGAATTTCATTCGGCTTGCATTGCATTTTGTAGATGTGCTGGTCTACGACACCGGCAATGAATTTCCTCGAGATGTCCGTCACAGCAAAGAAATGTGAGACCATCATATATGAAAAAAAAAACATGAGGCACTCCGGGAGTGCCGACAGAAGTGATTACTTGAACAATTACGTGTGTATTTTTCGAATCGTTAGGAAATATTTTATTGTACAAGAAATACTTAAAACTGTTTTGGGAATAAAAACAGCGAACAACAGCCCCACCTATCGGGTCCAAAACGATCCTATCTTTCTAGCTTCATTTAACAATGCACACATACGAAGTTTCATTGCGATCGGTTGAGTTTCTCAGAAAACGGACAACAGCGCCACCTATCGGGTCCAAAACTATCCTATCTTTCTAGCTTCATTTAACAATGCACACATACAAAGTTTCATTGAGATCGGTTGAGTTTCTCAGAAAACGGACCACAGCGCCACCTATCGGGTCCAAAACTATCCTATCTTTCTAGCTTCATTTAACAATGCACACATACAAAGTTTCATTGAGATCGGTTGAGTTTCTCAGAAAACGGACCACAGCGCCACCTATCGGGTCCAAAACTATCCTATCTTTCTAGCTTCATTTAACAATGCACACATACAAAGTTTCATTGAGATCGGTTGAGTTTCTCAGAAAACGGACCACAGCGCCACCTATCGGGTCCAAAACTATCCTATCTTTCTAGCTTCATTTAACAATGCACACATACAAAGTTTCATTGAGATCGGTTGAGTTTCTCAGAAAACGGACAACAGCGCCACCTATCGGGTCCAAAACTATCGTATCTTTCTAGCTGCATACAACCATGCACACATACAAAGTTTCATTGGAATCGGTGACGGTGACGGTGACGGTGACGGTGACGGTAACGGTGACGGTGACGGTAACGGTAACGGTAACGGTAACGGTAACAGTGACGGTGACGGTAACGGTAACGGTAACAGTGACGGTGATAGTAACAGTGACGCGAGTTTATTGGTTTCTTCCCATCCAAAGTGCCCAACGCGCCTAAAGAAGTAATAACTTCAAAAACATGCTTTATTTTAGCTCCTAAATGTATGCAATGATAAAAACGTATGCAATGATAAAAACGTATGCAATGATAAAATGTATGCAATGATTAAACATTAAATACGAGTTGGAAAAAGTACGTATACGACTAGGTAAATGGAAATGAAAAAGCAATTCAAAAAAAGTACGTATACGACTCCGTAAATGGAAATGAAATACCAATTCAGAATATAATGATTTTATTTTAATGGCTCCATTAGTGTTTTGCTTGTTTTTTCCAAAACATGTATTCACTCACGTTAGAGTTTAGAATTATGTATTGTCGTATAGAATAACTCTAAAAGGTACCAGAGTTTGCAAAAAGTTGCCTGAAACAAGTGACAAAAAATACAAACGCGAAATGTTGGACAATGAAAAATGCAAATGGATGAATCAGGCAAAAAGAGGGCGTATGCCAACAACACGCGGTGTTCCCAAGCGGTCCCCCATCTAAGTACTAACCGCGCCCGACTCTGCTTGATTTCGGTGATCGGACGAGAACCGATTTTTTTTTTTTTTTTTTTTTTAAATTCATTTTTATTCTATTCATTCATTAAACTTATATACTAGACAAAAACGACTAAATCTAATTTAAAACTAACAATCTTAATTCTAGCTTACTGGCTCTTAACGAGCACTCTAAACTTAACGATATTCTTAAAATTATTGCCTTTCGGCCTAAAATCTATCTATATTTAATTTGTGTTGTTTTTTATTTTTCAAGAAACTTCGAAAACTTGAATTCTTTATTATTATTGTTTTACCTATAAACTACTTAAAACTACCTAAGCTACTTAGCCTAAATTAATTATAATCAGGGTGGTGAGCAATCTTAAGGATTGGTCACCATCCTGATTGCATCCGTGGGCGCCTGACAGCCGCCGACAAGGGTTCACCCGTGCCGCCGAGACTCGAGCGACGCAATAGCGTCGGTCGAGTCTCGGTAGCACATACATGTCGGCTAGCCCAGTCCCTCCCAAGGACCCCCTAATCTATCCTTAACCTACAAACTTAATATCTATCTTAAAACTAAGGAGGATGCTACGTCAGTAGCGCACCGGCCCGGGAGAGCGTATCAGCCCTCACCTCTTCCTCAAGCCACCAAAATTCGGTGAACTGCTTTACAGTATCGACCCTGTCCCGATCCGCAATTGCGGTGCTAAAACGGAGGAGCTCCTGAGCATTGGCGGCGGACCCGTCGTGGATGAGCCGCTTATCCCTCGCGCCGCGGTGGCTGTGGTACAATACCGGCACACCATCTTTATTTTGGACTAACCCTTTCATGTCTACATGAAGGAATGCCTCAGGCGGGATAAAGCCAGACCGAAGCGTACTCTCATGGTACATTAAATTGGGGTAGTAAGCCCCTGAGATCAGGTTATTATCACGAGAACCGATTTTTTCAGCGTGGTATGGTCGTTGGCGAAAATCTGATTTATAAATTTTTTAGAAAACTTACACTTACCATACCTACCTATAAAATTGTCTGCCCTCCAATTCAAAGCAACGCATGGCATCGCAAATCTTTGGACTTAGTAAATATTGCATATTATGTCTTTCCCAGGTGGAAAAAAAAAGAAAGAAAAAAAGTGACTGTATCCAACAGTCCCCAAATGTGTATGTGTAAACATCGTGCGTGCGGTATGTGTGTGGCTTGATACACGTCATTGAGAAAAGAGGGAATTGTAATAACCGTATTCTTGATATATTATGAAATAACAATTAATATGCCCCAGCTCATAAATGTATGCAATAAATCCCCGCAAGTTAAATGACATCAACTGTTATACAGGAAATGAAAGTGTCATTGGAATTTCATTCGGCTTGCATTGCATTTTGTAGATGTGCTGGTCTACGACACCGGCAATGAATTTCCTCGAGATGTCCGTCACAGCAAAGAAATGTGAGACCATCATATATGAAAAAAAAAACATGAGGCACTCCGGGAGTGCCGACAGAAGTGATTACTTGAACAATTACGTGTGTATTTTTCGAATCGTTAGGAAATATTTTATTGTACAAGAAATACTTAAAACTGTTTTGGGAATAAAAACAGCGAACAACAGCCCCACCTATCGGGTCCAAAACGATCCTATCTTTCTAGCTTCATTTAACAATGCACACATACGAAGTTTCATTGCGATCGGTTGAGTTTCTCAGAAAACGGACAACAGCGCCACCTATCGGGTCCAAAACTATCCTATCTTTCTAGCTTCATTTAACAATGCACACATACAAAGTTTCATTGAGATCGGTTGAGTTTCTCAGAAAACGGACCACAGCGCCACCTATCGGGTCCAAAACTATCCTATCTTTCTAGCTTCATTTAACAATGCACACATACAAAGTTTCATTGAGATCGGTTGAGTTTCTCAGAAAACGGACCACAGCGCCACCTATCGGGTCCAAAACTATCCTATCTTTCTAGCTTCATTTAACAATGCACACATACAAAGTTTCATTGAGATCGGTTGAGTTTCTCAGAAAACGGACCACAGCGCCACCTATCGGGTCCAAAACTATCCTATCTTTCTAGCTTCATTTAACAATGCACACATACAAAGTTTCATTGAGATCGGTTGAGTTTCTCAGAAAACGGACAACAGCGCCACCTATCGGGTCCAAAACTATCGTATCTTTCTAGCTGCATACAACCATGCACACATACAAAGTTTCATTGGAATCGGTGACGGTGACGGTGACGGTGACGGTGACGGTAACGGTGACGGTGACGGTAACGGTAACGGTAACGGTAACGGTAACGGTAACAGTGACGGTGACGGTAACGGTAACGGTAACAGTGACGGTGATAGTAACAGTGACGCGAGTTTATTGGTTTCTTCCCATCCAAAGTGCCCAACGCGCCTAAAGAAGTAATAACTTCAAAAACATGCTTTATTTTAGCTCCTAAATGTATGCAATGATAAAAACGTATGCAATGATAAAAACGTATGCAATGATAAAATGTATGCAATGATTAAACATTAAATACGAGTTGGAAAAAGTACGTATACGACTAGGTAAATGGAAATGAAAAAGCAATTCAAAAAAAGTACGTATACGACTCCGTAAATGGAAATGAAATACCAATTCAGAATATAATGATTTTATTTTAATGGCTCCATTAGTGTTTTGCTTGTTTTTTCCAAAACATGTATTCACTCACGTTAGAGTTTAGAATTATGTATTGTCGTATAGAATAACTCTAAAAGGTACCAGAGTTTGCAAAAAGTTGCCTGAAACAAGTGACAAAAAATACAAACGCGAAATGTTGGACAATGAAAAATGCAAATGGATGAATCAGGCAAAAAGAGGGCGTATGCCAACAACACGCGGTGTTCCCAAGCGGTCCCCCATCTAAGTACTAACCGCGCCCGACTCTGCTTGATTTCGGTGATCGGACGAGAACCGATTTTTTCAGCGTGGTATGGTCGTTGGCGAAAATCTAATTTATAAATTTTTTAGAAAACTTACACTTACCATACCTACCTATAAAATTGTCTGCCCTCCAATTCAAAGCAACGCATTGCATCGCAAATCTTTGGACTTAGTAAATATTGCATATTATGTCTTTCCCAGGTGGAAAAAAAAAGAAAGAAAAAAAGTGACTGTATCCAACAGTCCCCAAATGTGTATGTGTAAACATCGTGCGTGCGGTATGTGTGTGGCTTGATACACGTCATTGAGAAAAGAGGGAATTGTAATAACCGTATTCTTGATATATTATGAAATAACAATTAATATGCCCCAGCTCATAAATGTATGCAATAAATCCCCGCAAGTTAAATGACATCAACTGTTATACAGGAAATGAAAGTGTCATTGGAATTTCATTCGGCTTGCATTGCATTTTGTAGATGTGCTGGTCTACGACACCGGCAATGAATTTCCTCGAGATGTCCGTCACAGCAAAGAAATGTGAGACCATCATATATGAAACAAAAAACATGAGGCACTCCGGGAGTGCCGACAGAAGTGATTACTTGAACAATTACGTGTGTATTTTTCGAATCGTTAGGAAATATTTTATTGTACAAGAAATACTTAAAACTGTTTTGGGAATAAAAACAGCGAACAACAGCCCCACCTATCGGGTCCAAAACGATCCTATCTTTCTAGCTTCATTTAACAATGCACACATACGAAGTTTCATTGCGATCGGTTGAGTTTCTCAGAAAACGGACAACAGCGCCACCTATCGGGTCCAAAACTATCCTATCTTTCTAGCTTCATTTAACAATGCACACATACAAAGTTTCATTGAGATCGGTTGAGTTTCTCAGAAAACGGACCACAGCGCCACCTATCGGGTGACGGTGACGGTGACGGTGACGGTGACGGTGACGGTGACGGTGACGGTAACGGTGACGGTGACGGTAACGGTAACGGTAACGGTAACGGTAACAGTGACGGTGACGGTAACGGTAACGGTAACAGTGACGGTGATAGTAACAGTGACGCGAGTTTATTGGTTTCTTCCCATCCAAAGTGCCCAACGCGCCTAAAGAAGTAATAACTTCAAAAACATGCTTTATTTTAGCTCCTAAATGTATGCAATGATAAAAACGTATGCAATGATAAAAACGTATGCAATGATAAAATGTATGCAATGATTAAACATTAAATACGAGTTGGAAAAAGTACGTATACGACTAGGTAAATGGAAATGAAAAAGCAATTCAAAAAAAGTACGTATACGACTCCGTAAATGGAAATGAAATACCAATTCAGAATATAATGATTTTATTTTAATGGCTCCATTAGTGTTTTGCTTGTTTTTTCCAAAACATGTATTCACTCACGTTAGAGTTTAGAATTATGTATTGTCGTATAGAATAACTCTAAAAGGTACCAGAGTTTGCAAAAAGTTGCCTGAAACAAGTGACAAAAAATACAAACGCGAAATGTTGGACAATGAAAAATGCAAATGGATGAATCAGGCAAAAAGAGGGCGTATGCCAACAACACGCGGTGTTCCCAAGCGGTCCCCCATCTAAGTACTAACCGCGCCCGACTCTGCTTGATTTCGGTGATCGGACGAGAACCGATTTTTTCAGCGTGGTATGGTCGTTGGCGAAAATCTAATTTATAAATTTTTTTAGAAAACTTACACTTACCATACCTACCTATAAAATTGTCTGCCCTCCAATTCAAAGCAACGCATTGCATCGCAAATCTTTGGACTTAGTAAATATTGCATATTATGTCTTTCCCAGGTGGAAAAAAAAAGAAAGAAAAAAAGTGACTGTATCCAACAGTCCCCAAATGTGTATGTGTAAACATCGTGCGTGCGGTATGTGTGTGGCTTGATACACGTCATTGAGAAAAGAGGGAATTGTAATAACCGTATTCTTGATATATTATGAAATAACAATTAATATGCCCCAGCTCATAAATGTATGCAATAAATCCCCGCAAGTTAAATGACATCAACTGTTATACAGGAAATGAAAGTGTCATTGGAATTTCATTCGGCTTGCATTGCATTTTGTAGATGTGCTGGTCTACGACACCGGCAATGAATTTCCTCGAGATGTCCGTCACAGCAAAGAAATGTGAGACCATCATATATGAAACAAAAAACATGAGGCACTCCGGGAGTGCCGACAGAAGTGATTACTTGAACAATTACGTGTGTATTTTTCGAATCGTTAGGAAATATTTTATTGTACAAGAAATACTTAAAACTGTTTTGGGAATAAAAACAGCGAACAACAGCCCCACCTATCGGGTCCAAAACGATCCTATCTTTCTAGCTTCATTTAACAATGCACACATACGAAGTTTCATTGCGATCGGTTGAGTTTCTCAGAAAACGGACAACAGCGCCACCTATCGGGTCCAAAACTATCCTATCTTTCTAGCTTCATTTAACAATGCACACATACAAAGTTTCATTGAGATCGGTTGAGTTTCTCAGAAAACGGACCACAGCGCCACCTATCGGGTGACGGTGACGGTGACGGTGACGGTGACGGTGACGGTGACGGTGACGGTAACGGTGACGGTGACGGTAACGGTAACGGTAACGGTAACGGTAACAGTGACGGTGACGGTAACGGTAACGGTAACAGTGACGGTGATAGTAACAGTGACGCGAGTTTATTGGTTTCTTCCCATCCAAAGTGCCCAACGCGCCTAAAGAAGTAATAACTTCAAAAACATGCTTTATTTTAGCTCCTAAATGTATGCAATGATAAAAACGTATGCAATGATAAAAACGTATGCAATGATAAAATGTATGCAATGATTAAACATTAAATACGAGTTGGAAAAAGTACGTATACGACTAGGTAAATGGAAATGAAAAAGCAATTCAAAAAAAGTACGTATACGACTCCGTAAATGGAAATGAAATACCAATTCAGAATATAATGATTTTATTTTAATGGCTCCATTAGTGTTTTGCTTGTTTTTTCCAAAACATGTATTCACTCACGTTAGAGTTTAGAATTATGTATTGTCGTATAGAATAACTCTAAAAGGTACCAGAGTTTGCAAAAAGTTGCCTGAAACAAGTGACAAAAAATACAAACGCGAAATGTTGGACAATGAAAAATGCAAATGGATGAATCAGGCAAAAAGAGGGCGTATGCCAACAACACGCGGTGTTCCCAAGCGGTCCCCCATCTAAGTACTAACCGCGCCCGACTCTGCTTGATTTCGGTGATCGGACGAGAACCGATTTTTTCAGCGTGGTATGGTCGTTGGCGAAAATCTAATTTATAAATTTTTTAGAAAACTTACACTTACCATACCTACCTATAAAATTGTCTGCCCTCCAATTCAAAGCAACGCATTGCATCGCAAATCTTTGGACTTAGTAAATATTGCATATTATGTCTTTCCCAGGTGGAAAAAAAAAGAAAGAAAAAAAGTGACTGTATCCAACAGTCCCCAAATGTGTATGTGTAAACATCGTGCGTGCGGTATGTGTGTGGCTTGATACACGTCATTGAGAAAAGAGGGAATTGTAATAACCGTATTCTTGATATATTATGAAATAACAATTAATATGCCCCAGCTCATAAATGTATGCAATAAATCCCCGCAAGTTAAATGACATCAACTGTTATACAGGAAATGAAAGTGTCATTGGAATTTCATTCGGCTTGCATTGCATTTTGTAGATGTGCTGGTCTACGACACCGGCAATGAATTTCCTCGAGATGTCCGTCACAGCAAAGAAATGTGAGACCATCATATATGAAACAAAAAACATGAGGCACTCCGGGAGTGCCGACAGAAGTGATTACTTGAACAATTACGTGTGTATTTTTCGAATCGTTAGGAAATATTTTATTGTACAAGAAATACTTAAAACTGTTTTGGGAATAAAAACAGCGAACAACAGACCCACCTATCGGGTCCAAAACGATCCTATCTTTCTAGCTTCATTTAACAATGCACACATACGAAGTTTCATTGCGATCGGTTGAGTTTCTCAGAAAACGGACAACAGCGCCACCTATCGGGTCCAAAACTATCCTATCTTTCTAGCTTCATTTAACAATGCACACATACAAAGTTTCATTGAGATCGGTTGAGTTTCTCAGAAAACGGACCACAGCGCCACCTATCGGGTGACGGTGACGGTGACGGTGACGGTGACGGTGACGGTGACGGTGACGGTAACGGTGACGGTGACGGTAACGGTAACGGTAACGGTAACGGTAACAGTGACGGTGACGGTAACGGTAACGGTAACAGTGACGGTGATAGTAACAGTGACGCGAGTTTATTGGTTTCTTCCCATCCAAAGTGCCCAACGCGCCTAAAGAAGTAATAACTTCAAAAACATGCTTTATTTTAGCTCCTAAATGTATGCAATGATAAAAACGTATGCAATGATAAAAACGTATGCAATGATAAAATGTATGCAATGATTAAACATTAAATACGAGTTGGAAAAAGTACGTATACGACTAGGTAAATGGAAATGAAAAAGCAATTCAAAAAAAGTACGTATACGACTCCGTAAATGGAAATGAAATACCAATTCAGAATATAATGATTTTATTTTAATGGCTCCATTAGTGTTTTGCTTGTTTTTTCCAAAACATGTATTCACTCACGTTAGAGTTTAGAATTATGTATTGTCGTATAGAATAACTCTAAAAGGTACCAGAGTTTGCAAAAAGTTGCCTGAAACAAGTGACAAAAAATACAAACGCGAAATGTTGGACAATGAAAAATGCAAATGGATGAATCAGGCAAAAAGAGGGCGTATGCCAACAACACGCGGTGTTCCCAAGCGGTCCCCCATCTAAGTACTAACCGCGCCCGACTCTGCTTGATTTCGGTGATCGGACGAGAACCGATTTTTTCAGCGTGGTATGGTCGTTGGCGAAAATCTAATTTATAAATTTTTTTAGAAAACTTACACTTACCATACCTACCTATAAAATTGTCTGCCCTCCAATTCAAAGCAACGCATTGCATCGCAAATCTTTGGACTTAGTAAATATTGCATATTATGTCTTTCCCAGGTGGAAAAAAAAAGAAAGAAAAAAAGTGACTGTATCCAACAGTCCCCAAATGTGTATGTGTAAACATCGTGCGTGCGGTATGTGTGTGGCTTGATACACGTCATTGAGAAAAGAGGGAATTGTAATAACCGTATTCTTGATATATTATGAAATAACAATTAATATGCCCCAGCTCATAAATGTATGCAATAAATCCCCGCAAGTTAAATGACATCAACTGTTATACAGGAAATGAAAGTGTCATTGGAATTTCATTCGGCTTGCATTGCATTTTGTAGATGTGCTGGTCTACGACACCGGCAATGAATTTCCTCGAGATGTCCGTCACAGCAAAGAAATGTGAGACCATCATATATGAAAAAAAAAACATGAGGCACTCCGGGAGTGCCGACAGAAGTGATTACTTGAACAATTACGTGTGTATTTTTCGAATCGTTAGGAAATATTTTATTGTACAAGAAATACTTAAAACTGTTTTGGGAATAAAAACAGCGAACAACAGCCCCACCTATCGGGTCCAAAACGATCCTATCTTTCTAGCTTCATTTAACAATGCACACATACGAAGTTTCATTGCGATCGGTTGAGTTTCTCAGAAAACGGACAACAGCGCCACCTATCGGGTCCAAAACTATCCTATCTTTCTAGCTTCATTTAACAATGCACACATACAAAGTTTCATTGAGATCGGTTGAGTTTCTCAGAAAACGGACCACAGCGCCACCTATCGGGTCCAAAACTATCCTATCTTTCTAGCTTCATTTAACAATGCACACATACAAAGTTTCATTGAGATCGGTTGAGTTTCTCAGAAAACGGACAACAGCGCCACCTATCGGGTCCAAAACTATCGTATCTTTCTAGCTGCATACAACCATGCACACATACAAAGTTTCATTGGAATCGGTGACGGTGACGGTGACGGTGACGGTGACGGTAACGGTGACGGTGACGGTAACGGTAACGGTAACGGTAACGGTAACAGTGACGGTGACGGTAACGGTAACGGTAACAGTGACGGTGATAGTAACAGTGACGCGAGTTTATTGGTTTCTTCCCATCCAAAGTGCCCAACGCGCCTAAAGAAGTAATAACTTCAAAAACATGCTTTATTTTAGCTCCTAAATGTATGCAATGATAAAAACGTATGCAATGATAAAAACGTATGCAATGATAAAATGTATGCAATGATTAAACATTAAATACGAGTTGGAAAAAGTACGTATACGACTAGGTAAATGGAAATGAAAAAGCAATTCAAAAAAAGTACGTATACGACTCCGTAAATGGAAATGAAATACCAATTCAGAATATAATGATTTTATTTTAATGGCTCCATTAGTGTTTTGCTTGTTTTTTCCAAAACATGTATTCACTCACGTTAGAGTTTAGAATTATGTATTGTCGTATAGAATAACTCTAAAAGGTACCAGAGTTTGCAAAAAGTTGCCTGAAACAAGTGACAAAAAATACAAACGCGAAATGTTGGACAATGAAAAATGCAAATGGATGAATCAGGCAAAAAGAGGGCGTATGCCAACAACACGCGGTGTTCCCAAGCGGTCCCCCATCTAAGTACTAACCGCGCCCGACTCTGCTTGATTTCGGTGATCGGACGAGAACCGATTTTTTCAGCGTGGTATGGTCGTTGGCGAAAATCTAATTTATAAATTTTTTAGAAAACTTACACTTACCATACCTACCTATAAAATTGTCTGCCCTCCAATTCAAAGCAACGCATTGCATCGCAAATCTTTGGACTTAGTAAATATTGCATATTATGTCTTTCCCAGGTGGAAAAAAAAAGAAAGAAAAAAAGTGACTGTATCCAACAGTCCCCAAATGTGTATGTGTAAACATCGTGCGTGCGGTATGTGTGTGGCTTGATACACGTCATTGAGAAAAGAGGGAATTGTAATAACCGTATTCTTGATATATTATGAAATAACAATTAATATGCCCCAGCTCATAAATGTATGCAATAAATCCCCGCAAGTTAAATGACATCAACTGTTATACAGGAAATGAAAGTGTCATTGGAATTTCATTCGGCTTGCATTGCATTTTGTAGATGTGCTGGTCTACGACACCGGCAATGAATTTCCTCGAGATGTCCGTCACAGCAAAGAAATGTGAGACCATCATATATGAAACAAAAAACATGAGGCACTCCGGGAGTGCCGACAGAAGTGATTACTTGAACAATTACGTGTGTATTTTTCGAATCGTTAGGAAATATTTTATTGTACAAGAAATACTTAAAACTGTTTTGGGAATAAAAACAGCGAACAACAGCCCCACCTATCGGGTCCAAAACGATCCTATCTTTCTAGCTTCATTTAACAATGCACACATACGAAGTTTCATTGCGATCGGTTGAGTTTCTCAGAAAACGGACAACAGCGCCACCTATCGGGTCCAAAACTATCCTATCTTTCTAGCTTCATTTAACAATGCACACATACAAAGTTTCATTGAGATCGGTTGAGTTTCTCAGAAAACGGACCACAGCGCCACCTATCGGGTGACGGTGACGGTGACGGTGACGGTGACGGTGACGGTGACGGTGACGGTAACGGTGACGGTGACGGTAACGGTAACGGTAACGGTAACGGTAACAGTGACGGTGACGGTAACGGTAACGGTAACAGTGACGGTGATAGTAACAGTGACGCGAGTTTATTGGTTTCTTCCCATCCAAAGTGCCCAACGCGCCTAAAGAAGTAATAACTTCAAAAACATGCTTTATTTTAGCTCCTAAATGTATGCAATGATAAAAACGTATGCAATGATAAAAACGTATGCAATGATAAAATGTATGCAATGATTAAACATTAAATACGAGTTGGAAAAAGTACGTATACGACTAGGTAAATGGAAATGAAAAAGCAATTCAAAAAAAGTACGTATACGACTCCGTAAATGGAAATGAAATACCAATTCAGAATATAATGATTTTATTTTAATGGCTCCATTAGTGTTTTGCTTGTTTTTTCCAAAACATGTATTCACTCACGTTAGAGTTTAGAATTATGTATTGTCGTATAGAATAACTCTAAAAGGTACCAGAGTTTGCAAAAAGTTGCCTGAAACAAGTGACAAAAAATACAAACGCGAAATGTTGGACAATGAAAAATGCAAATGGATGAATCAGGCAAAAAGAGGGCGTATGCCAACAACACGCGGTGTTCCCAAGCGGTCCCCCATCTAAGTACTAACCGCGCCCGACTCTGCTTGATTTCGGTGATCGGACGAGAACCGATTTTTTTTTTTTTTTTTTTTTTTTTTTTTTTTTTAAATTCATTTTTATTATATTCATTCATTAAACTTATATACTAGACAAAAACGATTAAATCTAATTTAAAACTAACAATCTTAATTCTAGCTTACTGGCTCTTAACGAGCACTCTAAACTTAACGATATTCTTAAAATTACTGCCTTTCGGCCTAAAATCTATCTATATTTAATTTGTGTTGTTTTTTATTTTTCAAGAAACTTCGAAAACTTGAATTCTTTATTATTATTGTTTTACCTATAAACTACTTAAAACTACCTAAGCTACTTAGCCTAAATTAATTATAATCAGGGTGGTGAGCAATCTTAAGGATTGGTCACCATCCTGATTGCATCCGTGGGCGCCTGACAGCCGCCGACAAGGGTTCACCCGTGCCGCCGAGACTCGAGCGACGCAATAGCGTCGGTCGAGTCTCGGTAGCACATACATGTCGGCTAGCCCAGTCCCTCCCAAGGACCCCCTAATCTATCCTAAACCTACAAACTTAATATCTATCTTAAAACTAAGGAGGATGCTACGTCAGTAGCGCACCGGCCCGGGAGAGCGTATCAGCCCTCACCTCTTCCTCAAGCCACCAAAATTCGGTGAACTGCTTTACAGTATCGACCCTGTCCCGATCCGCAATTGCGGTGCTAAAACGGAGGAGCTCCTGAGCATTGGCGGCGGACCCGTCGTGGATGAGCCGCTTATCCCTCGCGCCGCGGTGGCTGTGGTACAATACCGGCACACCATCTTTATTCTGGACTAACCCTTTCATGTCTACATGAAGGAATGCCTCAGGCGGGATAAAGCCAGACCGAAGCGTACTCTCATGGTACATTAAATTGGGGTAGTAAGCCCCTGAGATCAGGCTATTATCACTGGCCATCGCCCTTGCAACGTGCCTCCGAATCACCTTAATAAGGAAATTGTCAACCCTATTCAGTCGAGCCCCATTGTATAGGGTCCTGTTGGGATAGTATTTTGTGTACTCAGATTCGGGAGTTCTAAACAACCCTAGACAGGCCCTGAGACATTGTCTCTCAAACACCCGAATCTTTTCCATATAGAACGGCGCTATATTGAACCACAAAGGACAGCCATAAGCGATGATGGGCCTTATGAGGGCCACGTAGCAAATGACCTTCACCCTGGAGTCAAGTTGACTGCTGCGAAACAGTCTCCT